>JAOWBP010004015.1:13284906-13334171 GCA_028571105.1 Tragopan temminckii
TCTCTTCTCTTCTCTTCTCTTCTCTTCTCTTCTCTTCTCTTCTCTTCTCTTCTCTTCTCTTCTCTTCTCTTCTCCTCCTCCCTACAACAAGTTACAACTTGTAACCAAGGAAACAAGCAGTATTCCATTTATTATAAAACCTGTTTTTCCCTCTGCACCTGACTCTGCACCCGGGCGTCCTCCTAGCCTCTGTCACTGTTACTTTCGTCCTGTTACTTTTGCGCATCTTCTTGAAACTGTTCCCTTTGATGGACTGAAGCATCTGTCTTGGTCTCTGTGTGAGTGCAAGTGTACTCTAGCAAGAGTACCTGACCTCAGGGAAGGACCTCCTTGTTTCGCTGGCCTTTGCTTTCATGATTTTTTTAGTGTCTCTGAAAGAAGATTTACATCTATTAGAGGAGTGCATAATTCAGCTGTGATGATTAAAATTATCTCTTCCATAGTCCTGTCAATAGAAGAGCTTCTTCAAAGATCAGTTTGCAGAGATTTTTCTGAGAATTACTCAATCCAGTGACTTTCTTTTACATATGGCCTAATTAATTGCCCTCAGAGTACTCCAAAGATCACCACCAATCTTTACTATTCAGTTGTGGTTGTGCAAGTTGGTTGGCTGGTAGTCAGTAAGGATGGGAGCTGAGAGCTTCTATTACGGTGTTGAACACTAAGTCTGTAGATAAAATATTCATGCCTGGGTGTTTGTGGTTCCTATTAAATAATCTGAACAGCATTCTACTCTAAAGAGTAGAATAGATAAAGAAAAAGAGAAAGTCAACAATGTAGTGTAGATTTGAGCTTTGTGGACCACTTTCAGAGTATCGTGACTTTATAGAAACTCTGGATAGATATTTTTCTCTGTTGCATCGGCTCTGCAAGCTGCTTGATTTTTATTGCTATACGATAGCTTGTAAATCATGGTATATTTGTAAAGGCTGCCATTTCTAACAGGGAAATATTAGTCATTTTGACATTTTTTTTCCAAACTTGAATGTTTTTAGCCAGTACAGCTGTGAAACAACTGCTAGGAATCTGTACATATGCATACAAGTCCTTAATTGGCAAACAGACATACTTAAGTGTTATTCCCAGAAACTAAACATGTCTTGTACTCTGGTGGTATTCTTAGCTTGAGAAACAGATAACATGCAGTATCCAGTGAGTCACTGTCCAGTACTGCTTTTCCTTAGCACTGCTGGTAAAGAGGACACACGCTTCACTTTCACTGTCTTTGTATCTAATTTTAGCAGGAGGACTTTCAGGGCACCTTCTCAGCTGAACATGTCCAAATCATTAAAACCTCAAAATGATCTGCCAGTTTTGGTTCAGTTTGTTCTCAGTATCAAACACTGTATCTACCTCTAAGGCTCTGCCTGTTATTACCTGTTGGTAATTTCAGAGTTGGTGGTTTCAGAGTTAATTTGCACAACTCTGAACAGACACAAGGGTGATGTTTTTGTTTTCTTTCAATCAGAAATCATAAAAGAACCATAATCTATTGCATTAGAGAGCTTTTAAGGATAGCTTCTCTTTTGAAATGAAGAAGATTGAGCTGCAAGATCTTATCTGTTTTTACAGTTTCTTACCATAAATGTGACTTGTCAAGAATAGAATAATTATTCTCTCTTACTCCCTGGTAAATATACATAAAGGTAATGCTGTGATAATTTTGCCAATGTACATCTTGCCCAAACTTATGATAAAATTCATTTCACATCACAAGTCATGGCTAAACTTGACTTTTTACTGCAATTTTTGCTATATATAGCAGAAGAAATTCCTCATGCTCTGTACAAAGTTATTTTAAGTAAGTTTTGCAAACACCGCATGCAGCAGTATGAACTCATCTAAAGCTTGGATAAGGAACTTTAGCCAAAGTCATGCAGCTGTATGTTTAGACCACCATTTCCCTCCTGAGTGTTTTTCTGATGTTTTAGCTTGTTGTTCTCATGTATGTGGGGTTTTCACGGGTTGTATTCTGAGTGTATTCTGAGATTTAAAAAAATGTGAGTGTTTTTAACAATAGACATGAAAAATAGCATTTCATACAAATGATTTAGAAACTGACTGTTCAGATACTTGACAACTCAAACAGTCTTTTAAATTTCATCAGTTATGTCATGAAGTATCTTGAAATTGTGATCATGTATTACAGAGTGATTACTGAACAATCACTTCTAAAAATGCTGATAAAAGAGAAAGTGGAAAAAGATTATTAAAATAATTTCAATTATTTTCCTTTTAATACTTTAAAATGCATAATGCCTGGTGTCTGATTTTGATATTTTTAAAAAAAATTTAAATATGGTTTTAAATTCCTATAAATTCACTGGGATTTGAAGAGTCAGAAATTTGCAGTCTCAGCTGAATTCAGTATTGCCTGTTTTCACTCCCCAGTCCTCCGTACATAAATGAAAATAAGGCAATGAGATAGTATAATCTTGTTTTGTAAATTAATACTGCAAAATTATTTTTCCCTGAAACAAAATGATTGAACTGCATTAAAGTTTTACATCCACAATAATTTGCTGTATTCCTGTGTTAGTGTTACTTTTGAGTTATTAAACACAGTTCCATAGTTAGTTTTCTACTGTTTATATTTTTTTCAGGATTTATCTATAACAAAATGTCTTGTAACTTTTAAAACAAATAATTCTCCATTCCAGAACTAATATTTGCTACAGCCGGAGACCGAAATGGTACGAATAGAGCGTTAAAATCCCATCATTTTGACAACTCCATCATTTTCTGAGAACCTGGAACATAATTTGGGCTCTGCTTCAGCACTGTCTTAGATTATAATGCCATCCTTGCCTAATGAGGGAGGTATGCAGGCCTTATATTTTTTATATAGTCTATTAATTATTTCTGTTGGCTTGTACCTGTAAGTTGCAGTGAAGCTATAACCGACTAGCTTAGATGCTACTTGATGGTATTATGATTTTAGTTCTTTTGTCTCCATTATTTAAAACATGAATGTTATGTTGATAGTTAAAACATTGTTTTTCAAAGATAACCATGGAACTGCTGCTGTGACTTTGCGATCGGAACTACCCTATCAAAGCACAATTAAAAGAAAAGTCAGAAAGAAGAAGAATGGAGTCATCACTGCAAATGTTGCTGGCACAAAATATGAAATTGGTAGGATGCTACATATCTTGTTTTCATCATAATAGCCATTAATGTGAGTGAATTGCTAACTAATGGGGTGAATTAATGGACTTGCAGACTGACTGTGAGTCAAGTCCAAAGGATTTCATTTTCTAAGAAACCTTAGTTCTTTTTTTGCAACATTGTGTTGATGATTTTGAATGCTGTACATCTATTACTCGTGGAAGGGCCTTGAAGTGAAAAAAAAACAATTAATCAAGGTAGTTGTGGAAAAAAACACCTTAATTATGAATCAGGTATGTGTCTGAAGGTATACTTAAAGCCTTAGAAGATGAACGGGTGTAAATTTAATGTTGAATACCCTTATTATTATACAGAGGTTTCTCAATTATAATCGAATAAAGTTTTACATTTTAATGCTTGGGGCTACTATCACATTAAATTTATAGTTTGCATTCTGCTGTGGAAGAAAAAATGTGGAATACTAGAATATTGTAATTTGGCCTCAGGCTTTTAAATAGTGTGTTTGTGGGAACAGCATTGTATTTCTGTATTTTGATGGAATAGTGAAAGAGAATCTGGGAGGCAGCACTAATGCCGATTCTTGGGTAAGAGCAAATAATAACACTAAATATATGCACAATAAGTTTGTTCTGATAACTGTCAAAATAAAAACAAAAAAACACACACAAAAAAAACCCCCAAACCCAAAAAAACTTAATGGCAAAGAGTGAAGATGTGTAGCTTATCCTCTTCAAAAGGATAATTATTAGTGACTGAAGAACAATGCTTCCTCTAGCCTATTTCCTTTGTAAATATTTCAGTGAATTTTTCAGAGACTGCAGGGCTAACAATTATTTCAGAGACTTTCAGTGGCATCTGTGAAGCTTCAAAATTAACTGTCTAGGCTGGAAGCCAATGGAGAACTTCTCTCAGGTTCAAGTTGAACCAGTAATGACAAACTTTCAAATTCCAAACTCACAGTATACTCAAATAGACTTGCTGATTTTTTTTACCAGGTGGGGAAAATGTAAAATCCAGAGATGTGTCTTCTCTAGAGAGGTGGTATCAGAACAAACTAGTTATATGGGTAGCAGAATTAATAACCTAAGGCAGAAAATATCTCTTCTAAATTGTTTTGTAAGTTTTTCAGAAAAATCTCCTATCTTAGAATCTGTGTTATGCCTGGCACAGACAGACTTTTTTTTATCTTCAAATAATGTGTGCATACGTTTTTGTAACTGCAGTATTCTTGACTAAAGAGGCATTGTCCCTTCTGAGTGGTGCTTATACTCATCATAGTTTTAAAATTAACATACATGGTGGTCAAGATTAAATCTAAAAGCCATGCAAGTGGACCTTTACTAGATCACTGTGGAATAACTTGAAGTTATTTGTGGTTCCCCACAGTGATTGCCCCCTGATTTAAGCACTAGTGCAAAGTCCTGTAATGTTGTAATTACAGTTTTGAAGTAAACTAATAGAAACATTTCAAGTTAAATAGGAGCTTGCATTCTAATATTGTTCTTAAACAAAGGGTTGAATGTTGCGTATGTTCAAAATCTTGATTATTTTTTCAAGTTTTGAAAACTAATGTAGATAGTAAAAATATTCCTTAACTTTGTGATTTCTCTGTAGTACGCATCGTAATACAAGAAATGGGATTTGTGAAAACACGCGATGAAGATGAAACAGCTAATCTTATTTGGAGTGATTCTGCTGTGCAACAGGAAAAGATTGCTGAACTTCGAAACTATCAGGTAGAGCCATAGTTTGTACTTCTGACATGTTTCAGTAAACCGCTTCACTTGGAGTCCTTCAGTAATACCTTTTGGTCAGTTGCATGTATATAGAGAGTAAAAAAAACAAAAACACCAAAACAATGCTAGGCAGATTGTAACAAGGCTACACCACTATATGTTTTGAAAAATGTATGCTCTTTTTCGTAGTTATTTGTTCATACCATTTGGAATCTGGTGTTTAAATGTTTGGAGCTATTCTTTCATGCTTTTGTCTGCCCATGAGATGTTATGAATGGTCACAGTTAACAGAAGATACATTCTCTTGCATAATTTAGATGAAATAGTGATTGCATTTGCCTGAGCATGGAGTTGAATGTTTTAAATGATTATTGGTGTTGGTTTTACCAGAAAAGCTAAAAAGTATCCATTTACTTTCTCTTCTTACTCCTCCCTCAGAGAATCAACCATTTTCCAGGAATGGGAGAGATCTGCAGAAAGGATTTTCTGGCAAGAAACATGACTAAGTAATCTTTCTTTTAGTACTAAGAAGTTTTTTTTTCAGTGTTTAATGCAGTAAAATGCTGAATTATTGCAAGGTTTGTTTATCTTTAAGAAGAGGCTCTGAGAGGACCAAAAATAATCTTCAAAGTTCCTTTGGCTTTTGGTCATGGACCTGTAGTATCTGTCTGGGCTATATTTTATCTTTCTGGTTGACTTGAGTGGAAAATGATTTGGTTCAGTTTTGTGTCTACTGCTGCAGAATGCCTGAAGCAGCTTGAAATTATTATGTAATACATGTAATGTATAGTACACCCAGAAATAGTTCATGTAATGCTAGAAAAGTATAAATGACAAGTATGTGAATAGACATTACTTGTTTTTAAAATAACCAGTGATTACATTTTTATATATTTCACATTAAAAATGTGAAGTGTTTTACTGTTAATGTAAGAAATAAGTCAAACAAGCTAATTTATCTTGTTTATACATTTGCCTTCCTTTAGTGAAATAAATGAGAATTATATTAGCTTAAAATCTGTGAGTAAGACCTGTGAGAAAACAATAGTAAATGATGATTCATCAGCTTAGTAATAAGGAAGAGTCTAGAGAGAAATGCATGTGAATATTTTGATCCTTCTAACCTAATTTAGTTTAAACAACAGTTTTAAAAAGTTAATCTTTTGGGCCCAAATTTTACCTATACTACATTTGCCCTTACCAAAATAGAATAACTTTCATTTATTAATGTATTTAATGTAATCTGTTCTCTCTTTTGTGTCCTCTCTTTCCTTTTCTGCTTTGTAAATACTACGTATCATATGTAGAATATATGTAAATAGTATGTGCACTGCTATGGTGCCTACAAATCCTGCTTATGGATCAGGATCTTCTTGTTCTGGCCCATAAGTATCTGCTGCTCAGGAACTTCTCACCGCCCCTTCCAGACTCAACTCTAAGTAAAAGCATGGAGATAGAAGACTGATAAAAGCAGTTATTTGGAGACTTCTTTGAAGCAATGGAACAATTTTGATTAGCTTGAAAGGCAGCACTGTCCTTGTATATCGCCACACTTCTGTGGTTTAAAACAAATGTTCAAAATGAGCAACAGGTTGATGTTATCATGCACATTGTTGTTTTCTAATACAATCTCATTATGCCTCTCTCAACCTACCGAATTCAGAGTTTGAAGCATTTTAAAGATGCTGAAGGTGGCAATTGCGTACATTAGAGATGAGTTTTTCATTTTCTTCAAAGAGAATCTACAAATGTCCAGAACTTACTTATCTCTACATCCATTTCTTGGGAGAAGTAAGCAAACAACATAAAGAAGAAAGTGAGAATGAAAAGATTTAGAATAAAATTGTATACCTACAGTGGTACTAAATCTTTCTTCATCAGAGGACCATTTTGTTTCCATATGCAGAAGGGTGGAAGGGAAATAGTGTAATATGTAGCAAGTGTAATATGTAAGTATATGTAACTTCTTACCTATTTCCTAGTAGGGAAAGTATAGGAACATAGAAGAAATGAACCAGTAGCAGCAGAAATGAAACAGAACAAAAGAAGGCATGAGAGTAATTTTCAAGCAGAATAATCAGAGTGGAGGGAAAAAAAAATAGAAGGTAGCATTTTAGGGCCAACTAAATCTTGTTTTCTATAAATGGTCTCAGATGCAGTCTCCTCATGTGAGTGATGAGTGTGACAATCAAACAGATCAAACAATAAGTATGGCAAAATGCGTACAGGTGGAATGAGAAAGGGAATAGAGCCATGTATCAGATGACTTTTTATGCAACACCTTTGTTGTTCACCTGTTTACATTTAAATGGCTTGTGAACTGATTTTGGACAATGGACTTTCTCATTCCCCACTAACTTTCTTTCGTACTTGAAAAGTCAGAAGATCTTGAAACATAGGCAGTGGAACGTGTTACTTGATTGATAAGTCAGTTCTTCAGTAACCTACATTTTGTACAAAACACCTTTGATTCTTTTGCACAGAATGCACTTGGAGAAAAAAGAGCAAGGTCTGACCAGTGAGTTAAACAGCACTCAAAAGAACAATACTTGCTTTTTAATTCTCAGATCTCAGTTCTAGTAAGGACTGCAAGGCTAAAGGACAGAATAGCACAGTGAAGAAATGGTTACCAACAGTAGTTGATAACAGATGTACTAGCAAATAGAGTTATTGTAAGGGGATAGGTCTTTGTTCAGGAAGCTGCTTGATGTTCCTATACCGTTTGTGAATAGGGCCACGCAGGAAAGAACAGAGCTGAATTCTTCTGTCAAAGATTTCAGTGTGCACCAGAACTTGTAAACAATGAGAAGTATTCAGCTTCGTATTATGAAGTGTTTGTAGTCTACTCAGTTACGCGTAAGATTAAAAAAAAAAAAAGAAAAAAAGGCACACAGAACTGATGTAATTGCAGTCAGAAAATAATCTATAATACCATCAAGTTATATACTTTTAATATTGAATTCCATGAATTAATTAAATAGCAAGTTTCTGTCATGTAACTTCAGGATGTGCATGATAAGTAATTTGGAGAGAAATGCGAACAGATGCAGAAGTTGCTTTTTGCCTAAATATAGTAATATATAATATATTTAATATAATAATATATAGTAGTATATAAAAACTAATTAGTTTTAAGTATGCATGAATAATGATTATAATATTATTTTATTTTATTCTGAATATTTATTGGCTTTCATCAGATTAGATTTTAAAAAATGATTGTTACTTTGAAGCTGCAGGAGCACTGAGTCTCATGCAGTACTTCAAGACTTAACTGTTGTGGTTCCTGCTGAGCTTTTGTTGGGTAGCTGGCTGAACAAGTTGGTGACAATCTATCTATTATACTAGTAGGTCTTGGCTACAGTCCTAGTCTTACAGATGCAGTTGGCTGTTCTGTTTCTTCTGCTAGTATTTGAGTCACTTAAAGAAAAAGTGCTTTATACTGTATGAGGATTGTTTAGGTTCAGAGCAGAAATGAAATATTGAAATGATATTGTAAGTCTCCTTTACATTTAAGTTATCCTGACACTATTAGCTTCCATTAAAAAAGAATAAGTATTGCTAAATCTGGAATTAATTAAAAGATATTAAAATTCACCATAGTGCCATTTTAAAAAACTAAAGTCTGGGCAGTTTGATTTGTCAATTCAGCTGAAAGCTGCATGCTTAAAAACAAGCAATCTGTGGATATTTGTATGTTTGATGTGTCCACCTAAATGCTACAGACCATTGTCCAGTTACCCAAGCTAACTTCACAGAAAGCAGAAAGCTACATATGAAGTTTCAGGAGTTCTGAGACCTGAAACATGCCAACTGCTTCACTATTTAACTCAACTAAGACTAAATTTATCCTGCTGACAACTGAGGTATACTAGTCAACATAGTACTACTTAGTCTACATTGCTTGTTAAACTTGGCTACTACCAGTATGTATCTAGCCAGCATTGCCAATCTGTGTGGGTATATAAGCTTTCTATCTGCCAGCAATACAGCTTTGGGTGATGGAAGTTTCTACTAAGCTTCTGCACTGGAACAAAGTGCCCAGAGAGTTTGTGGAGTCTCCTTCACTGGAGATATTCAAGACCCACCTGGATGCATTCCTGTGCAACCTGCTCTAGGGAACGTGCTTCAGCTGGAGGGTTGGACCAGGCAATCTCCAGAGGTCCCTTCCAACCTCCATGATTCTGTGATTCTAACTGAATTCTCTACTGTTCTTCCTCTTCGATCTCTCTTTGCATTCAGACCGTAGAGTATGAAGTCAGACATGCTCACACCTCAGCTGCTCCAGCTATTAAAGCAGAGAGATCAGGTCCTTGCTGCATCCTTAAACCAGAGTCAGTTTATGAGCTTGTTCCCATGTCTTAACCTTAGTTTTGTTTTACTTTGTTCTTCTTATTTCTTTTTCTTGTGTTACCTTATATTTCTTTGCTTTCTTTTGAAAGCGTAAATGAACAAAAACTAAAACAGGAGTTAAATGTGTGCCAAGAAATGAGAGGAATGCCAGTAAGATAAGCAAATGCAATACATTGATAAGAAAAATGAACAAGATTTTGCTTTTGTTGTTCTTAAAGTATACGTTCTTGAAGCTGGTTAAGAGTAAAGTTCTGTGGCATACATTTTCTTTCTTTCTTTCCTTTTAAAATATTTTGCTAATAAAATTTCCTTGTCAGATTATTGTAAATACTATTTAATCAGAAGGCTTGTATCCATCAAAGTAGTTAAAATTTTTTCAACTCAACTGCACTTTTTGCAGAATGATCAAGTGCCAGCCTCAGGAGTATACTTTTATTCCTCGAACATGGATTTTCCCTGCAGAATACACACAGTTTCAGAACTATGTAAAAGAACTGAAGAAGAAACGTAGACAGAAAACTTTTATAGTAAAGCCAGCTAATGGTGCAATGGGGCATGGGTAAGTTGCATGTTCATTTCAGTCTTCTTATCCAGAAAATGTGAAATCTAGTGCTACTTAAATTGTTAATTGAAGCTGTTTATCAGTAAGAAGTTTATTGTTGTTCATCAGTTGTATATCAGTATAAAAAGGTCATCTATTGGACAAATGCTTACCAGCAAGAAACAGCTAGAATATAAAAATAAATAGAAGTGGTATTTTCATGTTGTTCTGAATGTGGCTTAATTAGGAAATACATTTTCTGATAATGATCATGTAATTCTTAAGATCAAGATTTTTTTTTTAATTGTGAAATTATCCAAGCAATATATATTTTAATCTATTGTGCTTTAACTTAGAGAGTGAGATACTTTGTACTGGGCACAAATAGCAGGGTTTCAGTAGTTGCGAGGGTGTTTGTGTGGAAGACAATCAGGATCTTCCATAGCTCTGAAAACATTCCAAGTCCCCTACTGCATACCAAAACTGTGACACAAAAGTATTTAAGAGCAGCAGCCTCAAGGTGGAGGAGAAATGGAGGAGACACTGTGGGAGTCACAGTTTTGGAAGGATGTGAGATGCCAAGAAGAGGGACACCCCTGACCTGCAGCTGAGTTGAAACTGTTCTGCCTGTGTCAGGTACACACAGAGAAAAATGAGATGAGATTAAATATCTCAATTAATTCTTAACTCTGTTCTTATTTTTACCTATTTCAATTTCAGATTTTATTGCTTTAATATCAGCTTGGATTATACTGTATAGTATAGTGTTTTTCTTTTTCCTAAATTTTCATTCCTCTTGATAAGGACAAAGATGAAAAGTAACAGGTATTTCGTGGAAAATATGGGAAGAAAAATGGTGGAAACTAGAGATAGTGCATTCTGCCAAACGATTTGTAAGTCTAGAGGGAACCAATTATTATACTTTTTCTTTTTTTAATCGGAGTGCAGCACCTTGCACTTAGGCCTTGTTGAACCTCATTTGGTTTACGTGGGCTGACTTTTTAAGCTTGTTCAGGTTCTTCTGGCTTTTGCTGTTTACAAAAAAAAATATACAAGCAAACCAAAACAACCCAAAATAACTCAGGTACCAGCTACAAGGCAGGGAACTAAAAGCCATCTTAGTAAATGACACTTTTTCTATACCCTACGAAACAACTCTGTAAGGTCTTTCTCCACATAGAATTTAGTCTGACTACCTGACTGAGTGACAATAATAATGTATTATAAAGAGTTTTGTCTAAGTCCTACATTTTAAAAATAACTTTTTTTTTTTTTTTTTTTTTTTAAACTAGGATCTCTTTAATAAGAAATGGAGAAAAGTTACAAGCTCAGGATCACTTAATTGTTCAGGAATATCTTGACAAACCATTTCTTATGGAGGGCTACAAGTTTGATTTGCGTGTATATATTCTTGTAACCTCCTGCGATCCATTAAAAGTATTTTTGTATCATGATGGACTGGTGAGAATGGGCACAGAAAAGTATCATCCTCCCAGTGACTCAAATTTGGTAAGTTGATGCTCATTCCAATTTATTGCATATATATGTAGAATTTTATCTGTGTAATGTTTGGAGGAGAAAGAATAAAATGGTGACAAAATTTTCATTTGGTATTCATGTGGCAGAATTTTTAGATTGTCACTGAAGAGAAAAGAAGTATTTAACTAATTTCTATACTTGTGACTTCTGTAGAGAATATATTGCTTATGTATAAAAAACACTCTTGTGACTCATGTATAGGCTAGAGTTTAAATTTTTCCAGAAAGCAAGCAAAATAAGTCAGTTAGTAACGTTCAACCCAGAACAAATGAACTAAAGAAAGTAACTCCAACAACAAGTTTTCATATTTGTCTGAGACTGAGTTTAGGGGATGCAGGGGCAGTTAGGCCTTATACCCTGTTAGATTGTTTTTAATGTCCCTGAAGTGTAGAGCTTCTCCTGAGGATCCAGCAAGGTTTCAGCCATTGTTTTAGGAACCTTTTCAGGAAATAGGAAAAAAAAACCAACAAACAACCAGAGATGTGAAGACCATGGCATGAGAGAGGTCACTAAAATCCCTGAACATCAGGGAATCTGTTGACATTTCTAAGTGACTGCTGCTTCTGCAGGGAAAGAAGCATGGAATTATATCACCCATTTAATGTTTACTCAATATACTTCTTAATTTTAGGATGATGCAGCAAAGCTGCCTATAAGCTTGCAGAGAACCAAGAAAATGGTAAAGGACATGCTAAAGGGTGCTTTCATCCTATGCTGTTGAGAGGTGCAAACCTTCTCTTCTGGCACAGACCTAAGTACAGATGGCAATAAAGAAAAGACTTGGATTTGATGCATCCAGGCATCAGTGGATTTAAATTTCTTATATGTCACTCTGTACTCCATTGCTTCTTTATCTTTCCTTTTCCAGAGCGATGTATTTTTAGAGCTACTTCAGTGTAATTATACAATAGAAAATGTATGGTGAGCCATTAACTCTACTTGTCACCTAAAATAGCGTTCTTTTGAAGAATGCAGGTACAATCTGAATCCCAGGAGAAATGGTGCATTTGGAAAAGTTCCAGTACTATATTTGGAACAGCTTGCTTTTAATGGCTTTTATTGTTACTAATCTCAGTGTTATCAGCACTGAAATATGCTCTGAGTCGATAAACAGAGCAGCAGAACAAGCATTTTTCTCTGTGATCTTGCAACCGTTCATCTGTTCATGTCTGTCTATTGTATGAAATAACCTGACTTGTCGCTAATGACATTGTTCCACAGTGACACTGTTCCAGATGAATTTAGGCTAAAGATTAGTTTATGTGTTTAACTCATGTTCTAAAAACACTTTCAGGGTGTTTTTTTGTTTTTTGTTTTTTTTTTTTTTAAATCTGGAAAATAATTAAATTTTCTGAAATAATTTAATTATGTGGAAAGAATACTCAAAACTATAATAGGCTTCAGAATCGTTCTCAAAGCTGTAATTGGAAGCCATGCGAGAAATTCATTGCTTGTAGTACTATTGTTAACTAGCCTGCAACTAAATTACATGTGGTTTTTTTTTTTTAAATTTCATTCATTTTTCTTAAATGTACGTGTAGTGAGATAAATGACAGCAGAAGATTTGTGTTGTCTGTTGTCTGTCTGATCAAAAAGGAATTGGAACAGAAAGCTTATGACCAGCTTATAACATCAACTATCACTCAAACAAGGAATGAAATATGACAGACAACACTCTCTGTGGACTGTCATCATGATAATGTACGTGGAAAGCTGAGTTAATACTTGTAGTGGAAGAGATGCAAATATATAAATAATGACTTATAAACTGAGATTTAAAGGCTTTGTTTCTTTTTAATGTAGCATGAATCAATTGCTGTTTATATTTTCTTACATAAATAAACACTTATTTACGTAATGTATATTTTGAAATTTATCTCCCTCTAATGTATGGCTACCAGCCACTCAAAAATGAGCAGTTCTGGCAGATAGCAACATGACAGATGAATTTATATGTAGAAGATATTTTAAAGTTTGCTATAATGAGAACACTTCTCATAAATAAACTACAGTGAGAACTGAAATGTGGGATTGTCTATGAAACAGATGTCAGAGTGTTTTTAGCACTTCAAAGTACTATCTTCGTTGTTTGCTTCTTGTGGAGTGTAATTTTTCTGTAAGTTATGACAGTAGCTTTCCACATTTCTATGGAGTTTTTTTACATGCACACCTGTAGAAATGGCAGGTATATTATCTAACCAGATGTTGAATAGCACATCTACTACTACTGCAACTGGCTTAAATACAAGCCCAGGTTATATAACAAGGCTACAACTTTCAGTATGTGAAATCTACAAGAACCAGAAACACTAAACCTGCACATAATATATTTGCAAATATGAACTGCTAGACTATGTCATTATTGATTTAACCTTTTCTTTTAATTTTTTATAATTGGTCATTCTAGAATTATTTTTTTCTTTTTTCTTTTCTCCATATTTTTAGAGCCAACTATATATGCATCTGACCAACTACTCTGTGAATAAACATAATGAACACTTTGAACGGGATGAAACAGAAGACAAAGGAAGTAAACGCTCTATCAAATGGTTTACTGAGTTTCTAGAAACAAATAATCTTGATGTCTCCAAATTCTGGAATGATATTTCAGTAAGATAAAACTAATATACTTTTCTACATTTTCCTTAAGGATCATTCTTAGAAAATGTATTGCTTCTGCCATCGCTTTACGCAGAATCCATCATTATTTTTGAAACATTATTAACTCTAACTCTAATACTCTGCAAAAAACACCACAAATGGCATGCTGTAAATGAAGATTAAAAAGGCTAAGCTCAGAATTTGATTATAAAGTCAATGCTAGACTTCTTCTGTCTGAGGACCATAAGTCCTTCCAAACAGTTATTCATGTAAATAGTATCATGCATACAAACAGTTCTATTTAAATTCTCAAATGTGCTTTTCTAGCATATTAAGTGAATTTTATGCGAGAATATTTACAAAACTGTATTCAGCATTGCATATATCAGTAGATTGGAACCTGCACCATTCAGATCAGTGGATGTGTTACAGACATCTTTTGGTTAGGAATACGACTGGGATTGTTACAGCTTAGGAACTATCTGTAAATATGATTCTGAGAATATTTATTGGAAGCTACGTTGTGAAATGAAATAAGTAAAGGTTGGCTATACTACGTCTTAACCTCAATGTAACTTTAGCACTTAGACTATTGTCTGTCTTAAAAAGAAGTATGTACTGTGGAAAGTATAGTAATGTTTTTTATAGCTATTTAAAGTATCTTATTCAGTATGAACATTTATTTGATATTAAAAATCTTCTACATTCTACTAAAGTATCTATAAAAGAATGAAGTATGTAAGTTTGCTATATCCTGTTGTCATCTCTCCTGATAAATTTTTCTGAAAAAAAAATCCCTACAGGAGTTAGTAGTGAAGACTCTCATAGTTGCAGAGCCGCACGTTCTTCATGCTTATCGCATGTGCAGGCCAGGGCAAGCACCAGGAAGTGACAGTGTCTGCTTTGAAGTCCTGGGATTTGATATTCTGCTGGACAGAAAACTAAAACCATGGCTTCTAGAGGTAAACTCCTTTAAACAAATGCAAAGTAAACTTTTAAGAGTAAACTTAACCAAGCCCCAGCTGAACCCATGTCTATGTAAGAAAACTTCCAAAGAAAATCTGTGCCTTGCGGAATGTACTGTTGTTGAGTAAATAGATCATGCTTTTTTTTCTGCAACAGTTGTATAGGAACATTGTTTTGCATAATTTTGGAGACTCATGTAAGGTTGTTTTCCTGGAGAATGTTGTATTTTAAATGTTTCTGGAAGTTTTAATGAGAAATGGGCTGTTAATCCAATTGTTCCAGGTGCATTGTAGCTGAAGTTTATAGAAATTGAGTACTGCATAGATTTCCTTCATGAGAATGGTTCTGGCAATTTTTTGACTGGTCCAAAAGCTGTCAACAGTTGTTGTGCTTATTTCTCTTAGAGTTCCAGTATAATTTTAGTTAGAAAAATATAAATTAGTTCACTGTCTACCATACAGATACAGGCATACTCAATGGCTTTGATGTGCTGGCTAAAATCAATTAAATTCATCTGTACTACATCTACTTCTCTTTTTGTCCAGCAATCCCTTTGATTTACCTCTACACTTTCCAGATTCCAGATTCCATCTATGGAATGCTTGTAGTTTGCACATAGGTTCTTGTTTAAATGACTGAAGTTGCTCTGTGTAGGTATTTCATCCAACTTTGTAGCAAATCTCTCTTCTAGGAGAGAAGATGAATCAAACTCTTTGGTGAATCCATTATGAAGGACGCTCTTCTATCTCCTTGGATGTTTACATGAAATATCAAAATTTGGAGGTTTCTGATTTACAATTTATGCTATAGGGCAGTCTCAGAGGAGAATCCCTGGATTCCTTGTTTGTGAGGGAGGAACCTGGCAAAGTAATAAATGCTGCTTTTGGATTTTAGATTGCTGCAGAATACTTCAGGACTTGAAAAGTTGTGTACTTGGTTGTTATTATCTTTTTAATGTAGGAAGTTAATGATTTCCTCTTCTGCTTTTGATAATCCAGATATCCTTTAACTTATTTTGCCAGGTGTTGATCTAAGCTAAGAGAAATTTCAAACTTCAGAATGTAGCCAGTTTCTGCACTCATCCACAAATTTTCATGGTCTCTGCTTGTGTTTTGCAGCACTCTCAGAACAAACGTGCAGGGTGTATATATGTGTGTATATATACACACATGTGACATATTTGCCATATATAAATACCATGTGTGGTGTAATATTGAACAAACATGCACTACACATATATGTACTAGATATAATAATGTATACCTAGGGTGTATGCATGTGATGTAAATAATAATACACAAGATATACAATGTCCAAAAATATAGGTATTTATATACAGTATTTTTTCTCAGACGGTTCTTGCTTCTCCAGCCTTCCACTCTTCTCTTTTCCACCATTTCCCTGTTGCCGAAGCTCCCCCAGGGGATGTGCTCTCCCTAGCAGCGGGAACAAGCACTAATCACAAGGCTCTGCACGTTCCCAGCGCTTTGGGAAAACTGCCAAGACAAGATCAGGATGGCCAATCTAGTCTCTGCTTTCCATAGCTCGCGGGGCGTTCTGTTGTAAAGTTAGCTTAATAAGCTATTATAGGAAATAAACTCTGCGGCGCTACAACGACTGCTTTCCTGAGATGACTTCTGTTTATATTCGCCGTTATCCCCGTATCGCACCCGCCCCGGGATGCTGCCGAACTTCCGGAACCTTCCACAGCAGAGAGCGCAGGGAAACGCACCGCTGCCATCTGGTGGCGCCGGGCGGCCCTGAGCGACGCCGTGCCTAGCCCGCGGCTGGCATCCTTTGGGCCGTCGGTTCCACATCATTTCCCACTTTTACCATAACTGTTTTGTTTTACATTTCACAGATTCTGTTCCGTATCCCCTTTTTATCTCTAAACCTAGTTTTATCTAGTTCACAAGGTTTCACTGTGAACGTCACTTGGCTCGTTGCATTTAATTGATGCTTGAATTATTTGTTCATAAAGTTGCTGGATAAATATAATCTTTTGCTTGAGATCAAGTTCTTCATCTCAGTCAGCAGCATAGCTTGTAAACAGTAACAGCATCTCATCTGATGCAGTAGGGTTTTTATGGGTTACAGATTTCTTTTTTTCTTTAAAAATGCTGCTCTTAGTGTCGCTATCTTAATAGAGAATTTGATCCTTTCCAAAACATGCTGTCCTACAGGTTGAGTGGAGATAAAATTCCTGTTACTCAATAGATGTAATATTTTTTTTCCATTGATTTTAGGTTTATTGAAGTCATTATGTAATCTCTTTATTGAGAAGTGGAATATTTCTATTCCTACTGTATACTACTAGAGATGGGAATGCTCTTGATTGCTTCCATAAGGAGGTGAAATGCCAGACTGAAATTTTTCCCAGGTATTGATGAAGATGGCGGGGAGTTGGTATCTTAGGCATTTACAAAGTTTCATTTTTTAAAAATCAGAATATTTTGCAAATGTAGCTGGAAGTGGGAGCCTTACATGCTTCAGCTTACGCTGCTTAATTTAAGTATTACAGGTATGAAGTCCTTTGCTGACAAGTGCTTAGTTACGAAATATGCTGAGCTCCACAACTGCTATGCTCACAAGTAGTTTGATTAAGTATCTGTGCTGTATTCAGTGAAAATGTAATTATGGAGCAAAAGTTGAAGATCCTGGTTGGGGGAATTAAAAGCTTGTGGAGAATTTAATTCTACTACTAATACTACTGAAAGATAGTTAAAATTTTGACATTATAAAAATGTGTGAGAAACGTGTTCAGTAATTTATACCAAGGAATACTGCACTTACAATGCAGGTGTGTTTTTTCTTTTTTTTTCTTTTTTTTTCCCCTTGTGTATTCTTATATGCATCAGATTTTTGAAGTTTTGATGATAGTTTATCCCATAAACGTAGCATAAACCTAACACATGACACTGAATAGGAATATCTTGTTTCTGAATATGTTTCAGAATAAAGATATAGCCTTAGAGACTTATTTCTTCTGACATTTAACCTGTTTTGAAGTTGAATAAAGTATTCAGATTCTAGTCACTAGGTATGCATGTGTCCCTCTGGCAGAGCCCAGCAGAAATCATTTGATCTTAGAAATGTCTCATCTTCCATCTACGCTGGGTGATAAGCAGGCTTTATATTTAAGGTCAGCTGTCAAGACTGCCTTCTGAAGTCTCCTGATGTGAGAAAGGAGAGATAGTGAACAGGTGAAGAAATTTAAAAGAACGGTTTGTTAATGCAGCATCCTTGCATGTAGTTGTACTAAATCAAAAGGCAGTTCAAATATCCACACATGCAGTGAGCATGGAATAGCCAGTTGACTTTAAATTCACACCTGCTTTCTCTGTATTAGCTTTCTAATGTACTCAGTTGCTTGGATTTTGTGTTGGATCTACTGCTATGTGAAACACTGCACTAAGAGAAGTTTGCAACAGCCATCCAGAACTGGATCACTGTTTTTACTGTCCCTCTGGTTACTCCTCAGGACTGAGGTTACATTAGGGTCAGGATTTCAATCTTTAATCATGAACTGTGTATTAAAAAAACAAACACCAACAAATCCTCTGCAAGTCACAGAGTAATGCTCCAGTTCTAACTACGAGTACGGTAGCATTTCAGCTTTTTAAGTGTCTGCCTTAAGTGGGGTGATAGTGTAATGTTTCCCAGTAGCATTTGGTTTCAGAACAGCATTTTAAGTGCCTTCTTACATCTTTTCTACCCCTGCCTTAATTTTCTGCTTATTAAACACAGTCAATGTCGTTTTGTTTAGAATAGCTTATTTTTGGCAACATTCACTCTGTAGGAGAGAGACTACAAATTATTTTATACTTTTCAGAATGTAATTCAGAGTATACTTTTCAGAGTAAATTTTTAGCACCTACAGACCTACCTAGTTCAGGTCTGTCTATGTGTGCATCTAGCAGTCCTGTGAGTTCAGTATTGGACTAATGTAGCATTTTACACGTTTCAAATAATTTCTCGTATTTAACTGCATTCTAACTGAATTTAAGGATTCAGTGTGCTGATTCTAGTAAAATACTAGAAATTAACTGATTGGAAGTTTTAATAGCTATATTTCTGTCTGCTTACTTGTTTTTGATGCATGAAAAAAGCATTTCAAAGCCAAATATTGTTAGTTGCTATATGTTACCATGGAGTCAAAAATTCGATACAGACTATCATATTGTACAATAGCTAACATTTTTTCTGAATAAGAAGCTGGGGCTTGACTTTTACATTTCTGTTTTCATTTCATGAGCTATTTGTGTATTTAGGTATTTGTTGGACTGAATCATAGTACTCCATGTTGTGTTTCACTTCTCATTTGCATGTGATACAAGGCATTAGTTTTCACTTCTGAAGCTGTTAGTCTGTCCCTTCCCTCACCAGCACTGCTCATTCACAATCAACATGATTACAGCCTCTTATTAGCACCTATTGCTCATGTCTACCTCTTTATACAAGCCTGAAAGGTGTTCCTTGAGACATTCATGCATTTACTTCCTTCTCCCTCAAAGCTTTCCTAAAAGCTGTTCTGCAGGGGCTCTGGAGCTTGGCAGTGGTTAGATGATGCCTGGTGAAGTCTCCTCGTTTCATTTCCTTTCTTCCTGTATGTTTATATTAACATTTATGATGTCTTGCTCTGCACTTAGATTTTAAGTAACTCATTCTGTTATTTATTTTATGTTTTCATACCACATGCTGATTTCTGTTTTTACAACTTGTTACTTTTTGGGGAAGAACTGTATTCCAGACTAGGAACTAGGAAAGAGTTTCCTGTGCTGTACTCTTGTAGCACAGCACATAGTTATAATCTGCTTAACAGCACTTGCTGTGGTAGATTTCTAGCCACAGCAACCAAGAATGCATTAAACTGGATTTAAATTGCCAGTACTTGGATCAGGTTCATTCTGAGTGTCTGGATAAGTTGATGTCTGAGAGGTACATCTCCTGGCTCCCGATGTCTGTGATGATGCTTGATTCTCTAATTATTTAAGAAATACAATCCGAGATGAGCATTTCAACATGTATTCTCTTATTCTCTGTGATATCTGAAAGAATGTCTTTTCCTGTTACAACAGATAAGTTCCCAATAAAGTTGAGCATTCCTTTTTTTTTTCTTTCTTTCTTATTTTTTCTTTTTCCAGATTAACCGAGCCCCAAGCTTTGGAACTGACCAAAAAATAGACTATGATGTAAAAAAGGGTGTTCTGCTAAATGCATTAAAGCTTCTAAACATAAGGTAATCTTGTCTTCTTCAGTCTGGCTCTCTTTTTGTTTTTGTTTTTTTTTTTTCTTTTTTCTTTTTTTGTTTGCATGTTTGTTTGTTTGTTTTTAATTGGATGAGAAGAGTGTGACATTTCTGTTCCTGTTCAAATTCTAAAAACTTAAATAGTTCTCTTGCTGTGAGTTTTGCTATTAAAAGCTCAAATTTAATTTTTATACCTGTTCAAGTGCTTGCCAGAAATGAAGTGGTAATAGTCATTTTCATGCCTTTTGGATGCTTTTTCAAACAGATCTCAGAGTGGGAGTATTAGTGCAGTCATAGCAAGTTTGCTCTGACAGTAGTTTCATGCAAACTCATAAGGCATACCCCTCTATAAGAAAGCCTGCTTGTTGGAATTTGTTGAAGAAAGTCTAAACTTCAGGAAAATAGATGCTACCATATTTCTTCATTAAATTTCAGCACAGAGTCATTTTATATAGCACACCTTAATCTGTGAAGATTGGCAGCCATAAAAGTTATTATTAAAAAAAATTCTTAGTGTTTGACTACTCATTTGTGTATCGTAAACCATACAAGAACAACTGTAAGCTGCGGATGATTTACTTCAAATCAAAGTACATTTCAACTCAGCTGCATTATGTCAATAATCAATACTTGAAAGGCAGTAAATCCTGATGCTCCGATTTGAGTTCTGAAAAATGATGCCTGAACTCTTCTTACTGCTACTTAGCTATCAAAACCCACATGGGGGCTTATTTAAATGAATGTGCTAGATATATTCTGCAACGTATTTTGTTATAGAAGGTCTTTAATGTTATCTTTAGAGAGAATAAACATTTTTCTAATTCTTATTAAAGTATTCTTTGTGGATTGATGTACTTTAATGTCTCTTGTGTTTCAGAACAAGTGATAAAAGGAGAAATTTAGCCCAACAGAAGGCTGAAGCTCAGAAGAGACTGTATGGTCAAGGCTCAATGAAAAGGCTGTTGCCAGGTTCTTCAGACTGGGAAAAGCAACGTCACTCACTGGAAAGGAGAAAAGAAGAACTGGTAGGAAAGAAAAATGCTGTTTCTTGCCCATGATTTACATCATCTTTGTTTTAATTGTCTTACTTTCTTGATTTATAGAAGGAAAGGCTTGCACAAGTACGCAAACAGATTTCCAAAGAAGAGCATGAAAATAGGCACATGGGGAACTACAGGTAACCATGTGAGCCATGTCAGAAGATTTAATGCATTCATTGTTGGGAATAAAGGGAACAAACATTTGTGATAGATAATAATTTTATGACAAAGATAAGTGTGCATTGATAGAAAACATATAGATTAGACCGGTGATAATTTTTTTTTTTTTTTTTTGAGGTCTTTTTCTGGTTCTGTATTTTTGCATGCATTTACTTTATATTACATCAATCACTCCAGTGTTTGTGCAAAACATTTGCTTGAAAGATGTGATTGTTCATGTTCAGTGTACCAAGAAGCGCGATTTTCATTTTGGAGTTCTTCTGTAATCACAAATGGCAATTCTTTTCTCTGGGGTGGGATAGTATCAGGTTGTTAATATTCCTGCATTACTCTACAGAGAATGAAATATCAAATCTGAATGTTCTCTATGATGCTTCAGAAGCCTTGTTTGTGCTTCTATCACATTCATATTTCTCTTGGTTATAATTGGATTTGGCCGAAAATAAGCATTTATTTTACAATGTTTTTATTATTTCTTGACATTAGCTTCAATGAGAAGTGAATGCAAGGCAATGAATATTTGGTGAAAAGGAGCAGAGCACCACTGAGAAGAGATGATGGGAGCATTCACCCAATCTTTGTAACATTCATCTGGGATGTAAGAGGTCTGGGTTCATATCTTTCATTCTGAATTAGTCAGAATGCATTTACTGCTGTTCTTCATCTCTGCTTTTTGAGCAGATGCTCTATACAACCCAGTAAAGTTCTTATTTAAACACAGATATTTCTGTGGTTTTTTCTTTTTGACAAACTATCTTTGCTTACAAAAAAAAATTTACATCTTTGTAATGTTCCCAGCTTTAATTATATCTTTTCTTGACACATGTAAAGCTGAGCTAGTACAAAAAAAAAAAAAAACAAAAACAAACAAACAAAAAAAAAACCAAAAAAACAAAAAAACAACCCAACACAATGAAGTAGTTATTTTCTTATTAATCGAATGAGAAGAAGGAGAAACATCATAATGCTTTTAATACATTTTGGTTTATTGATAACTTTAACTTTTTAACTGATCCCATTTCAGGTTGCTCATTCAGCTCTGGACTGAAAATGAGGCAAATCTTCTCTTTATTAAGCTTTTTGATTAATCTTAAACAATAAAAATGCAAACATTTTTATTTTTTCTTAGGAAAAAGTAAAGTGGCATTTTGTGACAAATGTGCACGTGTAAAAGGGCTGAACAGCAGTGTGTTTTCTTAATATCACGTGTCCCCAAAAAGGCTGGAGAGTCAGCAGAGCCTGAGAAGTAATCTTGGCTAGAGATTCAGACGTGTTATCTAAGCAGTATTTTTTCTTCGCGATGTCCTTCTGCAGAGCAGGACTAGTTCCTCTCAGGCATTGCCACAGAATCATAGAAATTTTGCATGCTAGCATTGCTGTGTGGATTCATATTGTTTCCAGAATGAAAATCTAGAGAAATCTTTATGTCCAGGCAACTTTTGAATCCTAGTTCTATGAACAGTGCATTTTTTCCCATTAACCTCAGATTTTGATAAAGACACTATGCTTGTGAATGTCAGTTCAGGAAGCAGCTTAATCAAGTGTCCAACTGCAAATACAACTAGCCTGTCATTTTCATTAGGGTCTTGTGGTGTTTCAAAGCAGGAGCTGTGCTTTCAAGCATTTGTGAAAAGAATGTGTATGTCATTGAAATTGTCTTTAACTACAGTGTATTTCCATATATGTTAGGGTGAATACCTTTTTTTATGTTAAAGAATGAGGGCTGCTCTGAAAGTAATGCCTCCCATTTTATTATGTTGACCCACGAAATCAGAGGCAGATGTTAGTGGGGTGCTAATAGAGGTTGAACCTTCCCACCAGTATTCCATTACATTTTGTTGCCGCGTGACAGATGGCAGCAGAAGAGAAGTCTGACAAATTGGTGTCTGACATGAAAGGGCAGATGAAGCAAAGGGATATCACTGAATTCCTCCATGTGGAAAAAGTGGCACCCACTGGCATCCATCAGTGCCTGCTGAACATTTATGGAGACCAAACAGAGGATTTGAGCACACTGAGGTGGTGGGTGATGTGTTTCAGCCCTGGTGACAGTGACAGTAATTCACCTCTGCTGGTGCAGATTGTTACCAGTGTGGAATGCAGACTGTTCATTGCTGGTGAAAATGCATAGCTAATGTTGGTGATTGTGTTGAAAAATAGTGTTCTGTAGCTAAGATTTTTCTCTTTCAAATAGTGCTGTTGTGGCCTTTGTATCTGGTGTAGTTTCCATGGAAATACATAGGAGGCATTACTTTTGGAGAGACCTACATAATTGTTCTATGCTACATTTTCAGCGGTGGAATCAACACCATAAAAAATATTGACTACACCTGGATTAGAGTTTGTGTAGGTATTTTATGGAAACTGAACCACCTTCCAGTTGAGTCTAATGAGATTGCTCTTTTGCCATTGCTGCAAAATCATAATATAAAACCTTTCCAATGAGAAGTTCTGTAAAACAAAAGGAGAGAAGGCATTGTAAGAATTCCACAAAAATCATCCAAAACATACCAGTCTTGTATTGCCAATTAATTTATAAATAGTGCTTATGCTTTGCACAGTGCAGTCAGAATTAATTTGAGTTATTCATTACAGTATGTTGTAAATTAGTATCCCATCTCCATCATTCAGGTGCAGCACATATTCAATCTTTATGTTATGTCCATTAACTCAAAGAATTGCTCAGATTTTCACTGTTTTTTGTACTTTTGTTGCTAATACAAATTATTTTGCACTGAATTTTACATGCAATACTTTATTAATACTTCATGAACCTTTTACACCTGGATGTATTCAGACCCACTGAAATTTCAGAGAGTATTGCAAAGCTGTGTTCCTATACATCTCTGGAATGGCTTGCATGGGATTTTTTTGATTGGCTAATTATTGGTTTAAACATGTAAGTGTTCACTAAGTTAAAATTAGATTTGGAGAGCATTGCTAGGAGCATATGTCTCATGATATGGTATTGCATAATAATTACAGATGGGATACATATGCATTACTATGAATTAGCTGCATGACTTTTATTCCTAGTCTGATAAGTAGCTCAGAAGATACTATGCTTATCAGTAGAAGATACTGTTTAATTTTTTTCCCTATTTCAGGCGAATTTACCCTCCTGATGATAAATCATTACTTGAAAAGTATGAGAGTTTGTTAGCCACTGCTTTCCAGACATTTCTTGCTGGGAGAGCTGCTTCACTTCAGCGGGAAATGAATAACCCTTTAAAAAGAATGAAGGTACTGATGCACAGAAGTCTTGTCTTGAAGTCGTTTTTCTTGGAATTCACATTCTTGCAGATTACTTTCATGATAATGATGTGTGATGGGTAATAAATAGCATTTGATAACATTTCCATCATCTTATACTTTGTGTAGCTTGTGGGTTAGAACTCTGAATTTGGAAGAACTCAGTGGACCCAGGGTGAAGACAGGCTCACTGATTTCCATTTCCCCAGTCCTCCGCCTTATTCTTGGCAGAAACGACTTGTGAGCTGGTCATTGCCTCCTTTTTCCTCCAGTAATGTCCCCAACCCATTGTGCACTTTTAGAGACTAGAATAAGTGATATCATAAAACCAGCTCCACTACTTCAAGGCATCCCCAAACTCAGCTTCATTGTCTACTTACACAGTCAGAGATAAAGAATAGGAGAATCCTACTCTGGAGGCATTCATTGTCTTATTTCAGGAATAGGTAATCAAAGTAACTTCAAAGTCCTATCAGTTGGCACTTTAACTTTGGAAGAATAGGATACGCCATGTTTTGAATTAATCACAGTGAAATTCTGAAATTCGTATTTCTAGGAGGAGGACATTTTGGATCTTCTGGAGCAGTGTGAAATAGATGATGAGAAACTAATGGGAAAATGCAGCAGACAGCGAGGACCTAAGGTATTTGACTTTTAGATAGCATTTTTCTATTTCTTTCTATAAAAAAGTGGTCTGAAGATTTTAATTGGGGAATTTAGTTCTGATTTAGATCTGATCCTGGTGGATGCTTTCTTCCTCATACTCCCATTAGCCTGTGTATTTTGCTTGAAAAATGAAAAATTTTAATTCTATGGTATTCTTTTTCTCTCTAAGCTGTTTTGAGGAATTTCTGGGTATGGCAACAACTGTTCTACAAGAAACTACTTGATTTCAGTGTGTGAAATGATGTTTTATATCCACAAATTATCACAAAAGAATGCTTTGATCTTTAGTCAGTTAGTGCCACTGAGGACTTTTGAGATCATGGGATAAGAGGCACTATGGAAGCTCAAAGGATTATTTATGATCATGATGTGTCTGCAGCTTGCTTACTTGCTAAAATCATCATACGATAAATCTTGGAGCCAAAATCTGATTTTAAAGTGAATCTATGTTATTTTTAGCTTAATGTTTTCTGGTTGTGCACACAGTTCAACTGAACCTTTGCCTTAAACACACTCCATATCTCTGCAAACTGGTAAAGATTCTTGAAAGTCTTGCCTTCCCTAAAGCTTTAGTGCTCAGGAAATCACACTTTGCCTTGGGCACACTCCCTTCCTTGAAGAACCAGGAGGGAATCTAAACAGCTGGAATAATAAGGAGAGAGAAAAACATTTTTTCTTCATTTTCCTCCATATCCATACATAAAACTGAGGGATAGAAGGTGTGTGTTTGTATAAACAATCTTTGCATGTAAAAACAAAACACATTTGCTAAAAATTTCAGCCTCTCTCTCCCTCTTTTTTTTAATTTGAATACAATTAGGAGCTCATGTTAGAAAACAGGCTGAGAGTCTTCCAGAGAAAAGACAATTTTGTCTGCAATTAAAAACGTTATTGAGTTCTACATAAACTGAGAAATATTTTCTGAAAATGTCTGTTTAATTTCTGGCCTCTAGAGGGCACCTTAGACTTGCATACTGAAAGGTTTACACTGCTGTGTTTATTACAGTGCACCTATTGCATGTGAAAAAGATCTAAGGAAATAAAATAAATACGTATACTTTAGAGGAAAATTTATTATAATTCTTCTGTTATAGAATCAAATGAGTTCAATCAAACAAAATGAGGTTAAGGGAAATCAAGCTGATTAGAATTGCTAAGCAATTTACTATTTCTTATTTTAAGTGGTGATTTTAAACCCAGATCTGGATTTTATTTGTTATTACTTCTTTTTGTAATTTCTTTGACCTTTCTTCTTATTCTTCTTGTTTAATTGATGTGAAGTCTTGTCCAGGCTGTTCTTATTATTTTTCAGTGTAGAAAGTTTTAGGAATATGCATATGGTAGGTGGAAATAAGATCTCCTCTAAAATCCATGTGATTTTTGATTGAAAATGTTTATTATTTTTTGTATAACATCAGGAATGTTTAATAAATATCTTTCCATGACACATATTTTTTCATTATTAGGATAGCTATTTCTGAGAAATCAGTAAGTGTTGAGACACCTTAATTTGTCCTTTTGGCGGATAGGTAGACATGATAATACTTGTGTAGTCTGAACAACTGCCAGGGCTCTCCCCCTGGGTTTATCCCCCTGGATAAACCACTTTATTCTTAATATTTCTTTAAATCTTCCTTTTCTGGCCAGACAGCTTGAACCTGCATAAACATACTATCATTGTTAAGTTAGCAACAGAAATCTCTTTCCTTCCTTGTCTGGAGTAGAAGTTTAGGTAGCTTGTGTTTAGTTACTAAATATTATCCTTCATAGTTTATATTTGTGCATTACATTATATTAAAACTTAAATGAATCCTGGGAGCTTTTCTATTTCATGCTGATCCAAACTGTGTTTGGAAATTACAATATTTTTTAATGCGAGACATAATTGCTGTCCAATAGACAACTAGGAAGATGAAGCCATTGCTTATTATAGATGGGAGTTAATGGACAGAATGCATGTAGGGGGGAAAAAAGGGACCATATGAGACTTCTTAGGTTGATAGGTTCTTAGGATGAAGGACGTTGCACTTCTGTTGACTGCACCATGACTGCTGTAAGAAGGAAAATTTTCTGTTGTTACTTCCATTCTTGCAACGCTGTCTCCTACTTTTTGCTCTTTATCTCACATTACCCTTGGTAATAGCATGTGATTAATTACTTAATGACACAGTAATACATATGGGATTCCAAAGATGCCTAACATAACCTGATGTATCATTCTAGATCCTGCTTTCTATAGGATGCGGGTTAATCACTTCCTCTTTCAGAAGTATACCAGCTGAAGTTCCCTGGTGTACCTCATTACCTCAGAGTGATCACTGTTAAAACATTTCTTCATTTATTGCAAATACTAGTTAGGGATTGCAACTGATTGTAAATGGTATTCTGTATCATTTGACTTGTGATTTTAAACTTTAATCCAATATATTGGGTAATATAAATTGTGCTTGAAATAAAATAAAATGACATTTTCACCTTACTGTATTATGCTGCTATTTGTGTGAGAAAGTTTGGGATTATTGTCATTAGTTTAATGAGCTACTTAAACTTTTATTTTAAAAATAAGGAAAATCTTCCAGTCAAATTTGGGAGAGTTTAAGTATGTACAAATGAACCTCCATAACTCACAAATCTAGTAAAATGTTCTTCTGTTCTTTTTAGATTATGAAGAAAATTAATTTCTTTGCTTTTTTTTTTTTTTTTTTTTTTTGGCTTTAGCCCTTGTGTTCTATGCCAGAAATTGCACAACCCTTAAGAAAATTTAAGAACTACAGTAGTGATAGCAGCTGTGATAGTGGTAGCAGTATGTCAGGGTCAGGAGATGAAACTGAAAAGGAAGATCACAATGAGAAAAAAGAGAAAAAAGTATCGTATGATCTTGAAGAAAATAAATATAAACCTACAGAACGATCAGGTAAGTTAAATTATCACATTTCTAGCTAAGTCTGGCATACATGAGAAATTATATAAAATGCTTCACTTATTTCAGAATATATTAGCATTCATAACTCAGGGTTAAATACTGTTTTTTTTTTCATTTCATCTTTAAAATCTTTTCTAAATTAATGAAAATTTTTTATTTTAAAAACGATTTTTTTTACAAGATTGCTAAAGGGAAAGATGCACCTGAGTTACACTTGGAAATGTTATAAATGCTCCTCTTTGCTCTTTTATTACTTTGAGAAGAATTTCATCGTGTTATTACACAAATATTTCTAAAATTTTATTTTTAATGTTAGCATTCTTTATTTAGACTGAATTAAAAAGCTTTACAGTTACGTAAGAGCAGATGAGGGAAGCTGGGCCTACAAATATATGCTCCAGCAACCAAATTCTTTCTTCCATATTATTCCATTCAGGAAGCCTAATGTAGCAGCCCCACACAATTTTTAATCTATACAGAATATGTGCTCCGTATTAAATCTGATGCACATTATAGAGGGCTGAGTCTACCTGACTAAAGGTGACTAGGAAGAAGAAATAAATGTTCTATTAGAGCATATAAAATGTGCATTATTAGGGGATCTGACATGAATGACTACTACAAATAAAGTATGTGACACTTTAATGGATGTACACATCTGTTAGTTGTATGTTAGTTACTGATGGAAAAATGGGTCTTAAATGATGCAACTTCTTGTTAAACTTTTAATTTGCCTGCAGGTAGAATGAACTGGAAACCTTCGATTAAAAGTACAAAATCTCCATCATATTCATCCTCATCATCATCTACAGGTCCAATAAGGCGTTCTGTAAGCTGCCCTCGTTCAATATCAATATTGTCTATGCAGTCACATGCAGCTGAGCATCGTCCCTTCTCTGCCAAAGCATCTCTGCAAATTCAGCGTGCATCCTCAGTGAATAGGTCTCGTTCTTTAAATTGCAGCCCATCTTCATCCAGAGTCTGTCAGACATCCAGCTTGGGAACTATGAACTCTTCAGGGGTAAGATAACATTCAAAAATGTTCAATTTTTCTAAAGTTCAATAAGTACATTACTAATTTTTACAATGTCAAAAATCGTGATGCATTATCATCAATTCAATTCTATTTTGGGAGATACTCAGAAATATAAGATATCTAGAAAGACAGGTCTAGACATGTATTTCCTTTTGAAGTCTGTCCCTGAGTTAGGGAAACAAAACACTTACTCCGGTAGTCCAACTAAATCATGAATAGAAAAGAAAAATAGACCAAAGAATTTTAACTGTTTAGAATTTGTGTAGCTGTAACATAACAGTGTATTTCTGAACCATACTCTTTTTTTTTTTTTTTTTTGGAATTTTGTGTTTCAATTCATACTTCAGTGCTTGATCTGTACATCTCATCACCCAAATAACTTATCTGGAGATGGGGCAATACAAATTGGCACTTGTTACCCACACTTGCAGCCTTTCTTTCCTGCGGTGTGCTTTGATTGTCAGAAATCCTTTTGTAATGCTAATTAAGTTGCTTCGCAGTATTTACTATCTCTAGTAGAGATGCATCCGACAGAATGCACGTTGTCTGTTTTGCCTGCGAGGCTTTGTCTAAATGATGAAAAAGGATCCTTTTAAAATTGTGTGCTGACACCTCGTGAAATACTCCTTAGCATGGTTTTCTATCTTTTAAAGTCAGCTAATAGAATTGGGAAGACATTAAGATTGTGTCTTCACCACAACGTGTTAAAGGTGTTGTTTTATCACATTAGCTATCTCAAGTTTAAAATGTACCCTTTTATCATCAAGATGTATTCTGAGAGCTAAATGAGACAGGGCTGATATAGATTTTTCTACTCGCATTAACTCTATATCAAGTACAAATTACTGAAAGATTAAAACTAGTCTCTTGCCGAATGATGTAAAAAATGGTCTAATCTCTTAACATGAGCAAGAAACTATAGTTATTTTTCATTGAGAAAGCTCTAGCACAGAAATGATCTTGATATGCAGATCAATTATGTGAGGTAATAGAGCTTAAGTCTTGTTTCTTAAAATAATGTGAATAAAATTAGTCAGAAAATGGATAAGAACTACTGATAATTTAGCACTATATTGTGAATGGAATGCTGATCATAATTATTTTTGCAACTAAGAACAATATACTATATATTACTGCTAGCATAAAATTGAAATTGATAAACTAGAACTTACTAAGAAGAAATAATTTGTTTATGTTAAATTAGTTTATTGATCCTTCAGGCAAGAATAAAAGAGTATATTGTCATTTTTGGAGGCTTGTAAGATTCAAACATACTGAACGTATGGAAACTTAAGTTTAGAATGAACTATCTGGAGTACTGCATTCAGCTCTGGGGCCTCAATGTAGTAAAGACATGGACTTATTGGAGTGGGTCTAGAGAGGGACCACAGAGATGATCAGAGAGCTGGAGCACCTTTTCTATCAAGACAGGATGAAAGAACTGGGCTTGTTCAGCCTGGAGAAGAGAAGGGAAGGCTGCAGGGAGCCATTATAGCGACCTTCCAGTACTGAAAAGGAGAGATGGGAATCTTTAACAGTGATAGCACAGGGAATAATGATTTGAAATTGAAGTAGAGATTTACACTAGACATTAGGAAAAAAATTCTTCACAAGGACAGTGATGAAGCATTGATATAGTCTGCCAGGAAAAGCTCTGGGTGCCCCATCCCTGGAGGAAGGTGCTCAAGGCCAGGTTGTGTGGGGCTTTGGGCAGCCTGTTCTTAGGGTTTGGAAATAGATGATCTTCAAGGTTCCTTCTAACCCAAACCATTCTGTGATTTACATTTGGGAATTACATATGTATTATTAGAGCGGTTGTGATCAAAAGTGGATTTGTAAATATTAAGCAATATCCTAGAAAACTGAAGACAATGCCAGAAACCCACGGACCGGAGTGTGATTAAAATGTTTTTGCTTCTTTATGTTTCCTTGAAGACTTTGCACAAAGTCATGTAATTGGCAGTTTCTGTTAAATATTAATTCAAATTTGTTGCTGTGCAGGCCTAAAATGAAGTTTTTTATAAGAATTTATTTTAATTATATTGAACTTAGTTTTCAAATCTGTTATCTCACATTTCAAATTTAAATTCTAAGTGGTAATCATTATGAATATCTATCATATATTTTCTTATCTTGTTTCAAACAAACATACATTCAAACTTGGCTTTTCTTGCATCTCTTTACAACTGAAAGTAACCTTGATGGGTTAATGTACAAGGTATATATGTATGTTAGATATGTATCAGATACTATGTCTGTGCACTTCTCAAGTGTATTTTATATCTCCTTGTTTAGAATTTTTTTTATCAAGGAAACATCTTTGTTACCATCTGACAATCTAGTATCATGCCTGATTTTTTTTCCTCTACTTAATATTATTTTTAGAGTGAGTCCTTACTGCAGCAGAAAACTAAAGAGCAAGAAGTCGCTTTGACAAAAGAGACTCTACTCATTTTCAATGACATGAGAATGAAGTTCCCAGGAAAAACAGATGAAGAATCAGAATTAATTATAGAAGAAGTAAGTATCTATAAATAAGAAAGAAGAATTACAGTCTAGATACTTACTGTTTATGCTACTAGAATGAAAGAAAGTAGAAAGTTCAATTTATGATTCATGAGCTCCTGTGGCCTTAGAACTTCCATAACTCAGGATAATTCAAAGATTTCAAAAGCTTGCAGCTTTGCACACTTTCTGACCTTAAAAAAGCAGCACTGAAAACATTCTTATGCCTTTATAAAATATATGAGAAAGTATCAGAAAGGTTAGGAAAAATCAGTTTTTCATCGTGGAGACAGTTCAGACTTTGAAGTAAGTTAAGAATAATGTTACAATTCATTAACAGTTTATATTTCATCTGGTATTGTTAGTGCAGATCCTGACGTGTTTAATTTGAATATGCTTACTGGAGAGGTATGCTGGGAGGTTGCTAGCAATAACGATCACAATTCACACTCTTTTTTTGGCTCCTATAGCCTGCTAGCTTGCATTTTCTCACATGCAACATTATTCTGAGCCTTACCGCTTGATATATAAAGTAATCTCTGATCTGAAGGAGAATTAAAAAGCAACATCTAATATTCAGCTATATAAGAAAAAATATATGGTATTCAAATCTCTTATAGATCTCTACTGCAAAGAAGCTAACGTAAGCTTGGAAAAGAAAAAAATAGAGAGGTTTTTCTCAATCTAGTAGCAATATAGAAGGATGTAGTCATTTAAATTAACCTCTGTATTCTAATGTAAGTAAGCAGTCCACAGTGTGTTAAAATTCATCAGGGTAATTTGTTATCCAGTTGGAAATGTCCTTTGTTCTCTTCTGTGAGCTTTCAAATTTGTAGAAATGTGTTGATTAAGTCTCCAATAGTCTGTGCAAACGCATCACAGTGGAAAGGAATTGTCCTGTATTGATGGTTGATTTAGTTGATTTTAAAAGACAGCATTTGTAAGTAGCATGTTTGGATTCTCTTCTCAGAACTAGAAATAAAATTCTTCATTACTTTTCCTTTCAGAAATGCAAGAGCATATGTGTATTTATCTATATGTGTGTGTGCGTGTGCGTGTTTGTAAATGCACTCCATCTAGTGGTGCATTCTAATAGAGCACTAGGATAATTGTAAATGCTATTTCTTACTGCAGAATTCTCTTTAAAATTCATCTGGCTTTAATCAATTTCTGTTGGAAAATATTTCATCATGGAAGTAAAGAAGTAATTGTATATTAGTTGTCAAGCAGAACTGGCCGTAGGTCTGGAACAGAACACAAAGATAGAATAGTAAAAATGTACGCTCACAGTTTAAGCTATTTTTTTAACCGACATCGTAAAAGGAAAATATTGTTCAACAACAATGATCATTTATAGAAGACATGTTTTGGACATGTATCTAATGTCCATTATGAAACAAAGAAACTGTTATGCATTATGGAACTCATAGTGCTGTTTTGAAGGAATCACAACTGTGTCAGTCAAGACAGGCTTCTATCTGCTTTGTAGTGTAGGGCTGTCAAAATCCAGGTACTAAAGATGGAAAGATTAAACTGTATGGCTGAACATATCTTGGCAAATGTCTCCCAGCATAAATTTGAAAATATTTTAGAGAGAATCTTTTTACACAGAGATCTTCTAGATAATCCATATGCTAAAATTGTGAATGAAATATCAGGTTATGATTATTTTTAGATGCATTTATTTTTTCTTTTGTTTTGCAATGACTATAGATAATGGATAATTGGAAGTACCATAAAACAAAAGTGGCATCATACTGGTTAGTAAAACTGGATTCTGTAAAGCAACGAAAAGTAAGTGATACAGATTTCGTTCTCTCAAGATCATCAGGTGTAGACAAATAGCAGTGTGCCTACTGGTGTTTAGCAGTTTTTGAGAGTGACTTGAGATGTTCAAATACTGTCTAGTTTCTCTAATACATATGAATTAATTCTATTACAGGTAATGATGATGCTCCATATTTAGACAAGTGTCATTATTCTGAAATATAATTACAAAAACAATTTCTTAAAAAACTAGACTGCTGAAAGAAAAGGGAAAAAAAATAGCCCTTGGATACCTATCTTTTTAGCAAACATTCTGAGGAGGGTACTGATTCAGCAGATTTGATTGTTAAGGATAAGTTAGTCAATAATTTCAGACAAGGAATGTTAAAACTCCATTAGGGTTAGTGATATTGCACTTGGTTAGTTGAATCTTTGACACACAATATTAAAACAGATCATGTTAAAGAAAAAATAGTCCAGCCAAGCAAAGATTTTTAACATTGTTATAATATTCAACTGCCTACTTTAGTCTTAGAAAGGAATAATTACATTTATTTACCATTCTGTCTTTACTCATCTGCTGTCTAGGAGCTACTGTTGTATACAGCACCTGAAGAATTTTTTATCTTTTTAAAAACTGACACAGTATAGGATGCCAGTCATATCTATGTGACATAACATATGTCAGTCAAAGTCATCTTCCCAATATAATATTTATTTAACTTAATGTAGAAGAAATTTTTTAAGAGTATTGTTAGTACTTAGGTGACACTAAAGCAGTATTTGGGTCTTAGTTTCAGTCACTGACACAATATGTGGATTAGCATGCCTGTTCCAGGCATTTAATTTCTGAATTTCTCGGTTTCCCAATCTATTTTATAGACCATAAAAGTAAGCAACTTAATAAAAACACTGCACACATGATAAATATTATCATCGGAAAAGCTTGGTTGATGGTTATGGAAGAACAGGAGAACAATTTCTGATCCTCATCTCAACTTTTATAAAATCAGCCCTATGATTCTCAGGCTTTCAAACTGTATTTTATTGAACATTGCATTAAATGCTTATTTTCGTACTGGACAGAGAAAACGTTACCTTAATGTGATACCATTTGATAGAAATATATATGACTATTCAAGTCAAATTATGAAGTTCAGATATTACATTGAATGCATTGAATGTGCATCAATACAGCTTTTAAAAGTTAAATTAGGCATGACAGACTTGACAGCATAGGAAGCTACAACATAACTAGAATTCTTCTTTAACCATATCAAGTGACAGCGCTTTAACTTAGCAGACTTCTTGTGCCATTGTCAGGAATCTGTAGAGCAGCCATCTTTGTTTGGTGAAATTGTTTATTTTTTTTTCATATCTAGACCTTTTTCTGCTGAATATTCCTTTGTCTAAAATGATCTAATTTGTTTCTCGTTACAGGAATAAGTGTTGCAATGCCAATTGGCATTCACATAGGTCTTTTCCACTGTGTGCATGTGGCAGCTATAACCTTTATTGCAAATCCAGAGAAAGGCTTAGTGCAGACTTGTAGTGGTACGGAGGAAGAGTTGCTGGGAGGATGGGAAGATAGACAGATATATGTGCATATACATATACATATAGCTAACAGCGTCTCAAATTCATGCTGCTGCTGCAGTGAAGATCTCTTTGCAGCAGAAGTCTATGGGGCAGCTGGAGATAATAGGGGTTTCGTTGCCAGAATTGATTCCTTTAGTCTGTGCAGGTATGAGTGTGGATAAGGGTCCCTGGATGAGGCCCATAATTACAAGTGAGATACAGGGCTTTCACAAAAGACTAGTTAAGGTACTTTGTTTTTTTTCTCTCTCCCTCCAATTATTTTTTTTCCTCTCTACCTTCCTTTCCTTTTCTCTCTTCATCATCCCCCTATTCTTGTTTTTCATTCTTTTCAGAATGTTCTCCTGTAAGCATTATTATAATAATTTCCAAAAGTCTACAATATATGTTAGTTATGCCCTTTATTTGGCTGGCAGTCATGTAAAGGCAAGGGCACATTTACTGTGTTGGGATGAAACAGGTTGATATGCTAGGCCGTTACTGGTAAAACTGCACAACCACAAATAAGGTTGTCTTTGCTGCTCTTTTGGGGGCATCATTTGCTACTTGGGAGGCTAATGATTCTTGAAGCACGAGTGGGCCCTTCATCTCTGGTTACGCTGGAAATAATTTTTTTTTCTTTACTGTTTTTAGCCTCAATCCCTTCAAGCTATCAGATAGTTATTCTTGGAAGGGTAGTTCATAAAAATGGATTAACTTTGACAATGACATTGCAGCTCAGGACTGCCAAATGTAAGCTTTTGTTGATTTGAAAGAAGTGTGTTTTATATTCCAGTGGGGTGGGTAAAGCAGAAAAGAGCTCAAGGTGAAGCATATTTATGCAAGTAAAGAATCTGTCTCAAAGGTACTTTCTGCAACTTTGTGAAATACAAAACAGGAACTCAGTCCCCTTAACTATACTTCAGAATTACTGGCAAGTTCTAAAAAAAAAACGAGAAGAAAATACCTGGGCAGTGCACAAGATTTCACAATGCTTGTCCCTGACAGATGTATTTTCTTAAATATTATTCTACTTAATGTAGAAAAATTAAACTCTTGCTCATATTCTTGCCTTCTAACATTACAACATTACAGCAGAGTTAAAGGAAGCATTTAGAAGACAGTTATGAAATCAATACATGCTAAAATGAAATTTAATCTCCCAAGACTTTTAGGAAAAAGAGACTTCTGTATGACAGGAGTTGTGACTGTTTTGTGTTACATCACTTTACATAATTTCTTTAAAAACTGTTTTGATGGTTACCAGAGGTCTGTTCATTTTGTTTTGAATATACTCTTTTTATAACATCTTGTTCTGTTACACTTAGATAATTGGCTATGATGATGATGTAAATTGATGTAAACAGAAAGATGAAGGCAATCTAGGAAAATTAGCTTAGAAAAATGGGCTTGTATGCTCCATGAAGTTCCAGCCCTTTTGCAATGCCTTGTCTCTTTTTCTTAAATGGATGATTGAGGCTGTGTTTGCAAATTAAGAACAATTAACTGTGATATTTCCCACTCTGGCATATTGGCAATGTCAACACAGCAAAAACAGAACAGTTTTTTTTTTTTCTTCCTCTCCATGTTACCTGGCAGTCTGTAGCTTGCTATAAGATGCAAGGCTTTATCTTTGGCTTTCTTTACCTCCAGATGCTAAAGAAAAGGCTACTCAGTGGCATCTAATCTTTCTATCTCACTCTTGGGGATCAAGTGTGAGAGATCACAGCGTATTTTTTCAACTGCATTTGCAAAGATTCTGAACAGATAGGGTAGCACTGTGTTCTCATTGGTAACTATGTGCACTGGATTAAAACAACACCTATACATGCATACAATCCTATTTCTTCAAAAAAGAGCTCAAATAGCATGTCAGTGACACATTTCATCCTGGTTGTTTTTATCAGACATCCACAGGTTTATTTTTTTGTCAAGTGTGGTAAGACTATTTATGAACAACAGTTTGTTATGCAGATCTAAAAAATTGAAATTCTACATCATGCTTCCATATTCTGTTTTTATTAAATCTCCTTCACGTTTTGAGACTTAGGTATTTAGCCATACAAATCTGTCTTTCATACGTCTAAAAGTTGCCAGAGAGAGTACCATGCCTTCTAAATTTTCAAATTTGCAACATCTTATACTGAAAGAATACATTCATCAGTTCACCACGCGAGTGTGATGATTTTTTGGAGATGATATTTTTATAAATAGGCAACAAGGGTGCCCACATTATGTAAAATTATGGGTATGTGTTTTTTTTTTTGTTGTTGTTGATCTTTTTTTTTTTTTTTTTTTTTTTTAAAGGCTACATGCACCGTAGGCTCTTTTAGGGCAGAGTTTGGAGCTCCAATGATGGGGCAAGATACTACTTCAGTGTTCTGGAAGTTTACTGCTTCCTATTCCTGGTTTTATTGATGTATCTGAATAAATAGACGTCAATACATTCTTTCAGCTTGTTTCCTTCGAGTAGGTATAGAGGGAACTTAGATAACTGACCTGAGAGAACTTATAGATGTAAAAACAGACATGATGAATCTCACTTTCCATTTTATAATTTTATATATATATAAAATATCTAAAATCTCCTTCATTGCTATAGACATTACTCCTTTAAATATTTTCCTATTTTGTTGCTTATTTCACTAGCTTATTTCTCAGCTGAAAGCTAAATTAAAATAGTTTGATCTAGTGTAATGCTGAGTTCCAACAGACATTAAACCAGAAGCAGCTTTTTTAGTTTTTCAGGACATTTTAGTTCGTTATAAAATACATGGCATTTTAAAAGGGAGGGGAAAAAGAGATAATCTTCAAATGTAAAATATTTGGGTTGTTAATTACGTTGCTTCTAGTCTCTAACTGCATTCATTTTGTTTCACTTTGAATGTTTTTTGTCATTTAAATTAGCTAGTATTCAACAGACTGAAAAAAAGGGAACTTTTCTGTAATAAAAATAAAATATTTTTATTTAGTTTCACAAAATTTTATTGACATAAAAAACATAAAGTTTTGCTGCTGAATGCACAGAAATGAAATGTAGACATCTGTGGGAATTTATAGCTATGCAGTGATCTGTGTGTGCAGTGAATCAGAGAACACTTGTTTTTTAGATTTTGCAGCATGCCTTTCTTTGATTTGCTTCAAATACTGTTACCTAGGTTTTGGATATAGTCAAGACAAGTGTTCGTGCGGTCCTCCAGCATGTCTGGAAGGCTCCAGACATTGAAAATCTACATCTGTACCGTCTCTTTAACCGTGTATTTAATCGTTTACTTTGGAGCCATGGTCAAGGTCTGTGGAACTGTTTCTGTAATTCAGGGTAAGCCCATTTTACTTAATTTACTAATCTTTTTAATAACTTCACAGTTACGATCAATGCAGGCATACTTTGTTGCTCATTTTCATTCAAGAGAACACTGTAATGCATTGAACTCATTTTAAAACAATGTATAGATATAGCATAATTAGAAATTTAATAACCTATGCCAACTGTTTCAGTAATGGAATCAGACATTTAGTAAGATTTTTACAAATATAATAATCTGAGGACATAATCTAATTTTCTAAATAGCTGAGCTTTTGTTCAACTCTTTCATTTGGATAATCCACAATTTTTAGGCCAGGCCACTGTGTCAAAAGTGGATTTACTCTCTAAAAATCATTGCTGTCTCAAGACTTGAAAGAGAAAAGTTCAGTCTGAGGTGCAACTATCTCTTGCCAAAAGCAATCTCTGTTCTGTCATTTACAAATAATGGGTCAGAATTTTTGTGCTTGATTATGTTTGCTGGTTCACACACTGGTGGGAATTTAAGTATGTGCAGAATAGGAAATGTGCACACTGAGGTAAGCAGATATGTTTGGATTACAAATAAATTTTCTAGAGGGGAAAGAGCAGTCAGGCCATATTTTAAAAGTTCAATATCCTATACTTCAAAATCTATGTTCCTGAAATCAATGACATTTGTGTAAGGATTGTTTTATACCTGTGGTCTGATTCTCCAGATTTCTTGATAAAATGGTAATGTGTAAATATGAGATATATTGCATACAAAAATACATTTTCTCTGAAAGTATATATACAGTGCTTAAAAGAATGGGATGGGATTTGAGTAGCTTGTGTAAGATGTTTTAAGTGGTTTATTGAAGATGAACAACAAATATAGTATGCTAATGGATATTGTATCTACAAAAGAATCAAGCTCAATATATTCTTCTCTTGCAGTTATTTGTTGTATGTAGAGAACTTGTGTACTGCACTTGTTAATTATTTCCTAACATAATAGAAGAATGTGCTAACAAAAATGAGGGATCTGAGAGTATCCAAAAGGTCATCAGTTTTGTTGTTACAGTTATTTTCTTATTGCTGAAGATTTGTTGTTGTGAGAACTGTTAAGTCATCTTATTTTTTTTTAGGATTAAGACCTGTTAGAAGTAGCTGTCAGGAACTTAGCATGCTCAAAAAGTTAACACAGAAACCTTTTCTTAAGCTTGTTTTTCCAATCTAAAACACTTCTTTTACATAATCCTCAACAGCTAAAGAGTCCCTTCTTAATGGCAGTAGAGGTGTGCAAATCTTTCAGTTAAAACTCAGTTTTTTGCTGTCATATAATATTATGATATGCTCCCTTTCAGTAATGCTGTTCTTATTTTGAATCTTATTTTTAGTATGCTCTTTTGCAAATCTTCTAATATGCATGAAAAAAGAAATTTAAGCTTTTTTCCTTTTAAAAATAATATATTTTGTTCAAAATCAATAAAGAGTTCTGTTCACTTGGCTCAGGGAAACAGTCTTTGGGTTCAATGAAGAGCAGAATTTTCCATCTAGCAATACCTTCATTCATGCAGATCAAGTCCCAGCTGACTTGAGAATGGAGCTACACTCTTTGACAAACATCCAATTCCTTGTAACAGGAGTTATGTAAAAATTTCTAAAAATACTGTAAAAATATATATGTATATGAATAACCAGTATGTGTTGAGATCACTCTACATGTAACATACCTGCTACAAAATTAATAGAAGAAAGCAAGCTGAAGGGATGTTTGTATCTAGTCAGTATGTTGTTTATTCAGTTGCAATAAATCACTCTTGTCATGTAATCCTCAACACAGACCTCAAGACAACTATGCAACAGAGACCAGCTTCTCATCTGTCATTCTTAGGGTTAACTGTGCCATTTTAAAGAACAGATTAGAATTAACAAAGGGCATGTGTAGAATTTGGGGACAAATGTGTGGAGGGAGGTATTACTGTGCTAATTAAGAAACAGTGTGAGTATGTGAAAATATATCAAGAAGTATGACACTTTTATTATCAATAATATGTATGTCTTAGGAGAATAACAAAGATAATAGCCATTAGCTTTTTTTTTTTATAACAAGAAGAATAAACAAAGAAACAAAGAAAACCTAGTGAAATTACATGGATATAGATGATTTCATAAAGCTAGATTTGTATTACTACATAGTAAATAATTAAAACTAACAGGAAGAACCAGTTGACCTGAGATGGTTTTAAAAACAGTGAGAAACAATTGAAAATATTGCACAACCAAGCATAATATTCTCTAGATCTAGTAAGAGCTTAGTGATTTCTTACTCATGTATGGAAACTTAAGTTACAGCATAATAAATTAAGCTTCATTGGGTAACAGTACTCCAGTCATTGTTGACTGCAGTATAATGAAGTATGAACTGAATCTGTGTAGCATATGGAGGAGATTGATCAGGAACACTTATATGAAATCTCATTAAAATTCACACATATATTTCCAAACATCAATCTTTTTTATTAGGGTAATTGTATATCATCATGCTCGTAATCAACCATAATTATAGCAGGCCATATATTCTTCTTCACTGATAAAGTCTCTCATAACTGTGGGAAAGTAATCACAGACCTCAAAGCCCAGAACTTAAGGAATTTATCAGGAGAGTTTCTAGCAGGAGATTTTGGAGATTTATGGGTTGAATTAGAAAATAATTATGTGTAACACTGTGAATCCGGTGAACAAATGTAATACTTAGAACTTCATTTTGCTCCTTTCCACCAGATGTCACATGGTGGAGGAAATAATAAAGACAGTAGATTAATTTTCATGCAATAGTAAATGTGAAAATTTCATGGTCAGGGAACAATATTGAGAAAAATACATTAAGGAAAGCAGTTCTTCAAGGACTGTAATTATTCTGCTTATTAAATAAACACCTTTGCCTTAGAAAACATGTTTCTTAATTCATTATATGGATAAGAATTAATGAGATAAATACTTTTGTCAGTTGAAAATTACATATGCAATGGAAAATCTGTAGGATTGAACAGTTTCAGCTTGCACATGCTATTTAGACTGGGAATCCAGGCTGAAAAATCAGGTATACGTGGTTTATTTTACTCATTAATATTCATAATTGCATGCTAATACAGTGCAATTAAAAAAAAATATCTCATTAGGCTGAAGAAGGCATGCTGGTTCTTTGATGTGTACTAAAATCCATTGTTTTAAGAACAAACATCTTACCTCAGGGATGTAAAGTCTACTACTGATCTCAGTGGGAAAAGGTAAATCATCCCAAATGCCATGTTGATCCCAAAAAATAGATGCAGCAAATTTTCCTCACTCTCTGAAGTGCTTCTTTAATAACCAAGTAAAAAACATCAAGCTTACAATGCCATCTGTGATACTGGGAATTGTTTTGATGAAAAAGTGGCCTTAACAGCAACCACATTGCCTTTAGAACATAGATAATCATCTGTAATCTGATTAGGCTTTTGCATGGTGCATAACATAGGCACAAGCACAAGTGCCAGTGTATACACTAAAACTAATATCAACTTCTGTAATAAATATATCAGCTATGTTTTTTTCATTTATTTTTTCATTTTTTGTTATTGTTTTTGAAAGGAAAATGGCTTTTTAAGAAAACAAACAGAAGCATGATGGTCTGCATTTAAAAAAGAAAGCTTCTGTACATACACCTCATAAGTTGCACTTAATAGTGAAAGACCACCTCCATATGGCCAGATGGGATAATAAGTAGTATTTTAATGGCTAAACTTAAAAACTTTCTTTTTATTTGGACAAGAAAGCAGAACGTGTGCTAATCTCCTTTATGTTCTTTTAATATTAATTTCTTGGTATCATAAACTTAAAATATTATTGTGCTGTGCTTTTATTAATATCACATCAGATCTGCATTCAGCTGGTGGCCTGTTAAAAATAGTGATTTTCCTTATTCCTGTTACAAGACACCATCTACAATTACGTGACAGCGAATCTTTATGTGCTAAACCTAAGTAATGGCCCTATAAATGCTTAAGGAACATATTAAATGAAAAATAGATTTGGGAGATTTCACATATGAAAGTTAACTTTTTAATATGGTCTTTGGACTCTCAGCATCTGAATTACTTGTTAAATAGTATAGTAAACAGGCATGTTAATGCATTTTCTCCTGTTCCTCTATTGTTAAATCTGATATAAAGGAATAAAGCTCACAGATTGCAGAAAACACGAAGCCTTATCTGTTTCCATAACAGGAACTCTTGGGAAACCATATTCAGTAAAAGCACAGAGGTGGTGACTCCTGAGCAACTCCAGTGTTGCCAACGAATAGTACAGCTTTGTAAGCACTGCCTGCTAGTGGTGTACAAATATTCATCAGACTCAAGAGGATCCCTGACTGGAATTAGTCCTAGCTGGGATGATACAAGGTATGCATTTCCGTATTCTCTTCCTAAAATACAATGATCAAAGATAATACTGGGACAGAATTAATCTTATGCCACTACTGCCACACTTCCCTTTAAACCTAGTTCACTAAATATTAAAAGAAAAACAAAACAAAAAAGAAAAACAAACAAACAAAAAAACCCCAAACCAAGAAAGGCAAAAATAAAAAACAAAACCCAGTTTCCTTGATAGAAAATGAAGATCATTTTGAGCTCTCTAGTTCTCTCATGAAGTGCTTCCAAAAAAATTAGGTATTTAGATTTTGTGTGAAACTACAATTATTGAAGTCTTGATTGCCTACTGCTCAAGTAGCTGCAGCAAAGGCTTTCTGTAAAGTGAACTGAAAATTTCCTTTCTTCCCCTTCTCAGATCCCTCAAAGTCATTGATTCCAGATTTGCATTCCTAGAGGTATCCTAACATGTATGATACTTCTGGCTTGACATTCGCAGTGGGATGCTATAGGGGCTCAGCTCCAGCCAAGGGTCAGGTAAGTGCCATCTGATTTACTGTATTGCACAGTTTTGCAAAGTTGATTTCCAAACCCTACAGATTTCAAGTTTTATTATTTCATCTCACAGAACATAAGTATATTTTCAAACCTTGCAAAACAGCATCATATAGTAAAAAAACCTCTTTGGCACTTACCCGATTCTCCATTGGCTGGTTTAGATTTTCAACTGGATACAATAAGGATCATACTGTCAGTACGGGGACCACTGAAAATGCTCCCAATGTGGGAGTTGATGCTCTGTAATTTAACAACCTTAGATGGAAAATTAAACATAAGTTTCAAATTACTTAGGTTCCAAATTCTATCCATAATGGCAATTTGAATTATTATGTATATAAACATACAAAAGCTTTGTTTATATGAAACATGTCACAGACGCTATATTATAGAAGAGCTTCATGAGTTAAACATCACGTGAAAAGCAAAAACTTTGATAAATTATCTGTTAAATTTATTACTTAATCGTGCACTTGGTTATTTGATATACTAAACTCATTTGTTATAGTCGTATAAATCTAAAGGCAATCTAACAATTTAAAACCAACTGAAAACTGCGTTTGTTTGGTCACAGCAAAAGTCAAAGTACCTTAGCCAGAAAACGAGTCATATTCAATATCAACATTACTGAGCTGCAGCAGGAGTACGGTAAAGTAATTTGGTTTAGTTCAGAGTAGAAAATGTTCAGGCTTGAAGTTTTTATTGCTTTTACTGTTAATACTGCAGAAAATTTTTCATTGTAACCAACCACAAACTATTCAAACTGATCGGATTACTCTAATGTACTGCAACTAACAATCTTGCATTTGGAAAGAGGTGGAATGGATGACCCAACAAAACTTCTTTCATCTCTGGTTTCTGTGTTTATTTTGACACTGAATGGAAGTTTATTCAAAACTTTTGCAAGCTAGAGGAATCTAGGACCTGGTAAAGCAATATGCTAGTTAACTATGACATTCTGAATTTGTGAAATGAAAGATACATGTGGAAACAAATGCTCTTGCCTACTGTACCCCACAACATGTAAGGCAATGAACTATTATTTCTAGAAATGGGAGAAATGCAGTATTGTTTCACTTTTCATCTAAGTTTCTGTTCTTAAATTACGTAAGAAGCTGCACTACCACTAATAATTTTTTTGACTAATAGTTAAATTTTGCAGGTGCAAGAGATCAGAGGATAATTTAATAAATGTACAAGAAAGTCATTGTTTCAAGACTCTATAAAATCTAACTTGAAGAACTTCCTTTGTCTTTTTTTTTTCTAATCAGAAAATTGCTTTTTGTTTTGTGTTTATGACTAAAGCTTTCTAAGTTAGCAGATACTCCTTTATTTGGTAAAATCTATTTGTACATAGAGAAAAAGGGTGTAATGAAAACAGCAGAGGGTTCTTCTTACCATTTTTTAGATTTATTCTCAATTCCAGCTCCTAACTCTACATCCACTCTATGTGATGGAGAGAATGAATAGGAGTATTAATGTAAATGGGAATTAATGCCTTTTTTTTTTTTTTCCTCACAAAATCAAGTGTAAAGAAAACAACTAGAGTACTCAAAAGCTATACCAAAACTTCTTCAGATAATAGCCAAGAAATAAACCGTGCAAAGTGCCAGACCTTTCACATTTTGATAAATTCACTGATGTTAGAATATTAAAGAAATGTGAAAAATACCATCTATTACTAGATCCTTACATCTTGCTAAGTGGCATTATGACATATTCTCTGACAGGCATTAGGGCTGTTCTCTGCATCAACAAGAAAACATAGAACTTAGTCTGGTGAGGTAGTGAGCTATGAAACATATCACCAGCCCAGACAAAATCAGACTTTTTTTTCCTGTAAATTGATGAAAATAAAAGAATAATAACATTTTGATAATAACGTGATTTGTAAGATCAATCCTTTAACTTATTCATCATTAATCAATATGACTCAGTAGAATGATGCAAGGATTTTTAAGCAATAATTTATATAATGTGTTGTGTTAATCCATCCTAACACTGACGTAATTCATTACAAAGCTCTGATTTTGTGTTGATGTTATTTCTGCAGTTACTGTGCTCATCTAATAATTTCTGCAACTATTAGTAAATGATAAAATAAAAACAGATTTAAGAATGAGTATTAGACACGATAAATCACTTTTATAGCATTAATATAAAATACAAACAATATAGCTGCATGAATATAAAACTGTAAATAGTCAATCATGTGACTCGCAGTGTTGTTGCATCACTGTTTCTTGCTTTACAAGAATTATGATGATAGCATGGCAATTTTTAGGGAAGGAGAGCAGGAAATCAAAGCTGAGAAATTGTTCTTTTTCCTAATAAACATTTGTTAACAACTTAAATTTTAATAATCTAGTTAACATAAACTGCACTTTTTACCCAGTTTAAACTGAATAAATAGTAGTATAATAACAAAGACAATGAGTGAAATGTTAAATTTGAATGGCAGTGTTGCACAGGATGCCACTGTTTTTATTTACCTTCTTGCTTTAAACATTGAGAACTGGCAAGATGTTTGATTATCATACAGCATCCTGAAATTTTGCTAAAGTGTCCCTGGCCTTAGGGTCTGTTTCATGAGTTATTCATTGCCTAGTACTCCTTATGTTTTATGAATAGTGCTTATCATATGTATTTTCTTGCATCTAACAATTATAAAGTAAGCACATGAACAACTAATTGCTTCAATCTTGAATCTTAGTTTTACCTGTAAATTCTGCTATATTTTTCATATCACTTCTAGGTGTTTATTGCCAGGACCACCACAGTTCATCATGAAATCATCCTCGTCCAACCTCAGCTGCAGTTCATCTGGAATGCCTCGCCCTAACATTTTGTTCACACGCAGATACAGTCACTTGTGAAGGAAAAGTTACTTTTCATTGTAAATAATGGCACTCCATTTTTATTTTCAAATTAAATTTGTGATGGAGCTAAATACAGCACTGTTATATATAATATACCATATTATGATAACATTTAGCTTAAAACTTACTGTAAAAGCAAAGCTTTTCTGGAAGCATAATAAACCTTGTTAAGTTGTTTATACACATGTGAATGTGTAGATCTTGCTAGGTTTATAAGTAATTCCTTCCTACTAGAAATGTTATTTTTGCTGCAGAATATATAAGATGGAGTTGATCTTGAAGATCCTATTACAGTGTTATATTGTTTTCTACATACAATACTTTTGAGTTGAATATTATTTATTGTAAAGTATGCTATTTATTGTCTCAAATGTAAGACAAGAGCCTTTAAAAAGACAGATGAATAAAAAAACTGTAGTAGAACAATAAAACTGTAATTATTATTAAAAATAACCTTACCATTTCTTGGATATGTTTAAAATAATCCCCAAAACTCTGTAAGCCAAACATTTCTCCTCTGAAATTACAGGCTTTGCTTAAAGCTGTTACACTTCTTAAAGAACATGTCATAGTATCTTTTAGAAAAAGTGAAGAAATTCTGTATGCAAACAGTAAAAAATACCAGTTCAGGCATTCAGTTTCTAATTGGATTTTTGTAATAATACAGAAGCCAATATTTGTTAGCAGGCTTTCATTCACATTAACTGCGGCCTGTGCCTTTGGGAGCAAGCAGTCACCTACAACTTGTACAAGCATGCATAGTGAGTATTTTTTCTGTTTTACTGCACAAGTGGTGAAACAGACATTTTTAGGAAATACTGCAGCTATAATATATTATTTCAATCTTACACTAATTGGTTTGCTGTAGCTTTTAACATACAATTCAGTACATACTGCAGAATGTATCATTTAACTAGACAATATTTTTTAGACTTGTGGCACCTTTAAATGCTGAAAATATAGTTCATTAGAAAGCTCTCATTCAGATTCAGCTTCCTGGGCCTGGCTGAAGAGCACTAAAGGAAACTGTGCCAGAGCATGGATGTAGAATTAACAGCACATGTAACCTGAAAACATCATTCAGGTTTGCTATGTAGACCCATTCATCTCATTCAGCATTGTGCCATATAAGCCTTATTCATTATATAAATAGTTATTTAAAATGAATTAATCTAGATTTAAAAATGATTGAGTTTTTAAACTAAGTAAAGAACAAAGTAGTAGATATTTACCAAAGATGTGTTTACTTTCCAGTAATAAAAACTGCAAATGTGTTTGTAAATTACCAGTGAATTTTATGTAGGTTGCTCTGAAAGTAATGCCTCCTGTTTATTTCCATCAAAATGGCAACAAAGACAAAGAGCACAATAATGCTACTGATAGAGCAAATTTTCAGCTACAAAAGATTGTTTTTCAATGTAGTCACCACCATTAGTTATTCATTTTTACTGGTGATAAACACAAGCCTGCATGTCGCACTCACAGAAGTCTGTATGACTGTTCAGAACGTGGCTTGTCTTTCATGTTGCTGTCACCACTGCTGAAACACATCACTCACTGCCTCGCTGTTCTCACATCCACTGTTTGGCGTCCATAAATGCTCACCAAGTGTAGATGAATGTCAATGGGAACCAACTCAATGATGCACCTTTGTTTCATCTGCACTTCCATGTCAGACGCCATTCTGTCAGACAGCGACAAAATATAACGGGGTACCTACAGGGAAGGTTCAGCCTCTACTGCCATCCCACCACCATCCAACTCTGATATCGTGGCCAACACCATAAAATAGGAGGCATTACATTCGGCGCAGCCGTCATAAGTATACACTAAAGAATAATTTGGGGGGGAAGTTGTTCTCAGGAGCAAGTATAGTAGAGCACTTTGAATATCCAGAGATTTAAGAGATATTTAAGAGACTTGAGACTTGAAGTTGTCTGGAACTTAATGTTTTAAGCCTTAGATATAGCATGTATATCAAGTTGGGAATTTTGGTAAGACTTTTGATGCCTGTGTTGTTGTCCATCAGTTCTAGAACTGCAGGATACAACACAGCAAAAATATTTGTAAACAATTAACAAACCTCTGAGATAAGCCAGATGTAAGTTGTCTTCTAGTCTGGTAAAAATCTTTCATTTTCATGGTAATACTACTTTAGTAATATAGCATATTCACAATAATTGTATATCTCTTTAGATCCATACAGTGACTACTGATAAAGCGTACTGTGGTTATCTGTAACACACAATAAAAGCTGTACATCTCTCTTCCTGGAGGAGGCTTCCACTGTATTCTGCTGTGGGTCATAGTGGGAAAACCAGCTTCCAGTCTAGCTTGCTAAACTCAGACTGAACCCTGCCACAGCAGGCTCACACAACTCTATTTTTATTTTTTATTTTTTATTTTGTTCTGTTCTGCTCTAAACTTCTTTCGATCAGTATTCACAGAGGGCAGTGCTGGGACAGGTCAATCTATACGGAGTACTCTGGCAATGGAAAGAGAACTTCTATGGGCAGACCTAGAAAAAATAACACAGTATGTACAAAAGTGGGCCAGATCATTGGTGTATATCTGATGTTGCTTAATTTATTTCTGCTAACCTTTCCTAATGTGGTGCTGTGTTCCTAACAATCGATATATAAAATAAGTGTAATCTCAGATGTTCTTGCCAGCTTCTGAGAACAAGTGTGCGTGGCCCACAAGGGAGAGCAGCTGGCTGCACCAGCAGTCCGATCCAGACAGTGCAAAGGGGGAAAGCATTGCTGCTTTCCTCCTGTGCTCAGTCCTGACCCCGCGCTCGTTTTGTAGCTGCACGAGGACCCCAGCAACAAAAAAAATCGCTCTGGCGCGAGCGGGGCTGTAGCGTTACCCAGGAGCAGTGTTTCTGGCTCGCGGCCCCGGCTGAGCTGCGGGCTGGGTTCCGGCCAGGCCCTTGGGGAACGCCAGGCAACGAGTGGCTTCCCTAGCTAAATTCCATCAATGACCTAATCTTCGTAAACCCGCTGATACTTATTCAAAAACACTGCCGCTTAGAGGAGACTTGCATTTCCCGTTCGTTTTCCTTGGGGCCGGCTGCCAGCACGCGCAGCGG
>JAOWBP010004015.1:13335494-13354680 GCA_028571105.1 Tragopan temminckii
GGCAGAGGGCAGCAGCAGCAGCAGCAGCAGCAGCAGGTAAGGGGCGGCTGCCGGGACGGGGGGGACCGGCACGGGGGTCAGGGCGCTTCCCCGCCCAGAGGCGGTGCTGCGATAACTTCAGCCTGCTGCTGCAAAATGCAAGGTGTGATCACAGTTTAAAAAAAAAAAAAAAGAAAAAAAAAAAGTCTGTGCTGCTAGCTGGGCGTCCAAATCAACTCATGGTAATGATGGCGCAGTCCGGGCAAGATCGCGTATGGAGCGAATGTCTGGAAGGAGGCAGCAGCTGCCGCGTTTTGGGTGCAAATCTCTCAGGGCTTCCTCAGCGCGGGGCACCTGCGGAGTGCAACGGCTGCGCCGCGCTCCGGCTGCTCACGTGCTCGGGTCGCTTCTCAGCGAGGCGCGCAGCTGCACGGTCGGGCTCAGAAGTACCACTTACGAAATCTCACAAAGTTTTCACTCCGTATTTGTGCTGTGAAGCAGTTCTTAACCTGTGAGAGTGCAGCCTCCTGGTATCTCTGTCAGCCTTTACTGGAGAAAAGCACCTTGGGCGCTCGGTGGGAGTTGTGTTGGTGCGTGCTGCGAGAAGGGCGCCCGGGGGCTGACCGGAGGGCATGGCTGGAAGCTGCTGCTGCAGAGCTGGTACCTGTCTGTTCTGCACTGCCGGGCCCGGGAGTTTCGTTTTCTGGTAAAAGAAAGTGCATATAACTTTGCTTCTTTAGTTCTTGGTAACAAGCTTGGGATTCCAAATATGAAATCAGAGCAGCAAAGAAAATATAGCTTTGAAAGGATTGGTTTGGCAAAGTAACTTTCAAGGAAACAGAGTATTTCATAACGATACTTACTTGCTAGACCTTGGCCTTGGGCTGACGTTCTGCCTGGAATATTTTGTTTTCTATGGGGATGCCAGCCACTAATTTCTGATTCTCTATCCAGGAAATTAAATGAATTCACATCAGCTGTTAAAACTACATCTGAATGATTTCGTTGCTGGGCTAGCTGCTCACATTCACTATTTAACATACACATGTGAATTTTCAGTTTTTGCCCTTTCCTTGAATCTTCAAGCGAAAAGTTTGGATTACATTGACAGTTATGTAACATCTAATTTAGGCATTTGCAAATGTGACTGTTTGCAAGTTAGCTTTGCATCCAGTGTTAAAACGGTTAACTTGGAGCTGTTGTGTTTATTCCCATTTTCAGGAGATCATTTGCTGTTAAATCGTATAGCTATTGGAAAATCTTTCACTCTGGCATTTGCTAAAAACGTTCGTAATGTTTTTCTGCGTGTGGTGAAATTCCCATGCATTAGTTGTTATTCTGCCTCTGTGTTCTTTGTTCTCTGTCAGCCACCTCTGTGCAATTTCCTATGTTGTTCAAATGTTTTGTTAACGCAGAAGCGTCTTTGTTGGTATGTAAATAGCTGTAGCACTTAGGACTCTCAAGGAAACCAGCAGTAATTTTACCATTTATGTATATGGAACAAAAGCAGATTCTACTTGTGGGGGAGCAAGACAGACAGTCTTAGTGTTTTTGTGTGTGTGTGTGTCTCCTTGTTTCTCCTTTTAAAACAAAAGGCAACCTTCCCTTAGCAAGGAGAACTCTTATCGCTGCACTTAACACTCCCCTTCTTTCACAATAAGTGATATTACCAGAAAATTATGCATTTAAAACTGATTTTTATGGCCTTTAAATGCCCTGTGAATGGGTCTATCTGTTCTTAGTGACATAGAGCAAAATGGAGCCTGCCTCTGGCTGAAATGGTGGTTGACACCGAGCTCCAGAACCTGCTTTATATTCCACATCAACTGCACAGCGGTCGGTCTCCTCTGCGCCTATCGCTGTCAGGAGTTATCAGCCTCGTCGTGGAGGGCAGCAGAGTGCAGGGAAGTGACCCGTGCCCGCCGTGGCTGCTGCACTGTGATCAAACAACCGCTCGTGGCTGCTGGAAGGCAGTTCTGCCAAGCGCTGTTACGCAGCTTGCTGCAGCGGGGTGACGGGATGTGCAGCTCGCTTGCTGCGGAGGTCTGGCTTTGAAAGCTGAGGGTGGCGGTCATGAAGTACAGTGATGCCCAGAAGGGCTAAGAGGAATCAGGACATCTGGTAGGAAAATTCATTATCCTGGAGCAGGTTTTGCATTAAATGTTTTCCTTGCGCCCATTCTTGTGGAAATGATTGGCTCTGTTGCAGCAGAACAAAAGACTGCTTCATTAAATGTTATATCTGTGAATTTTTACTGAGTGGAATTGTGTCATCTGACTGCCTATGCACTTGGTTGTTCCTGTCATAATTCACCATGTTCCACTTTTTAGAAGTTTTTCAGCAGATAGTAGAGGGCACTATTTTCTCAATAGGAGATTTCCATAAGAAGATAAAGGAAAAAATGTCACAGTATACTGTGTTGTAAGTTCTATGTAGAGCATTTCTTGATCTGACTCAGATATCAGACGTTGCCCAGTTGTCAATGCATAAGGATTTGTCGTGGGAGTAATTTGCTTTGCAAAGAGAAATACAGCTCTGAGGATACCCATGTGGACTCAGCAATCCATTGAATGCTGCATCTGCTGTGAGACTGAATAGAGGTGAAAATGCTGCGTGTTTCCAGGAGGATGCACCTGCGCCTGCAGCCAGCCTTGTGCGCAGGCACAGCTCTGCTGAGTGCTGAATGTTCTCAGCTTTCACCGAGGTCGCTTCCTTGTGGTTGACATTGCTCACAGTGTCTGGGACTTGCTGTGTACCACACACGTCTGCAGGCTTTGTTGGTACAAGCTCATGTTTGGTAAAATAACCAATATGCAATAGCCTTTGCAAATGCAGTACATTAAACAACTAAGCATTGCTAATGAGAAGCAGGATGGATTGTGCAGAGATTTGTACTATCTCTGGTACCTGAATTAGTAGGTGATGTGCAGTGTGACATATTTTTAGTTAGAAACACCATGGGTAAATGGCCAACAATCTCAAATGTATGTCAGGTGGGAAAGAGCTGTAGCAGCTGCAGCTACCTTTTTCCTTTCAGGCCCATTAGATGATTTCTGGCATTCTACTAAGTAGGATAATTGGGAATTACAACCTGTGCTTGCAGGGTTTGTGCTGCTAATAGAGGTAATCCCTTCTTTTACACAATCGTATAAGACTCCAGCCATCTGATTTATTTTATTCTAATTCAAAGAATGAATAAAGTACCTGCATAGAGATGACATAGTACTAGAAAATAAGCCACAGGGCAGTTTAAGTTTAGTCACATCATTGTCTATTGCTTCGGTGTTCAGTACATTATGCCACCAGAGGCAACAGAGAAAGCTTATTGGCGTAGTGAAAAATAAGTACTTCTGACACTTAAAATAATTTCTACAAGTGTTGGTGAGCGAGGCCTGACAGCCTCTTCCAATTGTTAATTTACTTAACTTGTGGGAAGTTCTGTCAGAATGCTCAGTGTGAATTCCTGCGGCTGTGTGGTTGGGTTCTGCTCAGGGTGCACTAAAGTTCACTGTATTGCACAGCAAGCACGGGCTTTGTGTACGCCTTGAGTTTTGTCTGCAGTTATTTTGGAGGATGTGTTCCTCGCCTGTCACCGCATCCCTTGGTTTTGTTTTGAAATGTGTGACATAAACCAGAAACAGTTCTCTTCCTTCCTTCAGCCTTTTGGCATACGGAGAAATGGAATGCTTTGCTCCACTGATATGCCACTGCATTTGACAGTGCTGGTCACAATTGCTGAATAACAGAAACATGGATAGCAAGAGAATTTTTTGGGGAAAGCAGTGTACAGTGCAGCATTTTCATACTTATGTGTTTCCAAGCTGCTGGGATCTTACTTGCTCACATTATTATGGCTTTCAGTGTAGTGTGACTGTTTGGTGTGATAGGGGAAGGCATCACTAACACTCAGTGTTCTTTCTGAAGTGGAAAAATTTGCAGTTTTTCCTCCCTACCTCCCCCTTCTCCCCCCCGATCAGGTTAAGGAAACAGTAAGTACTGTATATCTTACAACTTCCAAATGCTAACAAATCTGGACTCGAAGCAAAGGTTTAATAGCTATATCAATTAGTAGCTAATGTGAATCAGTGTTCAAACCATCCCAGTATGTGTTCTAATCTGCATTTGAATACAAATGTTCCTATACAAAATGCATTTGAATTGTCCAAGCGCTATTCAATTAATGTACTTTGTAACATCCCTGGATGTTATATATGCATGGGAATCTTCTTTCAAGTACACAAATACATGTATTATTAGTGGTAATAGAAAACCTATTTAGGATTAGAAAGCTGAAGTAATTGGATGGTTACTCTTCCTTTAGAAACACCCACATATGGAAGAAGCTTGGCTCTCAATCAAGCTTTTGGAATGATGGGATCTATTTCACAGTAATTTTCTTCTCCTGTACAGATTGCAACAACACGATGGGGATAGCTTTACTGGCTATTACAGTCAAGTCAAGTAGATAAAATTGGTATATGCTTTTGTTTTAGTTGGCTGCAGTATAACCTGTTCTAACATTCTAGGAGGACAGTTGTATATCTTCTTTTGTATCAACAATGATAACATCCAGTAATGCTAATATGCATATTGTTGTGTCAGCATTTTCATTATTTGGGAATTTGTGTCTCACTTGGGTTGCAGTTTAGCTCACAGAGCCTCAGCAGGAAATATAACACCATACTGTAATTATTTAATCAACAATAAATTGTACTTCCCTGTGTTGCGCCACTGTGCCTTATATTTTTTTAAAGAAAATATATCATTCGAAAGCAACTTTTCTTTTGTTGTACATCTGCTGTTGAACCATCACTCTTCAGTATAGCCCCGTAATTGGGCTCTCACAATGCTCCCTTCATGCGTCCATACCTCTATAAAATTTACTATCAAGTTATGTTATTCTGCAGAGAGAAATGGTTTCACAGGTTGGCTGTGCCGGTTGTAGGCAGTGAGAGCTGAGAATATTTCTAGTTCTGGGAAGTGTGTGTGTGTGGGAATCTGAAAGTGACTGAGCCATATGATGAAGCAGATATACCGCAGAGACACTGCAGATCGTGTGCTGTCTTGCTTAATATGCAGCATTCTGTGGCATCGCAGCTCCTCAGCAGATTTTGGTAATGTCACCAGTTGCAGTGCAGTCAGTAATCAGCATTTACAATAGTGAAGGTGTCGATAACAGGTTCTGCATCAAGCAGAATTTTCAGCTGCAGGGTTTTCTGTCCTGTTGTCCTTGCACAAATGCGTTCTCTTGACATTAATATGGTTTTTTTTTCCATTTTGCTTTGCTCGTGGCTCAGCCTGCTCATTTCTGTTTTTTGAGGAAAACTAATGTTAGTGATTTTTGAAGCTGGCTATAAGTGAGCCTAATTGACGCAGGTGTGGGCAGTGGTGTAAAGGCCGGGTGCTACCGCTCCCAGCTGCTCTCAGCAGTGAGTGTGGTGTTTCTCTGCTGCAGTTTCCAGAGAGCAAATGTGGCTGTTACCTGAGCACTTCTAGCACTACCCAGGGAGCACCACAGGCAATGTAGCATTTGTGCCTTTGAGGTTCTATTCTGCTTCCCCAGAGCCAGCCTGGCCAAGGTCTGCGTTGTTTTCAGTGAGGAAGGCAACACTGATGCGGCAGCTCGCCCACTGAACAGATGTCTAGCCAAAAGTACTGCCATTAAAGGCAGAAAAATCTGTGGATATCTTATGGAAATGTAGCTACTTTTTCTTTTTTTTTTTTTTCTTTTTTGTTTTTCATTATTTTTGTCCAGCCACAACGTACTTTTTTTTTCTCCTTACAGTGATTAAACTTATGAAACACACAACAGCAGCACTCCAGCCAGGTTCTGTGCAGAACCAGGGGCAAACACTGGGACTGCCTGGTGAGCCCTGAAGCACTCAGATGTCAGTCTAGAGAGATTTGTCACCTGCAGGCAGTCTCTGCCTCTCACCCCTGTTGCTGGGTTCTTTTGTGCTGCAGTTGTGTGACACTGTGAGCAAGCTTACAGTGCTTCTCCCTCCTGATAAGTGAGGTGTAGCTCAGCCTGCAGGACGTGCTCGTTCGAAACACAGCCAAATAATCATAAATCAGCACAAAGGGCTGAGTTTTTGCGCCATAGCAATCAAGAAATTATTTCAGCACTACTGATGATGATTTTTCTGAATTATTATAATTATTAGAACAGTTTTCTGCGAAACTGCTGGAGAAAGGAGGGAGATTTTTCACAGCTGAACGTTTTCTTGTTGCCAGAATTGAGTGAGAGAGTGGTCTGTGAATAATTGCCCCTGCCTTTTTGTGCTGCAAATTATTAGTGGGATTTTTAATTTTTTCTGAATTCCTGTGGACATTCATTTTAATCAAGTAGTGCAAACAGCCCTACCCCTGTGTAAGTAGGGAACAGCTTTTAAGCTAACAGTGGTTTTCTTTTCTACAAATTAACATCAAGTATCTACTTTTCTATCTTACATTTTTAGCAGGTGGAATAAGAGAAGGTGCTATTCATGCAATCAGATACTGTCAGGCTGTATTTCGAGAAGCATTGCCGACAAGAAATACGAGATGCATGCACTCAGCAGGTCCGTGGGCTGGCAGTCCCTTTCTACAGGGGCACAGCAGCCCTACTGCAGGTCTGTCCCCACATCCCTTTACAGGACTTCTAGAGGCCCCATGAGGTCCGGTTTGAGCAGTGGGAGAGGATAGTGGGAGTATCAGGATTAGTCTGGCAGGGCACAAGGTGATGCTTAGTGGAAAAACCATGGGTTCTATGTGGCTGTAAGATTCCTGAGCCTGAGTGGTTGCTGATGTGGGGCTTCCTTTCTGCACTTGGTAGAAAATGCTTTTCAGGTTCAAGTCTCTAACTGTCACATACAACAAATCCAGCTCTCAGATGGCATTCTTGAGTTTATTTATTTTTATGGGATTTGGTTTTCCCATGGATTTTGAATTGTGTGGTATCACATGAAAGTTTCATTTTGAGTATCTCTTAATAAAACAACATAAAATATTGGTGTTACTGAGGAGTCTGAAATGTCGCTGATGTGGGAAATGTTTGTATGAATAGGATTAGCTCGCATGTGTAATTCATGTAACTCTGGGATCTGGGAAACCTGCAGTTGTTTAGAAGAGAAAGAGGTGGATTGTCAGATGTACAGAATAGCCAAGTATTCTAATTACTGGGGTAGTTAAGGAAGAAAAACCCAAACTCCCCCCAAAGGAGTTCTCTAGTTTAAACCGATAATTGCAATTAAGAACTTCAAGTAAAAGAATTATATAACGTCACTCCATTTTGCTATTAAAAGCTTTAACTTTTTCTCAGTTGGAATTGAAAGAGGAAAATGAATCTGAAAAGGGCTTAATTAACTACTAAACTCGGATGCTTATCAACTATAAATATTATTTGATTTCCTTAGCAATAGGAAATACATAAATGTAGAGATTTTAAAGATCAAAGTTAAAATAATTAAGAAAACAATGATTGACTATTTATTTATATTCTTAATTATTTTTTTTAAAGCTCGGCATTTCAGGATTCCCCCTCCCACCCTTACTGTGGATTATTAGGATTTAGTATTTAACCTTGCATTTATTGGGTAAGCTCTAAATTAAAAGGCTAAATAATGGATGTGACCTCTAATAAAGCCTTAGTGGGAGGAAGTTGCTCTCTGATCCATCAGCTGTATCGAGGGACTGGAAGCAGTGAGTTTCTGCCTTCAGTTCACGTTTGGACTCAACTGTAACTGAAATAGCTTCGGTTCAGTGTGGTTCACGTCAGTAGCCGTGCCCACAGTGTGTTCCTGGCAGGCCCAGTGGGCTGCGCAGAGCTTGGCTTGCACAGACACAGCCTGTTGTGCCCTTCCCTGCCTCTCCTGCTGCACTGCTTCCCTCCATCTCATGGAACCTTGTGCAGAGCTGGGGCTGCTGCACAACATGGTGTGTGTGCTCACCCAGGGGATCATGGGACAACTGATGTCGCAGAAAGTTGAAAACAGCCTTTCAATTTTTGAGGGCTGGTTTCCAGAGGGGTATAACAGTGGTGGAGTGCTGTGGAACAAGTCATCTTACAAATCTGGGGCAGGATGAGTGGGCATCACTGAGACTGTTCCCTTTTCTACAAGGAGTCCTAAAACTGTGGCAGGTGTTTGAAAGATCCAGCTCTTACACACAGTGCAGCTTTGGAATGTGCTTTCTTGGTTTGTGGTTGATTTTGCAGATGATAAGTCTATATCTGAGGGTAGCAGAAAGCCACAAATGTTTGATCTGCAAACAGCGGAAATTGTTTAGAGCAGCACCTGTGTTCTGCCTGACTCTCAGTGATTGCACAAGCCCAGTCCAGCTGCTGGCAGGCAGCATTCAAGAGAGAAACAGATATGACCCAACAGGAGATTGCAGGAGTACCCAGTGAGAGCACAGTGAAGCTGCATCACAAACTCTCACCTGTGACCCTCAAGGTTTATCCTTGCTCTGACCTGTTCCTATGCATCTCCTTGGTTTTTGCCCCGATGTCCTCTGTCTGAAGCAGTGAGCTGACACTAGGGCTGAGTCAAGTGTTTCCCCTCTCTGTTTTGCCATCCAAGATGTTTTACAGCTGCGTCCTTGTGGACAGACAGCTGCTGCAGAGGAGGGCTGAGACAGCTGAGAGAGGGGGAGCTGCGATAGGCGGGGTGGTCCTACAGTGCAGTGCTGTGAAGATAACTGGTTTGGGGTCATTCTTAAGCTTCATGTTAGATCTGTTTCTTTGATACCTAATTCAAACTGGAATTGTCAGTAATTTATTTAATTTATTTATTATTTTTTACTGAATGCATGTAATATTTTATATATGCAGCAGTTAGATCTTTTTTGTGGTGTGATAATTTCTTCCATCCCAAATTTTGTACTCTGGTGCTCTTGGTTTCTGTTGTGCAATCAGTTTCTATTATTAAAATCAATCTTACATTTTTTTCCTGAAATATGCTATTTATGTACTTATTATTTAGGTTGTAAAGATACATGTAGCACTGTTATTTCAAGCAGCTGAATTTCTGCTGGTGAGGTGTGGTGCTGGTTGTAAGTTTTTTAGTTTATGTTCTTACCATTCGGGACTTGGGTAGAATTGTTTGAGGTATGACCCCCCATTACCCTCTTCTCTATTTATATGTAACTATTAGTTCAAAATTTCACTCATTAGGATAATTGCATAAGTAAAATACCTTCTGGTTCTACAGGTATGGTAGGAGCACTAATCCAACAGTGTGGTCATGGTGATTCTCTGTGATTTACTTGGTTCTGTGTGTGGATACAGCAAGTTAGCTTCACGAGTTCCATCACAATTGTTTAGGGAAGACATTCAGAAGCTCTCACCTGATTTAACTCTCTAATTTCCTGATGGATTTTCCTTTGTTTTACACATTAGACAGGTACATCTGTATCATGCAAGGTAGGTGGCTGCCTGAAAGATAATCTGGAGCTACTGTTTGTATGCTTATGCAGCATATATTCTTCCTTATTTGTTGTTCTCAGAAGAAGGAGGACAAAGCTTTCAAGCACTGGTTCCTAAAGTTAGAGCCAAAAACATACCGTCACATCTCAATTAAAAGAGAAAGGATTTAAAGTCGCTGAGCATTTTGAAATTGTCAGTGATGTTCAAGAGAAGTGCAAATATTCTCTTACATCGATAAGAAATGTCTCATCTAGCTTTGCATGTTGGTCTGAAAGCTTTATTTTAGGTGCTTGTTTGTAGGAAATTGTCCACTGTTGATTAGACTTTCTCACAAAAGTAAACGGAGAGAAGCATTTGCTCTCCTTTAGTACTTTTAAGCCCTTGTGTACCCTGAGGATTAATGTCTTTAATTTAGATTACTTGCCCCAAATGAGAAATAGCCCAAAGGTTATTTGGCCCCACTCACCTACCACATGGAGTTGGTTATAAACATTATTGCTGCAGCTCTGTGCAGCCCAGGTGGAAAGGACAGGGATTATTATTAAACATTTTATAGCACAACAGATGCACATGCAAACAGCCTAACAGAAAGGAGACAAAATAGGACAGCAGTTGAGGAAAACAAGGATATACTGATATCCCTGGTGAAGCAGAATTTAATCCAGGTGCTTTGGGAGAGTAGGAAGGCCCAGTGAGGATAAGATGCGGGATATGCTATTTGGTGATGTCCTGTTTATTCTGTTGCTACACTTAAATAGCTGTGTTTACGCTGAAATGTACAACAGATGCTTTACTATTTGCTGGTCTTTGTTTTTCCTGCCTTGACCTCAAGATTAGTAAAGTATAACTGCCATTGTCCAGTGAAAAAAAAAATGCAGTTTTTTGGAATCTTTTTTTCTAAAATTACGTACCCCTCTCAGCATATATATTTTGTTTGATTGAGATTTTTGTGCATTTAAATATGATATTGATTACTTTGATGAAGAATGTTGTTTTATATATATATATATCAGGGTGTGCCTGATGAAGGAACAGACCCAAAAGCGATGTATTTTGTGTTTTCACCCAACTCTTAGTTGTGATAGTGATTAAAAAAAAAAAAAAAAAAAAAAAAGCCCAAGCCTTTTAAAGTATTTAAAATCAAAGGCTAAGTGCTATTCATAAGATCAATTTTGGGAGTAGTGTTGAAAAAATATTTTTTAAGTGCTGGAATTGCTGCGCGGAGAAATTGGTGTCAGTACTGTCTGTTCACCAAAAGAGAGCAACATTGGCCCGCAGTACGTGCTGCAGGCACGGAGCCATTTTAACTTGTGAGCAGGAACATATTGTCCTCTGCCTCAGAGTCTGTATTTTACCTTTCTCTGAATGTGATGGATGTGGTGCAATTATTAGTTGGGTTTATGGCTATTGATGGCGTATGCTTTATGGATCGTACTTTTATCTTTCAGATGTTTATGTATAATGTTTCCTCATTCATTATGATTTCATTTTGGATAGATGTTTCTACATTTGCTGAAGCGTTGCTGCCGTCTTCCCTGTTAGAAACTTTTTTTTTGCCAGCATCAGACTTTGCACTCATGAATTTTCTTTAACTAAAGCTATTAAAATATACTGAACGTTTGCAGTTTTATTAAATGCTTTGGAATGATATCAGCTATATTTTTTTTATTGATTTGAAAAAATGATCTCAAAAGCCTAGAAATATTTTTGTTTGTTTACTTTAGTATTAATGATCGTCAGATCCTGAGCGTGTAGAATGTTTCATTTCACATTTAGTTTCATTCTGCCGAAAGCTCCTCTTAGCCCCAAGGCTAATAAATGCACTCAGATACACCAGGATGCTTTTTTAGCTAAACGTATTGCAGTGCTTGAAGTCTCTTTGCTGAAGTACTACGCTCTACATTTGTTGGTAGCTGTGAATTTTTTAAAACAAAAAAGTGACCCTTGAAATAAAAGTACAAAAGATTTATAATGCACAAGGTGTTTTCAGACAACAAATATTAATCTACAGTGTCCCAAACCTATTTCATTTCTCATAGCTTGCATGTGGAATGATTATTAGTAAGTGGGCTGTTTTCATTGTTTCCAGCTATTACTACGCCCTGCCATCCTCAGATGGTGTCTTGTCACGCATTGCAGAGTGGGAGCCCCTTCCATCTGTGCTGGCTGAGGCAAGGACAACTCTTGCTGCACTGGGCACAGGGAGGGGGGGAAAGGGACAAAAGCTGTCATGTGTCAGGCTGAGAAGAAGGGTTTTCTCTCTCCTTGTGTAAGCAGGGTAGGATGAAAGGATAAGACTCCTTTCTTTTCTCTTTTTCCGGGACTACGCAGGAACTAAGACAACTTAGGATAAAAGTTCTTTTCCTACCAAGCCAGTAGAAATGAAGTGCTGTAAACTTTCCAGTCATTCCCAACATCCCAGTAACATATTTCTCCAGGGCAGTAGGACGGAGTGAATGCAGCAGCTCTGCTTGCAAGGGCGCTGTGAGCTGGGGCCCTCGGGCTGTGCCCTGCCGAAGGTCCAATGCAGGTTCTGGTGGTGCCCAGGGCTCTCAGCACTTAGTGCCCCCGGGCAAGGCTCTGACTCCTGAAGGGCTCTTGAAAAGATCCCGCAGCCTGAACGGCTGCGTTGGGATTTGCTTCAGGGAAATGTCAGCTGAATGGCAACTTCCAGTGCACCGGAGGACGGAGCACATGTTTTTTCTGCGACCCTTTGCTGGCTGGGGCTAGCTGGAGAGTGCAGGGGGAATAAGGGGCTGAACAGGTGCTGTCATGTTTATTGGGAATGTGGATGGTTCATAGTTACAGAAATGAAATGCAAAATGCGTGTAAAATAGGAGTGAGTTTGAATCTAAATGTGGCCAGAGGCAGTGTAAATGGCAGTATGTTTGTAATAGGGAGAAAATGTACTTTGGTGCTGCAGGCAGGAAGTTCTGTTGTGGGGGTTACTGGGTGCGAAATAATTTTCATTCATAGCCTGGACTTTTCCACGTGTTTGCCTCTGTTTACTCCTATTAAAAATAAATACTTAATTTCTGAGTTCAGTATTCTGTGACAGTTTCCTGTGAAGAACAAAAGGCCAGCTCTGTCAGATGCTTGTTGTGGGAGTGAGAGCAGGTTCGGGCCCTGGAGAGCTAAGCAAAGATAGAGCAAGTAGATTTGGCTGTGCCTGAGGCTTTGAGCCTGTGTTTGTTTGTTGTGGTGTGTCTGCAGGAAAAAGCAGCTCTTCATCTGAGACCTCCGTGCTCAGAGAGCGACCCTGAGCGTGCCAGGCAGGCGCTGCCCCTGAGGGGCTGCCCGTGCAGCTCCCTGCCAGCTGTGCAAAAGCATTCCAGCCTGGGTCTCCTCCCCCCAGCAGAACTAGCTGCTTCAGCAGCCCAAAGTCTAAATGTAGCACCTGTATATAGGCAAGACAAAATGTAAATACATTTAGCAATCTACTGGCACACACATGCACAAATTTTACTCAAGATCTCTCAATTCAGAATTCTGAAAGCATTGTTAAGTAAAAATATATTTCTCTGGAAATAGAGCATGTCTGAAACTGCTGCTTCGAAGGTGTAAGCTCTTTGTTGGCTGTTTCTCAGTAGAGTGGGGAATGCTCATTCTGTCCAAATGCAGGGTCTCCTGTGTTTAATTCAGGAAGACCACTGGTGGACCTTGTCTATTGCTTCTTTCTGTAGATTGAACTCCTAGATCAAACTTCCTAATATTGACCCACTGTGCGCAGCAAGACTATTCCCTCTTTTTGAACAATGGTTTTTTTTTATGCATTATACAGACTGGGGAGGAGTCTGCACAGGAAGCATCTAAATAAGAGACCCCATGGGTTTTTGCATTTACGGTTTTGTATGCAATTCTTGACCAAAAACAGGTTATTTACTTGTTTTTGGTTTTCTTTTTCTTCTTGTGTGGAAAAATTTGAATTGTTGAGCTGGACTATCCTTCTGGCTCACTTTAGTAGTTCTCTGTATACACAGTCAGGAGTGATATTTTAACTATTAAGTTGTGTGAATTTATCAATGTGAATTAAATGGACTTTAGTGTGAATGCAGTTGTATATGCATAGCATAAATAGGACTTTTATTTCCAGACAAAGTCTGTACAATTTCTGTGAACAGAAGGTACCTATCTTTTACAAATATTGGTCAGTGTAATCTGCAGTGCTGTTATTGAGCCCTTATCAGGCTGAGATCTGTATTTATCACAACTGCTGTTGCTCTGTTGCCTTTGTTATTCACTTACAGAAATCTTCCACTCCTGGTGCTCTGGTTTGCAGGAATGCAAACAGTGAAACCGTGAAACTACTAGTCCTAGACCAAGAATTCTGGAAAGTTCTGTTCAAATGAGTTTGAATGGCCTTTATGCTCCCACAGGCTGAAAGCAGGGGAAACTAAAGCATGGGCACTGCTATGCAGGTGGGTTAATGCTACTGAAATGGTAAGCAACCAAGGGTGCCTACACTGACAGCCTCATGTGCTCAGCCAATGCCCTAACAGGAACCATAGCTACACAGAAGTTTCCTGCTCTAGACTGCATCCTTCAAGAGTCATGGGCAATTGCCTGAGGCCAGCGCCCAGCTGCTCCAAACTGTGGCAGTGTCAGCATAAAATAACTGTTGAACCTTCAGCAGGGAGCACTTTTCAAAGTCATACTGTGCTCCTGTGCAAGTCAGGTTTGAAAGACAAATATGCTATACATGTTTTATTAAAAATGAAAAAAAAATTAAAAATGAAAAAACCCAACTACTATTCTGACATCTTTCTCCCCGTATTTTGGCCACAATGATTACTGATCGAAGCTTAAGGAGATGTTTCGGAGCTTTGCTGATTTTAGTTTGCCTCTTCTTAGTTTTCATCTATTGAAGACTGTTTTCTGCTCATCTGCCTATGCAAAGCGGTGCCCAAAATGCTTTATGCAGTTGGTAGTGGAATTTCTGGAAGAGCTAAATTGCAGCTGCTGAGAGAGAGAGAAATTATTGGAATGGGAGAAGGTTCCAATTCAGGTCTTGCTGTGTGTGCTTCTGTGATTTGTTTGCATAACGCAGCACTGTAGCTCTTACCACCTAAACAGCCCTGCATCATCTGGTCTCCTGCTGTAAGGGTGAGATGTCTAAAAGCGCAGCAGGGGCATGAAAATTACAGAACTTGGAGATCAGAATTGACCCATACAGAAGTTACAGTAATTGTTTAAATCTGTAGTATCCAACTGGTGGATGATGGCTTCAGACTTCTGCTTCTCATAATTATTTTAACAAAGCTGCAGCTTTTAGTTGTGTCTGATGTGAATCCAGAGAGCAGCCGTTGCTCTGCAGTGCTCTCAGCAACAGGACGTGGGTGTTTCTGCCTCATCGCTGGCGAAACACACTTCTACAGAAGGGTGAAAGGTGTAACTGTGTTGCCAAAATAAAGGGTGTGAGCAGTAGAATGGTATTAGATATTTTTTCCTGAAATAATACAGGCTTCTGTCTTACCCAGAAAGGTTTCCTAGGATTAGCAGTCGTTTAAAATCTTGTAAGCATATACCTGAAGTATGACATGAATTATCATTTCCTATTTCATTGCTCTTGTTTACTTGCTGCCAGTGATTCCTGGGTCTGTAAATTATAGCTAAGTTACTCCAGCCTACAAATCCTGATGTTTTTGCACAATCTCTGTTGTGAACAGTAAGAGCATGTGTATTCTGCTAATCCATATTCAGGCACAAGCGCGCAGTCAGGGCAATAAATATAGATTGTTTTTAGGCCAGGAAAAATAAGTTGTTATTTTCTCACAAAAACACACCTTGAAGCAACTGAAATATCGCCTATTTTGTGTGTTTTTGTTTTTAAAACTGTTTTAAAGTATTCTACAGCAGACATTCTACCCGCAGAAAACAGCAGGAGAGTTTTCTTACATAATAATCTGACAGATGTGTCATGGTATCTAATCCCTTAAACCTCCAAAGCCCTCTGATAGTGGATGTTTTAAAAGGCCAGATTGAAAAGCATGCTGCTCTTTTATTGAGTCTTTGCCTTCAGTGCCCATTCCCTACTCGACTGCTTTATTTTGCTAAAGCAGAGTACACAGTAACTTGAAGTCAAGAGAAAAAACATGTATGTTAAATAACAGAGTAAAAAATGCCATTAAAATAATTAAAGCCAAATGAGAACATCATTTCAAATCTACATTTAGGTCTGGATCTACTCATTCAAATCTCTCTTCCGTGCTTTCTCTGAGATTCTATCAAGAAGTAAATCAATAATAATTACACACACAAAATGACCAGCAGACTTGCAACTGAGCCATCAAGATTTTCACATTCCTTAACTATGCAACCATGTAATCATATTACTGTAACTCTTGTACTCTTTCTTCCCAGGCATTTCTGTTCCATAGCACACTGTATCTGTGAGTATACCAAGGGCCATTCCATGTTGGTGACTCCTCTATTTGTCCAGCTGAGCACCTGGTGTGCTTTTAAAAATAACTAAGTCATCAGGACAGTCTTTGCCTCCTAGCTCATTTTAGCCTTTTCATTTTCAGGGTGTTTACAGCTTTAATAATCCAGATGTCACATGAAATGTTGAACATGAATTCAGATGATCAGAGTTTTAGTTAATTGTGTTAAATAAGTTCCTCTGATAGTTAGGTACTGCGACACACAGCCTAATTTCAGTGAGCAGGAGTTTTGGATATCTAGGGTTTGGATAATCAGTGTCACAATATTTTAAAAATCTTATCCTATACTGTCATGTGGGAATTGGATTTGAACTTGTATCCAAACTTAAAAGAGGAAAGAAAAGCTGATTTGTTGAGTATTTTTGACATTTCTAATATTGTGTTAATGTGTAGACAAGATTCTTTCAAGAATGTTGTTAATGTTTATACTGATAAAATCATAACTTTCTAGTCATAATCTGTACTGCTTTTAGTAGGACAATTATTTAGGGCTAGTTCACTGAAATGTGAACTGACTTGAGATACATCACCTGATGAGGTTATCAAAGAGTTGTGAAATGACACTCCGATACTGAGAAACTAATAATCTTTTCTTTGATGGCACAAAACACTCTTTCTTCTTCATGAATGCAACAACTGACCTTGACTTTATACATGGCCAGTTTCTACCTTTGTTGAAGCTTTCAGAAAAAGCATTTTTCAACACTCTAATCCTATAATGCAGTGATTCCTTTTTCAGTGAGGATTTCTCAGTGATTTTTAGTTCTGTTCCGGCTAAGGTTCTTTATGTACCAGCTGTATACACATTAAATGCAAGATAAAAACAAGAGGATAGACAAGAAATGAAGATTACACACAAAGACTTCTAGGTTAAAGTGATTCTGCCAGACTAGCAAATGTGAAATACAAGGTTAAGAAAAAGACTTTGTTATTTAAGTGGCACATCTTGCTTTATGGGCAAGATTTTATTTATTTATTTTTTATTATTTTTTTTTTAATGTGGATTACAGATTATCTAAGGATGATCTCCATCCTTTGCACATCCCTGCTTATGGAGTCAGACCTTTTCTGTACTTCCTCTGTGTACCTTGTGCAAAACTGACGATTTTCAGATTACCTAATTTCTTGCTTGTGTTTTTATTTTATTGATTGTTACTTTGTGTATATTGAGGGTAATCTGATGACTCGGTTAACATTTAGCTTCGGAATATATTATCCCATAAGTGTGATGATATTCTCAATTTTAAAATATATTCCTCTCTTAACTTGTATACACATTTTATGAAATTGTGTGTGTAACAAAAGATTTTACCTTTGTGATTAAGGGTTTAAATTGTGAAAAAAATCAGGACTTAAGTTCTTTTAGGTTCTGTGTCCTGTGTTTGTTGAATTGTTGGTTTTGTTTTTTTTTGGTTTTGTCTTTTTTTAAACTTTTAGTGACATGTGTACGAAATTATATCAGTTTGGAAGTATGAAAGAGAATTATTGCAATTGAGTATTATTTATGTCTTTGTGAGCTGTTTGCTACTGTTGAATATCGACACACAAAAATTAGAACACAAACTCCTGATTCTACAATCTTATTACAGCACTTCTAGATGTTTGCACAGGTAACATAACACATAGATTCTACAGCAAATCTATGCCTTGTGTTTCATGGCTTGGTGCACTGAAGGGACAAAGAGACGTAAAACAGAGATTTTTAGAGCAGATGAAAATTGAAGGACATGAAGATGGGTAGGTGGTGCCTTCGAAAAATGTATTATCATGTTCTTCTGAAAATGGAGCACAAAATACATTGTGCTTGTCTGACCTTTTAGGAAAATTCTAGGCAAGGTGTATGTGGGCTGCTTTTCTTCCTTAAGTCAGTATTCCACTTACATATATAACCACTTTTGTTTTTAAAGGTCTTCACAGGCTCACCACATTTATTTATTGGTAAAAATGTTACAACATCAAGGAACAGCTGAAATGTGTGGTGGTGCATATGGCTACAATTAGTTTCACTGTTATCTTTCTAAATCAAAAATTTAGATGCTCGGAAGTGATGCAGTCGTGAGGCTGGCTACAAATGTAGGAGAGCATGTGTGCAATTTCTCATGTTGAAATTCTTTGTATTTTAACAAGCGAACAAATTTTTCCTGTAGCCAAAAAGGGAGACTTGAGTTAAGCTGTTGGAGCAACTGTCTAGAACAGGAAGAGATATGTTCCTGTTCTAATAAATAGTTAATTAAAAGAGATGTTTTATATAGGCTGATTTATTATTATTTTTTAAATATTAAATTATATTCCTAATTTAGAGCTGTGGATTCCTCCAGGTACTTAGAACAAGATGGCTGGCTGGTAGGGAAGCTTTGCAGAAGGAAAGTTGTCTCCAGAGCAGGGAAGGTGCAGCAGCCAGGTGCACCCTTCTGAACTGGCAATGCTGCACAGTTCTGCATGTGAAAGTTCATCAGGCCAAATTCTGTTATTAGTTGCTTCTGTGAGGAGCCTATGGGCTTTTGCAGGTGTAGTGGATTGGAAATTAGCAAAATTAGTCAATAATTCTGCTGGCAATTCAGAATAAGGAATAAAACCCACTATTCTGTGTAGCTAACTGAGGTGATTACCTGCATAGGGCTAATGGGAGTGAGAGTAGGAAAAAAATCCGCAAATGAAGCTATTTGTTAAAAATGATACTCTCTCAAGACTGCTTCAAGTGAAATATTAATCAGGAAAACTAGAAATACTAACGTAAGTTTTGCTGTGTGTTTCTTCGTTGTTACCTAATTGTCATGTAATTAGCCTGCTGTTTATTGGGAAGGCACACGGTATGACAGCTATCAGTAACATCTATTTCTTTTAAAAAATATAATTAAAAACCCACCACGTCCTGAGTTGAGTGTGGGACTTACATTATGACTCTCTGGGGGGGCTGTTTGATGATGTGCAGTAGCTTGAAATCAGAAGGGATAATGCATGTTAGAAGCTGGGTAGTGTGGAAACTCCCCAGCACAGGTGAGGTACAGGGCTGTTAGCTGTGGAGAAGGCTCTGTGTTGCTATCACCGTGCTGAGTGGCTGAGGCACATTCAGAGTGACCAGAGGCAGCGGGTGCTGGCACTTGGACCTGCTTGAACCACAGTCCCCCCTGCTCTCCCAGCACCCTCATTCATAGCAGAGACAGCAAGTTGTACAGCACAGGATGATTTAAAATTAGCACTGGATTTTGGAAAAGGCCTTGCTGTGAATTTAGTAAGGAAAACCAACATCAGTAAACCCGTCCTGAGTGAGTTTTATAGACCTGATCCAGGTCTATAAATATCTAAGGTGTGGGGGGCAGAGTGGCGAGGCCGGACTCTTTTCAGTGGTATGTGGAGACAGGAC
>JAOWBP010004015.1:13354780-13469752 GCA_028571105.1 Tragopan temminckii
GATATTCAAGACCCGCCTGGATGCCTACTTGTGTGACCTGGTGTAGGGAACCTGCTTTGGCAGGGGGGTTGGACTCGGTGATCTCTGGAGGTCCCTTCCAACCCCTACCATTCTGTGATTCTGTGAGTTTTCCTGCTGCTGCAGCTCTTCAGTGACAATCTCCTGTGCAGTGAAGTTCTGGAGGAACTTGGGTTCCTGACCAAGCAGAGCTGAAGTTCAATGTTTCCACTCTAATTGCACAAGGGTGAGAAATCTCCATTCTCCATTTTGGGATGTTTGATGTGGTGGTGCGCTAAAGTGTGTCACTTTAGCGCAGTAACTCTGCGGAAATGGATGGAGCCATTGTAGCTCACATGGTATGGTTTCCCATCCCATCATTAGCAGTTTTGATTTCAAATTTCAGACTATAGCAATACTGCTAACACTGCTTGGAAGTTCAAATTATATCTGTTTCTGAAAGTGGATGTCTCCATGTACATTTTCAACATCTCAATTGCTGCTGTGCCTTTACAATTTATTCCAAGAGTTGTTATTTTCTGAAGTTATATTCTGACTGCACTCCTTCCCTTGCTGTTCACTTGGAGAAAAACTTGCTGCAGGATCAGGATCTGAACTGGAACCAGTGGTCTGTGCTTATTAACAAATACGCTTAGCGAGTGCAGATAGGTTAATTGAAGTTAGTTGTGTGTGACCAGGTTGGTTTGTCTTTAATCTCTTATGTTTAAATTTTATGTGCATGAAGACAATTAATCCTCTTAACTGCTGTAGACTTTGAATGCTTAGTAAATAAGTGGCCTCTTTAATTGATGCTGTGCTGTTTGCCTGTATAAGCCAAAATAAAAGTAAAGCTCTACACACTGGGCCTTGAGGGAATCTTCATCAGTGCAGTGAGCGGTTCTATTATGTAAAAGGCTTAAGAGTCTTCCCAGCTCATTATTTTTATAGTATTGTCTGCTTTGCTCTTTTAAGACAATGTTCCTTTTTTAGCATCAACAATTTTGAGATCAGAGATCACTTCCTGAGCCAATGCAAATGGAGCAAGATATTTCAGCACTTGACAATCAAAGATGCACTTCTCATGTACACAGCTTAACAAAGCTTTCAATTTTTTTAAACCAAAACCCAAAAAGGTGTTTTTTTCAAGAGAAGGGCTTATTATCTTCACGGTGCATACAGCAAAATAATAGTCCAGAGCTTATTTCATAGTCGTATATGCTTTACAGAGTGTATATCTAGGGCTTATTCACTGTCCAACCATCCAAAACACTGGTATTCTGTACCAGTATATCTGAATAACATTTTTCCTGAGATATAAAGAATATCTTATTCATTTTTAATTATGAATCAGATTTTAGGCTGGCAAAATGCAATCTTCAGGTTTTTTTGGAGTAGCATTTAAGCACTTGCTGCTCTGAATCCATGCTGGTGACAGCACATCCTTGTTTATTCCAGGTTTCAGATCATATCCATGTTTCTTAAATCACTGTTCAAGTGATGCTTTATTTTGGCCTTCATGATGAATAGATTAGGGGTAGTAAAATGGAGGGAAAAGAATGCAACTGTTAGAGGCAATTTTTCACAAGGTTTGATGGATAAAAGAATTGTAGTCTCACTTAAAATGAAATCTAAATCGAGATGAGTTTCACAACAAATATTTTGCCAGGCTGCAAATGTCCTCGGTGCTATGCCAGACATCAGCTGAGCACAGATTGGAGTTGCTAGTGCCTCAGCCAGGCTTTTTCTGCAGGTGTCACACTTGCTCACTGCCTCAGCTTGATGCTGTGTTGCTGTGCTCTGAAGTCCTCAGATCTTGTCACATTCACTTGTAATTGTGTTCATGCATAATTTGTTATTAAATTCAGTCATATGTAATATTTTGGGGGAACTAATGATCTATTTAAAGTACAGTCTGTATTTTTGACTAAGTTTTCTTTGAGGTTCTTAATTTTTAACACAACTTTTAAGGTCAGTGGTCTGGCTGTTTAAATTATTAAATACTTCTGAATTTTTTATATCTTTCCCCAGCAATGTAGACTGGATTTTCCCTTCTCTTCACAGTTCCTGGATGTGCAGTATGGAGGGTGATGCTGCTCAGCCTTTGCTTTTTTGTTTCAGATAATTGTCATTAATGTGAAATCCAAGCTCTCATTTTACTAATTGTAATGATAACATAGAGAATATTTTGCTCCCTCGCAATGAAAATTGACCTGTTTCTTTAATCTGTATGAGGTTGCACAGTAAGTATCATGTTCATTCCTTGATTTGGATCAGTTCTCAAGGCAAGGGCCAGCACTAGCCCAGAACCGCACTGCAGCAGCAGCAGGAATTGACAGTCTGCATTTCTGCCAAATCCAAACCTGAAGACCCTGTCCTAGGATTTGTCCTCTGAAATTGTGGAGCAACATGACACTGCTCATTTTTAGCAGAGTAACTGTACAGAGCAAAATTTTGCAAGGCAGGAAGAAGTTGAGGTCCATTTGCAGTAGCTGGTGATTTAATCCGAAGAAAGATGCAGTCATATGTATATTTTTCCACTAGCAATTAGAGAGAGAAGCTTCTTGAGTACCACTCAACTTGCTTTAGAATTCCACACAATCACATTTGCTGTTGTCAGAGGGAGATTCCCGATCAGAGATCTCTGACTTCTATATGTCGCCCTTACTGCTATTTTTTCTTTTTCTCAGCTTGTGTGTGACTGAAACTGTGGCTTAGCTGTGGCAATAGAGCGCAGTGGATGCCTTCAGTGTGTTCCTGCTCTCTAAACAAGGGTTAGCCTTTATCAAATACTTGGCAACTAGTGAGAAAAATCCTTATGACTGGATTTGCTTGTTTATAAATTCTCTGTGTAATATGGGCAATGAGAAGCTGTGAGATGCCTCTGGGACTGTGAATTGCCTGGAGAATTTGTTCTTCTCATCTTGACCAGAGAATCCCATAAAAGCTGCAAACAAATTGCACAGCAGATGCACAAGTGACATGGAGTGCAGTTGAACTGAGCTTCCCGGGCTGGCTGCACAATTTACAGTGTGTTACTTCTCCTTTCATAAATCTTGAGTGGAAGAGAATAACACCTGTGTGTGCTAGCAGCTTCTTTGTTTTTATTTACTGGAGTGTGATGTTTCTCATCCTTCCTATTCCTCTTCAGACAGTAAGCGGGTTTACCTGGTAACAGCATATTAGGGTGAATGTGATTACTCATGGGGTTGATCAAGGGGTGGAACTCGTAAGTCTCAATTTGCCTGTACAAAAATTTCAACTGGGCTACTTTGTTTTGCCCAAGGAAATTGAGAACTATCCCTTCTATTACCTTTGTGTCTATTTCCTTCAATGGATTGGAAATGCTTGCCATTAAAGCAGTTATTCTCTTAGATGAATTGTAGCTCTTTAGTAACAGTTGTCTTAATTTGGAAGCTTGTTTCACTTTCACATGATAAATGGCTAGAACAGTTCAAATAGTCCTCACTTGGAGACTACTGTTAGTGGATTTGGTTTTTCCCCCCCATGCAGTGGTTCCATTTTAGCATTGTGCCTACATCAGTATGTGGCAAAAAGTAAAAAAACGGTAATTACAAGCATTTACATACAGTAACAAATGCAAATCTTTGCAAATATTACATCTTTTTGTTTGGGTCAGCCATTTGATGTTTTGTTGCTGATATTAACAGAAATCAGTGCAAAATCTTCCTATCAGCGACAGTCGCATCAGCTGCATAACCAGCAGCTATAAAAGATGTACGGCAAAAATATAATTCACTAGACTTTCAGAAACAAGAAAATATCCCCTCAGCAGGAACATTTCCCCAAGCTCTCTAGAGAAAGCACGTTGTTCTTTGACTTGTCTAAGTCTAGAAATGTTGGTGATGCAAATATTCTATCTATCCTGTGACTTAAAGGAAAAGTGGCCATTTTTGTTCTCTGATCCATTGGAGTCTTCTTAACGCTTTGTTTGCTCTTTTCCTGATCAAAGAGGAAATTTAAACATCCATTTCTTCTAAGTGCTGAAGGCATGGACAATTCTCTTCCCTAATCCCTTTAATTCTAGATTTATCAAGGTGTTTTGTAAACTTACCTAAAATTCTTGAGTTCCATCTGTGCTTTCCAGTGGTTCCTGAGTGTGTTTATGATTGCAAAATGACAATTCTATACTTAAGAAATTCTAGGGAAAGTAGTAGATATCAAGAGCAGTTTGAAGTGAAGAGAATCTAGATAAATGAATTGGTGCATGGAATGGTGCTCCCAGTTAGCTCTGCAACTGATATGTACCAATGGACACCATGATCTTCAAAAAACAGTTCAGATACAAAACAGGGACTTTGTTTTTGTTTTGCTTGTCTGTAAATGAGAAGCTTAATTTTATGCTGATGGAGTCAGGTAATATGCAGCATTTTCTGATGATAACCCTGCATATGTGCAGACTGAAGTGACCACCCACTGTGTGCATTGTGGTGCCCAGTCTCTTGGAGCATCCGTGCCTGGCCTTCAGGCTGCACTGCTTGCACTGATGTCAATGTAAGCTGTGAGTGTTCAGCAGTTCTGGAAATCAGACACAGATTGTCTCAAGTTGGGTGCCCCAAATCTTCAGAAAATGCTGCTAATTAGGCATTTTGCTGGAGGGTGCTCTCTGAAACCACCATGAGATAGGGTTACTGTGATTGAAGTCTCTTCTATTTTGGCATCTAATTTCAAAATGAGTGACAATAAACACAGTGCCTGATCAAAAGATATGCAAAGCATGAGGTCCCCTCCTGCTGCATATTTATACGTTGCAATGTGTTATAAATACATTAAACTCAGTAGAAACCATTGTAGTTTATATAAATCAGCTGTTATTGAAGAGCTAGCCAGTTCATTAGTGTGTGTGTTTCTGCATATGAACACAGTTTGCTGGGCTGCTGGAGGGAAGCAGTTATGGGAGTATCAGACCTGTGATGGTCCTCTGGCATCTTACACCACTTGGAGGTACCAGCAGATAATTGTGCGAAATCATGCGTATGTTTTGCAAATAAAAACACTTGAACCTCTGTTTTCTTTAACTACCTTTCAATCAGTTATAGCATAACTAAAGAAACAGATATTAAACACTGATGTCCTGGGTTAAACATTTCCACCTTTCAGAAATAGATTATTTTCCCCTTTGATGTCTGTAGAACATTTTGTGTCAGTGCCGAAGATGGAATTTTTCTCTTTGTGTCTTTATCTATGTCAACAGCCTAATGTCATGAGAAAACAGAACCCAGTGATTCATATGCAGTTTTACTTCATAGGTAAATGTTATTTCATCGTGAGAGGGTAGAGGGAAGGGTCATAAAATTTATTTGCCCTCCTTGGCATTTAGATTAATGCATGATGTGGACCAGAGGAATTTCTCCATGGACTGAGTGAAATGGCCATATATGATACAGCTTTCCTTGAGCAGTATGTTGGAACTAGACAAAATTCTAATTCATTCATGTTCTTGTATGTCAGTGCTTGAGAACAAGATTGGTAAATTCTAGAATGTATCTATAACAACTATATGTAAAAGACAATTCAGTCTGTCATCTTTCATGGTAATGAATGCATAAAAATCCAGTAGAAGACCAGATATGTCTCTAACGTTAGGCTTCCCAGAAGGACAAACAAAACCAAAAGGAAGTACAGACGTGTACGTAATTATCCCGATTAAGAATTTTCCCTTTTCATAAAGTGTTAATTTCTCCTGTGTATAGCTACTTATTTGTCCAACACACACCATTGCTTTTCATTTTTTGAAGTTAAATGTTAATGGTGGGAAAATATCTGTCAAAATGGAGAAGTTACTTCTTTGGGAGGGGTGATGATAAGGGGAAGGAATGTTCTTTCTCACCATCTGTTTTCCCTAGAAGGTGGCCCATGTGGAAAATTACATATATAACTGTAAAGTCAGCTACTAATGAGCCACTGGGGGCGATCTTGGAGTAGGAAGAGTAAGTCTTACCAGGCTCTTGCTCATTGTGCTTTATGGACATTAATGTTTGCAATATTCCTTAAGTTAGTGAGTGTTGTTATGCAAATATTAATCCCTTTTATGTACAGGCAATAGAATCTAGAAACAAAATGATTTTTTCATAATCGTGGAGAAAATCACTGCTGGAGCCAGGAAAAATTCTTATGGGATCCTGTTTCCCTGCTCTGCACTCACAAATACATCAAGATAATCCTTCCAAGTTTTTTGTCACTGTATTTTGTAGCATGACTCCAGCTTACTGTGCATGGAATGTACTGCACCTCTGCAGATAGCTGTCCTGGTTCTTGGCATAGATCTGGAGAACTGCAAAAAGAAGCACCACTGTGAGGGATCCTCAAGCACATATCAAGTCCCCAACCTTTGTTTTTGGTGGGACTGTTGCCCTGTGTCAAATAGCTTACAAATCTATGCACCTTGTTGAAGAAAGGTACAGTCATAGGCAAGAAACTTTAAAAATCCAGCTTTAACAAAGCTGCTATAAAGAGGCTTGCACCTCTGCAGAGGTACAGGGCCAGAGGGCAGCTGCTACCTCTGTGCCTCATTATCAGGAATTGTGTGTTGGCTTGGGAGGCAGCACAGATCCGCTAAACCAGAGAATCCATTGACTTACGTAATTATCAGTTTCCACTGAGCCCTGATTTGGCCACCTGATTCCCTTTCTAGCTGGAGAGCTAGCATGTCAATAATAGCTGCTAAGAGGTGAAGCCTGGAGGAGAAAAAATAATTCCTGTTGGTAGTGTTTGTGAAAGTCTGCTGGAATGTGGCTGAGCGTTGTCCTGACCACAGAAAACATGAGAGGATATTATTTGTGGGGAAATGTAAGCAGCTTTTTTTCCTCTTTTTTTCTGTTTACTGGCTCAAATTAGTGTGATGGAATAGATAAACTAGTGCAGCTCAAAGCATTTAAGTTTAGGAAAGTATTTGCTCCCTGCTCATTTTTGTTTAGTTACACTCATTACACTCATTAAGAGCTAACCAGATTGGCATAAACTGCAGCAAGCTGGTAATTTTCAACTGGTTTGGTCCCTAGGACTTGTTTACCTAATGGTCCTATTGCACTATTCGTAATAATTTTATGTATTCTGTGATCACATAAAAAGATTATTGGACTCTTTATTGGGTATGATAAAGAGAATATTTTTGTTCAGAAGTGTGTGAGAAGCATTGCATAGGGAATATTTTCTCACTTCAGGCAGCTGTCTAGTGGATTAAATGCTGTTGCAGAGCCTTTATCAGGAGTTTATGGTGTCACGCTGAAGGGCTGGTGACATCACCAGCTCAGGAAGTAAATAAATCCTAACATGTTTAATGCCAACTTTAAAATAACAGTTTGGGACAGTGGTAGTTTAACTGTAGGTAGGATGGGGAAGAAGACCCTGAGCAGGAGTAGTTTTTGACAGTAAAGATCTTGCCAAGGTGCACTGTACTTTGTTTATATATTCCCTTTTTGTTATAGATTTCTGTTCCCTGGAAGATGAAAGGAGGATGTGTTTTCCCTCTGTTTTAAACCTTGTGATACTACATGAAGAAACTTCTTACCCACACACTGATTTAATGAATCTGTAATTTTCGGCTCGTCTATTTGGAGAGAAGGGATTTTCCAACATTTCCTGAGGAGAGTTTCTGAAAAGCAATAACTATAATATTAAAAACCTCCAAGTCACCTTTTCTCCTCACAGGAAATAACACAGCTTTCCTTGCATCTCTGACAGTATTTAATTATATACAGATTCTTACAGAATGACAAATGGCAGTTTGTCTCAGTGGTAGAAGGTCTGAATTTTTAACTGTGAGATGCAGATGATGTGGGTCCTGGATTATCTGGGCTTTGCCTATATATTGGATCTCTGTCAGAGTTTCCACTTTCCTTTGTACTCTAGAAGGCACCGAAAGAAATGCTGCAAAGAGACAGGAATTTGGCAGTGTGACTGTAGCGTCTGTGCAATGCTCCTGACTGACAATGCAGCCTGACTCACTGCCTGGCAGTGGGCAATGCCTGAGCCCCACGGGGAAGTGTGCAGAGGAGAAAGCGGTGTGGATGCATATTTATTTGCAGGGATCTTCCTCATTCCTTTTGTTCTTTTCTCTGCCTTGGTGAATGCATGCAGAACTCTCCTCATAACGAAGAGTTCTGGATTACTTTTTGGACATCTCACAGCCAAGGGTCCCTTTTGCAGACAGCTGCTGAAGGACAAGGATTTGCTGACTTCAGCAGCAGTGCAGAGGCAGCTTTTTTGCCACAGCAGAAAGTTCTTCGTAACTTGGGACCCCAGTTCTGAGCTTTTCTGGTACAGTCTCAGCACGGCACCAAAAAATTACGAAGCGAATGTTTACATCACCACTTGGGAGAGTTAATGGTGTGAATCTGACAATTTCTTTTATTCCCCACAATAAGGCGATGAGAGCAGCACTGATGTTCCATTGTGGGTGCGGTGTGCTGCATCCTGCTGAGTTCTGGTGGCTCACATCAGTTACAGAGTTCTGCACCCTGTGGGTTTTACCTTACAGAATGTCTCATCATGGTCTTGACCCCATCCTGTACAGGAAGGCAAAATACATTTTAGAGGCCTATTCTGCGGGGCTGGAGTCAGGCCGCTGCAGGGCCCACATGGCAACGGCTGTGTGCCTCAGCAGTTGGACTCCACAGCTGTTGGCACCTCTTGCTTCTTTCGTGTTTTTTTTTTTTTTCTCTTTTTTCTTCCCCCTGCATTTGATTATTGGTTTCATGGAGCAAATTTAACCACGCTGTTTTGAAATAGAAGGGTTTCAAGACTGCCTAACCTCTCCTCTGTTGAAATTCGCTGTGCACTTACCACTTGGCAGACACCAGAAATAGCTCAGTGGGTGCTTTTTATAGTCATCATCAGAAAAAAAAAAAATCGCCACCCCATTAATACACTTCTTTTTTGTTCTAACTGCTGGTAAATGCAAGTGTCTGCACAGATTGGTGCTGGCTGAAACTCCAGTCATTATACTGCAATAATATTTTTGATAGATTTTCAACAGCTCCAGAGTTTCTGTCAACATCACTTTGGCTTTTTAAAGTTCTTCTCTTTAATAGGTCCCAGGACCCATGAAAACATTCAGGTCAGTTTAGTACCTGAATCTTCCCAAGTAATTAGCAGGTAGAATTACCTGGTAGCAGTCAGTGTTTTTGCCCATAATCCATCCACAGGAGCTGCAGCACGGTAATTGCTATCTCTGGCGGCCCTGCAAACATGTCTAATTTAATGTGTCAATAGGGATTTTTCTGTCTGTTTTTTCATTCCTGATGCCAGGCAGTGAATTTTCCTTTCAGAAGGCCAGACTCAAAGTGAGATGGATATATTGAACATGTGGATCTCAAGGAAATATATTTCTCAGCAACTGTAAATGTGTAAAAGCATTCAGAGTTTGTTATCTTCTCCACATGACTTTTCAACAGGTTAAAAAAACAATGTATGTAGCAGAAAGATACTCATCGATATGGTCCTCATTTACTGGAGCAGATAAATGCCAGGCTGACCATGGTGCCTCCTTGCCAGCAGTGCAGCATTTCATCCCTTCTGGCTTCTTTGGGGATGCTCTGGTGTTCTCTTGTGTTGACTCAGTGATGTCAACTACTGGTGAGACACATGTAGCTTTTAGTCTCCCCTCAGTCAACACTTGCTGGTAGTGAATGAACAGATGGGCTCAGATCTGCTCTGAGACCAGATGTGGCATGTGCATATTTACGGGGGACTCCATAGGCAGGCTTTTCACCAGCAGGTTCTGCATCATGGCTAGCTCTGTGGGTACTCCTGTGACTGTGTTTGGGAGTAGTAGTGAGTCAGAGGGCTGCAGTTCTCTTAATTGCTTCATTTGCCTAAGTGCTCCTTTCTTACATATGAGATTGCAGAGTACTGTGTGCTTTTGCTCTGCATTAAAAATAAAACAAGATCCTATTCTTCATGAGGGAAAGAATATATTATAATGATAAAAGTCATTATTCCCAAAGAGAGGCAGAGTGATATGTGCATTACATATTCTCTACAGATCTATAAACAGTCCTTTGAGTCCATTCACATCACACTGTGAGTCACTGATGTTTCCTATTTAGTTTTCAGTGAAGACCCTAGCATCTCTGTTGTAAAGGAAAAATAAAAATTAAATAATCCATCGTGAACAAACCCATTGGGCATGTTTCGAAGCAGTCCTGGATATACAACACACAATATTCTTGCTTATTAAAGGAGAGGATTCCAGAGAATCAGAGTCATGTTCTGTCAAGGACTGTAAGCATACAGAATAAAACTGTCCTTCCTGAGAGCATGAGCAAGTCCAGATCCTCAGGTGACCTAGCTGCCATTGCTAAGCTGGAGGCAGCAAATCCATATTGTATTAGCCACTTGATAATATGATCTTTTATTCCGTTCCATTAAAAAAAAAAAATCCCATTTGAAAAAGTAAACAGCCTAGGCTTGTAACAGTAAAGGACTGTAGTGTGCTACTCAAGTTCTTGTGTTCCTTTTTCTTAATTTGAATTTCCCAGTTTGAAGATTGAACCTTTGAATTTGGGAATACTGTTTTCACTGGCTAGCATTAACATTTGTAAGTACTGCAGTTATTGAGTAAATGAATATCAAAGTTAAGTAAGTGTGGCAGAATCTATAATGAATATAAGTAGAACAATTTTATCAATGAGTTAAGACCATAATTTAATGTAAAACAAAAGAGAAGATCTTACGTAAATTGAAAGACTTGATTCCTTTAAATACAAGCAAAATTCCATGTAATCATGGATCACATTGTTAGTATGAAAATTATTTGCATTTTGGTTTTTTAGGGGGCCTTAAATTATACAATATAGTAATACTTCAATGCAAGTCATTTTAGAAGACCTAGAAGTTTTATAGAGAACTCACTCCAAACTGCCTCTCTATTCAGCAGATTAAAAATTGAGGTCCTTCTGTAGTTTAAATGGCAGTCAGTAAATCCACAGGTAATCCCTGTAACTTTTCATATAAATTTGATAACGAAAGTATGCTACTAGCATCTCTAAAACGTAACCGAGCTTCATTGCATAACTCAAACCATGATGGAGATTTTGACATGCTCAGTGGCAATCTGACAGATGTGTCATAGTGTCTAATCCCCCAAAGCTCCAAAGCTCTTTGAAAATGGTTGTTTCTGAAAGACCAGATTGGAAAACATGCTGCATTTTTATTAAGCTTTTTCTCTCAGTGCCTGTGTTACTTCCAGCATCCTCTTGTTGGCAGGCTGACCGTACAGCTGTGCACTAACTAGTCCGGCAGTTCTGCTTTGCTAGCAAAGAGATAGTATAGATATAACTATGTATAGTTAAATTATATATTTTATAAAAATAATATAGAAATGTAATTCTTTGTTTATGATTTTAAAATATTGAAATTGTGAATTTAGGGCTATTTTATCCCACATTTTCCTCTTCTGTCAGAATATGAATAGTATATTGATGTGTCCCAACTTCAATATTTCTGGCATTAAAAAAAAAAAAAAGAGGTAACATTAATACAGGTTTGCAATAAATTCAGAAAGTATTCCGGAGAAGTATTCGTAATGCTAGAAGAAAATATGCTATGTGCTTGAATGCGATTTTAACAAAATGGCCCCCATATCTAAATGCAGACAGAGTCTCTAGTCCTGGGATTTGCCAGCACATCTCTAGCCAGACTCATGGGAGACTGAAAGGGGTTCCACTGAAGCATTGCTGTGTCCTATAGATTGCGCTCCGCAGTTTCTCAGTTGTTTGGATAACATCCACAGTTCGTAAAAAGAGAAAATTGGGCCAGTTTACATTCTGTTACAGAGCAGCTTCCTGGATGACAGAATAATTTCCAATCAAAGAGCCCTGGATTACTCCCTGCTGTGAGCTAATAGGGTGCTAATTAGCATATTTCATTTATTTACTTAACTGGGATAAAAACAATTGGGCACAGGTCCCATTTACAATGGCTTCCTGGGGAAGCTGCAAACTGCTGTAAGTGTAACCGTGCTGCATTAAAAAGATATAAGCTCGCATAAACATAACGTGCAGACTGAACACAAACTGGCATGGCTGCCCAATCTCCTCATAGACCAAGGTTTAGAACATTAAATAAAGCTGTATCTCTGTTTCCTTTAAGTCTTAAATAGGATAAATGAAATTAGAGCAGCAGTTTTCCAATCTTTGCTGGTCCATTGTTGACAATATTGAAGAAGCACTTTGCTGAGGACAGCATTTTGCTTTGCCTTGTGTTCTCTTGTGCTGGTTGCCATCTTCATTTGTTGTGACTATTAGCTGTGTGGAAGGTTCATGCAAGTATTGGCTCCCCATGAAACATGAGTTAGAAATTATTGTCCTACAACTTTTTCTTCAGTTACAGTGAAAGAAGCAGCAAACAGCACTTTTAAATTGGCAGTTCCAGGCTGGGCTGTGCTGAGGTTTCTGGAGGCTCCTTGGGGTCCCTGAGGTTCTTAGGCTGGAGTTTCTTAAAACTAGAACGTATTCCCAAGGTGGAACACACCCGCCCAGTGCATTGTGCCATCGGTGAACATCTTTCTAGTTGCAGATATTGAAAGGAGCCTTTTATTTATTTGCTTCTTCACCCTCAACCTCCCTTTGTTCCTGTTTTCCTGTGCATAGGTCTCTTTTCACATTATTGAACATTTTAAACCTCATTTTTGCATTTTTATGTCTTAAGCTAGACTTTTACCTGCAGTGAAATTCCTTATCCATTTAGATTCATATTCTGCTTAGTTATGAAAATCTGGATTAGCCCTGAGGCATTATAATATCTCTCTGCATCTGGGAGCCAAGTTCATTAAACTGTATGGAGAGATTTTGAGATCAAGAGACTTGAGGTTTGTGTCTGCCCTTCTTCTCATCTCATTGTGTGATGTTGAGTAATCTGCCTTTCCATTCTGCACTTCCCTTACTCATATACTGGGTAAGGAACTGCTTTATCCTGCCCTGTTAAACATGCTTTAGTATTCTCAATTGGATGATGCTTCATGGCGAAGATAGATTAATGCCCAGCCCTCTGCCCCCACCCCAAACCCATCCTCATAGCTGTGGGAGGATCTTGCTCTTTTTCCCCGGACCGGAAAGGCCCTATGCTGGGAAAGAGCAAACTTGCTTTGCATGTTTTCTGGACTGCATGTTTCCTGCACTACATTGAGTGAAATACCCCTTTGGAAGAATTTTGCCCTTCTGCATTTTCTATGGTTGTAAAATGGCTAAGTATAAAGCATCTAAGTATAAAAATTTATAAACCAACTAGAGTAAATGGAGACCTGAGCATGGGGAGATGCAGCACCTTTCTTAGGCCTAATAAAACTTGTTCCAAGGAAGCGTGCTTTCAGTGTTTATCTTGTTAAAGTTATAGTATATCCCAGAAAAGCATAATCTTTTCCATTTCCTCTCCTTGGATATAGAAATGCTGTCCATCTTTTCTGATGCAGCAATGTCTCTGCAGAAACAATATGGTTTTGCTTTGGGGTTTTAAGAGTAGGCATAGCTGTTACAAGCTATTCCTGGAGGAATTTTAACATGAAATGACACATTCGTTATTTTGTTTTCCCCAGATCCACCTGAACATTCTGAAGAAATGAATGGAACTACCCACAGAGGACTAGCCCCCAAGTTTGAGTCAATCTCATAGCTACAGTGAATTGGCACAAATTTAGGAAAAAAACCCAACAAACTACAAGCAAATTTTCCTGAGGCTTGTGTGTTCATGACTACAGGCCCAGAAATTTGACTGTTAATCTGTGTGCAGGAGAAACTAGTGGTCATGCTTTGAGGGCATTTGGATTCCATCAGTGGCCAAAAATCTAGATGACAGTTCTGTACAATTTTAATGTGTTCCATGTTGGAGAGCTCATCATTGGTGAGTGAACCAATTTTTCAGTAATCTTTGTCACAGCAAGCAAGATAGAAATTGGCCTGTAATTTGTAATCATTACTTCTTTGCCCGAGATTAATCATGGATCACCTACAGTGAAAAAAGATGCTTCCTAACTTTAGGAAGGACCATTCTCCATTCAGGAGGCCATAGATGCTTTCTGCTCACAAAGCACACTTTGTCTTGACCATCCTTTTTTATGTCGGATGAACTTTTATCTATGTTTCCTTTTTTCTACAAAGGTCTGAATACTTCAGACTTTTTACATAAAGCAATTTTCTTGATTCTTAGTATTGTGAACGAGATTGGAGGGTAGGGGGAGAGCTTTGGGGTTTTCCTATTGATATATTTTTCAGCAGGGACAAAAAGGTGTCATAGTGCATGCAAGCACATGTGGGCAGTGATCAGAAATAACCTTTATTGACATAGAAAGGCTCTGGTTACTACCAGGTAGTTAATATGAGGAATTTGGGTTAAAGAATACTGTGATTCTAAATATCTGAGTTGACTTATGAAAGCAAAGCATTCACAAAGCAGCCCAGCTAGTCTGGCACTGTACTATATATAGTGAAACTGGAAAGCTTCCAATATTCAAAATGATTTCTTAACTGACCTCCTTATGGTATTACTAAAGTTTCATATATAATGTTTTAATTTTTTTTTCACTTAACATCTCCTTTATTTGGACACTGATTTTACTTCCTCTGCTCTGACCTTGAGTTTGGTGTTGTAATGCGAAATGCTTTTGAGTTAAAGTTGTCTCATTTGCTATAATAGTGATAACAAAATAGGAGATCACAGAAAAGGAAAAAAAAGTGTGAATAGGTTGCAAAGATGACTATGAGGTATCAATATTGAAAGCAGTAAATATGGTCATGGTATTTCATTGGCATCAGGTTTCCAGTAAAGATAGTGAAGTGTCATACTTACTGTACAACTTTGATAATCCCTGTTTAAGAATCATAAATTTAGAAAAGGACAAGTGAGAAAAGCCTTCTAGAGTGCTTAGGGCAGTGAATAGGCTATTGCATGGCAAACAGTACAAAGGAAAAGAGTTATGAAGGTAAAAGACAAGGTTAGAATGCCAACAAATATATATGAAAGGCCTGCAATTAAATTGAAAATGAAAAAGTTTCTAAGCATCATACACCATCACTTGTGTATGCATATATCCATATGGTGGTATAAACCATATGGTGGCATACCCGTCACTGAATAATCTAAGAAGTCCTTTCCAGTATATTTCCTACAGTGATGTGTTCCTACATATGTGTTCATGTAATCTTCTTGGATTGGGATAAAATGTCAGAATAATGTTTTGAGATCTAGTTTTCAAATAATGAGCATGTGAATTGGAATACATAACTTAAATCAAGCTGTAGGATTAGAAATTTCTGAATAGCTTGTTTTGGTTAGCTTTCTTCTTGATCTGTAAACACCAAAACTATTGATTCTACTTAAAAGAGAGCAGCAAGAAATACTGGAAAAAATATCATACATAAATTACTGGTCACGTCTTACTGATTACTTTTTCTATTTAACTGAGAAGTTAGATACATCTGACTTGTATTTCAGATTCAAGGCAATTCAAAGAAAAAAAAAAAAGGTAAGAAAGAAAGAAAGAGAAAGGAGTATTGGCAAATTGTAATTTTTCTAATATATCCAGTGAGACCATTAATTTTAAGTGAATATTTTTGAAGTTTCCCTGGTGGGCTGTAGCTTTCTTTACGTTATCATTGGTGCACGTGTTTTATGTGGGATATATATATGAACTGAACAAAGCTCCCTGCAGAATTTGGGGGGAACTGCATAATTTTACATGTTTTAGAAAAATTTTCCTTGTCTAACTGGGATGTCTCTGGATGGGAGACTGTAACGGAAATGCTAAGACATGGCCTGACGCAGTGATTGAGCACCTTGTGGTAAGACAGGGCCAACCCAGGGTTGCTCAGGTGCATGCAATGCACCTGAGTGACCAGAAGGGGTGGAGCCAGGATCCACTCCTTCCCAGACCTCATTCAAGGGTTGACAGTGGAGACAAGGGTATCTCACTGAAGATCCCTGCCTACCTGAGGCCTTCCAAAGGTAATCAGCCTTTTTCCTTTGTTTCTGTGTCCATGGCTGCTGCATATGGGCTTGTTTTCATTTGCTGCAGCCAAAGACTTTGCCACAGCACTATTATTGCTATACTTTCCATTGCTCTATAGCATTACAGATGCTTTTGAGGATTACTTTTATTTGTTGTTATGGTATGTTTCTCGAAGTCCTTTTACTTAATTACGTACTGAGATAATGAAGAAGAGAAGTGCTTCTCTGTCTTAGTGGTTCAGGTGGTTATTGTCTGTAGAAATTATTTAAGCATGTCAATAAAATAAGTGAAACTTTGTGCATACCTGCCTGGGATATCCTACTGTATATCTGGAATATTATCCTATGTGGACTTGTGTTCTCTTGTATGTGGGATGGAACTGAACCTCATGTTTTCTCTGCTGGCTGAATGCTGTAGGTGTTGGTTAGTGGATGAAAAAAGGATGTTAGAATGTTGTCATAGATAGCTCATGCCAAAATTTGTGAGAAAATACCCCTGCAAGTGCAGTTGGAAGAATGTTGAATGCAAAGCTGAGATGTTAATTCATGAATGTTGTATCTGTGGCAAGTAAAATTGAATTATGCCTGCTGTTGGACATGGAGACATTCTCATTCTGTGCACTAGGGGAGAAACGTTGGCCGTGAACTTGATGGTCCTTCAAGGAATTGCTCCTTGGTGTATGTGACTAAAAGCAATCATATATTGGCCATCCTTGAGAAACTGAAACTAACAGGAATGTGATTGCCTCCTGGAGTTTGAGGTTAAACAAGACAGGAGAAATATTTGGATGCTTGGGAAGAAGGTACATCTCTGAAAGGAACAAACTGTTTCCTTTCCCTGTGTTCTGCTCCTCACCCTGAATGAGGTGACAGGGCAGGAGGGTTCTGGGTGAGCTAATGCTTGGCTGATGGTGTGTGGTCTGAATGCTTAAATACCTTTTGTCTCTGTTTCTTATCCCTTTGTGCTTCATGATCACACCAGGGGTCCACAAAAAATGAAAAGAAATTGTGCTAAAGGAGTTTCTATTTCTATCCCATTTCTCCCAGTGTTGCTGATGTGCAGTAGTTTTGTATGCCAGTCCTTGCTGCCCATTATGTCTGCATATCATAACTCAGGGAGGAGTAGTTGAAAGAAACTGAAAGGCTCCTCCTGGCTCTAGGTGATTTATAAACTGAATATTTATATAAAATAATGGAGGGAGGGGGCATTGTGACAGTATGATAACTACTCAGAAGAGACAACTGGACATTTGTGAACTAATGAAGTTTGTCTGTTTCTGCTTCTATGCACACAAGAGATGTACTCAGATATATTTACTTAATTAATTTTTTGCTATTGTCTCATTTTCTGTGTTCCTTTGTTGCCTGATCGATCTTCTTGTTATTTGAGCTTGTTCTTTTTTGTCTGCTGAAACTGATATGTGCATAAGCTGTAGCAAAGATAGCTGAATATTTGAGATTTTTGAATCTGTGACTCATTCTGCTATGAACTGAATATATTATTTTCTTACTCTCTTTACCCTTTAGAAAAGTATTGAGATACATATTCACATTCCCTTAAATGAGAAAACCCTACCTCTCTTTAATATATGTTTAAAAATATCCTTTGGTATAGTTTCAATTCTTGAAATATCAATTTCAGTGAATTGGTGGTTAAAAAAAAATAGTAATTCTGCATACATCTCCTGAAAAACAAATTCACAACCCCACTCGATCTACTTTGTAGCAACAGCAAAAGAAAAAAAAACAATCCACCAGTATAGATATAAAATAAATATGCCAACTTTAAGTTTTGGTTTTGAAAAAGTATTCTTAGTCAGTATAGGTTTGTGTTTTCCAGTGCCTCAGGGCTACATTTTCTTTCTGTCCATCAGAGAAACCTTTTTGTGAAAGTCCACCTTTTGTAGACTCAAGGAGAGGGTGTGACCTGCTGCACTGCTCTTGGTCTGGGAGTCAGGACCACCCTCTCCCTGACCTTGGGCAAATCCCTATGCTCTGCTTGCCTTCCCTTGGTCTCTCCTGCCCATCTTCTGGTGAGGTGTTCAACACAGGGACTGTCCCTTGTCTGTTCTGCGTAAGGGCTTCACTCAGCAGAGTGCTGTTCTCTATCAAGGCTCCAGGTTGCTATTTCTGTACAGAATGTAACTTCTGGTTTGCTTGTAGATGTTCTTAACTAATTGTTGGTGATGGGTGGGTGATTGGACTGGATGATTTTAGAGGTCTTTTCCAACCTTGATGATTTTATGATTCCATGAATTGTGTTTCAATAATAAAATGTAACATACCGACAGTACATAAATTGTGTCGTATATGTGACTTCAAGTAGTTAATGTAGGAGACACTCATTTCTTTGGATACTAGCTTTTATTTTTGCATTTTCTTTTGTCAAAAAACTAAATGCTCTCTTTCTTAATGCAAAATGAGGTTTGTATCTTTACAGTAAATGGCCATGGCTCATAACACGTTAGCAACTGACATTGTCAGGATTTTGTTATGCAGGGAGATTTTAATTACTCGTACCTTTTATTAATGCTGTTTTCTTCATAATGTGATGACTTGCAGTTGTATACAAGAATGTGTAGTAATTGGTTTTTTTTTTTGAATGCTATATCAGAAATCTTCATACGTGTATCCTTTTGTAAATATATGAAGCTGTAGAGAGAGAAATAAAGCCACAAAGAGAATTGTTAAATCAGACTTGAAGTGCTTTTCCAAACAAAGGAAAAGTTCAAACTGCATTGTAGATATAGTGCAAATGAATTTTTCTGCAGCCATAGACACTCATCCGTGGTCTATTAAAGAGTATTTTAATTCTTTCCTTTCTTCAAGACATTATAACCCTGTCTGTCTGTATGGAAACTCCTATCAGAATTGAAGTAGACGGGTGAGGACACAGTCCGCCCTGGGAAGTTGATCAGGATGTGAGCCCAGAGCCCAGAAAGAGCGCTAATCACAGCACACTGCAGATAGCCCACCAAAAATGTGCTGGATTAAAGGATAATATTATATAAGAACTCAAACATTCTTCTTTATGTGAACTCTTCTTTTGAAAATCATCAAACAATTTAGACAGTTATAGTATATTTGAAAGTGGTGGAGGAAGGAAAAAAGAATAATGTTCACAGAGACTAATTGAAGCAAAGAGATGGGCTTCTTTACGTTCGATTTATTATTTTTCACCACTTGTTTTATTAACATGCATCTAGAGTTACATGTTGCTTTAATCTCCTTGATTAAGACTTGCTGAAAGGTTCTGTCACTATTTATTGTCTGAGTGCCTCAGGTCCTTCTTTTTGTTTTACATCAGCTATGCCAATACCTCTTTTGAGTTGAAAAGGAAATATTGTTGTTTCACTAAAGTTTAGTAGGATTGATGTTCTCCAAAACAAAACAAACAAAAAAACAAAACAAAAAAACTCACAGCAAACAGAAATTCAGATGCATGGATAAATATTGCCTTGAGAGAGAAAAACACTGTTTTATTCCAGCAGATAGGCTCAAATGAATATTCACAGTATCTTTTCAGAGCTGTTTTCCACATTCTTTTCTTACCACCGGTTTGCCATGAGTATCATTTTCCTGATGAAATGTCCAGTTTTCTTTCCTCTAATAAATCCATCTTCAGTGCTGAGCTGTGCTGTCTCTTCAGCCAGAAGGAGTTAACTCTGCTTGCCAGCACTTTGCTGCTGAGCCACATTTAAGTAGTTCACTGGGGCATTGTGACTGTAAATGAGATATAGCATCTTGACAACTGCTCATGATTTTTTTTTCATAAATAAATAAAACTGCATCAGAAGACATTCTACTTCTAAGAATTAGACAGTTAAAGATAGTTCTTCCCTACTACTCATCCCTAAAAAGAAATTCATTCCAGTTTACTATGATTTCAGTTGAAGAGGGGAAAACATATTCTTAATGTAGGATCTTTTCCATGTCAGTGAGTTGGGAAGACACTTAACAGTAGAATGAAATAAAGTTCATTTTAAAGGTAACTAACTCATCGTTATCACATGCATTCTGGTCACAAAACACATGCTACTATTTCTATGGTACCGTTATCTTTGATATTATAAACTTGATTATTTTTTTTCCCAAACTGGCTTTTTACATTCAGGAGTATGTCTGGAACTGTATAACTTAATAAATATTTCTAACGTGGTAGAAGTATTTGTATGCAAATACCACCTTTGATCCCAAATCTAGCCATTAGATCCTGGATTTTGTTTTTTCTTTGTGTGCTTGTGTACAGGAAAGAGAGAAGCTCCGGTTATAAAAGAATCCGGTTATAATACCTGCAGGTTAGAGAACATAAGATCTGCTTGGAGAGTTGGTAGCTAAAAACACAATTTAAATATTCTGTGCTGTTAATGCTTCAGTTTAATAAAAACTGTTGTAAGAAAATATTTTAGGATACAGATATTTAGAGCATTTGGATTACTTTTGACAACAGTGCAAGGAATCCATTCAAAGCTGATTTCTCCCTTTTGTTCACTGAGGACCTGCAGAATCTAAGATAAAAATGGCAGTTGTCCTCAGGGCACCCTCAGGCATGTCATTAAAATTGGAATTTGATCCTCTTTTCATGGTTACTTGGGACAATCAACCACAGCAAACCTGAAAACTCATCAGTTTTCAAAAATATGATATGCCCTTGACTTTGTCAGTTTGGATTCGGTGTGCAAGATTTGAGTATTTCAAAATCCCTTTAGATGTCACTCTGTCTTCAAGAATACAAACATTGTGTCTTGTGCAATATGAAAGATTCATCCTAAATTTTTCTGAGCACTTACCCTATATACGTAAAGGACGAACTAAATTATAGTCATCAAAGGAAAATGCTTTATTAATTGAGAATTTGAACACAGCTAATTGTAACAAATAGAAATGTACAAAGTCCAGCTCTTTTTAACCATTAATACAATTTTTTAATTGGAAAATTAGGCTGTCAGAAGCAATTTGGAGCTTTCAAATCTGCATGAAACTATCAGTTCTACCTGGCTGTGTATTTCTATTTGATAACTACAATTTTAAAAAGTACCTGGAAAATGGATGTAGCAAAATGTTTTGCCATTTATTCCTCCATACTTGGCCTCTTACTGCTTCGAGATGTCTTCCACTTTTCTCAGCTCGCAAGTTTAAAGAATTTGTACACCCTTTCATACGCACTTTTTATAAATAACAGAATGATCACTTTTTTGTTTCCTGCAACTGGGCTGCCAGAAAACTGTGTTTGCCTACATGGCAGGGGAGCCACGAGCTGGCCATTTTGCTGTCACTCTGCAGCTTGCCATTGGCAGCTCGCTGGTGCCTGATGCCATATGGCCACCTCTTTCTGCTCTTCTTCTTTCTGCTCCCCTGAAAGTTGCAAGAGGAGAAGGACCAGCTGCTGACACCAAGAACAAACAGGGATTTTCCTCAAGAGAGGAACAGTGATGGCAAGAGACCTTCGGGTGTACCTTGGCTTTCCCCAAAGACATTTTTTTTCCAGCTACCCATACCCTTAGACTTTCTGCATTGTGCGTTCTCATTCCTTCTGTTTTTTTTTTTTTTTTTAACTTAATCTGTAAACATCTCTTTTTACTTAATCTGTAAATAAAGTTCCTAGTTAATATGCAGATTACTTGTAACTGCTAATCAGTTCATTTAATAATTGGCATAAGTGTGTTACATACACATGGAGCAGCACAGAACTTGGCAGCTTTAGGCAGGCAGAGGTTTCTACTCCCAATCCTTGTAAGGCACACTAGTTAAGGTTTTTACTTGCACCATTTCTGTGGTAAGGAGAAACTTGGTCTATTCATGTGGAAATTCCTAATTGCTTTCTTCATTTTGACAGATTTATAGGTTATGGCAAAACATAATTGCAAGTAACATAACAAAGCAACACTCTCATGAGCACCTGTAGTGTTGCTATTATAAATAGCACAACTAACATCTTGTTTTGACTGTTGTGAGAGTACATAAAATCTGCTGTTCCTCTCCTGCTTCTGTTTGCAGGAGGATTCCTTCAGTCCTGAAGGGCAACATCTGTTGCTTCACTTTCCAGATCTGCTGCTCATCATTGAAACAGTTAATAGGTTGTGCTAGGGACTCCTGCTAGACTGATACTTGTCCTGAATTTTAGCTTTCACAATTTAAATCACTGGGTTTTTTGTAAAGTAATCCTTTAGATGACTTTGTAAGATAGAATGGAACATCTGAAACAGAGATGTGCCTTTGGCAGCTGAGAAGGTTGCCCATCTACCTGCTCTGCAACACACTGGCAAAAAGATACTCAGAGCTGCTTTGTGCTCAGATGTGATGTCTTCATCACATCACTGGTGGGACTGTGAGGGGCTCCAGGTGGGTAAACAAGGGAAGAAACCATGACCTAAGATTAGAAGAAGTCATGAGGATTGGCATTTAGGACATCTCTGCTGTCTGCCTAACTCTTGCACTGAGTTTTCTTTTGCAAGAGTTGACAAAGTACCTGACATCTTTCTGCTTTGGTGTCTCCCTTTGTAGACTGAAAATGCTTCTCAATACAACAACAACAACAACAACAAAAACCTCTGTCAAAATGTTCTAGGAACATAAAGTCTTTTCAGACACTGAAAATCTCCTCAGATTAGTTATTATTATGACTTACACTTCTATTACAGATGTAATAAATATTCATTGTATACGAACGTAGCCCATCATGTAAGTGATGAAAAGGTCATTATCAAGAGAGCTGTTCTCCAATTTAGAACTGTCCAGTTCTCCAGCCTCAGAAAGTAGTATCTCTGTGTGCTGCACTGGGAAGGCTCACCTAGCCAGGTCTGTGCCACCACAGTTTGTGGCTGCCGGTCCTTCACAGTCATTTGAAGGACAGGCAGAGAGCATGTGAAGTCCTGGTTCAGGCTTTCTTAGACAAAAAGTGGTATTTTTTAGAAGGGAACTGGACAGCATTTCTAGTATGCAACAGGATTTTTTTTTTTTCAGAGCTCTGATGTTAAGACTGTTATATATACAGCCTTGTTAAGACAGAGGCTGGGTATGTTGGTTTTACATGAGCAAAACCAAAATGACAGCATGCCTGGTGTTGACACAAGTCAGAAATGACTTTGCTTGAGCCAGTTCAGGTGTGAGGAAAGTCAGAACTTTGAAATTCAGATTTCAAAATCCTCCCCAAAGTTCTGCTAGCAGAGTGCCCCCGATATGGTTACTGTCTGCTTGTGTTAAATCAGAAAGCCTGTCTGCATGAGGGGTTTGTAAGTAATGCAGCTGCACTGACACAAACTGAAGTGAGATTTTTAGGAACTGGATTGAAGAGTTGTGCCAAGATAGAATTCTCTTTAAAATTTATAATCAAGTGCATTTCATTGCATTTGGTTGGAAAATGAATCTTATTAAGTTTTCCTAATTCTTAAAATTGAATGCCGTGACTATGGGTAACGTTTAAGAGGTGGGTGAGAGAAATGGAGGTTAACTTGCATTTTTTTGTACGAATTCTAGATTTTGATCACCAAAGATTATTTACATGTGTACACTTGTAATTACACTGAGAGGAAGTATCAAAAACTGCCATCAAAAATCCAATTTAAATAAGAAGAAAATGTGTAACTTGTAAAAGATTTAAATTTTCTCAAACAGTAGCTGAGTGGCAGCACCAGAGAATTGAAAAACAAATTGGTTGTCAAAGATGACTGGGAAAGTAAGTGTGTGTGGGAAGCTATCAGAAGTGATCCTCATTTTAATTAAAGGCTGTTTTTTCAACAGAAAATGCACTTCCATTGCCTGACCATTTGCTTTGTTCTATCTTTGCTTTTTAGAATTTCACCTCTTAAGTTCATATAATTATTAGAGAATTTAAAATTGTTATCTATGCAAAGAAATCTTTTAATTTATGAAGGAAAGCTTGAAAATGGTATTCAAAAGAGAAAAATGAACCTTGAAAAAAGTTCAGAACTGGGAGATGTGCAAAATAAGCCATACATAAGTTATGTTTAAGTACAAATTTTTAAATCCAGTTCATGATTATTTTTTCATCTTTCTCATTTATAAATCTTTCACTACTAGTGGTAGAATTAATCATTAATTTTGGAAGGATTTAAGTTTACTGCAATGAAAAAATTCTAACCAATTCTAATAACAAAGTAAATATCGAACAAGTCCATTGACTTTGAATCGGGGGACAAGAAGTGTATTCCAACACATTTTGTTTGTTGTGCCTTTTCCCTCTTTCACTGGACCATTTTGCTCCCCTCCCCTTTTTTTAACATGTAGATTTTTTCATTCTAATAGCATTTTATCATTATGTTAATTTCCTCACAAGGGGTAGTGAATGTACAATCATGCTAATATACTGAGTTTGCATACTTTGTACTATATATTGAAAAATTGAGTCATACTAGTTTTAAAAATTATATATTGAAAATATAATGAAAACTGAATAAAATCTACTGCTATAAATCATATATTTGAATTGCAGTCACTGTGAGACTGAGCCCTTGCAGATTCTTAAACTTTCCTCAGGATAATTTTAAAGCCTCACTCAGCCTAGGATTTTAGCTTAAATCTATTAAACAGAAAGGTCTTAAGACCGTCTGTCAGAGTCTTCTGTAGATAGTAACATAAGTACTGGGCTTACTCAAATGTTGGTCTCACTGGAATCTGAGTACCTTGAGCAAGGTGCTTCATAGCAAGAGCTGAATCTAATATTAAATATAAAATATTGATTGTTTAGATTTCTTGCTGAGAAAACTCATTAGCATTTTAATACCAGTGCATGTGTATTTTCATATGACATTCTATTAATTCATGTTTGGTCAATATGAAAATGCCCTTCTTCTGAGGCTCAGAAGTTCCTATTCTTAAAGATATATAGTTTTTGTTCTGTGACCTTTATCATAGAAACATTGAAGAGTAAATCTCATTCAAAGCATTTAAATGAGATCAAACATAAGCTGCAGAGTAGATAGAATGGAGACTGCTCTTTTTGTAATGCTTTTGATAGCAAAACTTGCCTTTATCCCCTTGTTGTTGAAGTACAACATAAATGAGACTAAACCACTATTGATACGAGTGGCTGTGCTCTGAAGGCAGATGTGTAAAAATTAGTGCTCCATTTAAATTGCAGTGGAAACATTTTCTTCACATTGTGATAGTGGAGACATTTTAATGTTGAAGTGCCAGTTCTACATGGCAAAGGCAGTGTTAGTAATACTTATTAATACCACTTACGTACAGATTTTTTAATGTCATTGCAAGTCTTGCTGTGATATATCTCAACAAATAGCACCAATTAATCATCACTGCTCTGCCTTAGTTTTGGTCCATTTACTTTTCTGTTACTAAAAATGTAGACTTAAAGACATTTAATTATAAATATGAAGCAAGGATGTTTACTATTAAAATTGAAAATGACCTTTATTATGATGGAGCATTTGTGAATTTGGAAGTTTTGGAATATGTTGGTTTGTATACCATACTGTATTTCTGTCTTAGTTAAGGATTTCAGGATAGAAGGAAATAGTCTCACACCTTAGCTAAAAATTTGAGCGTGAATGTGGCAATTGGGTAATGAGGGATTTGTAAACTTAGTAAAGTATGTAATTCTCCCCCTGGGTTCTTGTCTATCTGGATTTTTATGTCTTCAAGTACTTTTTTATAATGTCTTTAGGTACTTCATGATCAGTAAATAATAAATTCAATTTACTGAAGTTTTGTCACATAGAAATACTCACTTGGAATATATATTTTTAATTGGCATCAATGGCACATTTCCCAGGGAGCATAACAAAATGGATCATTTAATAGATGCCCAATCTCTCCATCCATCTATCTATCAGCACAGCACATGATGTTTTGACTTTAATATGGTAATTATCTCAGGCTGACTTCAGAGGAGGAAGCTGCCACCCACACAGCAGTGCTTAATTACTTTAGACTTCAGTTTGCCAAGAGAAAATTTGACTTTTTTTTTTTTGCACATTGCATGGAATTGAAATGATTTCATTGTCATTTTATTTGAAATGCAGCCTGACATCGCCATGGCATCATGGGAAAGAAAATGCAAAATTTCTCTGAAATTCTTAAAATAGGCTGAAAGCTGCCTTATATTTTAATGGTTTTCTATGAAGGCTGTGTTCACATTCCTTGAATGTTAATGATGAGCTGCTTCAGCTTATGGGAGGAATTTTTTTCTGTGAATACATTTCATTTGCAAGCCTATGAATGCATTTTGTTTTAAAGTTGCCAAAGCTAATACAAACTTTGGCATTTTAAGGGCAGATGACTGTTCAAATTAATGTTTGCACAGTGTAAAGTTTGAGCACATAACTAATAAGATGAAAGAGATAATGAATTAATGGTAGTGTACAGGCAGCTCAGGAATCAAAGAAGTAATTTTTGTCATTGACAATCACAGTTATTATCATGAAATGAGATAAAGTTGCACACGTATGTTTTCAGAAACTGAAAGCTAAATTTAATATCTATGAAAATTAGCACAAGGTTTTTTGTCTGTGTTGTTAAACATGCTGCTAATTGATTCACTATACAAATACTGGAAGTAACCTGCTTGAATTAAACACTGCAGACAGGTTTTTGTGCTCAAAAAGAGGAGCTCAATTCCTAGATGTCTTACCTCATCTCTGCTGAAGACAAAGGGCCATTTGGGGAATGATTTCAAAGGCTTCATTGGGTGTCTTGCAAGCCTTGATGCCACTGTTGTTAAAATCATGTAAGTCTGGAAGAAAGGAAAGGAGATATAGCAGGCCAGTAGCAGGAGAGGTCCCATGGATGTTTGTTAGAGTGGAAAGAAAAGACCTGGGTCCTGGCTCTGATGCCTCCAGCAAGTAGGTGTGTGAGTAGTGCAGATGGGTTCTGCAAAATGCCTGTTGCAATCTCTCCAGCTGTGGTCATGATCAGAGACAGGCTTTGGCTGTGCCTGATCAGCACACACTGTGCATGTTTCCCCTGGCCCTGCGTGCAGGACTGAGGTGGGAAGCAGCAGGTGCATTTCTCTGTGCCATGATCTGCAGTAAATCTTCACGTGGTGAATGCTGCCAGTCTTGCTGTTATAATTTTACCCTCAACAAGAAAATTCAATATACTGTCTTCCCAAATGGCAAATAAATAATATCAATACTTTCCTTTTTAAGGTAAGATATATCTTCTTTTTTTTTGGTTTAGGCAGCTATACAGCAAAGAACCACTGAAATTATTATTTCTTTGTCACATAAGCTTTTCACAAAAGAAGAATATAAAGAAGCGTTTTGAAATAAATCTGGTGACATTAGAGAGTTTACAAATACTAGCATATTAATATACAGCTAAAATAATAATAAAAAACACCATGCTGCTAAAGATGTTTAGTATTATCTGCTCGCTGTGGGAGTTTATTAGAAACTCCAGCTTTCTTTTATTAAAATTTCAATTGGCTTGGTGAATGAGATCCTATGTTAGTGTCATAAAGTGAGAAGCCAGAAGGAGAGGATATTGGCGTTTAAGTGCAGATTTCATTTTGAAATAGAGTATATTAAAGCAGAATATTACATATCACAAGTATTACATATTAGTGGTATTAGAAATAGTTGCACTGATTTCTATATTCATCAAATTGTTGTTTTCTGTGCCATCTGCTAGTCTATATGCATCATTTTTAAATATATCCTAAGAGATTTTTAGATATAAATGGAAAGCAAATCCTGCTCGGTTCTGGCTGGCACAGATCTCCCAGAGGTGGCTTCAGTATCAAGGAGTCAGCTTTGACCCAAAGGATTAGGCCTTTGTGAACCAATATAGGGAGGACCAGGGATTTAAATTTACAAGTTGTTTCTTTTTAGGTCTGAGATTTAATAAGGATTTTGGTTTAAGACTGTCCAGTGTTATTTTACCTACTCTCACATGTATGTAAAGCAGCTATGTGAATGTGAGAACTTACCTCAACAGTAAACTGGGCCTTTTTTTTGTCCTTTTAAAACATGATCTCTGAGCTCTCAACTGCATTCAGCTGCGGTGCATAGTACTGTATGATTATGCTAATAACATCGGCAAAGATTTTTGCTGCGTATCAGTCCCTATTTTTCCTGGCATCTTCAAAAAGGATGAACTGTAGGTAGAGAGAAATAGTGGGGGTGGGATATTTACTTATTGCTCCTCTTTGACTGGTCTGGAATGATGATTCTTCTTCTCGTAGACTTAAAATAGTGCTATTTTCTGCATGCTGTGGGCAGCAGAAGTTGAGTAGGATACAGTATCAAGTAACAGCACAGGGCTGGTGAGGAAGGAAAGAGTAGTGCTCTTTCATTTCTCTGCAGAAATGAAGAGACTTGTTAGAACTGGTGGTCAAAGCTTTGTTCCACCTCAGACTGTAAAATATGAGTCTAAAATGTGTGTACGTATGTCTGTGTAGACATACACATATGCACAATATAAATACATATATTTCAAAACTCAGTTTCATACCTATGCTTTTCAAGACCATCTCTGAACTGCTGTTCAATTATATATTGATATATATATTTTTTCCCCTCATAACTTTGGTAGTCTCAGCACAGTGTCATCTGGGCATGTTGCAAAGTGGCCATAAATTAGCCCACAGTTTGAAAGACTGATGTGATTAGTTTCAGATTTAAAAAATATATATATATTTAGAGAGATTCCTCTCCTGCTGGTTGTGATTGGATAATCAGTGTTTCATTAGTGGGTGAAGTGTGATGTTAGAAGTTGATGGCACCACCAACTCTGTCCAGCTGGAACTCTCCATGCTTGGAAAAGAAAACAACCTCACATTTCCCATCTGGATTCTTCAAGATATAGCAAGAAGTTTGCACTTCTGCATCTGTAGTTCTTTCATGACAGGTTCTGTAAATTTTACACATGGCTGCCTGCTCAGAAAATATTTTCCAGATTTACATGTTTACAGTATTGATATGTGAAGCTGAAGAGCCTTCCTTCTTGACTGTGGCACAAGTATTCACAGATTGCACACTAACTTTATAAAATCTGGAAATGGATCATTTACAGCTTTCAGACAAATCAAAGTGCCCTTTGATCTTGACTCCAAGTTTCCTTAAGAGCAACAAATAAAAATAACTTTTTTTGTGTGTTTTTTTCCCTAAATGTGGTCACTATTAATGTAGCTGTTATATCTCTGGAAACGTATGCACCACATTTAATCTGTTTTTGTTTTGAAGTGCTTCTCCTCTGAGGAGAAATATTAATTTGGCAAATGTAGGCATCAAAGAGTGCACTGTATAAATGTGGAGTGCATTTGTAGGGACCATACAAAGTGATGCCTTGCTCCTTTCTTTACTCCCTTCTACTTGTATGGTTTTGTATTCACAAATGTTATCACAAAACAGTATTAACTTTGTTGGGGTAGGAGGGAGTAAGCTCCATGAAAATCTGTAGTTATTTTGATGCAAATTAATTTATCCTATAAACTTCAATTATGTTTCCGATTCCTACATAACCACTAAGCACTTTTGGTGGTTATAAACATTTTTAAATGTTGCATTAAAAATGTATGCTGTTGGAAGTGTGAAAAATCTGCAACAATTAAAGAACACTTGAATTTTAAAATATTGCATTCAGGTAGTAATCATACCTGATGAGCTTCAAGTTGTCAGATTGCCTATATTCACTGCTTTCCTTTGACCATTATTTATTGTATCTTGAATGAAGTTTTAAGATGCCTTTTGGATGCTATAAAAGTTTAAAAGAGAAAAATACAGCTTGTTGACAAAAGAAACGCACATCATTTATTAACATTGGTGCCAAAGATACTTTAATATTCGTTAGACATTTCTGTTTTCACAAATGTGTACTTCTGCCGCCTAACAAATAGTCTGGCAGCCATCCATGGTGCAGTGTCCTAAGTGTTCTCTTATTGCCAGTCACAGCGTTGCCTGAAATATTTTATTTTTGTAACAGATAAACTGTGGCACAAAGGACATTAAAAACCCATTTTCTATATTAAAGGTGGACATTAGGAAGAAAAGGCTGGGCATTTCAAAAACAAAAATTGTCTTGGAGAAATGTGAAGTCATGTAGGTTAGCAGAGCAGGTGTCAGATATCCCATTTACAAGGAAGGAATGAAATGTGTGTGGGCAGTTTGAGTGTTTTATGACCTGTGTTCAAAGAGTTGAGCACAGATACAGTTTATGCAGAGCCCCAGGTGGCCTAAGGCAGCTTTACATTCAGTGATATGCATTAAGATGGAGAGAACTTTAAAATGTTTTGTCTTGTTTGGACTGGGAAGTTCGTGGTGTAGCACTGGCTATGCCAGCTGGGGGGATGGGGCCAGGCCCCTGGCCCTGCAGCTCATCTGTTCCCCTTCCCCACAGTCCAAATCTAGGGAAGCTTGGGCATCTCTGCCTCTCACCTCGCCTTTTTATCATAGTGCCCCATGGAAGCTTCACCTGGAAGCGCTATATCTACTGCTTTAGATATCCTTTTTACATCTTTATTGTATGTACTTAAGCCACTTACAAGCAAGCAAATGACTTAAAATATTTGATGCTTCTCATACTGGTTAAGGATAATGATGGATGTAAATGAAACCAGAACTGAGTCTTTCCCCACTTAACAGTTAAAAAAAAGTCCTCTGATGCTTTGTGGTGGAAGCTGTGCAAATGTGAGAAAGCAGAAAGTTGGATAACTTTTGGATCCACTTTCACATGTAATTCTAGGTGATGAATAGTTAGGATAACCTAGAGGAGCAAGATGAGCTAATGAAAGTGGTGTAAAATGCGAGCCAACCCTTTAAAAAAAAAGTATTGCCTCAATAATAATACGAGAAATTAAAGATATCACTTTATATCTAGTTATATAGTACCCTCATGATTACCTGCAACACATTTTAAAAATGAACAAAGCAATGTGTGTAGAAGGAAAAGGAAGCATCTCCTTTTCTTCAGTAAAAAGTCCCTGCATTTTAACAGCACTGTGATGCTCCTAAAAAACTTAATGATGATGTGTCAGTACAAAACCCCACTGTATACATGCACTGTACTAAACTGTACACAATCAAAGAATTGTAGAATGGCTTAGATTGGAAGGAATCTTAAAGATCGTCTATTTCCAACCCCTCTGCCATGGGCAGTTTGTGAGCAACTAGATCAGGCTGCCCCCTACAGCCTGGCTTTGAACATGTCCTGGGATGGGGTATCCACAGCTTGCGTGGAAACCCTATTCCGGTGCCCCACCACCCTCTGAGTAAAAAATTTCCAGCTAATGTGAAACCTAAATCTCTTCTATTTTTGTTTAAAGCCATTCCCCCTTATTTTGTCACTATCAGATTGTGTAAAAAGTCCATTTCTGTTCTGTTCATAAGTTCCCCTCAAGTACCACAATGGCTTCTTCCCAAAACTTTCTCTTCTCCAAGCTAAACATGCCTAGCTCCCTCAAACTTTCTTTGTAAGAGAGATGTTCCAGCCTTCTGATCATCTTCATGGTCCCCCTCTGGACACAATCTTTCTTGTGTTGGGGAGCCCCAGTACTGGACTCAGTACTCCAGATGAGGCCACATGAGGGTGGAGTAGAGCGGGAGGGACAGTCACCTCCCTCTCTCTGCTGTCCATCCTTCTGTTGATGCAGTCTAGCATACTGCTGGCCTTCTGGACTGTATGAACACACTACTGCTTCTTGTCCAACTTTTCATCCATCAGGACCCCCACGTTGTTCTCTACAGGGCTGGTCTCAGTGAGTTTTTCATCCAGACTGTAAACATATCTGGGATTGCTGTGCTGGGTTTGCAAGGTGTTGCACTTCATTGTGCTGAACTTTATTAGGTTACTGGAAGTCCACTTTTTCAAGCTTGTTTAGGCCGCTCTGGATGGAATCCCTTTCTATTGTATCAAGGGCACTACTCAGTTTGATGTCATCTCAACTTGCTGAGGGCTCACTTGATCCCACTGTCTGTGTCACTGATGATGTTGAATAGCACTGGCCCCAAAACTGAACCCTGGGGGACACCCATTACAGGCCTCCATGTGAACATGAACAGTTCAGACTTCACATCCATCTTTCTCCAATTTAGAGATAATCATGTGTTGCCTGACCATGTCAAAGGCATTGTACAAGTTTTTTATGATAACATGATAGCAATTAAGTAATAATTTTCTAATTGCATCATAGTATCCATCTCCTTCTGCCTATTTCCCACGCTGAATGCATTTGTATAGAGGCACTTCAGCTGGGCTATTATCCATATTACTTTCTTGGAGGAGCCTTCCCAAAGTCCTCTGGGGCAAATCTGATGTTTTCTGCTGCTGCTTCCTAAAGTGACAGTGCTCCTTGGCTCTTCTCTGTCACTCAGAAATACACATCCTTCCCACAACAAATTTATTTTAAAGCTCTGGTGAGCCCAGCCAGTTTGCTGCCTAGTATTCTTGCCCCTCCTGGTTAGCTGCATTCCAAGTGATGTCAACATGCCCAGTCTCTTGAAGATGCATACAGGATCATAGTACACAAAACCCCAAGCATGACATCATCTACGAAGACATTCATTCAACTGTTCTGTTCTCAACCAGTACACAGGGAAGGCAATGTTTCATTTTCTTCTATGAATTTCTACCTAGTACTCTCTCATCTCTGCATAGCTTTCTGATAGTTGGATAAGTTTATCTGAAAATGAGGTTTACTGTCTTCTGTATCTGAAATAAACAGCCCTCAATGTAATGCTATAATCCAAAACTCAACGGTATAGAGTTCATAAAGATTTGTATTACTTTATCAAGCTAAACTCAAAAATCTGTAGTATAGTTGCAAATGATTGTTATTTCAAACAGCTGTCATATAGTTTCTAAATCCTTTCCCCTGCTGCTTTAATATAGAATTTCTTTACAGTTTTCCACGAAATAACTTTTTTTCTATGTAGTTCTTTGGTCTTGTAGTAAAAATTCTATAGTAAGCTCTTATCATAGGAATGCCTGGAAAAGTAACTGTTAATAAAACTTTTAGTTTGTGGGCTAATTGATTTTTGAAAGAAACAAAATGGACTTTAACAGGCATTAATAGTCAATGGGCATTAATATGTGAAACTTGCTTTTTCAGATTATAAATTCTTGTTTGCATTAGCATTTGCATCAGCATTAACCTAAACATAGTGGATAATGATTACAGGAATGACAATGCTAAATGGAGACTTTTTAAATGGACTATTTTTTTTAATCACTATACTCTGTACTCCAAAAATCATGGAGAGGGAATGGCTGAAGGACACGTGCCCAGGGCTATCTCTTAGTTAAGTGGTATGGGGAGATATTTGCAGCATGCCTCTGCAGAGTTCTTCTCATCCTCCTTTTACAGTGAAGCCTGAGAAAAAAAAGGAAGTTGTTTTCTAAAAGCTGAAGTTCAAAATCTATGTTGCACTTCAATCCTTTTCAGAGTTTCTGACTTCTGTGATTGGGTTCCACTGGAAGGAAGTGAGGAAAAAATCATATTTCCATAGTATTTATCTTACACTGTAAATGATCTGAATGTCATGGTGCCGGTAATGACTTCTTTTGCTTCCTCTAACTTCCTCAGCTGAAGGACCTGGGAACCAGTCTTCCTGCAGTCACAGGGATAGTGGCCAGCCAATGCCAGCTGTACAATTTGGCATTCCTGTAGAGGCTTTCTGGCTATTTTGTTCTTCCACTTCTTAAAACAATGAGTGGTATTTGGTCTACTAAATGTGTTACGAGGGTGGGAGAAAGGGACATGGAAGTAGTAGCTGTGCTTGTGCCATAGTAAGCTGATAATGTATGAAATCTGAAGAGAACAGGCTTTGTGACGCACTAGAGGTTGGAGACACAGTAACAGTGATGGGAAGATCTGTTTTGCTTATTCTGATACTTTTTCTGTACTCTTCCTCTGTGACTTAATGAAGACAATTTCAAATTTTGTTCAGATATTGCTGACAGAAAGAATCTGTCATAGATAAGAGAATAGAAACTGCTGATCTCATTCTCCTTTTTTATTTTTTTATTTTTTTTTAGTAGACACTTGAGACTTAAAGAAACTCTCTCTGTACCCTCTTAATTTACCTTGTACTTACGTTTACCTCTTGGCAAAATGACCATTATAACATTTACAATCCTTGCAAGAAATCTGTAGTATTTCAAACTTCAACATTAATGGATGGAAAGCAGTTGGTAATTTAAATTGTCATCCAGATGTCTTCCCTTTGTGCTACATTATCATGCTATAAATATTTTCAACAAAATACTTAATGCAATTTGTTGTTTTTGTTGTTTCATCATTCACAAAACTTCCTTGCTAAATGTCTTGCTTGGAATGGTGAAAAATGCAAGCTGAATAATCTTACAATTAAACATTTGTCTTTCCAGTGAACTGTTTGTGAAATTTAGGCAGCGTTTTGAATTCCAAGGTACTCGTTAGTGAGATATTAATTTAGGAGATGCTTTAAAATTCTTTCCACATATCACAGGATGAGGAATGTTTTCACATCATCCATTGCAAGCATTTCAGCTGTGACTCTCATCTGCTTGCTTGCTCTTTAAGTGAAACCAAGTGCAGTGCTCTGGACATGGCCATGTCAGCCATGGGAAAGTGAATGGCCAAACTGAGTACCAGATCATATCTTCACTGGAATGTATTATGTTTCCATTTTATTGCAATTGTCATAAGTTTCTGCAAAGGAGTCTTATTTGCCACATAGCAAATGTGGTTGTTAAATTTCAACCAGCAATCTTTCACTTTGTTGTATCCTAAATTAAACCAAGGTGGATTGCCTTGGATTTGAGACAATGAGCTTGATTCTTACTTCTTCTGGAAATCTATGTTGTTTTTGTGTTTTTCAAATACTGTGATGTAAAAATGCTCATACATATAATTATAAATGAGAATAGAGATTTTTTAATTTTTTCTTTCTGGTGAATAAGGTTCTCCATGTTGTATGACAATGAGAGGTTGTTTCAAAACATTTCTCAAGAGAAAATTCCAGTAATTTGCTTCTCCTGGGGATAAATTCATGTGCTTTTTAGTGCGTGGGGAAACTACTCAATGGTAAACAGAGCAGAGAGATCTAAATGAGCAGTTATTTAATGGAAAGCAGTCACAAATCAATGCTTCTGAGGGTTAAATCTCATAAAGTATGCCATTTATTTCATATCTTTCTGACCAAATTAGAAAGAAGCCGCTAGGATTTTTTTTGTCCTGTCTTTCTAGGTTTTTAGTGTGCTCCAACAGGGAAGTGCTCTGGGGATTCACAGAGAATGCAAAGCAAAGAGTTAACTCAGGGCTTGAACTTCTGATGATTGTTGTTCATGATGTAGGAGATGACCTAGCTTGACTCTCAGATTTGAAATTGTATTTGCATGTTGGCAGGCAAAAAAGTAAACAACATTTAACTTGTAAACTTAGAACTTAATTAATGTTATTAAAGTAATTGAGATAATGTGAATGTAAAATGCCAGGATGTGTTTTTTATAGCACCCTATCCAAAGTAGTACTGTAGTAAAAGTAATTCATTCAGAAGAGTATAAGACCAATATTAGTACATCAATATTTGTGTTTATGGAAGTTTTAATGGTTTATAGGGCAGTTGAAACACTAAAAAAATATTGCTGGAGACAGCCCAGAATCACAAACAACAACAAAGATGTTACGGTATAATGAATAATCCAGAGTATTTCTAGAATATCCTGAAGAGCAGGCAAAGACCGTACTGGCATGGATGTAACACTCTGTCAATTACCTGTTCAATGCACATGGTTTCTTAAAATAATGATGAAGCAGACTCAGCCACAACTCTGTGTATGCTTGTGCTAACCTAGAGCCTGCAGGAGTTCTTGCAGTGCCAAGTATTTTGTCCTGTGGCAACTACCTAGAGCGTTTCTGAAAGTCATCACTGTCCGAGGAGCTGCTGGTCTGGGATGAGTCCCTCAGAGCTGCCTGTCACACAGTGATGTTGTTTACTGTAGCTGAGCTGCTATTTCTGGGAGAGATCAGGGTCAGTTTGCTTCAAGGAGGTATGACTTCACCTATGCAGCACTACCATTAGTAAGCAAAAGCAGGGGAAATGAGAGAATTATATCTCCTATGTTTATTTCTGAAGAATGGGGTCAGACAGAAATATAATTTTGATTGGAATTAATTGTTAATACAATGCAATTAAATAACCTCCAATATTTTCCAATGTAATATTTTTACAGTAGTAATGCAATGACTACATAGTTAAATAGGTATGTGGAAAAGTATGGAGAGGCTGTCCTGGAGGGCTATCAAGTCAAGTAATGATGCAGAGAGAAGTTAGAGTGTAGAAGTGAAGGAAAGGGAGAAGAAGGAGCAAACCAAGTCCATGTTAAAGACAGCCGCATAGTGGGAATTATATTTGTTCAAGGGAAATGAATCTGTGTGCAACTATTCCATGTTCCAGACTATGTTGTTAGAAAGCCTACTCTTAAAAGAAACAAAACCCACTTCATTTATTTATTGGAAAAAAATCTTATGCTTGGTATTGTAGTCTAATAAAGCTTCAGAAAATAGTTTTGAATTTACAATATGGACCACAGAATGTGTTTTTAAATAACTTTTAATTTCCATAGACTTTTTCCAGAAGGTCTTTATTTTTCTTAGAAAAGGAAAGACCTTTTTTTTTTTTTTTTTCTTTCTTTTAGTTGTGAACAACACATTTTACACATTTGACCCCAGCTAATGTTATTCATCCATTTTAGTGTTTGAAAGAGAGAAAATATATTTGCTAGTTTTGTACCCTATAACTAAATTAATAGACTCAGGGACCAATTCATTAAAATTTTATATCTAATTTGTTTAGGTCATAGCTCTGTTATAACTAGTTATAAATATCTTATATTCCTTAATATTGCACACTGTGTTAACATAACAGACATTAAAAACAATAGTCCATTTGGAGTTAAAGGGAAAATAGCAATAATCAATTACCTCACCAGCTGAAAAACTACACAAAGACCTTGTTTGTTACAAGGGTGATTTGACTCTTCTTACCTGTAATCAAGGAAATTATAAATAATTAAATGGCCTTGGGAAGATCAATAGGAACCGTCCATATTCCCTCCCCTAATGATCTGATCTTTTTATTTACTCATTCAGAAATTCACTGAATTTTTAAGGACCTCTTCTTTTCAGGTTATTCCATTGAAGAAATTGAGCAGTGCTTGCTACTTCGTGACAGGATTAAGGTAACGTTGAGTCTTTAGCTTTTGTATTAAATTTTTTTTCATGCATCATTCTTTAAACATATTGACTGAGAACCTCCAAAAAGGTTCTTACAGACAGCAGCAGTGCAGGCACCGCAATGCCACCCAAACCTCACCTCACAGCAGAGATCTTGGAATTTCATGTTGACTGACCGTTCTTTGAAACTTTGTGGTATAAGCAGTATTACTCATGCCATAATTTGTATCTGTGTGCTGGAAAAGGTGAGAATGATGTGGAGCTGATTTTCTCTCTTCTGTCTTATAAATCTACTGTAGATCTCATGTTCCTTGTGGCATAAAGTGGAGTGGAGCATATGTGGTTGTTGACCAGGAGAGTCTGTGTGTGCCTATATAAAGGAGAGCTGCTTTTGATCTTTGTATTTGCATGCTAAACTAGGCATATTGTAGTCTTCATGGTTGGGACTTTGATCAGCAAGCCAAACTCAGATGAGCTGAGTGCAATTGAAGAACAAAGGCTGCCTGAAGTTGCAAAAATTCTACATTTCACTCATCTGCTACTAAATATCTGACTTGGTTTTTGAGTTCTTCCTGATGACTGTGAGAGAGATAGCTGAGAGCATTTGGCCCATCTCAGGCAGTCCCCAGTTAATAGGAGGCTGCCAATAATTGTCAAAAAGTCAAAAAGTCAAAAAAAAAAAAAAAAAAAATTGAAAGATTTACAGCTTCATAGGAAAAAAAAAACCAAACACCTGCACATTTTGCTCCTTCAGTAGATGGGAAGAGTTGGGAGGGGTTGGGGAGTCAAATTTTCTTTGACTGTGTAAGATGACAATCTCTCAGCAGATTCTTAATGACTCTTTAAAGAAAGACAGAGTTGCTCATTTCTACTTCCATTGACTACTTTCATGTCAGTACTGTGCAAATGCTAAACATGACTCATCAAGTTGTAGAACTGCAATGGCTACAGCTTTGTTCATTAAAGCAAAGATAAATCATTATTAATAGTAGTATTAGGGAAATGCAAGACTTTTTTGAATGCGTATTAGCAGATTTGTGTCATCAGAAGTTTCTAGATGCTGAGTAGATTAATTCAATGAAATCATAGATGAGTGCTGTTTTTACTTAAGGGAAAATTGGAGGAAAAAGTCCTGTTTAATTTATTTGTTTATAGGTGGATAATTTGGAGGCACAGTGCCTTCCGTTATTCCTCATAAATATAATTTCAATTTTCTCTAAAACTAAGGTGAAAATAATCAGTCTGCCAAAATGGAGAGTAACCTTCGTTTCTACTAATGCATCATAATGTTAAGCATCTGAAATGGAAAACCTTTTAAATGCAAGACATAGATCTTTCAGAACATTGTAATGCGGTAAAGTAATTACAAATAGTTCCATGTGACATAATAACTTCAGGGTGGGCCTTCTGAAGTACTCTTTAAAACATATTTCAGACCTTTGTGATACGTATTTAAAGGCTAGTGAAATATTTGTGGTGAATAATATATTTCTTAGTTTTAGTTACAGGATTTTGTCATTTGTCATTAATCATAGTGGCAGTCTTTTCTCTTTAGGCCAAGGGCAAAAGTTCCTTGTTGATCTCACCAGAAAGTATTCTAAAGTTTGCAGTGGCATGTCATTAATATTTATGCTGAACAGGTAATAGAGTAAATATTAGAGCCATGAATTATTGAAAATGAAAGAAAAGTGATGAAGCACTGTTTGTTGGTTTGGTTGTTTTGTAGATTTGCATGTTATTGTGAGAAATGAGGGACTCCTAACAGAAAGTATCACTTTGATTACTACTTATGATTTCTACATTTATTGGAATTTTCATTGTCAAATGATATGAATCTTTAAAATACTTCTAAATGCAATTCTTATGATAAATTGTAGAACAAGAGTGGCAATAATTTAATACAGCTAGTTTACGGAGGATGCCAGAGTGCCTTTTACAAATGACTATTCTCTGAAGGGGTAGTTGATTCCAGAGTACTCTTGGTCTTTCCTGTGATTTTCTGCATGACGTTGGGCAAGTGCTTTAGCCCAAATTTTCTCCTCTGTTAGAAGATAAACAAAGGCATATTTGCATCAGGCTTTCTGGATCATTATCCTGCAATGCCTGTCAAAGAGCTGGTCAGTGGACTAAAGTCTCTGATAGGTTTTTGTAAACTTCTCTCTTAACTTTTGGGGAGGATTTTAGGAAGATGTACATGTAAACAGGGGGAGTAATGTTGGTGTACTCATGTCTACTAGTGTGAAATGGGGAAATAAATAAGGGATTTCTTTTTTGGGGATGAGTGATTCTATGGTGAGTTTGTAGCAGCCTGCAGCTACTAAAGTCACAGCACTTGCCAACAGATGGCATGATGTAGTACGAAGGTGATCTGAGCAACTCTCTTCACAATTTATCAAGTTTCTTTTTTTCTCGTTCTCTGGCACTTACTAGTGAAACCTGACCATGCAGGAGCAAGAATCATACAGGAGACTGAGTCAAGCCTAATGAAACCGTCCTCTGTGCAAACCTTCAAAGCTTGTAAGCAGCGGGGATGTGAGGAGACCCTCTATGCTTTGGTGTTGACTTCCTGTGGAATTCAAAGAAAATGTGCCCTGATGAACTAAATCCTGCCATGACCTGGATAGTATGATTGGTCTTCTGGGGTAGACCAGGCAGATGACACAATAGCAAATCACTGCTGGTTTCTCAATTAGGGATCTATAGTAAATAAAAAAATCATCAACTCTGTGTTGAGGGAATCATTTAAGCCAGAGGACCTGCCGAGGACTACAAGCAGTGAGGTAGGAGTCAGCAGGCGGTGGTGGGGCTAGTCAGGCAAGCTGCAGTGCAGAGACAGGAGAGGACAGGAGTAAGAAAATGCAGGAGGGCTGGGCAAGTAGGAAGCAGGACCAAGGATCACAGTGAGGAATCAAGGTGTGAAGCATGATATTGAGGCTGCAAATTTTCACAAGCTCTCTTGTACAGAGAGCTGTTTAATGTCTCATTTCATTTAGCAAATGCACTGAGAATGGCCTTGGCTTTCCATTACCTCAGTCACCACTGACCGGTGATCAGAGGAGCGTCACTCCAGCTGGGCAGTAAGTTCATTACATGCTTACATTTGTAGTATGGCAGGAACTGCAGTTCCCATTTCAGTGATTTTGCACTGTCTACTGAGTTTGTAGTTCTTTATCCAACTGGCAGTGAAGCTGTTATCAGAAATTTACATTCTGACAATCCAGGCTGCCTGGACTTGGGAAAACTACAGGCATATTCGTTCTTGGCCTGTTAGAGTAGTATCTGCCTAATCTTTACTCCTTCACATGTAGCCTCTCTGATTGTTCAAGAATGGAGTGGCTGTGATTTTGCTGACTGCGCTGCTTTGGTTCGGCTGTGAAGCAGTTGCTTGTAATTGGTGCCAAGGAATAGCAATCAACTGGAAAAAAATGCACTAGGAAAAGTTGAATTTTTTTTTCTGCAAAATATTTCCCTGAGCTGAGGCTTGAAATGAAAATGTGGGTGGAAGGAAAGAAGGCATAGTAGAGTCTGCTTTTCTGTGGTTTACAGTGAAAATCTGCTTCTGGAATAAAGGGAAAGGAAAACAAGATGATTAGCACATATGCTGTGCCCAGTTCTCAATGGTACTTTTTATGATGTCTCAGGGGAGTGTAGGGTATGCAAAGGAACAAAATTCTCATGTTCAGAATAAGGTCACAAGCTCAAGTCATAGGAAGACTTCATTTGGGGGAGAAAAAAAACCAACAAAACAAAACCTTGACAATGACCAAAAATGAAGATCAGTGTTTCGAATACCTGTAGGGAAAAAGTAGTTTCCAAATACTAACAAAAATAGAAATTGAATTTCCCTCCATAATTAGGTTTTCCTCCTTGGAGAACCTCAGAGTCATTTTCACAGTGGATTTCACAGTACAGTATGTATTTTGATCGCAAACTATTTACTAGTATAGTTTTATGCTTTTAAATAGGTGCTGAGTGTCCTATCCTGAAAATAAGCAAAGTAAATTCTAATGTCAGCTATTTCCAAATGTTCAGGAATAAGATGACAGAATGCTATGTATATATTTCTAGACCATAGTCAAAGAAAGCACTTATTTCTGTTATTTGGATTTTGCCTACGTTGTTTTTTGCAAGCCTCACACTGATGTGTGAATATTGGAAGTATATGACTCCTCAGTTCTGCAGCACAGTGTGCTCGCTTAATGTTACCACGGGTCATCTGTTTGTTATGGTCATCTTTAATTATTATTTTTTAAGCTTTTAGCTTAATAACACCTTATTATCCAATTTCATCTCTCTTGCTACTTGAGATCTTAAGGTCATCCAGTTCTTATTAAGTTTTCATATTTTAATTTTTTCATGTCTTACATCTTTTTGCTTTGATTGCCCTCATCATTTTCAACAATATCTTATTTTGTAATCACTAAAATCAATACCAGCGTTTTCATCTCCTTGATCCTCTTTTGTATAAAAAGCTCAATTATTATCAGCACTTTGAGTTCAACTTTCATTTAAATGGAATAACTCTCTTATAATTTGTCTTAGAACTACTTAGATAAAAATTACATTGATGAAAGTAATATACCAAGCTCAGCCCCTGACTTTTACACCGTGTCTGGTTTGGATAATGTTTCTGTGAAAGTTCTTCCCTTCCGAAGGAGCTTTCTCCATTTTTATTTCATTTTATTTTTTGTTTATAAGGAATTGCTTTTGCTACTTCTGTTGTTTTATACATCTTTTCATGCAAGTGCTATGAAAACCACATGAACCTAAGCTGAAGATGCATGAAGCTCCAGTTCCCTTAAAGAAATATTGTATTCAAAGACTTTCTTTTTCTAAGTGTAAGTGAATCTGGGACTCATGAATATTTTTAAACATTTTTTTTAACTACTAAGTTGCTCCTGCTGCATGTGTAATCGTAAGAGTAAAAAGTGTATTTTATACTTGCCTAGGTAGAGTATATACATTAAGAGAGCTATTAACAGAAGAGTCACTGAGGAAAAAAACATTTCTTAGCTCTCTGCCAACATATTTGTTATAGACTTGGATCCTTAATGAAGTAGTGAGGAAGTATGCTGACCTATCATTTGAGTACTACTTTACATTTTGAATTTGAATGACTGTTCTAGGGGTTTTTGAAGAGCTGGTTAAAGAGTTAACACCAATTCACTTCTTTATCTGTGGTTACACAAATTGGTAGTGAAACTTTGTGTGGAAACTGGTAGAGATTTGTAACAACATAATTGCTTTGTCAGGGAGACTGAACCTGAGACTTCTCGCTCCAAGGCCCAGACCTCTGCTGCTGAGCCAAAGGACTGATCTGCTCACTGTGAGCACTAACAGTTGGCTCTTCTCTTTGGGTCAGCCACAGCAGGAGACAGGAACACAATGTGTTAGTGTTTAAAAGAGTTTCTTTTTGAATTTTTACTTTTGAAAATGGGAATTATGTAAGTCAGCTACATAGAGCTTCTGCTTAGCTACAGCCGGCGTCATGCTGGTCATACTGAGCCAATTAGGCTTCCAAAAGTCTACCATGAAACCTATACCAGTGACTGTGCAACAGCCACAGCATTCAACCTTGGAGGGGGAGGGGGAAAAAGTGAAATAATTAGCCTCTAGAAATGTGTACAATTCCAGATAGTGCTAAAAATTACATTTCTGCTTTTAATGAAAGGTACTCGGGCTCAATAAAAATTTAGAGCAAAGCTGGTTCAAATTATTAGTGCACACCTTGGACCTAGTGAGTTTTATATAGTTTCATGTGGCCCTTTGAACATTTTGCACAGCTTTAGTTCAACTCTATTGACCTCCATGTAAGAACCCTTTTATAGACTTACATACAGATGAAATTAACTCCTTAGAAAAAGTATTAATGGGATGGGATTTCTCATAATACTCCTTGGAGGTGGGGAGGTTTTCCAAAACAGCAGTATGCTATTGAGTGGGGGAAAAATTACAGGTCTGAGGTCCTTGCAATTTAATTTAAGAATAGTAATATTCCAGCAAAATTAAACGCTATGAGGATAGGATTGTAATTGTGTTGTGTCAGTTATAGCGGAGTGTATTGAAAAAGGCAGTTCTGGCTGTCCAGCTGGCAGAAAGTTTGCTCCCCAGTTATGTTCTTTTTTTCTTCACTTAGTAGTGTTGATGTCTCAGCATTATTTTCTGTCCTTCTGTGTCACACTGTTGCATCCTAAATGCCTTTGCAGTTATCATGTGAAACAGTCTGACCTGACAGGTATTGATCCCTGTGGCTTTTTCACATCTAGGTCATGGGATTCAACAGGTGGGAGAAGGAAGCACAAGTGCAGTTCATTTAACCCCACATTTTATAGCATGTTCAGGACTGCTTTGATGACGCATCAGAAGGGAAGCTTTCAAAACAGTGCTGAAGAGAGATGAGTTTATTTCTTTCCTATAATTAGAGAAAAAGATGGAAGTCCTGTTGTCTGCAAGCTTAATGGCAGTAAGTTAGAAAAGCATGAGATAAAGGAAAAAAAATAACTTCCATGAAGAAAAATAAATGAAAAAAATCTAGTTTTCTGCAGGCAACTGCAAATAAATGTATTAGACATCCTCTGTATTTATTTTCTGCAGAAAATCCAGTCATGGATTTCAAGAGAAGGAAAATCTTTTTTTAATAGTAAAATTATTTATCCTTTTAAAATTATTTCTTCTAATTAGTGATTTCTCCGTATGAAATAAAGGAATAGGCACCAATCAGCTATGACACCTCTGATGAGCAAATCAGGGAGCTCTTCGCTGTTTATGACATTTAATATGCAAAGCTCTTTCTACTGTACCGGTTCCATTCATGGCTTCCAGTTGTTTTTGTTTTTAAATACTCTGCTCTTTTTTAAAATGATTGCTTGTTACAGTAAATAATCTTATCAATTTGTTCTGCATAATCTAAATATGCTATGTGAAAAAATGACAGACATCATTTGTCCTAGATACTTCAGTCAAGAAACAGTATAGTATGAGTGAGGTCCAGGGTACGTAGGAATTTGACCATGCAATGCGGGTTTTTGATAACTGCTGATCTTTGTAGTGCGTAGGCTAGCAATCCCTTTTAAAGGGAGAAATCTGCAGAATAAACTTCTGGAAAGGACCAAGACCTCCATCAAAAAATCATCAATCATCTTATTCTAGTTATTAACCACCATTTCTGTTAAGTCTTATATTTCATAGAGTGTTTGTAACCACTCATATCTTAGTTGAAGTAACTTACAAAATGTCCATAGTGGATGAATACCTCATTGACAAGATTCATTCCACCCAATATGTGAGAACAGTGGATGAGACATTTCCTTCTTTTATGTGTACCAGCTAGCTTGACTTGAGCCACTGTAATTTCCAACGGTTGGTGATGGTGACATTACAGAACGATTTCAATTACTGCTGCATATTGTTTTTGCATTTTGCCCATCCTCTACATCTGCTTGAACTGTGACATATTGCTGATGGTTTGAAGAAATGAGGAAGCACATCAGAGACGCCTGAACTGCTGTTCAGTTCTAATGAAGCTGGCAAAACTGGCAGGTGAAATCTAAAGAGTCTCCTTAATGCTGAAAATGACAAAGATCCACTATTCTGTTTGATTTTGCACATGTTGAGCATACTGGTTTTCTGTTAGTCAGAAATCTTTTCATTATACTCTACTCAATGGAGTCAGTGTATAACTACATTAAAGAAAACAGAAGGAAAATATATATTTCTAGTATTTTCCTTGTATGGATATGACACACAATTCCTGGCTGATAGTATTCTCAAACCTTATGAAATACACAATCACGTTGATGTCCATCTGACTGATTGCACTATTAAAGTTATAAACTCAGGTTGATTGGGAAATGTTACTTGGGAAAAGTTATTTTTTCTTCGTATCTGGTTGCTGTGGGACACTGTGTAATGTCATTTCAAAATAAGAAACATGACAATAGTTCTGGAGATATTTCATTACTGTAGCAATGGTGGATAAGAATAAAAAATAATTTCCTTTCTAGAGGTGGACAGAGATTGTTATGTTTTCAAAGTAAATTAGGTATTGATGAAAATGTAATAACAATTGTATGTCTGCAGAACTGAAGTAGGGTGACAGGAGACTAAACTGAGTGTGGCTAACACATAGATGCAGTTATGGGAAGAAAAAAGTGCCAGCAAACATTGTCAATGTAGAAATCTTGAGAAAGAAAGGTTTTCATTTACTTGTTATGTATATATACTTTCTTTTTAAAACAAAGACCTACTATTTCAATAAACACAGAATAGCTTGAACTTCCAGTTTGTAGAACTGATGAACTGGTGAATGTGAAATTATTCCTTTCTTTGGCATCATTCCTACCATTTTTCTGTGTGTTTATTTAGTTCTGGTTATTACACTTTTCCTTCTTGAAAAAGTGCAGTAAGAGAGAAAATAGGGAAGCAGAAAATGATGAAAAGGGCTCCATGTTTCTAAATAAGTCACATGAGGGATTAAATATATTTTCTTGAAATTTGGGTGCACCAAAGCTGCAGATTATAATCAGTTTGCTAGAGAGTATCTTAACTGTAAAACTATTCTTACTTTCTTAATCCATTTGTGTAATGCAGATGTTTGGCCACTAAGTCTAAGAGTACCCAAAAGGTGAAACTGTTTTTCATTTTACCAAGCTATTGGGAAACAAATTGTTGAGAATTCAGCACTGGTCCTGGATGAGGTCAACACATTCATGTTAGGAATTGTTAGTGTAATATTTGATATAGCAGCCCATCTCATATTACATTAAAAAAAAAAAAGAACAACAACAGAAACTTTTGTGTATTCTCTTGCCTTCTAATGAATAGATTGCACGGAGGCAGGAAATGCAGCTTCTTTCAGAGAACTCTCCAGATTCTGCTTTGAGAGGCGCAGTGGCACTCAAGTGCCTTGCTTATTAAGAACTCAGATAAAATCTAGTTGACTCCATACTTGAAGCCTAGTGCTACTACTGAGTTATTAATCTGTACAAAAAAATAGAAGATGTAAATGAAGAGTAAAGAGGAAACAACAGTGCTTGGAGGTGAGAGTTTAGCAGCAGGTATAGTCTCCTCAGTCATGGTGTTTGACTTCAAAGAAATTACATGAAAAGTGAAGCCTTCTGAAAAACAGATACATCAGATATATCACATGTGTCAGAGTTTATATTTCATTTGTAAAAATAAGATAGAGTGTGATTTGAGTTGTATGCATGAACTTCCAGAATCTACAAAATAACATGACAGATTATTGTCTCATTACAGTTTACTTAAAGGAACAATTTTTTTTTTTAATGGGTGCACACTAGGAACTGTCAAATTGTATGTACATTGATCATAGAAAAATAGAATGGCTTAGGTTGGAAAGGAACTTAAAAATCATTAAGCTCCAACTCCCTGTCATAGGCAGGGTTGCCACCCACCAGATCAGGTTGCCCCAGCCCTCATCCAACCAATCTAGCCTTGAGCACCTCCAGGGATGGCGCATTCACAGATTCTCTGGGCAGCCTGTGCCAGTGCCTTACCGTGATATTTCAGTTTCTTTTTCCAGGGTAGAGTTAAAGTTTTAAAATATATTTCATTCCTCTGAAGAGAACACTTGTCATTATCGGACCCGTGGGGGTTCCACAGTTTATAGACTCACTTCTGTTCAGGAGAGAAATTCGACATTTCTGTGCTTGTCCTTGCCTCAGTTGAATATTCTCATTCTCTTCTCCTCTGCCCTTGCCTAGTCTGCATAATTCCCCATAGATCCTTGTCCCCTCCATTCACAGCTGCCACATGTCAATAGACAGCACTTCTGCAACTTCTGCAGTCCAGTATCAGGCTCCTTTTTCCCTTTGAATATTGGATCATGAGACTCAGCAGTTTTGAATCTTTTTCCATTTAAAAATGTAGTAATTCTGTCACTTGTCCTCATGTTCTGGTTTGAGTTCACACACTGTAACAGATATCAGTTGGAGACATTTCCTATTTCATTCTAAGCTTCTGTATCTGCTTTAATTTGCTTACAGCAAAATATTTTTACAGTATGATTTGGAAATAGAATATAATAATAATGCAGTTCTGGTGCACGATGCAGTCATTCATGGTGATTAGGAATGTGGATGGCAATTGGCATCTATATGTGCACATACAAGCAGGCACATAAGCACATCCATGCATTTTAGCACCCGCCATCCTTGCAGTCTGCTAGAATATACAGCCCAGTATGCACACATAGGCTGTTCTGCTGCACAGTGTGACAGAGACGCGTATGTGTCAGAAGCTGAAGTCTTGCTTTGTCTTCAGAAAACATCTTAGAGAGAGGGTGAGAAAAAATTACTTCATATAGAAAGGAAAAAAGTGCAGGAGACAAAAAAAACATATTGTGAAAGAGAGATAAGGAGGGGAAAAAAGGGGGAGATTCCTAAGTGTGCTGTGTTGAATATGAGTGAATGGTAGAAATGTAAAGACTGTCACGGACAAAAAGAGGAAAAGAGACAAGATGGTTGAAGAAAGGGAGGAGGAGAGCCTGAAATGTGATGAAATAATTTGGAAAAATGATGTGCTGGGAGGAGAAACAGAGCATAAGGGAATGAAAAGCATGAAAACAGGTGGGTGGGTAGGGGTTGCGATTTGTCTGAGCAGAAAGTGATCGTGTAGAGGAGGAGTGAAAAGTGAATACAAAATAAAAGGGAATGACTGAAAAGGGAAAAGCAGTAGTGCACATACTGGTAAGATTGAGGTGATTTTGCTTTTATTGTATCACCTGTATTTCTTATCCTAAAGCAAGAAAATAAAGATAAAATTAAAAGTAAGATAAGGTGAACTAGGGAAGTGGAAAAATTAATGAGAGAGGGTAGAACTGGCTCAAATCCAGGAGACCACTGTCTTCAAAAAATGTTTAAATGCAGAAAACACCTAAAAGCTACACCCATGTCTGTAATACTTGACTGAATATTCTGTCTTTAAACACACACACACACACATACAAAGTGAGGAAGACATATGAATAGTAACTTGATTTTGGATTTCTATCTTTTGTGAAATGTCTTTGTCCTTTACATTTGTTTGGAAAACTTCAGTACAAATTATTTACAAATAATAAAACAATCCTACTTATTTTCATAAGCGTCTGGACTAACAACATTCTTACTTAGTAAAATGAATTAAACATGACCTGCATAATAGCTAAATATTTGTCATGGTAATGTCTTTTTGTGAGAGATGAATTATTCTGAAGAGCTCAAATCTTCCAAACTAAATTCCAGAATTTGTTTTTATGAGGTAAAAAAAAAAAAAAAAATTAAAAAAAAAAAAAGCTAGGGCTGCTACTTTTCTGCAGAGACATTGTAGAAAAAGTAGAACATTCTCCCATCGTAATTGTACACAGTCTCTTTTCAAAATACTAGTTCATAATTGTAGGAAGGAGAAAGTTTATGCATCCTAGGAGGGGACCTATTTTTTTGAACACTTAACAGAACTGACCAGGAAAGTCAGATGTGGCTGAGAGCTGCCAGCCAGGTAACACAGTCTGCTTTTCTGTGTGTGCTGAATGTTGTGTTCAACTATATTAATACATGTATAGAGGTTTTGAAAACTAGGTCATCAGTGGGACAGCATCTTTTTATTATGATGTATAGTCTAAATGGGTGAACAACCAAAATAATATCTGCATACTGTGAATCATACCCGTATTTTATCCTTAGTTTCACTTTTCCCTGATATAAGCAAACTCCTATTGATTTTGAGCAGATTTTACTTGAATAAGGACTGAGGAGGGACTGTAGTATTTGGCCCTAAGGATTTTGAGAGCTAGAATGAATCACAAGAATTTGGAGGCAATATATTTTAAAATGATTTCCTCTCAAGTGCATTACTACATACTGTGTGTTAGTAGGAGCCATGTGAATGTTGTTACCGTATGGCTAAACATCCCCTTTCTCCCATTCCCTGTCCACTCATTTTTCAGAGCCTCCCTAGTTTTCTTGGCAGATTGTTGTTGCAAAACCACTATTGATAGGACTCTTCAACCCGTGCAACTTGATTCTAATGCTCTATCCAAAAGCCTGGTATCAAGCTTTTCATTTACCCACGGACTTCTTTTGAAGCCCCCCCTTGGTATAAATCCTGACAGTCTACATCAAGGCCTCAATCTTCTTTCTCCTTGCCATGGAGTTTGTGATCAACAGCAAGAAGCCAGTTCTGTCTCCTTTAGGTCTCTAGAGTTTTTTAGAACTCTGAAAATACGAAGAGCGTGACCTCGGGATATTTTTTTTTTCCAGAAAGTGAACAAAGAGGAACCTGTCAGTCAGTCTTTTTGAAAGCTAATTCTGACAGGGAAACTGCAATCTGCTGCTGACATTGGTCTAAAGGTATAAATATGGCCGTAACGTGGAGCACGCTGTAAAGCAGGTCTCAAGTGAATGCAAGATGTTAGTCAAAAACTTTCTGACCCTGAATGGTGACTTCCGTGAATCAGGACATATGCTTGTGCTCAGCTGTAGTGTACTCCTTGCTAACCTTTCCAACAGACACTCTATGCCTTGGGCTTTTTGGTGACTTTGTACTATTGTAGTATACGTGGGAAAAAAGGTATTTTTTGTTTCTGAATCAGGGCCTGTATTTCCACAGTTTTACACTGATTTAAGGAGTAAACCAAATGATATAACAAGCTGCATTTTAAATTTCCAGATAGATAAAGGTATTTCAGAGACTTACATATTTGCTTCTTCTTGAATTGGTTAAAGTGGTAATCCAGAGTTTTTTCCTATAATTCCTGTGGTTTTTTGTGGGTGTTTTGTTTTGTTTGTTTGTTTGTTTCATTTTTTTCCTCCTGGGTTTTTTGAAACTGTATAAATTATAGATTCGTGAGTCCAAATGGATTCTATATTCCAGTAGAATTCTATTTCCAGTAGAATTGTATCATGCCTTAATTGGAAATATATGCTATACGCTCATTAAGAAATAATTGAGAAGCAAAGTAAAATAAAGAAAGGAAACTTACAACCTGCTTTTTTACCTTTTTGACTTGGAGGTCAGTGTAAGAATAGAGTGAACACCTGTAAATTGCAAATACAGGTGAAAAAAGCAATGTTGGTCTGATAAATTGTTTTTGAAAAAAGTAATTACTATTCCAGAAGTGAAAAGGGAATATAGTATACTGCTCACTAATCAAGTACTGCGTATTTGTACACCACTCAAATTATTTTCTTTAATGCCTGTGAAAAAAAACATCATCTCAGATGTTATCAAATATGCAAAACAATGTATTAAAAAATCTTCAAACCTTTTGCATAATTACTTCTGATAACAGATGTAGATGCTTTATCTACATAAATTAAAACATTGTTCCAGAGTGCTGCTGCATTTAAAGTTATGTCAGTCAAGGGCAATATTAAAAGTTGCTTGTCTCCCAGTCTCATTGGACAGGGTTATTTCTGGAGATACATCCTTTTTGATATGACTAAATTATTTTCTAAGTGCTTGTTTTTAAACAATAATTAATCCTTTGCACTTCTATATCTGTTCCATTAAGAATCTCCTCACTACTGAATTAAATCTGACAAAATCCCACTGGAGTTGCATTTAGTTTATTAGCTTTAAAATTCTAATGGAAATACCTATAGCAGTGCAAAGGATTCAGAATTATTAAACTAGGAGGTCAATAAATATTGCATCCATTTTACAGATGAGTAAACTGATGCAGTGGGAGGTTAAGTGATAAATGTTGTAAGGGAAAGGTTTAGAAAGATAGAAATAGAATTCAAACTTCAGTAATGCAGTTGCACTAGATAGGAATACTATGGATTTTCACAGTTTTTATATATCAGAATTTATCTCTACTTGAAGGATTCAAGACCTGTAGTTAATAGGTTTTGCTTTTAATTAAAGTAATGGCATAATCCCTTTGAAAAGTGCCAATATCTGAACTGTCCTTTTACTAAGTTTGTTTCCTTCTTCCTTGTCCCCAGTTTGTGTGACTCTTTGGAGTAAATGTGTTTTGTTTCTTTGGAAAAACTGGAAGTTTTAATTCAGTCTCTAACTTAAGAGATGGAAAAGAGTTAATAGAAACATTAATAAGTACAACCTTAATAGGATTTGAACTCCCAACCTTTGCAATATGAATTAGAAATTTATCTGGTAGTCTACACAGTCTTTCATTAGCAGCTGTGGGAATTTACAGGTGTTAAATTAGTTAGAGAAATGCTCCACTATTCCATGAATGCAATAAAAACATAATGAGAACTACAAGGAAATAAATTAATTTTAAAAAAGAAAATCTAATATAAGGGCAGCAAAGTTCAAATAAAGCCTGCTCTCTAGTTTCTAACAAGATCTGTGAAATGTCACCAATATTAGACTTAATATTGCATTGTTATGCTTCACTTGTTAAAATATTTTCATTATATGCAAACTTTACTGAATTTTTGGCCTCTCTGTCTATTTTTTTTCTACATTTTGAAAATTTCCATGTAATAGTTTGCCAGTTAAAATGATAATGTATCGTAATAGGGTAGAATTACAAGCCTTTGCTCTTAAGATAATAGGAAAGTCACTGCTCACAGGTGTTGATGAGTTAGGAAAGGAGTAGTATGGAGCTGCTGGAGGTAGGTAAAGCACAGCTACTGCCTTTGGAGGGAAGGAAGAGAAAATGGCTTGATTACCAAGCATCTTTTCTGCTTGAGGTATGTGAAAACATTAGAAATTTTGAGTAAAAGTATGTTTTCACTTTGAGGGAATTAAAATACTGTTATCACAGTTGGCTAAAGTAAGAATTAAAAAACATGATGAAGTGTACAAAACCTGAAGTCTTCACAGTGTAAACACGTTGGAGCATGTAGTAGGGGATTCAATTTTATTAACTTATTTTAGTTCTCATGTTCCTTTTTCTTCTCCTGATTTTCAGAAATGAAAACTTGGGTGTGAATTGTGTTCAGTCAACAAATACAGCAATTAGCATCTCAGGAAAGGAAGAGCAAAGAAACTTTTTACAGAGACGTATAGAAGGCTGTTCAGAGAATGTCTCTTGCAACAACAGCCAGTTCGTGTAATACATCCATGTAGGACATTTTGCTCCATTACCTCCTTAAGTGTCTTCTTCAGTGTATTACTGTTGGTGTGTGTTAATAATGCAGCTGTAACGAATGAAACAAATTTTTCCTCTTAGAGAAAGAAGTGGTTGGCTCATAGGCACATAGGACTGTAGAATAGTCACCTCTGAGAGATTTGGTATATACTGCCAAAATCAGATCAAGGTAGATGTCCTGTCGATTACTGTGGTCTTTCTGTAACTTTTTACAGAGAAGTAAAGGCTGAGCAGTGAGGTAGAATGTAGTGCAATGCTTGGTGTTACCTGAGGGAGAAGTGTGGAAAAGAGACATAATTTGTTAATGGATCTTACATTTCACATTTCTTTAATATAACTGTGTCAAACTCTGGATGCTAGTATACTGTTTGCAAAAATAGACATATCCAATTTTCAGTTTAAGAGCTTCTGAATCAGGAGCTGCTACGTCATCTCTCTACTTCATTCCTCGCGCATCCTGTACAGACCTAAATATTGTGAGGCAAAATAAATAAATTAAGGTGTTCTACACAGACTGCTATCAGGAGAAGAGAGAAAGAATAACAAAAGGCTAAATGAAATTCTGTCTTTGTATTTGCATCCATTCTTGATTAAGGGGAAACGGAAAAACTGTTGGATTGTGGTAACCTGGTAACCTTTCTTTTTTTTTTTCTTTTTCTTCCCTCTGAATTACTTCCAAAGCAGCTCTGAACATTAGGGAATAGATAATAATTTCAGAGTTTTAGCCCTTGAATATTCTTACAGAATACTTAACTAGATAAAAGTATGTTAAGTTCAGCTTCTCTAAATTTATCCTGTGAGTTTCTTCTCTCCAAGAATTCTTGACCATCATTTACAAAGCTGGGTTGAGTGGAGTGAGAGTCTCCAACCTTGAAACAAGGTAGAAAGGAATATCCAGCTGTGCTGCATATTTTCTAATGACTTAGAGCAGCTTCTGGTATCAGGAAGCTCTGCTTACTGTGAGTGGGTAGCTTGCTTTGGCCATGGTAGTATCTCACCCCTACTCACACAGGATTTACAGACCTCAGTGAATGCTGAAGGAAGGAAAGTTTACCTGTATAGTTTTTTTTTGTTGTTGTTGTTGTTGTTGCTTTTCCTTCATTCTGCATTAGTTGTCTTTTTTTTTTTTTTTTTTTTTTTTCTCAAGCTTTTTCTATTCATTACTGTCTGTTTTATATTGTGATATATCTTCACTGTGGCATCCTGTAGTAAATACAGCAAAATTGAGACTTGTTGAGAATACTACTTAGAAAGCAGTTGTGAACCTTTAATTCAGTTGTACTGCATGACTTAAAATGGATTAGAAGTCTCCTCTGAACCTTTAGAATTACATATCTTTTACTATAGAAGTATGTTGTTTTTATGTATGTAAATATATATGTTGTACTCTGTATGTTCAATACAAATATTTAATACATTTTGGGAAAATGACAGCATGTGAGTTCTCAATAGTTAGGGAGGAAATATGCACCACTGTTTCCTAGGTTATTTAATAAAATATACCATTTTAATTTGTTATATCAGTCACATAGTGGAATTAAAATAATTCAATTTTCAAAGGCTTTGTGCATAAAATATCTTTTAATTTGGTGATTTAATACCATATAGCTTCATTATTTTAAAGCAGAGCTATAGGCACACACATCAGTTGTAGAAACTGTGTCAGTTTCTATGAAACAAGTTATATTATTTTAATTATTAGAAAAAACAAAAACAAAACCCAAAACAGCTATACAAAACACAGCAATTTGAAAGATCTACAAGTTCTGCTTGATGCTAGTAGGTAGCGTTTTTAGAGAAAATAAACTTAATAGTCACTTGGAACTGTTGGGATGGTTCATATCTGTAGAATTAAAATAAGCATCCGCAGAAGCAAAAAACAACAAAAATGATTTCAACACTTCAAATATTTCCTTTGTTTCTTAATGCAAACTTTGTGTTAGTCTGTGCTACTGTGCTTCTACTTGTTTCATCAGTTGGAAAGATATCTTTATGTTCCTTAAAATGATCTTCCTAGTTTCTAACAATGTTCTGTTATTATCTTACTGTGAGGTAATTGGGGGCTTTTGGATTTTGTTTCTTTTTTCCTGAGGGCTAAGGCAGGAAACTTGAAAACGTGTGTGTCTCAGGGGCTGCAGTGTGCCCAGAAGATGGGTTGGTTTTCCCTCCCCAGCACTGTCTGCCAGAAGGCTGCTGGTTTTACCTTTGGTTCTAGCCTTTAAAGTTTTTGGTTGAGTAATTTTTTGTTGGATCTAGATGGATTCAACTCATTTCTATTGATAAGTGTTCTTTCCTTTTTCACTTCTCTTTACAAACTCAGACATGAGTTTTTGGTCGGGATTTTGCCAAGAGTTTCAGGTGAACTTGTATCCAGTATTTGGTCATCCCTTATAAAAGGGGACCTTAATTTGCTGCAACATTTTCCTTGGCACTGTTTCTTTAAGAATTTTGCTAAATAACCTGTGACATTTAACAACTTACACTGGAATTATTCTCTCAGTTACAGTGGTGCAGACCCAATGACTCCTGTTTTTTTTGTTTGTTTGTTTATGCTTAAGTGCGTGGGACAAGCAGTATTCACTGTACTGTTTCTTCCCTGCTGATCTCCTTTAATTGAGCTGGTTCCTTCTCCTGCATGCTCTGCCACATAGGTATGTTAATTCAATTCATACAGAATGAGCTTTTCTCCCTTCCCGAGAGGAGCTCAGCTCTGCCTTCTGAACCCAGCCTATTATTCAGCCTGTCTTGCTACCTGGCAAATCTCTGATTTTAGTGATTCCTGTCATACCCTGCTTTCTATCTCATGCATTCACTTTATTCACTTTATTTTTGTCCTTTTTTTTTTTTTTTTAAACATGGTTTTCTTTTATAGATAATATTCTTGCCCTTCACATACTCAGCTTTTGATTTATTTTTTTTTTTTAAACATTATTCTCTTCTCATCTTTTTATACCTCCATCTTCATTTCAAAGTCCTCACGTGTTTGGTTTATTCCAGTCCTATAATATCACCATGTTTTGATCCAGCAGTGATTTTTGTATATTTTCATGTATGTTCCTGAGGTGAACAAAATTTCACTGGGGTAGTAATGTTTTGGATATTTAGTGCAGCCATTAGCCATGTGTATGGAGCAAAAGGAAAACATATCTCTAGATTTTGAAGTAGCAGCCTTGTAGAACTGAATTCAGAGGTGGAGGTGCATGTGCCCTACCTATCTGAGTTAATTTGAGTAGTACTAGGCAAGCTGTTCTCCAATATTTATTATGGTGGAGTCATTCTTGAAACATGTAGGAAATACGGCAGAAAAGTATTGAAATCAGCTAGAAGAAAAAGAGGAATGGGAGCAGGTTTAAATGTTTCACTTGGTACTAGTGGTTGCAGATAATGCCTAGACCTGCAGACATCCTTTATTGCCTGGTATCTCCAGTCTTGACAGCTGTACTTAAATATGGACCTGCTGTCCTGTAGAAGATTACTCTGATGCAGCTGAATTGTGGCTGCAAACCACGATCTATCAGAGGAAGGCTTTACCTCTAGAATATTCCTGAGCAACTTAGCTGAACTAAGGCTTTCTGAGAGCAAGCTGGGCAGTGAAAATCTTGGGGAAAAAAAAGTTGGATGCTTCATGTCTCTTACCCTTGGTCAGACACAACCAGGCTCTCTTCTTTTTTTCATTTCATTATGCAGAATAGATCAGTATGTCTGATAGCATTACAACAAGGATCAAAAGGTCCGAAATATGATCAGAAAATGTTCAGTTAGAACTTATACAGCATCACTGAGAGAAATGCTGGAGGTAGAACAACACTGGGACTCCTGTTTGCTGAATTTATTCTATATACTAAAAGGTACTTTTAGCCTGAAATTTGGCAGTCTGTTATGTAGCTGTTGTAAAATGTTGTGGTGATTGTGTTTAAAGAGAAAGACTTGTATTTTCTTCCTGCAATATGTGAAATATGGTATAATTCCTACATGTAAATGAAAAAATAACAAGTAGATTATGAGATAAGTAACCCTTCAGTAGTTGTCTTGAAATCTCAACTTTTTTTCCTTGACCTGCTCTGCCGCTTGGTTTGATTTTTTCAGGAAGATGATTTCTAGTTTGGGCAGTGGGATGGCAAGCCACATCTTGGGCTACTGTAAGGATTTCTTTTAGATTCTTACAAAGTACTAGCAGTAATTTTCATGCTGAACAGTTAATATTATAGTATGTCGCAGCACTGATGAATGGCAAAGTGTAAGCCCAACATATTTATTTATTTTTTCCTGGCAAATATACTCTTCTTTTTGTAAAGGCCAAGCAATTAATGAATGATTTTATTCTTCCCCCTTGCAGCCTGTGCAGAGTAATTATATATTATTAATAATGCAGCAGTACAAATGATATTAAATGAACTACATTTGTTAATGTAGATCTTATCCTACTGCTTTTTCCATCGGTGGACTGTTTCTCATCAGGGGGTACTAATTAGCTGTAACATGTGGAAAGATGGGACAGAAATCCAATCTGATAAATAGGATAGATTTGGGGAAATTCAGGACGGAACAGTACCATTTAAGGCTGTGAATGTATTATTAGAGGGAAGATGAGAGCTTTTGCATTTTCATACATTTCATAGTCATTTGAAAACTGGAAAGTATCACCTCTTATTCTACCAGAGTTACCAAGGGCTCAATTCATTTTTCAAACTTGTAATGTTTTTTCTTTTGCAATAACAAGAGTGCATATAAAAGCTATCAAAGTCTTTGCTATTCTTGCTCTTGCATTTAAACTAATGCATTAATGAAAATTAGTGATTGTTTATTGCTGTTATAAATGTATTTTTAAAAAATTACAACCCCCCCGCTAAAGTTTATTTTCCCTCGGTTTGAGTAACAGTCTCTTAATTTTTACAGTTACACTGTCATATAATTAAACGCGGCTATATAATGCATAATGCATAGGCATAATGCATAAATGTAAGGGATTGTTTAGATTGCTGTTAAAATCAATGGAAAGACTGTTGTAGGCTCCAGAGGGCATGTTATGAGACCAAGTAATTGTTCTTGCGTTTAATGTATGGTTGAGACCCAGTCCATATCAATATGAAACCAACATAATCTCATTTGAAAACAGCTGTTTGCACCTGTGTTCATAAGATGGAAATTAAATTAATCTCATTCATTAGGAGGCTTACTACACATTTGCATTGTATAAATTATTAGTGGAGACCAGCAGTTCTTGTATGCACTGGGAACCCACCAGCTACACAGTTTTCTTATCTTGTCCTTTAGTACAGCTGCTTTCTTCTTCAAAACTTCTCAAAAGCATCTTTCCATTTAGAACATCATGAAAATAGAAACTTGTTTGAAAACTCATGGTAGCAAGCTTGACCCTGTGGCATGCCAACCACCACAGCAGGCACTGTTCAAAGTCTTCAAGTGAGGTGAACTGCCTCATAATTTAAAAAAAAAAGATTAAATATACGGTTTCATATTCCCCTCTGAAGTAATAGAATTTACTTATTTTTTCCTTATTATTTTTGCTGGTGGTGTGCATGACCATCAGTTGCCCATATCAGGCAGCAGCATGTGCCATTGCCATTAGGTGAAGCGGAGTGAGAAATGTGTTGTAGGGGCAAGGATATAGTGGTGCCAACTGTGAGCTGAGACATGTGGTCCTGCCCAGCTCAGGTGCCCGTGCTACTGCCATGGCAGCCTCAGTGTCCAGGAAACTGTTTAAAACTCTTAGTAGAAATATGGAAGTTCAGAATGATTTACATTTTAATTCAACTATTTCATGTAATTAAAGTAAACAGATAAACAGATCAATGTGTTGAAACAGATATAAAAATATATAGATAGACATATTGCACAGAAACCTTAATATTTCATCCAAATGAAATACTCTATTCCAAATATGCCCCATAGGAGTTTTGCTTAAGGCTATGCTTAGGTATACTCAAAAATTCCCGATAGCTGGTCATGAGGGAAAATATGTTCTCTTACAGATAATTGCTACTGGCAGCTAGAGACCTAGAGAATTTGATGTGCAATAATGTGACCTGACTATGTATTAAACTTTTTTGAAGGACACGTGTAAAGAAATTTTATATGCTACTCACACTCCTTGGTTTTTTTTTTATTATTATTTTTATTTTTATTTCTCTCCTGTTAGCACATTTTTAACAACTTTCCTATGTTTAATATCTGTTATGGTTCATCCTAATAGTTCTCAGACTTAAGATTGGAGGGTTTTTTAAAAAATTCTAAAATTTTTTTTTTTTTTTCAAAATAAGTGAGCTTTGGGATGGAAAGGTGTAGGACAGAAAAATAAACCTCATGGGCCAGGTAAGGAATATGTAAACAAAGCAGAATTGCATTATTGATGATAGAACTGGAAAAAAAATGAAACCAGTAAATCATTTTTTCGTTAAAGATGCATGAGATTAACTATCCAACTGCTGCTCATTTCCCTGCTTTAAATCATGTTGTCTTCTAAGCATCTACTTTGGATCTAGATATATGCAGCTACCACTCTTATTTCTTAGGAAAGCTTAAGAGATGATTGACCATCTTTATTCAACAGGGTATATAGCAAACACCCACTTATTTTCTCCATTGGAAAGTACATAGCAATTGCATAAACACAAAAACAAATGTCCAAACCGCTTGTTAGACTTATTTTTTCCTTTAATGCTGGTTTGTGATGTGTTTCCCAGTTAAATTTGATTTTTTGTGAACTATGAGAAACTGAAAATGAACTTCCAAATTTACAAAATGACACAACGTGTTCAATAAATATTGTTATAGAGCTCATAAAACTTCTTGATATCATTTAATTTTCTTGTTGACCGATGTTAATAGGCCATAAATATGGGTCATTGTTGTTCACTGGCCAAAGATAAGACTGAAATAACTGTTTCCCTCCATTATAAACTCTTTCAGTTCCTCTTGTTTGCTAAAAACAAAGAATAACAAAATGAAAAAAAGAACAAACCAAAAAATTCCAGATTTCGAAGTCAATAGAAGTCACTGAAATATTGATTTTTATCCTTTTAATTGTTATTATTTTTTGTATTCTTTAAATTTTATACGTCAGTATAGACTCTACTGTAGTGTTTGTGTATAAGCTATGACAATATTTTGGTATAATGTGGAATTTTAAATGAAAGAATATTTGACTTTGTTTACGTAAAGGAATCTGATTTATTTTTGCTTAAAGCTAACAAAAAAGCCAACGAAATCAAACATAACAAAAAATCCCATGTTTTTGCTATAGTTTAGGTTTTGCTAAACTTAGTGTTGGAAAATATTAGGCCATAAAATATAATAATTAATTGGAAACATGAATTGCATTTCTTTTCCTGAAATCTCCATGATTTGGGCAGTTCCTGGGCTTCCCTTGGTACAGCACAGATGAATCTCAGTAAGTCTGCGTCCTGATCATACCTTCTTGTGAAGATCCCTGTGTGTGTTGTTGCCAAGCAATAAATGCAACTTTTGATAACCAGGGTTATACTGAAGGATTATAAAATTGTCACAGTTTTGTCAGGAATGAAGTCCCATGGCTCTGTTGTCAGTGGGATGCATGTAACTCTGCTTTTTGACTCTCTCCTAATATGCTGCAAGACCGATCTTTCTACATTCTGAAGATGGTTTGAATTAAAGCTGTTCCATTTGGGCCCTGAGAGGTTTGTTGTAGTGCTTCTTCAGCTCCAAAAGGAAGCATCTCACTGTTGTAGCAGTGTGGTTATAAATGAACTGAGGAAATTGACTTCCAGCTTTCTGTGTGGTAAAGACAACCTGGGCCCAATTGATGTACTATGTGAGGTAGCCAGGTGGCACCAGGCAGTTAGCAAATGCAAGATGAAGATGATGGCAGCAAGTTGCAGCCTGGGGCTCAGCATACTTGGCTTAGCTGCAGCAGGTCCAGGCCTGGGGCAGGGCAGCAGGGCTGGCTCCTGGAGCAGCATGAGGCCAGTTGCCAATTCTACTTAGCTGTGGCTGAGTGCCACTGTGGGGCTGTGAATGCTACGTGCAGCGGCACTGTTACAGGTCTGCCATATGATCTGTGTCACCCAGCTTACTCCCGAAACCAAGAATTCCCTGAGAAACACAAATCAGGTAAAACCTGAGCCCCAAATGTATTTATTGAAAAGTGCGTTATGAAAACAAATACTTCATTACTTAAAGGATTTTTAATTTTTTATTTGTGGAATGTGAGGGGTTCGTATAAGGAAAGTGTAAACACAGCTGTACTGGATGTCCCAGACCTTCCTACCTGTTGCTGTTGGGTGGTGGGTGGCTCCTACTGGATCCGTAGTAAACCTGAGAAGCATAGGAGGTGAAAGCATTCAGGATTATCAGAATTAGTTGTTCATGAGGAAAAGTATAAAAGAAACAATTCTTTGCATCTACCTTTAAGTGAATCTAAATTCAAGCCAATATCTATTTCTCTTATGCATATCCGCCTGATAGAAGGTTGTAAGCCCAAGACTTGGCCCACTTGTCAAGTATTGGTCTAATAATTATTTTTTTCCTCTCTGTAATGTGCCTCTCTTGTATCCTTATAATCAACATTGGCTATAACAGCTTTATTGCTACTCTTTCGAACAGGAGATAAATGATCCTTTCTTTAAAAATAAAACCTCATGAGGCAAGCAGAACTTTCCATCTTCTAAAGTTCAAATCACAAGAGATGAATTGCCACAAACAGAAAAAACTCCCAGGTCTTTTTGTGAAGGGGAGGCAAATTGTTGACATTAGGGCAAGGGAAATAGTATGCAGACAGATTAAGTCCAGATGAAAATGTGATGTAAACTCCATGGAGAAATAAGCAGCTATCTGTAAGGCAATGGCTCAGGAAGAGTGCAGATGTGTAGACCCTCGTCACATCCCTGGACATGCTGCTGTCCTTCCATGAAAGACAGTGTGAGATTTCCTTTAGCTTGGTGCCCTCCAGCAGAGCTAAGCATGATTCACTGGGCACACACCCTTTGGGCAAGGGTGCAGTGAGCAAACCAAGCACTGCACGCAAACCAAGTCTCTGCAAACTCACCAGGCTCATCATTAAGAGCTGTTGTGAGATATGTTGTTTTCTTCACTGTGATTCTCTGAAGGACAGCTGCTTTGAACAGGAGTAAGCTGTGCTGAGTCCATGCTCGTAGCTAAAATATTAGCTTGGGTTCAGTGGTGTTTTAACTGTGACAATGAAAGTTTGAGTCATTTCAGAGTGCAGGCTGAATGAGCTCTCACCCCTCCTTATGGTTATGCTGTGCAGTTATAAGCAGTCGAACTTGACTTCAGGCACTCAGTGCTAGAAACAACAGGAATCTTTCCATTAATATGAAGTGAGAAATCAATCCTGAGAGCAGAAATTTTGTTCGCTGTAAGGCTAGACGTAAACAACAACAACAACAAAAAATGTGAAATGTAATTTGTAGAAATCAATCGGTGTATTGATCTTCATATACTGATGGCAAAAACCAAGATTGCAGTGTTTTAACAGTATCCTGCTATACAGTTTCAGATGGATCAAGAAGCAGAAGAAAAGGTCTTGCCAATGTTCTGTCTTCCTTGCACATGAAGCTCTTCTGAAATCAGTGACAGTACAGTCTATACAACTACTCAATTAAGTACTGCATCCAGGGAATCGCTGGGTCAGTGCACCAAGTTTTCTCTCTTGCCACGTGTATTTGCATCGGTATGAAATGCAAAATAAGCTTGCCTAGCTGAAAATGATGTCCTTTTTACAAAGGCAAGAAATGAAAAATTACCAGTCTTATCAATGACCTTAAAATATTTGGACAAAAAAAGGTATAAACTAAGCGCATAACTGTATAATGATTTACATCAGTAACAGACGCCTTCTCTGTCTGAGCTCAGCAGTAACTGACTTCCTGTAATTTCTAAAGCAAGTGCCGAGGTCTAAGAACTCAGGATGGCAAATATGAAAAAAATAAATCCAGAGGGGAAAAAAATCCTTTCTACTAAACACCAGTTTAAAAACTACATAGTTAGCAAATAATCTTTTTTTTTTTTTTTTTTTTTTTTTTTTAAGGGAAAAGTATCTTAAATTTTTGAAGTAATGTATGTTTAATGTAGATTGGTATCTCTGAAGCAGATGTCTCCTTGTCATGTGCATTCAAGCTGTTGGTTGTGACCTTGTAGGGTGAAGTGGTTTTGAAAATTAACTTTTCCTCCCAATCTGTGAAAATAATGCTGTAGTGAAGATTTAATAAAAGTCATAGCTTTTCATAGAAGCCTATTTCAGCAAAGTAAACTATTAATTAAAATAACAAATGTCAGCTATTTCTCAGCTTGACAGTTAACACAACACAGCTTTTGCTTAGCATGATGTTCAGAATGTATGGGAGGTATACCTATAATTCATTTTTTCTATGTATGGTTCACTTTTTATATTTTAATACAGTGATAAATTAACAACAAAAAAAGTGGCAGTTTTCTTACTGGTGTGAGAGCTTGGGGAAAACCCATCTGGCATGTAATCAGTGTGTGGCAAAAATGGATAGAAAAATGAAGTTGGGGGATTTTTGAAGGATTTTGAGCTTTGCCAAACAAAGAAGGAAATTTGTAACCCTGTCGGTTGCTGATTATGTTGTGTTACCTCCTGAGGTGTAGCAGAAGCAGAGGAATGGGAAAGGAAGGTGTGTGCTGTTGTTATAAAGTGCTTTTTGCTTAAAATGAAAGAAAAAGCAAGAGGGGAAGATTACGGCTTTTAGCCAGGTTGAACCACAACAAATGCCACTCAGAAATTGAGGGAGAAGGCAGCTGCAGTCAAGTACTTTTGGAAGTTTAGGTCTGGCAAGAGGGTCTGCTGGATCCTATTGCAAATCAAAGCAAAACCCTTTGGAGTTTTGACCAGCATTGTCTTGTACCAGATGATATCACCAGAAGGGAGAAGCGTACTAATGTGACTTACTTTACCTTTGCAGCTTTGCAAAGAAACTGATTGGGCATTTCTGTGGATGCTTTTGGCCTTTGCTGTGCTGATGGTTTGGTCTAAAAGCATAGCTATTGAACAACTGAGTTTTGGTTTCCATTCTTGACTTGCATCTGAGTAACAATCTAAGCTTGTGTGTGAGAAAAGCAGGCCATCGGTAACCTCTTCTCTTGCAGCTCTGTCTTTGTGAATCCACCTCTAGGCATCCAAGTACTTGTGATTTCTGCTACAGCATTACTTCTTTGTATGCTCTGAACTTCTTGCCCTGCCCTGTTGGAATCCCAGAACTAGAGAGTACTCTTTGTAATGCCTGTCCTTGACCTCTGCCAGGAGTTTCTTACCAACAAGTTGTCTATAATGATTTTGTTCTGTCTGAATGTTTTGAGAAATACAGATAACTCAGCATTTGATATTCTTGTAGAGTTAATGTCCTTCATGGCTGAGAAAGGAAATCATGCAGACAAACAAAAGCCTGCATCCAATATGAATGAGATGGTGGATTCAGAGAAGTTTATGTACAGGCCCAAAGGTAGTCAAAAAGCTTATTAAGCCCTCATTTTTAGAGTCAGCATTTAGAAGATTGATAGTGATTAGAAATTTTAGAAGTCAAAAGCAGTGCACATAGTATGTTTTTGTTTTTTTCAGGAGCAAAGGGCATTGTTTGCTAGAAAACAGTAACTTAACCTGCATTTGTATGAGAGAGGGATTGCTTTCCGTTTGTAGTGGGGTTATTTAAAAGCACTTAAATAATTAAATATGCGAGTAACTGAATTCTCTTGTTTTTCTGTATTTCTAATTTTTTTTTTTTTATTCTGTAACCTGTCTGTCAGATGAGGAAAGAACAGGGATAATGAAACTCTGAAATTTCTCCATAAATAGTTGAGAATGTAGCGGCCATGAATGGGAAAAAATACCGTTTTTCCCCCCCCCCCTCTCTTTTTATTTATTTATTTAATTTATTATTTTTTTTAATGGGGGGAAGCTGAACCAATACAGAAATCTGGAATGATTTGTCATGATGTTTAAGCAACAGTGCACTCAAAACTGACCTGATAAAACATAACATTTTTTTTCAGTTGGGATTCTAAGGTTAAATTCTTTCCTGATTCTAAGTCAATGTTCAATGAATCGGTGAGAAAAGAAATCAGAAGTGAGGTGTTATAGAGCTGCTGAAAGAAAATAATTCATCTGACCTTCAAAAGACACTCAAAGAATTGCTATTTCTGTGATGTAATTTCATTCACATATGTGTGGTAGCGCTATTTAGCATTTGAATTTTAGCTGACTCTGGCCTTGATGCCACATTGTATATTACATTAAGTAGAGTCTCTGGTATAGAGTAATATACAGACCTTTTCACATTAGCTTCCTTGCATCCTTGCTCTTATTTTTAACCTTGAGATCTTGTGTAAAGTGCTGGATATTGGACATTGTTAAAAATAAACAGTGCTTGGAGTAAAAACTTTTTTTAAAAATAGTTAAAAATGGCTTTTATTGCTCCAAAATCTTGCTTAGACTTACGACTTACTAGTGAGCTTGAGTAAAGTAATGAATCCTTTGCCGACTCTAATCAATGAAGCTGAAGCTGACATACTTCATACTGTGGCATTGGCTGCAGTGAAGCAATGGAAAGGAAGCACTGCTATCTGGTAGAGCTGTTTTGCAGAGCAGTTCAGCAAGATGAAGCCAAGAGTAATATATAGTAGGCACAAAACTTGTTTGGCAAAAGTTTTTGATGTTTTCACTGGGAATTTTTGCATTGTGGGCCTATAGTCTGTCAGTCTCTAGGAAAGGATTTACACAAGATACTGAATGTAACAAATGCAGAAATTAAAGGACAGCCTGTGACCTCAGTATCATGGATTGTGTCTGTGGAGAGAGCTGTATATCAACATTTGTATTTCTCTGGTTAGAAATGGCTGTTATTTCAACTCTGTTCTCAAGAGAAGGCCTTCATTTGGTGAATACTTGGTTTTCCACTGTAGACTTTTTGGATTGGAGAGGGGAACATTTCTTGAAATCTAAACAGCCTGTAGAACTTTCACTTAATTAATAATTGCCATTTTTGACCAATGAATTAATTTCAAATTAAGTCATGAAATAAAACTTATTGAGGTAGAGAACTGAAAATTTTTACCAAATGGCTGCAGACTTGCACAAAACATGTACTGTGTGGATGATTGCAAGATATTGCATCTTCTCAAGTTGTGCAGAAACTACTGTTGCAATTTTCATGGAAATAAACAGGAGACATTACTTTCAAAGTGACCTATGTAGTTGAGAGAATGTACAAGATGAAAATTTTCAAGCCTTAATTACTACATAAACTCGTATTTGAAACCTGCATACAATTTGCAAATAAAACCACTAGTATACTTCAAGTTCATGTTTCACCTAATACTTTTGGCTCTTTCTGTATTTATTCAATTACATTTTCACAAAGAAAATATGATATTCTTTGGAATCCACTGGAAAGTGCTGTCTTTTGCTGATCATAATTCTGCATAACACAAGTCCGTTCTAATTGTGTAGTGCTTTTCATAAAGGGAAAACTGGCCATGTCAAACGGTGATAAGCAACAAGAAGTAAGCTTTCATGCCTGTCTAATGCTGCTTTTGCTGTGTCCTATATCAATATATGCATGTTAGAGTGGGTCAAATAGAATAAGAACTAGCTAGAACATTCGTCTTTGACATAAAAAAAAAAGTAAGGCTGTCACTGCATTGTTTTTCACAGATTTTAAAATACTGAGTTAATAATGGCTATTGCAGTGTCTGCTTTCACTTGATATGTTCAATTACCTTTGCTGCGAGGGAATAAGGAGCTCATATTCCACTTTTCTTTCAAGGTGTTTGTCATATGCTTTCAGAGTTGGAATTCTGGGTGTTTCAGAGGAGTAATTTTTTTGCCATATTTTTTCCCTCTTTTCATGTGAGTAAGAGCTGAATAAAAGGATCTCACCAGTTTGTATTTACCTTCCATGTAAGAGGGCAGATAGTTGTAGTGCAGCAAGATTTCCAAATATTCCTTTAAAATATTTTGATTTATAAAGTTTTTTGCGCTTATCATAAACAATTCTAATTTGTAATTTCTCTGTATGAGAGTAATGTAGCCAGATCTCATATTGGTGGCAAACTGTTTTTATACATAAAACTGTAACTGTGGGAAAAGTTACTCCACATCAATCCAGGGAAGTATCCCCATCTTTTGTTGATTTTTGAGGAAAATTAGAATTTATTTATTAAGGCATAGTTCCTTAGTACTGTCTAGTATCTAAAAAGTAAAATGTACGTAGTAGCAATAAATGTTTCTCTGAGAAATGGTTATCTCCTAATATCAGATCCATAGTACATTATAAATCAACACAAAGCATGTTAATTTTTTGAAAAAAGCTGTGTATATTTAACTTTCTAGCAAGAGTTTAGCTGATAATGTGAGTTGCTTTTCCCACAGGTAACAAAATGTGTAATATTCATATAGCTACTATATTGCAAGATTTTGGTAAAATCTGAAGCAACTCATTTTATATGAAACATGAGCCATCTTCTTTTGAATCAAAAACCTGACCTGACAAGTAATGCTCAGCTTTCATCTCATTTGATTTCTATTTATGAGTATGTTTATTTCCAACTCTCTTTAATTCACCTGAAGTAGTGCTTAGATCCAGCTGTGAAGATGAGACTCTCTTTAGAAACCAGTATCAGACATTCTCTTATGAAAGATATTTAACCACTTCTTTCCTGAGACTGTCTTTAGAAACCAGTCACCATTCTTAATGTCATGCAGCAGATGAGGGTCCTGGAGAGAATCATTAAAGAAAGCTGAAGTAAAATGTTCTTTATAGGATATTGTTATAGTGGTTACGATTCCATCTTTCAAAAGTGGTAACTGATTCTGGAATCCAGTATGAACTATCTGTGATCTTTGGAGATTCTGGTTCAGTATTCTGGACTTGTATTATTATGATTACTTCTTAGTGTCTGTGAAAACCAGTCTGTGACTGATGTGTTGGTGCTTACTGCATATATACCTGCTTCTAAGATTTTTAATCATGATTTATGTTTTCTTAAAGGTGGTCCCAGTAAAACCAAGACAATGTGCAGGTACTCTGCACTTGTTAAGTGCAGGTCTTGATTTTCCAGGATGTTAAAACACCCTTTGTGCTCTGTGAGTCAGAGGCAGCTCTGCTTTCTCAGCAAATTGCAGTTTTCAGTCCTTGCTGCAGATGGGCGCAGTTGGAAATACTGGTGCTTTTCTCAGAATGAATCAGGCTGAACACTGTGCAGAAGAGGAGAGCTTGTCTTACCTACCCTTTGTCCTCATGCTCACAAACTACTTACATTTAGCTGATATTGCTGGTACGGAATAACTCATCTCAATGCAAGAGCCCACTCTTCATGCTTCAGTCACTCTAAAGGCTTCCCTAGCAAGCAACGTGGTTGCTCTTTTGTAGTGATGAGAGCCCTAAAAACTATTTAAAGCATATATGAAGTGTCTTTCTTGAGAACCACATTTTATAATGCTGGCTAAGTGCTGCTTGGTTGCATCTGGTGAAGCAATATCAGAAGTGCTTGACACTGATCACTTCGAGAAACTAGAAGAAAAATTTCATTCACTTCTCTGTCTTTGATGTGGGCAAAAAATATTTGTAATGCAACTCCGCTATACTAGAGAACTGTGAAAGGTTCTACTGTAGGTAGGCTGCTACACTGACTAGTGGAGTTTGGAATGTTATTGTGCTAATGATAGCTGTAGTTCCTGGCTTCCCTCTCTGCTATTGCCAGCATTTTATTCACTAATTTAATGTTTTTGTCACAAAATAGCAGAAGAAGCAAAACTAATAAAGAAAAATTAGGGGAACTACCTACCCCCACCAGAAATTCAAGCTCCATAAATTGGCCACTCCACGAAGAGGGATCATTAGGTTTTCATAGCCAGTTACTTTACCTCCTCTTTTAGAGCAAGCTTCAGGAATATCATATACATCTCATACTAAAATTATGTAATTTAGCTTTATAAAGTGAACAGAGATGCTTGTTTGGAGTCTGTTCACTTTATGGAATAGCTGTCTCCCTAAAAGTAATGAATCTCTGTGGTCAGCATATATTGCTGATTTCACAGCTGTTATGGATTTCCCATGCTGTAAAGATTAAATCTTTCCAGCTACTAGACAAATCAGTCATTCATTTTATGGATTGCTTACCCTGACAGGGACTATTCCTGTTTCAAGAATATAAAAAAAATTAATCTGATAATTGGCTCTATTTGCTGGCATTTTTCGAACAAACTTTAATATATCTTCTATAGATATTGATTTCAAATGGTGCACATGTATTGACTGAAATTAAATTTCTGTGTACTCTGCAGTCACAGCTTTCTGACTAGGAGTAATGATAGTGGATCTAGATAAAATATACCATTTTAAGTGAAACTGACTACTTAATTTCAAATAAACGTACTTGCAACTTCACTTACCACAGGATGATATTGCTAGACAGACTGTCTGAAAAGAGACGTGCATCTTTCTCCTGTGAGGGCAATATCAGGCCAATTTTGTTTCTCTTCCTGTAAATGCAGGGGAGTCAGCTATTAATGGAGTTAATTATAAAAGGCATTGTTGGTCTGTGTTTAGCATTGTGCAGCAGCAGTAAGAACACTGTGTTTTGGTCATCCAGAAGCAATTTAGAACGTGGGTTATACTGTAATACAAAACTCAGTATCTTTTTCTTGTCAAAATAAAATCATATAAGCGCATCTTGGAAATCCTACCTGTGTTTATCACAACCTCTATTAAGAAGTGCATTATTAATTTTTGCTAAATGATTAAGCACAAAACATTTAGCTTTTACTTGATTAGGCATAAGAATATATCTGGATCTACTTGCATTGCCTGGTATGGGGACACAGTTAAATGCTAGTGTGATTATGGTTAATGAATTAGCTAGGATAAATCATAGTTATTTGTGATTTGTCTCTCCTGATATGTGCCATTTTATACTGTGTTTAAATATGCATGAAAACAAAATACAGTTGCCGAACAGTTGAACCATTCGCAGCATTAAAGGTACTTTTCTTCTCCCTTTGTCAATTACTCAACAGGATTTTGTGTTCAGGCCGAACTACGGGGTATGACTGATGAGCCTGTTAAATTACTCTGTTCTATGCCTCTTTCCAGGTGTAGTTTTCTTGAGAAGGCAACTGCTAGTGGCATTTCCACCTATCTGAAGCTGGGCATTCCCTTTTACTGTTAGTGGTGAGAGGGATTCTCTGCTCATCTGAAAAGTTGTAGATTTGGGTCACATTTTAGTGGTCAAAACCAGCTGCTTCAGTATGCCTCTCTGCTTCCGGGGGGCTGGCAGGTATTGTTGCTGCTTTACTAATCACAGTAGTAATAACAAAAGTATCTCTTGAGGTCACCTGCCTCACTTTGTAAATCATATGCTTGTTCTTGTATTTCAGGATATTTTCTAATAAATCTTAAGTACTTGAAGTCAACTGTCCCTCATTCAGTGTTTTAGGATATGTTCTCACAGTGCTTTAGTTTATTGCTTAAAGGTTTTCATTTCAGCATGTAAAAGATCTTTAAAAGCTGATATTGAACAGTAGCAAACAAAAGTCAAGAATCACATTGCTTTTGAGAGTTTTTTTTTTTTTTTTAATAGAGGCAATATTGTATTTTCAGGCATAAAATGTGTTGTTTTTTTCTTAGCTGGTTCACTGCTTTAGTCTCCTTTAAAATGAGGATAATTTAGTTCTTTTTTTTCTTTGCTACCTATTTTGAGCATGCAGTCTGTGGAACAGGAGTGCTCCTTCATGCTGAGCAGAAACACCAACAGCAGTGTTGAGTCCTACTGTGCAGAACCTGTTAGAATGTCACGGGATAGGAATTGCTGAGCAGAATCAAGCTGTTTGATGTTCATATTCTGTTTAGAGGTTCTGCATGATGGTTTGTGTGGGGATAAAGGAAGTATAAATAACATTTGCTTGAGCATCTGTTTTAATTTCCCGTTTTCCTGTCTTTGGGTGAGAAATTTGTTAAAATAGAGGTTGGAAGCAGTGGGAAATGGATGTGAGAATGACTGAGGCTGTGAGAAAGGGGAAAGCAATTAAGGGTTCTGTGGGCTAAGGGTAAGACTTAAAGTAATTCAGAGGCTGGGAAAGGTGAAGAGGTGGAAGTAGGTTTAATTTAGATTACAGGGCTTCCAGGCAGAATAAAAACTCAAGACAAGCCTTTGAGCATTTCGGGAAGGGAATGTTAGCAGATAGCCAGACTGAATATAGGTGCACTTTTAAAGAACAACAGTCCATTAGCAAAGGTTTTGTGGAGTCAGTGATGGAACCACAAAGGTCAGGTGCATCCAGCTTCAAAGGTTCTCCGTGTGATCAGTGCTGGGGTAAGAGCATGAAAAACCAACAAAAGAGCTGCATACTGTGATGGCCTTGTCCTTTACATGGTTCCCACAGGACACCTCAAAGGCCATGAATCTTTGCTTTGGTGAAGCTGGTAAGGCTATTCATTATAGGAGTTCTTTGGAGCTCAGTAGTCATGTGTGAGGATACAAAACTGTTGAGTAGCTCATTAATGGCTTTCTTGCACTGTGCTGGAATTGAAAGCTGATGCTGGCCTTGTCTGGATGTCAGTCTAAGGTTTATCCAATATAATGTTGACTCCTCTCTTGCCTTCATTCTTCCCAAAATGTCATCAGTAGGGGATCGGTAGAAATTTATACCCAGGAAATAAGAGTTGCTTATCTGCTTTTTTGAAATATGTCACTTGCAGTAAAGCAAACCAGAGTACTGTAGATTCAAAATAATACAGTTTTGTTCTAGTATGTTGAAGAGGAGCAACATGACTCTGTCTTGAAAGTTAGTCCAAGTCACTCAGTGCTTTTATAGTTAATTCTTATGTGTTGTTTGTTACTGAGGTAGCCTATAGTAGTTCTCCCATCCTGAACATATTGACAATAATCTCCAACATACAGTTGATGTACTGCAGCCATCAAAATAGTAATAAGAAGTTCCTTTTCTCATTCTTTTTCTCATTAATAATACAGAAAGGTTTTCTAATTAAAGGAAAGTGGTCAGTGTGGTCACTGTTTTGAAGATAGGAAGAGGAATGTCTTTTGATATTAAGTGTGTGTGTGGGAACCGTTGAATCACAGTCTAAACCACTGACTGATCATCTGAGGCAAGGACCAGGCGAAGGCAATTCACCTGTGTAACCTAGACCCCATTTAAGGGCTGACTACCACTGGGAAAGGATCTCTTTCTAGAGATCCCTCCTTTTTGGAGCTTTCCACCACGAGCTTAGATCTCCTCGGATATGGGTGAGCATTTCTTCCTTCATTGATTCTTTTTCACCACAATAATCTTTCCAACTATAATGCCTGTAAAGTGCCATCCTAGCTGCGCTACTCTTCCAACTGTACAGTATAATAACATGCTTAAATTTTAAATTCTTTCAGAAGCCTAGTTTGGGAGTATAAAGAAAAACACAAAACTCCATTACTACTTCTGAAAACTCATGGATATTCACAAATGTCCTCTTTCTGATAATAGTTAGGCTGTATGTGGTACTTTCTGCTTTGAAATTCAAGACAAGAAACAACCAAATATACAAAAGAAGTTGCTTATTTACACATGCAAAATAAAGATATCAGATGTCTGTTGGCACATGCATGCAAATAAGCATTTCAAGTAGGTAACTTGTAAACATTTTTTTTGTCGGAGCAGCTATGCTGACCTATTTGGTAACTTGAATAGAATTAGAAAACGTTGTGAGGAAAATTATGTACTCTCTCAATTGATCAAAGCATCTGGGTACAAATTTACAGTAATTGAAAATATTACCCAGTGAATTCGTTGTTGTTGCATTGATCTAGGGAAGGCAAAGAGCCTGTTAATGAAATTTGCAGATGATACTGAATTAGTGATGGTTGCTGGCAACACTTTGAGTGTTGAAGAATAATTTAAATCATCCTAATGAAAGCAGAATTATACAGGAAAAAAAATAAAATGAGACATACCTGGGGAAATTTCTACAATACTAAGAGAGACGAAAGAAGAGGCAAAAGCACCAATGCTGTAGATTTTTTAAAGTAAATTGAAGAAAGTACTAGAAGACTCCAGGGAGCAATCTTGCATAGGCAGAGAAACAGTCCATAGATGACCTAATAGGTCTTTGTCACCTCCAACCTTGGTTGTATATTACATTATTTGATTCATAACAGTCTGGGAAGGAGACATTTATTTGTCATACAAAAAATAATCTCTAAACATCAAATGAGAATTTTATTACTGGCAGTCTGTAATAGCTCCTTTGAGAGAGGATACAGAACTGTCTTCTGCTGTGCTGACATCACGGTTATTGGCAAAAAGAGGAGATACTTCTTTCTCCTCACATATATTAAATTAATTTGTATAGTTGTAGTAAAGACCTTGTCCCTGTATGCTGGAGAGCACATGGCAAGATTAAATCAGCCATATCTTTTTGGTTTAGGGAGAAGTGAAATTTCTTTATCAATATTTGAAATCTACTGAATTTTGTATCTTGCATCCAGTTCAACGTAGTTCTGGTTGAGCGTGGCCAGCCTCCATGTAGGAGGCACTACCGTGTTGTTCTTGAAGATAACTTGCAGTATGGTCCCAAATTGAGCTACAGCTCTGCAGTCTTCTGTTATAGGAATTCAAATGGGGCATACGGGAAGAGACACTTCACCTTCCTCCTCTTGCCCCCATGCCGTGTATTTTATCAAGAAGGAAAGGACCTTTTCCAGAATGTGTATGATCGTAACTGAAAAAAAAGTTATGATAGCTGTATTTCAAAAGTCTGGGGAACTGTTTTTATAATAGAAGTCTGAAGTCATACCAAGAAGGAAACTTTAGCAAAGAAAAAGTATTTAGAAGATTGAATTAATTATTTAGATAGCTGTGTGACATTCATTACCTTTTATTTCAATTTTTAATTATTAGCCTTTGTACTTAATAAAAAAGTTTAAAAATCCATCCGCAGAACTGTTGGACCTTATAAATATCATGTAAATTGGAAGAATGGGTAATTATTATATTTCTGTCAAGCAATAAAATTTATATCAAGTAGCTACAGTGTGATGTCCTGTTAACAATACTAGTAGAGAAATATTTACTCTGTGTTTGAAAACCAGTATGCAGAGATTCTGAATACTTTGTTTTAGTCTATTTGTTTGAAAACCAGTATGCAGAGATTCTGAATACTTTGTTTTAGTCTATTCTGCTTTGATTTGGTCTATTCTCAATCGGAGTTTGTAAAAAATGACAAACAAAAAAACCCCCAGATTTTCCATATTTGCTTTCCTTCAGTGGAATTTAGAAAGTCTATTTGTCTTTAGATTAGGTACAGGGAGGAATAACACATTGTTTTTCCTCACCTGCAACAGAAAGCAAGTGCATTCATGTTAGCAAGGTTGCATAAGCAGATTACTTATATTGTTGTGAAACTTCCCAGTGATATGCATAGTTGCATTACATGGATCAATTTGAAGCAATTTAACAAATACTGAAGTTTCTTATAGAGCAGTAGGACAGCTTATTCAGGCATAGAAACTTTTAACTTTTGACCAACTGAGTCATAAATAAGTTGCAGTTAGGAGTACTTGAAGCACTGCAATCGAGGGGCCCTAGTGATCAGCTTTATTTAATGTGTAGAATATGGAATGTGCCATATTGTGAGACAGCTCTCTTTGTATGGGCAAATAACCACACAGTGCTCCTCCCAGGCTTTTTGTTCTCAGTTTGATAAGGTACTTCAAAATGGTTTTATATTTTATATATATTTCTTTAGGTGAGTAATAAATATTTATTTATTAACTTAAAAAAAAAAAACAAAAAAAAAAAAAACAGAAGTAAGATTCTCCTTTTGTTTCCTCCACATGGCAATGCATGTGTGTTTCCTGCGTGTAATTATGATTCAGCAGCTACCCCACCTCTTAGGAACACTAACAGTGGAGCTTAACTTGTAGGTGGCATCAGTTGATGGAACTCTGTAGAAAGATGAAAGATCATAATTGTGCCAGCTTCTGGGCTTTTTTGGGATATCATTTCCTATGCTTGTATGTATATATGTGTGTGCTCTGTGTTTTCAAATTATAATTTAAACTGTTCCAAGTTTCTCTTCTAATGTTCCCAGTAATTTATTAATACTTATATGTATGTAATAGTAAACAGTGAAAGCATCTAATCACGCCTCTGCTGGGCTGGTTCTTGCTGTTTTGATCCATTGTTGGCCTCCTGCCACACATTATGCTCTAGACATGTGCCATATTAAAAGTTGTATTAAAAGTATGTCCTGCAACTTTACTGTACTAGAGGGGTTCGTAACAGCTGTAAGGATTACCCTGTCACCAAGGAATAAGTGAATCAAATTTTTCTGATATGAACTTGGAGATCCAAAGTTATAATTATGGTTTTTCCTTAGCAACTTGTATTTGTGATGTATAGAATATTTTTAAGTCAACCATCATACTGTGATATCAAAATATGAAGCGTGTTTAAAGCCTGTGAATAGTATTGCATTGCAAAATGTGTGGTGCATTCGGGAGTGAAACATTTTATGAGAAATCAATTATTTTAGAAATCTGTAGAAATGTGCTCTCCTATCTCACACAGCTTATCTATACTTTAGAGGTCCAGCAGTGGAATTTGCACATTAGCCTATTGGTGTATGTAAGGCCTCAGTTTAGGACACGACAAAAATAACTTCAAAATTGATTGTTACTTGATGGTGCAAAGGTACCTGAATCCAGTACAGAGGGAACTGAACAATAGTGTCTATTTCTGTAAAGGTCTGAGTGCTCTATACTATCTAAATGGTATTGCAACAATATAATTTCCACCAAATTGCTCAAAATTTGTGTAACTAAAGTACAGAAATGGAGAAGCCTCTGAAAATGCAATGTGTGCACCTTTCACTTTTATTATTTAAAAAAATGTTTGCAACTTTTCTTTTTTGAATGTGTGCATTTAAATTGTTCTGTGTCAACAGAATTGCTTCTTATTTTCTGTCTTTGAAAGGTATTCAGATAATTTTAGTTGTATTTATTGTTTGGATGATCTGCTTCAATGGTGCTTGCTGCTTGCTTTGTAATTCATTGCTGTGGGTGGCTCCAACTTTTCAATTGCATCAGCCTTTATTTGAGCAACATTTTTTTTGAGCAATCTGAAACAACATTCAGCCTTTCCAACTATGCCCCTCATATTTAAAGCTATAAATTCCTGAGCTGCTTTGTCTGTTCTGCAGTGTAAGCCTCCTCATTTGCTCATCTTTAGATAATACCTCCTACAGTTGCATTGGCATTCTGTGTACTGACTTATATGTAGCTTATCCACAAAATTTTGGCTATGGCTTTAAGTTTATAATGCATTTATGTTAAGGAAGTCAGGATCTCAGCTGTTGCAAGTTAGCATAGCTCTCCTGAAATCAATAGTTCTCTGCCAGTTTCCACCATTTGATGATCTGGCCGTAATAATGTAATATTACTAAAGAGATAACACAGTGAAAAGGAAGCATTATACTGATTCAGCTGGGGCAGCTATTAGATTGGAGTACTGCTGAGCACATAATGTCTAATATTCACCTAATGGTTGATATCTATTTCATAGGACCCAATTTTTAAATCTCTATTAAGTGGAATTAATGAAGTTAGTTTTCCAGTGTTTTTAACTCCAAATTTTTACCAAAACATATGGTGTTCTGTTGGAATAAGATTCGCTTACAAGATTAGCACCTAAAAGTAAGTTTTGCCTACTTGTCTGCTGAGTATCTGGCAACCAAGACTCTGGGTTTTATTAGTATAGTTGGAGCCGAAAAGCTAGTTTTATGAATGCCCTTTGAAAAATCCCAAAATGTCTGTCTTGCAACATTTTTGTGTGTGAGCAGCTATCTTCAGAGTGTGATTCAGTATAAAAAGCAGCTGGTTTATGTGATGAAGAAAACATATGCAATATTTCCTGACTGGTGTGTAAAATAACATATACCTTTCCTTCCACTTCTAAATGCAAATCTACTCTCTCATACACAGTGAAAATTGAGATTGCTTTGAAGAAACTCTTATTAGGAATAAAGTGAGTATGAAAGTAGAATAGTAAGTTTCACTTCTGAATGTGCGAAGATTCATAATAAATTGAGGTAACTGTACTACATCCATATTTTTCTCCTGTTCAATACAGAAAGCTAACTGAAGTGGTCCTTTTTCAGGTAACTTCTTATAACACTGTGATATGAAATGCAGATAGTATTATTGTTTCTTGTTTGGTATGATTTTAAATAAGTTTTAACTTTTTCAATTTCTTCATCCAACTCAATCTTTTTTTCCTCTGATTTAATGTCAATCAAGAGGATGATTTGATTTTTTTGCCTTTATCTTCTAGCACATGTTAATACTGAATTTAGTGCTTTTATTTTAAGATCTAGCATCTTAACATGACTACAGTATATGCACAGTGCTATGCGTAGGCTCTTAGGCAAATTGCTGCCAGCAGGAGCACTCATAAAATCCAGACTTACATGTAGGGTACTGGATTACAGTCTTAGGAATATCATCTGTGATTGCTTAGATATGTCTTATTTTAAGAATTTATTCCATAAGTTTTTTTCCTGAAATTATAGTGAGAAGTGAAGTTTTGAGTCTCTACATTACTGGATGCCACTGTTTGTCTTATTGTTTTACTTATCTTTTAAAACTGAGCAGGAAAAAACAATATGCAAAATCAAACTTTTGGACTTAATGACTTTACTGTTCTCTTTTTCTCATAGTTGGAAATCTCCTAACCAATCATATTTTGTGAAGCTGAAAAAAAACATTTCACTTTGTTTAAAAAGATTTTTTTCTCTTTATAACTAATTTCAAAACCAAAGATATGTGTTTTTGATTGCAACTTTTTATTTTATATTAAGAGATTTGCTTTATTTTCACATCTTTAAGAGCATTCTTTAAGAAGTTTTTGATGAACACCTTGCAATGTTCTCAGTTTAGCACCAAACGTGCACTTGAGCAACTCCTGGAGCTGTGAGTTACAGTTCATCTGTACATACTCTGTGGAGAAATAAGCTGGAGTAATCTTCTCCCTAGTCAGCTAAGTTCTCATTTCTAACTCTGCCTTGCTCAACTCACATGTAGGAAGAATACACACTAATTCACTCTTCTTACTGCTCTACATCCATGTAACAAAAAATGATTGCTAGTAGTTATTTCCATACACTGCATGCATCCAGTAGTGGCACTAATAACAGTGAAGCATTGTTGGATGTATATGGAAGAAATCACAGTAGAATAAGCAAGAAAATTCAGCTGTATGCTTTATTGACTTCTGATTCTCACTTTTACTTCATCTGCATGGAATGTGCTTATGTATGACTGTGAAATTTCTGACTTCTTCTACTGACTTCTTTGAACACATAGGTGTTTAGTTGCTGGACTTTAATCTTTCAGAAGATTTCAGATGCATTTTTCTTGTGTATTGTGAAGAGTAAAACATAAGTCAGTTATCCATACAATCAAAGAACAAAACCATATGAGGGCATTTGTAGTAGAAATACTACCTGTTAACATGTTATATCTTCACAAAAAGATATTTTTATGATTTTTCTTTTCCTTCCCTCTAGGTAGTAAAATGGTACCTACAAAAGAGTCTTTACACTTTATAATCTTTCCCAACAATTGTGTATAACAACTGATATTAAAGCATATCAAACCAAGATGGGGTGATTCCCCATCCCTTCGTTTTGATATACTTTCAACATCTTTAAAGGCTTTTGAGATCAGGACCCCTACAGAGACTTTGAAGTTTGTGTTTTTCTTTCACTAGAAAGTGAAGCCTTGGCTTTAATGGCAGCTCAGCAAATATCTCATCAATATTTAAAGTGTCAAGTGTACCTCTGTTAGAGGTACCAATAGTAGATCAAAGATACTAGCACAGAGGTGCAGCATTTCCTTCAAAGGTCTTCACAGTTTAGCTTTTCTTTTGTTGGAAAAGAACTTCTCTTTTTAACATTTGTTGCTTGCATAAGTCTTAAAGACGTTGTTTGACAACTGTGGGGAATTAAATGTTTTGTTACCAAAGCCAGAGTGGATGGTGCAGTGGTTTTGAAGAGTCCTTCATGCTTGTTGAAGGAAGGAGAATGTTTGAAAAAGTCTTTTGCTTACTGTTTCCACCTTTTTTCAGTTGAATGGAATCTGTTAATGATAGCATTGACATACTTTTTGAGGAGGTCAAGAATAATTCAAGATGAATGAAAATTCAGTGGCATGAACAAATAAGCTGTAAATGGCTCTCTTGGGGACTTTTCTCATTCACTGAGGATTTAGGGTGTTTCTACTCTCATTTTTGCGTCACCTGCTTCCTTCCTTCTACTTGTTATCTAAGGCTTATGAATATGGCTGTGAAATCGAATCCCTTTATTACTCTTACAGCTCTTACTATGTTTCTCTGTTTTAAACATCTGTTAAAACAATTACAACAGTTATTACAGTAATAAGGCTTCCGATCATATTTTACTTGTTGTTTATCTGTTCCTGTGTTGTAATTTTGACTGGCACATACCCATAGTTACTATGTAATTTCAAGGTGTTAAACAGAGTTTGAAAGATGAATGACGGAAATGATGGGTCTTTATTAAAGAGAGGGTACTTTGCATTACATGTGCTTCATAATCATGCCAGAAAATTAGAATTAAGAAGCTTATCAGATGACTTCCATAGAGCATAGAATATTTTGATTCCATCACTTGCCACCTGATTCTCTTTAAAGTGCCCTAAAGATAACAGCGAGGTCTCAACTGTGTGTTACTAGATAGTGTTTTTACCCTGAAGGCTGAATTTTATTGAATAATGTGTCTTCATGTAAAATAAACAAAATTTGCTTTCTTTTGTCAGTTTGTGTTTCCCATCTCAGTGCCTCAGAATATAAGTAAATATTACAATGGGGGTAAATGCCTATTTATACTTTTCAAAGCTTTTCAGCTTCCAACATTTGGATTACGTTATACCTTTTTCTGATAGACAGTAATGGGCAGAGATAACTTTATAACTATTTGTTCCTAGATTTCTTGCTCATTAAGAATACACATACTTTGTCATTTGCAAGTTGTATTTTGAGATCTTTCAATTAACAAATTTTGAATCTTCTGCCAAACTCTTCTAAATCTTTATTAAGTGACACATAAGCAGCTTTAGCTTTGCCTATGACTGAGGTTGTATCCACTCGTTCATTCTGGTCATACCATTTGACTTCTAAAGATACAAGACAGTATTCATTTTCATATTTTTCTCTGGGAAGTTCTGTCATTTTCATTTTCATCGGCAGAGAAGCTTTTCTCTAGGTCTTAGGTTTGAGTTTTCTGTCTATGCTATTGTATTCGTTTTTCCTTTTTTTTTTTTTTCATTTTTTTCTTTTTCACTCCTCAGCGTGGTATCTATTCTGTATTGTTTCCTTAAATTACTTTTGGATCATAGTGCATTTTCTTGACAGTATCAACTTGGAATTCTCCCAAATTCAGAAAAGAGCTAGCATGAGAGCCTTTATGTGTTGCCTGGATTTTAATGATCATTCTACTATATTAATCTATTACTGTACTAATACCACTGTTGGAATGCATTTTGTTGCTAATGTACTTTGAAAAATCCTTATTGTCCTTAATTGTGCTGGCCATTGATTTCTCATTGATGTTAGCCTCGAGCACTCTAGCAGTCTCCTGGCTCCTAATTTGTATTAATTGCTATCAATGTTCCCTTTTTTAATTTTTTTTTCTCTCAGAATTTATTATTATTATTATTATTATTTTCACACTTGCTTTTGCTTCCCTTCGTAAGTCTTTTTCCTCTAAGGATGATTAATTTTAACTTGAGCTCTCACTTCCTGGTAAGACACTCCAGACTTTTGAGATGTCAAAGCTACCTCTGAACTCTGATGTTTGGATAAATCCAACAGTGACACTGTGACATCACACTGTAGAGTTCTACAGCTGCAGAATGTGGCACAACAACAGGTAGTATAAGATAAGAAAAAAGTCTATATGTTGTTTACAGTGAATTTCATATTGCAGTCTTGAGGAGACACCTGTGCACATCTCAGGAAATTTATGAATTCAGGTTGAGGTCTGTGCTAACTGCAGTTAAACTCGTAGTTGCAATGAGTCTAATTAAATAAAAAAGCAATTTTTCACTGCTACTCAACTGTGGTAAAAGCAAAAAAAAAAAAAAAAAAAAAAAAAAGGAAAAAAAAAAAGCTATGAATTGGTAAACAAACAAAAAACAACCAAAAAATTAATCTTTTAGCTATTGGAATTGATATATTCTAGTCAGTGACTATGGTGAGTGGATGCAGAGTGAGCATTTGTCTGCCTTTGAACTTTTGTGTGATTTTCTGTGGTCATAGATGTTAATAAACCATATCCATCCTAACTAAACAAACACTATATGTGTCAATTAGTGTAAAGCAAAGCCCCTACGTCCAGCTTTCTGAGGAAAGATATCTTTTAATCAAGAGCCAGTAAGAATTCTACCATGAGGACTTTGCACCAATCTATATAGATTTCCTTTTGTTATTAAGGAAGATGCATTTGAGCAAGGAGAGTCTTTTTCTCTTCTTGAAAGCTATTTCTATGTTATTTTTATACTAGAGTAAGGTTGCATTACCTTAATAACCAATAACTCAGCAGGAGGTCCTAATAGAGGTTATCTGAAGTTGAACTCCATCTGAAGTGGCAGAAGGCCACTGAAGGCCTGTGGGCTGTAATTAAAATACTGTAAAACTAGGAAGTAAAGGATAGCAGAACGTGTTAGCCTTAAAATGCTAACATGTAAGTGCTAAGTCTGGATTCTGCCACTTCTACAGGAGTGTTGCTCATTCATGAGCAACTAAACTGTTACGCTAAAGACTAAATTTATATTTAGAATCCCTAAAGCTTAAGGAGTGGTGAAGGTTAGCATGATGATGGGAAAAATGAGTGCATACAAATCCATGCAGCTTTTATTATACCTTTCTTCTCTGTCTGCTCTCCTCCATTTTTTTTTTCCTCTTTTTCTCCATTCTTCCTTCTCCAGTCTGCTTTTAGAGAAAAATATTAGAACTTATACATAGAAAACTAATACAAAAAACCTTCCATGCAAAGAAACACTGCATCTGTCTTTACCTTGTTTCTATTCATGGCTGGCTGGTTTTACATTGTCTCATCAGTGACTGGCACTGCAACTAGCAAACCAGTTACTTCTAAGGGCAGCAGTGATCTGTCTGGAGGTCCTGCATTATTAATTTTCTACTTGTGCATTCCAGTTGATCTGTCAATCTGTGGGCAGAAATGCAAGATAAGAGTCAATAACAAAAGGACTAATCTCCCACAGATAGAACAAAATAGTTTTTGAGCTTTAGAAGCATGCAGAAAACACCAAAATCCTTGAGAAGGAGAAAATCTGATAACCACTTTATAAAAGTACAGTGCAAATGATGTTCTTCTTAATTCGTCTTTCGTTACCATTCATTGGGTGTGTTGATTACAGGAATGATGTGAATACCTGGCTATTCCTATTTGAAAAGAATGTGAGGTTGCATGTGAAAATCAGGAAATATTTGGAAAAAAATCTTCTGTCAGCCCATACTGTCAAAACCAAGCTCTGTACAACATAGTTATATGGCTGAATTTTCACCCAGCATTTCCCTTTTCTATTTGCATTCATTTGAGAAGATCATTAACCAGTTTAGGTTATTGCAAGGTATTTATTCTATTGTCTCATCTTCTCTCCACATGTAACAAGATATGCTGGTAAGTATATCTGCTGTCTATAAGTTACATTAATGCTGACCAAAATTAATTCCTGGCATTAAAAAATTAAAATACTGTAGCCATTATTAAAGAGGTTAGTGAGAACCTGTGATGTGAAAGTTGAATCTCTCATTACACTGACAGCACTTGAACTATGAGCTTATCTGCTCATCTCTCTACACAGCACAATTTAGTACAGAGATACTGAAGTTAATTTTCAACAGGCCAAACTGGATATCAGAAGCAGTCTGTCTGTGATAGCACTGAGCTTAGCATTGTCTAATCAATTTTTCTATGAAATGGAATACATTAGCCTATATGGAACTTACACTGTCATGTTTAGATTACTTTTGATGCGCAAGTTAATTCCCACAAATATCCAATACCAGGTCAAGTGTCCTTCTCTTACATTGAAGTGTATTGTGTAAGCAGCCCTGTTGGTTAATCTCGTTCCTGCAGAATTAGAATATAGTTGTGATTGCTCTGAGAAAATTGAGATGAAATAGTACTAATGTTAGGAGTTGGGTAGCTTTTACTCTCTGAGTCAGTAACTAATCCTATGGTTGGTTAACAGATACTTGAAGAGGAGATGGATTTTCCCTTTGATACTTGCTAATGAGAATCCCCACACGTTGTGCTTAGGGGCATTCTTCAACAAACTCCCAACTCATTTTTAAAAATTTGTGAAAAACAGCAGGGAAACTTCACTAGACAAGACTTGAAATCACTGAGCAGAGGAGATGCCCTAAGGATAGAAATGACAGCTGCTATCACATAACTTCATGACCATTAGTAATATCTACACTTTGCATGAGAAATGCAGGGGCAATCTAATAACTTGCTTTAGAATGTGTGCTGATCACCTCAGTGACTAAAAGTTTACACTTTCCCCCAGTGTAAACACTGCTTCTTTGGGATCTCTATACTTTCCTGTAGTTTCCTCTGTCTCAGAGTAGTGGGAGTCTCGGATACACTAGAAAATGGAGGAATCTGCACTCAAAGGTAGAAAATAAATCTTAAGAGGCTTTGTATGAACCAAGTCCCCTTCTAGAATGTCTGTCACTGGTTTTACCAGATACCTATGAAGAAATTCAGAAACTTCTCCAAGAAGCTTTATAAATGGGACCTGAGCCAAGCTGGAGCTGAATCGATGTATTTTGACTGGTAAAAAAAAAAAAAGACTACTACTTGATAGAGTAAATTTTCAGCTACAAAACACTACTTTTCAGCATAGTCACCTCCATTACCTGTATGTTTTTATCAGCAATGTGCAAGAGCCTGCATGCTGTACTCATAGAAATTTGCATGGTGTTCTGGAGTGTGACTTGTCTTTCACATTGCTGTCAGCACTGCTGAAATGCGTCACCCACCACCTTGCTGTGCTCACATCCACTGTTTGGTTCCCATAAATGTTCAGCAAGGATAAATGAATGTCAATGAGTGCCATTTTTTCTGCACAGAGGAATTCAGTGACACTCCTGTGTTTCATACATACTTCCATATCAGATGCCATTCCGTCAGATTGCCCCTCTGCTGCCACCTGTCACATGTAACAGGTTATTGTTGAGAAGGTTTGTTCTCTACTGCCATCCCAACAGCATCTGACTCTGATGTTGTGGGCCAACACAGTAAAATAGGAGGCATTACCTTTGGAGCAGCCCTCATATATGGTATCTGTGTTATTCTAATAAGAGATTTTAAGAATTTTTTTTTTCGGCAGATTTCCCAAATATGTGACACAAGAATATCTGTTAATTAGCAGAAATTTTCAACAGTGGATTGTAATTCCTCTATGAAACAGAGAGGCTCTAAAAGAAAGAGAATTCTAATATCAACTTCGCATCACTTTTTAATTTGCAACTAATTTTCACTGCTTAATTAACCTGTAACCAGATTGCTTGAATTGGAGAAGGCTAAAATTTAGAGTTTCAGTTCATTGCATTGCTGAAGAGACAATGTAAAGTACAGGTTTTTGGTCCAAACAAGTGAAACGATGGATTTTTTTTTTATTTTTTTTTTTCCAATTCAGTCCTTTTTTTATGACAGTAAATATTTCCATTATATTGTTGGAGCAGAACTCAGTATGGAAATTGGAGCATAGTTTACCAAGGCCGTGATAAATATTTTCTTTGGATTAGAATAATTTTCATGTTAAAATCAGAAACCAAGCCTCAGCTGATTCATTGCCTTCACTTTGAATCTCCACATGAGTAAGACGAGCACATTTGAAGCTGGAGAGTCACAGTTAAATCCACTATGTGATAAATCTTGTTTTTCAGCAACTTCTCTGTGGTCACAGAAGGTGCAACATGGTTTGTAGACTTATGTAGTTACATACACCATTACTTCTGGATTTCTTACAGTAAAGCTTAGCATCTGTTTTGTGATTTGATGAATGGGTTTGATCTGTTATTTTAATTGCTTCCTAGTAAGACACTAATGACCTTTTTTGTTCCAATAAACACTGTTTTGCTTAGTTGTAAATTAAATTTAACTAAACACTTCAAGCTTTATTACTTTTTTCTGTTTGATGACTAGTCAGGCAATGTGCTAACCCCGTATGCAAAGACTTATGGTATTATCATATCTTATGTTGGGTTAGGGGAAAAATCCTTACAATGTTCTAGATGAGTAATAGAAAATATGGATAGATTACACTTTCATTTAAATAACAGATACACAGCTGGGAATCTAGCTACCATGTAAGGCAGATATATCTCTATTTATGATTTATTGATTTCCTTAAAAATAGATGATGTAAATAAGTTTTATAAGCATAAAGAAGAGTTGATAGAAGAGCTAATTCAAAAACTTTTAGGTTATCTTTGTCTGACTGTGTACCAAGTAGCAGTAGATGGATTGAAGTTTTTGTATATCATTGACTTTGTTTTATGGTAAAATAAGAAAAAATTTGATATGAGGCAAAAAGAAGAGGCTGAATGAATAAAGAAACTCTCAAAACAGACTGTAAACAGCAGATCTTTTGAGTACCATTTGTTGTGATTTGTGGTGAGATTGTGTGTTGTGTGAAGAGACTCTTTCTAGGGCTGTTACGGAAGAGAGACTCTTAAAACATTTTGCATAGTGACCTAGGAAGCATGTAATGAAAGCCAGTTCTGTGTTGTAATACTACTGTTTTTCTCAAAGCTTCTATGAAATTATTAAGGATCCCTTGGGGATGAAGACTCAAATTCTACTGTTTATAATATGTTTTGTTCCATTTCATATCAATAATCCACCCAGATGTGCAGTTTAGGGTGCTGTTTGATGGTAAGTTCAAGCAGATCCAAGTCTGGGCTGCATGTGCTATCCTTATTGCCAGCTATCTGTTTCTGCCTCTTTACTGCTGTTCTGTTTGTTGTTGTGCTGTGACTTATCTGGTAAATGATCTGACTAAAAGCTCTTCCAGAAAACAAGAGATAGTCAGTTATACTAACTCACTGCATGGCTTGCTAGGCACAGATGTAGGACTGTCTGTTTGGCAGTGGTCCATAGTTAGATCAATTTAAATTGATCATCAAACCACACCTTTAGAGTCTGAAAGGCCAAAAGTAATGTGAGCTACTCAGGGAGAGGGTCTGCCATTTGAAATTTCCAATTGATAATAAGTCTCTTGAAAGAGTGTATTAACGGAGTTTGCTGCCCTTGAGGTATGAGTGCTGACTGCAGTTTTGCTCAAAGAAGATTAATCAGAGGTTTAGGAAGTATTAGCAGCACCTAAGAAATGCAGTTCATCCAAGACCAATTTAGAAGCTTTGTCTTTAGCCTACAAGGCTCTTGTAGAGTGAAATAGGATCCCTACCAGTGTGTCTGAGAGTATAAAAGCTTGCTCTGTTTACAGAAAAAAATGGAGCAAGCAGCAAGACTATAAAGGTGCTGTGTTAGCAGGCATAGGGAAATCCTAATGTTTCCTTAGTGGTGATGGGGAAAAAAAGTGATCTTGAGGAATAACTTCAGCATTCACCTGACACGGCTGCTTTTCATAGTAAATGCCAGTTTTGCAGTTTTCATTACTCTCAAGAGGAGGAGTCTTTTTTTCAGTAGATTAACTGCACTTGCACTATTTCTCTGACAGAATTGGCTACATTTTAGCTTGCTTACTTTAAAATTTTATTTCTATTTATTATAAATTTTTGTCCCATTTTGTCACCACTCTTGAGTCTTTGACTTTTCGTGTACTTTATTCTTGTTTCCCCAAAATAACAACTCCTTTTATTGGAGAAAAAATGATCGACATTTCTCCTACTTGTAAAATGAATCGTTTCTGTTGTTTTTTATTTTACGTGGAACGTATGCAATTATTCTTGATGTCTGTTTGTGATTGGTTCTATAATACAGATAGAGAACTATGCAAGTTGCCAGTCTAAACTCAGCAGAATCCTCTTATCTTATTCTTCAGCAGTATTAAACAAGCTAAACTATGTATTTCATTTGTAACAAGAAAAACTGCTTTCTAGTTGGCTGTTTATGTTGAACTTCATTAGAGAAGCATTCCAGGGGACAGAAAAGAGGGTGGATTCTTTTCTCTGGGACTTACAGGCTCAGACTTCTTTTGACTTCTCCAACGTACATAATTACAAACCTCAGGAAGTTGCTCAGAATACTTCTCTGAATCAGCATTCTCCATAGAACTCTAGCGTTTCTTTGGCCAAGGAGGAAAAACACAATGCTGTGGTGCTGAAGAAGACATAGTGTGAGCTGCTGCCTGAGAAGGAGGTTCTGAGATTTCAGGGTTTGATTGGTAGGCAAATGCAGACAATGCTAACGTCACTTCAGGGAGAAAATAATAGCTAAGGTCAAAGCTATACAAGCTTACAGTGAGAAAATACTCAGCTCTGTTCAGCAGCAAGGAGAATACACGTGTGTTACAGAATTCTATGTTCTCAGGGGAAAAATATTTTTAAAGTGAAATACTTCAACTAAAATGATCTGTTTTGAGATCTCTTTCAGCTTGCAGTGATGAGCAAGGTGAGTAAAGGCTAGAAGAACAGTAGACACATTGATATTCTTGCACTTATTATTACGTGGTTGGTAAAGATTAAAGAGCAAGTTATTTAGTGGCACTATGAATCCATTTTAATTAAAAATAAATTTTATCTTCTCTGGTTTTGCTGTTTTTCAGATTTTGTATCCCTTTGCTTGTTGCTAACTTCGCTGCTATTCAACTATGTTTGACGCATTGTATAGCTTTTTAAAATATTCTGGCTATAAGTAGTCTGGATATTTTTTGCTGAAGAAACATTCCTGCTGTGTTTTTTCTTCCACCTTACTACTAATTTTGAGATTTTTCTGTTTTTAATTTATTCATTCATTTGTAGTTCCTCTTCCAGACATAGATTCCATTCATGCTTACCTTCTAATCTCTCTTACCTGAGTCTTGTCAAGCCATTTTCCTCCAGAGCCTTTGCTTTATTTTGGATTGTTCCTGATCATAAATTAGGCGCAGCCTGCTCTCCTGCATTTTTAAAATAAATAAATAAATAAACAGACAAACCTTCAATCATAACACTTGTAACTACTCTTTCTCTGTTTGATTAGTGTTCAGAGCTATTGCCTCAACCTCTTCTCTGGTAATCCAACCTGGATCCATCCTGAGTCACCTCTAGCCTGCTGTCCAGCCCTTTTGCTTGTCTGAAATTGTTTCTGCTAAAATCTGTAATCATTTTCCTAGTGGAACCTCAGGTCTTTTACTCTCACCTTGATCTTAGCTACTTATGACTTTCAGAGTCAGTCATTTTAAATTCTCATGTTGGGTTTGCTTTCACACACTCTCCTCCCTGGCCACTCCTTTGATGTAATTGTAGGTGACTGGTTTCTTTTCCACAGATCCATGGGATTTTCAACAGTTATATTTACAGTACTTTGGACTTTGACAGTTGAAGTTTTAGTGTGAGTGCATTCTGGGAAATCTTAGAATCTACTGTGATGTGCAGTATGAGATTACTCACTAAATTATTTCCTGGTACATCTCTCCTTCCTTTTCTACCAGACCTTGTTGTTCTGACCTGTCATTTGGACATCAATGACTTTTAGACATAATACCATGTTCCTGATCTCTGCCTTGTCAATGCTCTGCTAGCTCTGTTCTGCCAGTTTGTACTGCTGACACCTCTGCCATTCAAAATAGGAGTTAGGTTGTTAGCATGGGAGAAGCAGAACGGGAGAGTGGCAAGAGCACATGTGGATTTCCGTAATGTAAAAGTGAAATAATTATCGCAAAAAGGGAGTGGATTGCTAGTTATGGTGCCTCATTATTTCAAACAGCTTTTGTCTCGCTTCTGCTCTGGTGTTCAGAGACACATCTGTGCAGTCAGCTGCTGACCGTGTGGCAGCTGAAGTAAATCTCATTCATCTTCCCACAGGGGAGCTCGCTCAGGGAGGTACACACCCAGGCTGAGCTCTCTGAAGCTGGCTATTCTGCTCCAAGGATGCTTCCCTCAGCTTTCCTTTATTTTATTTTAGTTTTCCGACCAAGGAAAACCCCAAGAAAAAGCTGCTATTTCTCTCAAGTTTGTATGAAAGGAAGAATTCAAAGTTGTGCTAATTAATACTGACTACTGCTCAGGTCAACCACTGCTTCAGGGCTGGAACATTGGAGTGGGTTAATCCCAGGCTGGTTGTCTTCTCACAGGTTTCTCACATTTCTCTGGAACTGGGTGTCAGGAGGGCTGCGGGACAGGAGCACTGTGGGCTGGAGGTGAGGCAGGGCCTGGCAGGCTGGGGCCAGCTGGGACTTCATTGGATAAATTCATGGAGCAGGGTCAATGGGCTCTGTGGCCATGCTGGGATGCTGCTGTAGCATTGCTAGTGCAGGTGGAGGGCTTGAGGCTGAGTCAAAATGGACACCAGGATCCATGGACAATGGGAAGGGCCAGTCAGGGCTGCAAAGGGCTACGTGGGCCTCAGGGGCATGAATACTAAGTGCAGCTGAACAGGGAGACACAGTGGCTGTTGATGCAGCAGGATGGACTCTTCATTTCTGCTGAAAGCTGAACTGTTCTGGTGGCACTGCTGAGGTGGGCTTTGGGAAGAATAGCACCCTAGAAGAGCAAATGGATCAGTTTATTACCCTCTACTTATTCTTAAGCAGATGGGAGGTAGGCTGGCCAATGCTATTAATGAATGAGACGAGAAATTGGCGCATTTGGATGCACAGAGAGGAGTGACTTGGGGAATTTTTTCAAGTCTTTGTAAAAATCTCATCATCTCTTTGTTTAGAAAATCAGAGTCTGCATTCCTCTATACCTCTGAAATACTTGAGCCTTAATTCTGTAATGTGGCATGTAGTATTTTCTTTCCTGACATGAATTACATGAATTTCTTCCTTAAGCCTATGTATTTACTTAATGTTTTAGGAATAAGAAATGCCTTTGATCAAATATTGCACAAATGACAAAAGGATTATGAGAAAAACTCCAGCTTAAGACTTCTTAATGAGTATTCATTTTTGAAAATTTTAATTTTTCATCTTTTTCCATGAATATATTTAGAGATCTTGAAAGTAAAGGGATGATAAGATGAGGCCTTTCCTAAGCACTGGGTTACAAGTTTTTTCTTTCTCTTGCCTTTATGTTGTAGAAAATTAAGAAAAAAAACCCTTTTTTCTCAGATTCTGAATAGTGGACATAGAATCCAGGGTCACTGATGCTTTAACTTTTGAAGTGCTGTGTTTTGTTATTTATTTAATGCTAGTAGATGTTATTTCTTTATGAGAAGTTCTTATCTTGCTTTTGAGATAGAGCAAAGCTTCCTTTCTACTTACTCTCAATGTCTTTATTTCTAACATGAGCATTATGTTACTTGGAAGTAGAAAAGTGCTGAATAAAATTGATAGAAGGGCACTAAAGAAGTATTTAAAGCAAGAGGGGTGGAAATTCATGGCTACTGAAACATTCCCATTGGAAACCTCTGATTTCCTTAGGGTACCATGTAATGATAGATTTCTTTATGGCCATTGGACAGTTTGAAGTGGTTGTGGAGCCTATATGCACTGACCAGTTGAATGCCATTTTATTTCTTACATGGATTCATGCTATTCTTAATAGTCTCTGAAAAGTGTCTCTAAACGGATGGGAATATAGGCAGGTATATCCCACAAATTATTCTATAGATGTGGGATAAATCACCATAAAACGACATAATAATGAACTTTTATTTGCTTATATATATAAAATTTATTTATTTATTTATTTGTCCTGGACTCCTGCAAATAGTAACCTAAAGCATGCAAAATGCTGTTTGCTCTTATCAGCCCTGCTGACATCAGTGTAGTTAGCTCTTGCAGGATAAGGGGAAGATTCTCAAGAGCAGAATTCTTTTCAGTATTTCAGTATTTTATAGTATAATAAAAAATCCTTTGTCCTTCTATATTATTGTATTGCTGTATTGAATATTTATCTTTTTTACGTCATCCTCAAGTTAGTTAATCAGTTGTGAAATCAACTGTAATGGCTCAGCATTAAGGAATCCTGTGTTTTTAAAGGGAAAGTTAACTGAGTTTCTGCATGTTTTAGCATCTACGGTAGTAAGTGATGACTGGGGTAGCAGTGAGAACAGGAATGACATGAATGTCTTAGAATGGTCAAGAGAACAGAAAATCTAAGTTCCAGGATGGTCAGTTTTGATTATTGTTCTTGTTGACTACAAATAATCACAGGCAGGGATCTGGATTACAGGGTTACAGAGGAATAATCTTAACTATATTTAAAGGCAGTGTTGATCAGTTGTCAAATGAAATCCTCATTTCTTGGTATAGATCTTATTACACTGGTTATTATATTGACATGGTACTGATTCCTCAAGAAGAACAAAGGAGCTACAGAAACCACCAAAAATATGTTTTTGTTTGTCTTCGTTAGCCAAACCCTCTGATTCTCCACAGCTGAACTGATTTTTCTCTAATTAAAATATAAATCCTTTTTGGAATGAGCTTGTTTGCTACATTTTTGTCAAGATGACATTTTTATAATGAAGTTTTAATTGTAAACTTCTGAAAGAAAGATTGTACTCTAACATTGTTATCAGTGCTTTCACAATAGAGTAGCCAGTGTGGAACTGTGATAGGTGTTGTATAATTCACTCTGTTTTCCCCGTTCCCTGTTCCATCCCCTTCTCCCCCAAGACTGACCCAAACAGAAATGGTCCTTGATTGCATTTTACTGTATGGCTTCCTATATTAAGAAAGCTGTCTTATACAAAGCTTTGAGACCCTGCAGACCTGCTAGACTGTGGTATGGAATATTGTTTGGGGAAAAAAAAGGAAGGGGGGGTGGTGGTTTTACTGTGTCTGGATACTAAGCTAATCTATCCAGTATGGCTGTTTCATATGGTTAAGCCTATTACAACTTTGCTTGACGTCTTTCATCTTTGTTGAGGATATAGGGTATCATTAACATTACCAGCTGCATTGTTTTCTGCTAATATCAACAGAGGAAAAAAAAAGTTCTCTTGTTTTCTACTTATATAGCTCTAGTATTGCCAAACAAATGTGAAACAGGCTTTTACAATAATAGTATTTTCCCAAATGCCCTGTTAATTTTCAGTAAACCAAAATAAATGTGTTATTGTTTATTAAGACAGTGTGACCCATATGGATTCCAGATGATATGAGTTTCAATAAAATGCTGCAATTAGATGCAAGCAACTTGAATTTTTTTCAGTTCAAGCACCTAAATGTAACTCAGGACAAGAAATGGTCATTTAAGTTGTGTTGGAGATTGTATTTTACTTATACTCAGAGAGTCACAGAATTGTAGGAGTTGGAAGATCATAAATTCCATTCCACCAGCAATGATGATAGTTCTGTTCACATACATACTGCTTTTCACTTGAACCTATCTAAGAAGACTTGAGCTTTTGGTAGTAAGTTTAATGCAGGAATGCTGTAGGCACACTGATATAACTGTATCTACCAAAGTACATCTTTTGTCTTCCTATGAGGATTTAGGGGCCTTATCGGCTATGACTTCTGGGGAAGTTGTCTATGTATGACAGTTCCTAATGGCCATCTTGTTTTGGATGTACTGTTGCATATTGATTTAGACTTCAATAACTATTTTTTTTTTTTTTTTTTTTTGCTAAACTGAGTATAATAAATCAACACAACTTTTTGCTAGGTAGCTTTCCTCTTACTGTATTTGGTATGAGAATTATTCTTTTTATGGAATAATTGTCATCTTCAAAAATGGGTGAAAGTTATTCAGATATTTCATGTAAAGATCAAGGACCTGTTGGAATCAGTTGAATTCTAAGGGTGTGTCTTCATACAGTAGTGTGCTATAACCATAACATAATCTGCATTCTGTCTTACTGTATAAAAAAGCTATGGATTGTTAGCAGTACAAAAAGTTGCATCTTAGAGACAAAGTTGAAGTAGTATTTTCTTTTTCCTGGAAAATACAAAGTTACTAACATATTTAAAATATTGATGAGATTTTTGTAATTCACGCATGTAACTGAAAAGTTATTCCTAAGCACTTATACTTCTGCACAGTATTTGCAAACGGTTGACTTACAGGACCATGAAAGAATTTGCATTTGAACTGATCGACATGGTCTCTGTAATGTAAATCTTATGGAATGTACATCATTTTACAATCATTTAGTCTAATTAATAATAATACACTTTTGGCCAGTATATGTCTAATGATGTTTTTCAAAGGAAAAGTATCTGTTTCTCCAATTTGGGGCCAGTCTGGGAGCAAATTTATGCCTGATCATAGTGGCCAGTGATGCATTAACTGAGTGGTAGTGACGACGCCCTGCTGATGGATCACATTTTCAAAGATCCATGAAGAATAAATTTAGACAAACTTATCCTGTTGTCCTACAATGTGTCTGGCAACAGTGAGAATGTTTTGAGATAGTAAACTGTCTTGGGAGAAATAGGGTTATCTCCATAGAGACTATGAACAGTGATTTCCACGTGTGTTCTGAGCAGAGTGTTCAGTCAGGGTAGGTGGATAGTGTTTCCAGGGAAAAACACAAGGCTAAAGGTTTCATTTGCCTCTGTGTTAATTTAGTCAACCACTTCTCTGGATAGGACATCTGCATAACACTCCTATTCCGTCTAATATTTATAGGGTGAGAGGCCATGAATTCCCAAAGAACATACAAAGATGTTTTGCAAATAGATTTTTATAACAATATTAAAGTAGAGACATTAATGCTCATTGTTCTATATTCTATATCTATATGTTATAAAGTGATACTTGTAGAAAAATGTATATTGGAGAAAAAACAGCAATCTGTAATTTCAGCTTTGTAATTTCAATGTTGCAAATGTAATAACGTAAACAGTGGATGATTTGGTAATCCCTTGAACATTTTCAAGGGTTTTACCAGTAGCTGAAAAAAAAATTATTTGGAGATTTAATAAAGGTAATCTTTGCAAACATTGAGTGAATTTGGAAATCTGAATACAGATTCTGACTTTTTTTAGTACTTGTGAATTTTCACTTTCATAGTTTATCCTTTCACTAGTTGAAGGTTTTAGGTGTTTTGTTTTTTTTTTCTTTTTTTTTCCTTTTTTTTTTTTTTCCCAGATTTTTACTTTTCAGCTCTTGAATCTGGTAATGATATTGGGTAGTCATAATTTTAGTGGAAATAACAGGATCTGCCAATACGAGATGGCTGTTTTTGCTAAGTAAGTTACAGGAGTCAAGCTGGCTTTCATTTTTAAAATGTAGAAAATTTATTTTTACGTTTATCATGTAGAAATACAAAATTGGTAAATAATGCTAAAATTTTGATACACAGATTTAGTGAAGTTCAATGTATATCTTTAGAGTTTAAAAAAAATTTCTTCTATTTAGAAGAGATCCCAGTTGGATTTTGACAAAACAAAGGGGATTGGAAAAGCCAGTTGTGTGTTTTTAGATTAATAGGACATAGAGTTGTCTGATCAAGTGTCAACTTTAGAGTGAAGGACTTTATCGTGTTAGTGTTCTGTAAAGCTTAAAAGCTTGTGTGCTAGAGTATATCTTGCTGCTCTGACTGCTTTTGTAAGTCTTTAACAACTGCTTTAGTTACAGTTTCCTAATGGTGGGAACTATTAAGCACCATTCTGATGTTTAGAATGGCTTTGGGAAGTATGTGCATGATGTGAAAACTTCTGAAACTGCTCGTAGGCTTTTTGAGTTTTAGATTACAAGTTCCTCTCAAAATTTTGCGTACTGAAATTGCTTAAACATTTTTTTTTCCAATTTTTTGTTTTTCAGAGAACAGTAAAAATACAGTCTTCAGCTGTATAATTTCGCAGTCGTGTTCTGCACCTGAATAAACTACCCTTCATATTAGAATATCTGTCACATGCAGCTAGAAAGGTAAACTTCAGCTGAATTTATACTTCTGTCTACCCCTCTTTTATCATTACTGCCTGCCCATGTAATATCCCCTCAATATTTGTTAGTATTACATGGTGCTCGATGACCATTTATGATCTGCAGCCCAGATTCTGTTTTCCCTGCAGTCACTATTTGTTAAGCCTGGAATATTTTGGATCTTTCATGAAATTTGACATTAAAAAAGACCACCACAACCACAACAAAAAATTTCCAAGGCTAAAAGTATTCTAGTAAGAATATTGTATATCTCCTAATTTTATGTATAGCAGTTGTATACATATACTAGTACAATAAGTACAACAGTTCTGGTTGTACTAATTAAATGTCAAAAGTTTGCTATTTAGAGAACTCCATGAAGATTTTTTTGTTATTGTTCAGTATCATCAGGTTATTATAAAATATCAGACAAAGCTAACAAAATACTTAGACTATTTTACACCTGTGTTGTTGCACTTGCTATCAGTTTCCCTTCCCACAATATGCCACTTTGTTGTGCTTTCAAATTTTTTTTGATTCTGTATTAGAAAAATAATATTATCATTTACATTCCTTACATGCTTTAATGAAAGTTTCTCCCACAATTAGCTATTATCTGGTACAATTTAAAAATACTCTAGGCAGCAAAGCTGATAATGTGTTACTAGTATGTTGCTCACCTCTAAAACTAATGTTGAATTATATGCTGCTTCCAAGATTTGTTTACCTATTTCTTAAAGACATAGGAGATAATCTTGCATTGTGCCTTACTTCCTGATGCTATTAATAGAGCACACACACCCTTGGTCGCTTGTTTAGATTTAGCAAAACTAATAAATATGAAAAGTCTTTAAGCATAGTGTTTCCCTCTAGTGCCTTTGAATGAAGTCTCCTTGTTGTGTCCTAGCAGCTTTGCTTGCATAAAACTACGCATTCCATACGATTCATTTTAAAATGCTTGCACTTTTTTTTTGTCTTCAAATTCCTCTTCTTTTATGAAGTATTTTGTCCACTGAAATATTCTGTCCACATGTTGAGATTTAGAAAGGACTTACTTCAGAACTCAGTGTTATTATGTGCCAATTTTGAAGTATCAATGATAAACTAAAGATCTTTGTTACCCTTCAGTTAAACATGCTGGATGTTATAATGAGGCGAATAGTTCAGCTGTTCATACCACATGCTATTTCCTATTGCATGACTATTGAAAAAATGAAGCCAACTCATAAAAATTCTATTTGGCTTGAAAATTCAGTGCCATTCATATTAATGCTAAACTTTTAACTGACAAAATTATATAGGAATGGGTAAACTGTGTCAACAGTTAAGCAGGAAAAAGACATTTAAAAAAAATAGAGGAAATTGAACACCATCGAAGTAAAGATTTTTCAACTAAATTATAAAGTAAAATGAATACCCACCCTCCACTCTGAATAATCTTGTTTGGAATCTCTAAATAATTGGAGTTACAGTATAGATGAGAAGAATAAAAGATATTTTTTTCTTACTTATGTATATTAAAATCATTAAATATATTTGAAAGATAAATATTTAATGTAAGGACTTGTTGAGTGGTAATATTAGAATCAGATGAGATACTTGATCATGTTCTCAGATACTACATTACAGACTTTCTGCTTCTTAGGAAATCAATTGTAAATATTTTTCTTAAAAAGCTGAAAACAGGTATTTCTACATGCTCAAGTGAATCCTAATGACGTTACAAGTTTCTGGGGAATCCTGCCTGTACACAGAACGTGCACAGTGTTTGGGTTCAAATGAGTGTTACTGTTGCTCTAGTAATGATTTGCTGTAGGTGAAGATATCTGCCATTCTTCAAGATTTCTGTTAGGTGGTTAGTTCTGTGGCCTGTTCAGGTTCTACCTGAACTCCACATGCAAATCTGTGAATGTTTCTGGTGCTATTTGGGAAAACTCTTAACAGAACTTTCAGCCTTGCTCTGCTCTAGTTCTGGATTAACAAGAAAAGTGTGACTGCAAAATGGCTTTTGCATCTAAACTCAAAAGTATTCTGGCATTAGGAATACAATTTTTTGTTTCATACCCTTCTCTGTGCCACTTGTATGGTTGCCTACATGGCAGTGAATGAATGAAGTTCCTATGGAAGAGCATGGTTGGAGGGTGTTACTGTTCATTCTTGTCTGGATTAGATTCTATTCTGACTTGAGAGGAATGTATGCTAGGATTTTTGCTGTAAGTGCTAGTTCAAAGCAAAATTTGTGTTTTTAGTGTTGCTTCTTGTCATATACGTTTCATTTAAAGGTATCATGGAAGAAGAGAAGAATCTTTTTGTGAATGGAGGAGGGAGGAGATAAGAACAAATCATTATTTGGGAACTGGTAAACAGTATGCAAAAGTTTGGGAATGTTTTTCAAGACATGGAAAAGATAGATGATTGACCAAAAAGCTGTGACTGACCGTAAGGGTTGGCAATGTTCATAATTGAGAGCTATTCTAACTGTGGATGTTCTGCATAGATAATGTCTAGGAAACTTTTTTTTTAAACAAGAATGTTGGATTTTATAAAGAATTGTATCTTTGTAAACTGTTCCTTCAAGACAGGTGGAACTAACTTATAAAGTCTTTGTATCTTTAAAGTATTCTTATAAGACAGATGTTCCCTATTTGTTTATAAAATCCACTAAGAGAACCTTTAAAAAGGCACATTTGGTCTTTTGAAAAATGATTATAGCAAAAAAAAAAAAAAATATATATATATATATAACTGTTTATTTAAGTCTTTTCTTCGTAAACTCTAGATAGGAGAACTTTGGTCTGGCTCAATTTTTTGTCAATTGTTGTGTTGTTAGTAATACACATAGCTTTTTATATTCAAATTTCCAATAATGAAGTCAGTTATTATCAAAAGTAACATAAACATCAATGATTAATTGAAGATTTCCATTCTAGCAGAACAATTTATGTATATTCATTCACACATATGCATTCGTGCTCATGTCTTGTGTAGGTAGAGGGCAGGTGTGGGGCAGAGATTCTGTCCTCGAGCTGTGGGCTACACCTGTGGAAGCAAACACCTGGTAAACAAATTTCATGTACAAGTAGAATTTCTAGTGGGTCTTCTGTACATTCTGTTGTTTCTTTACAGCTCTAAAGCTGCAGATTTATTGTTTCCTGACTTTCTGCCAGAGCCTGGCATAAAGTCTCTGGCTACAAAGTGTAAGAGATTAAAAAGAGAACAACTTTTGAATGAGGAGGCTGCTTTAAATTATTCAGAGATCCTCCCTCTTCCTCTGTTCCTTTTCTTGATGTTTTGGATCAGCAGCACATTTCTAGCTGTAAGTGTCTTTAGAAAATATGTTTTAAAGAAACAACATCAATTTGTAAGAATGTGAAACAAAAGCACAAAGCAGTCATTTTTGCTTCATTGCAAGTGGTATAATAGACAACTGTCTCAACTGGAAGTATGAAGAATCACTAAATATACAAGTTCTGCATAGTCTTTTAAAATACTTTCTGAGGGAAAAATACTTTTTAAGGAAAAAACATGCAATTGAGACTTTTCACAGTAACTGGTTTAACTTCAAACTTTTGGCATCAGGATCCATTTGCTGATCCTTTTGTCAGTTAAAAAATATGCTTTTCTAAGAGCTCTCTAGGAAGCGAATACTCCCTGAGGGTACTAAGGCATTTTGAAGAAAATAAAAAATGAGTTAAATCTTCACCGAAAACTTGAACTGGACCCAAACTTAACATTTCTTGAGGTTTGACAAGTTTGGAATGTTTCCTTCCTCTCCACCCTCATTACTTTTCATTTACACGCTCTTCTGCATTTCCAATTTTGGGCCAAGAAGTGAGCTATGCGATGCTGGAATTTTGCACCAAAAAAGGGCAATATTTCTATGGTATATTTTGGCATGCTTATAAGAAAAGAATTCCCACAGAACTTAAGGGAAACATGTCCTTGTTGGAATGCTGGATGATTTGGGAAAAAATCAAAAGTTTAGGTAACATTTTAGTAATAGCAGTGATTGTTTATAATTTAAGAAAATTGTTTACGTCAGATTCCCCTTCTTTCCCTTACTAGCGGTTAACATCATTACCTAAATATAATACTAACATTATTTTATTTATTTGGGATTTATGTAAATTAATGGACTATAAAAAGAAGTGAAGATTTAATTAAAATTAAATAGAATGAAAAGATCTGTATTTTTAAAAAAAGTTTTAAAAACCTTTTACATTTTGTCATTATTATTGCTAACTTGGACATTACTAACACTAGCCTGAACTGAAAGTTAAGAATTCTACATACTTGACTGTGATGGTTGAGTGCTCTTCTTGTAACCTTAAATGAACTACGAATCTGACAACACCCTTTCTACTTTTCTCTTACACATTTTTCTCAGTGTGTGCTCTGCCAGTTTCTAAATGCAATAAAATCTTCAACATGTCAGACACTGAGTGTAAACCTAAATAGCTCTGGCTTGAAGATATCAAACCAGTGAACTAAGCCCTTGAGAAATCCACCCATAAAACTTGCCTTGATACCTGGAGATTTTCTGCTTTGGAGGTTCAGAAACATGAGTTATTACCACGAAGGACTTCCACAGTTATGTTGTGATGATGTATTGCTGTTCTAATAAAAGATTTAAAAAAAAAAAAAAAAAAAAAAAAAAGTTTTTTTAAAAAAAGTTAAAAAACCACGACATAATAAAAAAGATCTTCTGTCTTAGATTTAAATAATTTTGGAAGTGCTGCTTCTTTAGGGACATTCTTCACAGCCAGAAGGTGCATTTACTTTCTGACAGCCTGTCTGACTCTTTTTGACAGCAGCTACCCTGAAATTGCTGTGGGCCTTTGGAAAAAAATTAACTGGTTCTGTTTTATTTGTTTTTAAACAGTATTTTGAACAGCTAAGTAATTTTCTGATTAGAGATGATTGCAAACTTTTCTACTACTTATCTGCAATGTACCTCCAGAAATTATTTCCATTAGGAATGGAAAAATACTTCCAAAAGGCAAAACTTTAACTAAAAAAAAGAAAAAAAAAAAAAAAAGAGAGATGGAAAATAACCTTCTGGGTTACTTAGTTTGATGCTTTGCCATTGCTTTATTGTGTTGGTTGAGGTTTTGGGAAGAGGGGAGCAATTTCCTTGTATTAACTAATGATTAATATATTTTACTTACTGAGATATTTCTGCTCTGATGAAGTTTAGACATCCTATAAGAGAACTTTGTATTTGCAATGTTTGATATACTACTTACACAAGGTCTGTAAAAATAAATGTATGGATGCATTGCTATTTTGCTCATTTTCTGCTTCTGATGCTTTAGTGTTGGTGAGACGTAGCTCATAAGTAAATTTTCTTTTGTGGCCTTTTATTTAGGAGTAGATGAAGAAAGGCAGCATGTAAAATCCAACAGCCAGGTGTCCTCCTTGTGGCTGAACCTCCACATTGGATGTATATAAAATAGTCACAGGCAACGGCAGTCCCCAGACCCCTGCCTGTTCCTCAGTGTAGAGCTCTGTGGAGGAGCATGTGATATGTTGATTTAGGTGAGCCGACAATTTTGCTTGCAATGTTGCAGGCCATTGACCATTTTCTTGCCTTTCTCCTGATCTCTATGAAACAAACAAACAAAGAAACAAACAAACAAAAAAACCAACCCAGGGAATCAAATCAAATTCTAAATGTATTTTTGTATCGAAAAGAATTTCACACAACCCAATATAAGCCATCTAGTTAAGCCAGTTAACCTACACAGGTACATGTCCTGGTTACCATGCTGTCAGCCATTGGTTGTCCCAAAGGTGCCCACCAGTGTATTTGCACTGACTGCACAGAAGAAAGGGGGCTTGTTGGCTGAAGAAGGCATCTGATCATCAGTAGTGTGTAGCAGCTCTGATCGCCATCATTCTGGATTATGGTATGATGCTTCCATTGCTGGTTTTTAACAAACTTCATTTGTTTTGAGGGTTTATTTTGAACCATCTCAGTGCCCTTAAAAGAAGTCCCAAAGCTTTCTGGAATTCTTTAGGTTTGATTAAACAACCCTTGAAGGAAGGTTCTTGTCCACTTCTTAATGAAAAACAATGTGGAATTGTTAGTTTATGAATAGATGGCCAGAGGATTTTTTTAAATTGTTGTTATTTTTGCAGGACTGTAGGCTTTGGTGTGTAGTTTTGGTATGCTCTCTACTTAGGTATTTGCCACACTGAGACTGGTTGTTTATGGGCCAGACCCTGTACTATAAGAAGTGTTGAGCTCTGAAGGGAAAAACTGTGCAGAGTGGAATCTGGGGAGAGTTTCTGTAAATATTGTGCATTGATGACAAGTATAGAGTTTGCTTTATGTTTGGATATTTTAGAACCAGAAATCAAGATTACTATACTGTCAGTTATAATACTTAATAAGGAATTAAGATTACCCAGTACAATTTATTTTTCTAAATTCACAGATATAGTTACTGTGGATTACTCTAATGACTATTTTACCTGTGCATTTTGGTGAAGCGCAGTATAGACAATGCCTGCCTGCTATGAACCAGGCTGAATATATGTTCTGTACCATTTAATAAATGATAATAAAGTATTTATAAATAGGAGAACAATTTCAAATGTTACCATATGCTCAAAGTAATGATTAGACATTTACCTTCACTCATGAGAAAATGTTTTGGATCCAAACTTGTTGTACCATATGGACATGGATGAGAAAAGAAAACAATTGTGTGTGTTTCATGGGAGTGTAAATTTTTCACTTCATTCTGAACAAAAAGGAAGAAAAAATTAATCATATAATGAGATTTCCCCAAAATCTTTCTCAAACTGAGGAGCGTCATTGCCTTTACTGCAATGCCAATTTTCCACCCCTGACACAGATACCTTTCCAGTAACCTCGGGTGGTGTTGCTGTTAAGTAACTTAAAACTTTGTCATGTGCTTTTAAATTTATTTGGATAGATGACTTCTGTTTTCTTTGAGGCTGCACGATTCGGAGAGAGAGAATTTGCAATTTATTCCTTATTAATTTTATAATAAAAGTTTAAGGTCAAAAGTCTCAACCAGTGTGGAAATTGGCAGAACTCCACTGGAGTCAGAAGAGCTTTGCCAGTTCACACCATCTGACGTGTCACCATTTATTTTATTTTTTGCTAATGATGTTGTATAAAAACGTCACCACTGAATGCAGATAAATTATTTGTAATATAATCCCAACGTTTGGTGCAGAAAATGTTTCTTTTATATTACACAAAGTCTGTCTTAAATTGCTCAAGTTAAGCTGAAAGTGAAGAAACGTGAAATGGAAAACCCTAGAAATAGAATTATTCTGTTTTATTATCTGAGCACTTAGCACTTTGCCTGAATGATAATGTTTTTCTTAATATATAAGGCATAGTTTCTGCATGATTTCAGTTGTTTTTTCCTTCTTAAAAGAGAAATGAATATTTGGATAATTTAGTGAAGTGATAAGGGGAACAAAAGAGGTATTTTTTTCCTCTTTGAAGATAATGAGGGAAAGCAAGTGCCCAGAACCAAGTGTTTCTGTCAAGCAGTCAGTCTTTTCAGGTCCCAGGAAATAATAAAAAGGAAAAACAAGCAAAACAACTTAACGAAACAAAACCAAATCCCAAACCTTGCCTGTCTAAAATAACAATATAAATATAAATCCCAGAGAGTAAAACAGTGTTTCCAACTTTCCAATCTGAATGAGATGTGAAGTTTTGTATTTTTATAAGGCAGAGATAAAAGTTCAAATGTGTGAATTGGGGAAGATGCATAGAAATAGTATAGGACACTTAGGAAATTCTATCTGATTATTTTCAACAATATCCTTTTTCCAAAGATGAGTTAATAGAAATTTTCAGGAATTTACTTGTGCCTATCTTCCGTCTCACTAACAACTGAGTTGAAGTCTTAAGACCTGAAACTTGCTCTGCTCAGAAGCTAGGAAGTGCTTACAACACAAAGATGGGTCCCATAGAACATAATCATAGGGCTTTCAGCTCTCTTTTTTACCATAAGGAAGTTGTTAGAGAAGGGGCATCGTTACAGATTAATTTGAAGTTTAAATTTAACCAAATCTTACATCAATCAGGGGTTTCAGTATTGATTCAACAGATACTGTGGCAGCCAATCCCTAAACTACAAGTTGCTTAGCACCATAAATATATATATATATATTCCTTTATGCACACAGGCATGCATTCTTCACACTTTACCATGTGCTGACACATCATATATATTTTCTCTGCACTGAATAATGCAGCTACCACTCATTTCCCCTCACACCTGCCTATAAATTCCATGCTTTTGCCATATGTATTTTGTTATGGCTAGAAAAATGGCCTTACCTTTACAGTTCCAGGTTCTGTCATCACTGGGAAGTGTGATGTGTTCATGGTTTAATCATTCTGAATAAATCCATAAGAGATACATTTCCAGTCAAGATGAAGCACTTTGTGGTTTTCTTATCAGTTAGTTGGTCAAATTTGTGTTTATATTTCATGGTTTTGCAGCAGAATGTTAATCTGATATAGGAAGAAGATAGTTACTATGAAAGGTCAGCCAGTGGTACCATGGCTGTATTGTTAGCAATTCTAGAGATAGTTGAAACCTGACTTAAATATTCTTTGACTGTGCTACAGATTTGTGATGTATTCAAAGACATGACTTATGTTGTTAAACATATCTAAGAAAAAAAAGTGTCGTGAAGTTTTCCAGTATCTATTCCTGTGCAGCTTGGGCTTTAAGCACACCCTGAAAGCCAAGGGCCTAGAGTAAGTGTGTGCAACCTTTTGGCTTGCCTAGACTGCACTGGTTAAAGAGGAATGGTCTTGGGCCACATAAACACTGGTTGTTCTGAAAGTAATGCCTCCTATTTATTTCCATGGAAATGAAAATCAATACAAAGAGCGCAATAGCTCTATCTCATAGGGCAAATTTTCAGCTACAAAAATTTTTCAATATAGTCACCACCATTAGCTATGCATTTTCACCGGTGATGAACAAGAAACATCATTCTGCAATCATAAAAACCCTCACCAGCAGGCTCCTATCTTTACAACATTTAGTCTGGGCTTGCTGAGTGCTTCTGTTTAGCTCTGGTTCAAGGCTTTGGCACCTTTATGTAGGAAGCACTCCTGTTACATGGGACTCCAACAGTTTTCAGTCTCCTGACTCTTAGAAAACTCCACATTATGTAACTGTCCACATGTATAACTGTCCACAGGTGCAGGGGCCTGGGTCCTGTCCAGGAAGTGGGCAAGCCCTGGTAGGTACTCTGCCAGCACATTGACAAAAGTTTGTTGAATCAGTGATATTTCTGCAAAAACATTTCAACTTTGACAAATTGTCCTTCTCAATTTAGTCAGGAAATTCCTCAAGAGTTCTTTTTATGAATGTCTTGTGAGTATGTTCAGTTTTCTCTTAATATATAATTCAGATGATGATTTGATTGTATAACTTACTGAAAATTAAATGCTTTCAACTTTTACTTCATTACCATTGTCCTGAATGTTCACGTCTGCTGGAGGAATGCCTAACATTAAATTTTCAGCTACTCTTATTAACACCAATCAATTGTCTCTTAACAAGAATATTTACTTAATACATTGAAAAAAAAATCAATTTCATGATTTTTTTTTCTGATAAAAATAGTCTTATTTGATTAATTTTTTTTTAATCCTTGTTTTAGAGATTCACTGGAAAAAAGAAAAACCATATACGAAAGAAACTGCAGGAACACTAGGAATGTTTTTAACTCAAGAGATATCAAGCCTGTAACTTTTGATTACTCAGAAATACACAGAAAATAAATCCAGATAAGGTTAAAGAAGCACCAGAGGATGTGAAAGAATATAGTCTTCATTAATATGTTGGCTGAGTAATGAATAACATTATCTTTGAATCACAGTAAACATTTTAAACTTAGATCTAAAATCTTAGTTTCTATAGACTCTGTGACTGCATGCTTTGGAAACACGTTTGTCAAAGTTTTTATATGGAAGCACTTTAAATTCTTTGAACATTCATATCTTATTGCTGATTTAAAAATCTAAATTCTTTGGTCTGATATATGTATCTTTATTCAGTCATAATCAGATATAATTGGATCTGATTTTACTTTCAACAGTGGTTTCCTAATTTTTGGTGCATCTCATTAGAACTTCCTTGGGTACTTCAGATTGTCCAGATTTTGCATGGTGATTGCTAGTTTAGCTTTCTAATATAATTTATTCTTAGTATTTCTCTTAGTGATGTATTTTCCTCTTTGTACATTACTTATTTTCTTCTTGAATACTGTTGAAAGAATAATTGTATATTCCAGCCTTTTAATAGGTAGCTGAAGACAAAGGTCTCAAAAATCAGGTATTTATTGCAAGTTGAACTGAACTGCTGGTATGAACACTATTTTGCCTGATACCAGCTAGTTACACATTGTCAATTTCTGTTTTTTTCAGGTGAATGTCTCATTTCAGCTTTATTATGACTTTTCTTCGTCTTCATCTCACTGTAATTTCAATACTGTTTAGTAATTTCCGTGATGTTTTTTGGCTCTAAATCTTCAGCTAGGGGAACTATTCCCCAAAGAGTAGAAATTCAGAATTCTGTTTCATTTAGAGAATCTCTGAATAGATAAGGTATTCATTTTTTTAAATGTTGCTTGTGCAGTTCTGGCACAAGCCAATCTTTTTAAGAAATCAAGAGCATGTTGTGCAAACAAAAACAATCGTGTACCAAATGGTTAAGGATTTGTGTTGCAAACTACAATTTGTTCAGTGTTTTTTGAGGTGAATACCACATGCTTGTTTCCATGGATGTTATGAAAGACTTCACATACTTTATTAAACTTCAATTTTATACATTTGCTTGCAAAAGAATACTCGCACCTTCGCTTTTTGTCCATGGTTATGCTTTTTTCAAGAGCAGCACTCTGAATGAACAGGCATGTGAAAATAAGGCGTACTGTCTCATGAGTGAAATGTTACGCAATTCATTAAAGATCTTGGAGTTCCCCTGAGAACATATGAATTTCCTAAAATGGAAGAAATTTTGCTGTCATTGCTTTCTCAACTGGTACCTCTGTTGTCCGTGGAACTGCTTTACTGTCAAGTCTTTCTCAGTCTTTAGTGTAACCTTAAAACATTTTATATCTCTGTGCGGCTGTTTCTTCTGTCTTTTTTATGTCATCCTTTGCAGAAAATTATGGTCTAATGGAATGGTGCTAGTTATCAAGAGCTTAGATCTTTGCCTATCCAGATTCAGTAACCATCTGGACCATGTAGATTCTGTTCCTGAAAAAAATATTTAAAATACACAATATGAAATTATTCTTTATGGGTTTATAAATTGAGATAGATCAGCAAAACATCCGTGAGACTTGGAAAGAACTCATGTTATGGTTTTGGAAATCCTAATTTTGAAGAGGCTTATGTATCAATTGAAATTGCAGTAGACTGGCCTCATGCTAAACTATTGCAAGGTCTGTGTCATAGTGTTAATTTCTTTTAGAGACTTGTTGCTTGTTTTATGATATTGAAAATTCTTTGGCTGTTTTATGTTCAATCATGGGCAAAAGTCTGTGCTACTTTGGGATCTTCTTGGTTCTCTTGAGGTCACTCCCTTTAAATTCTTAATGTGCCTAACACTGACTGTAACAGTTTCAGATTGACTATTGTTAATACTTCTCAGATTTGCGATATCGTACTGTTATAAGATGGTGTGTCTTTGTTCAGAAACTTCTGTTAGCACTGAAAGAAAGGAACTGCACACACTAGAAATACAAAGACTGCAGTGGTAATCAGGTAGCTTCCCTTTCCCTTCTTCCTTTATGTCAAGTCTAGTCTAATCAGAATTATGAAGTTAAATCTGTCTTCCCACTAAGATTTCCAGCATGGGTGTTACTGTGTCTCCTCTTTATTGTCAGTTTTCTGCTAGACTTCCAGCATAGTCTACCAGAACATAACCAATATTATCCTTCTAATGGATTAGTATCTAAAGAGAGGTCATTAAGGTAAGACTAGTTCTTATTCTGCACTTTGGAATCTGTGATTTTTTGCTGCTTTTGTTCTTGTTTTTTGAGTCTTCAGGCACATGATGCTTTGTACAGTGGAGGAACTGAGGGAAAGTTCCCACTTCTTTCTCCTTTATGTTCTTTGGAACACGAGGAGGTGTGAGACAAAAGACATGGTCTTAAAGGAGAGTCTTGTTGAAAATAAGTTGGCTTCTATGTATGAGGAAGCGCATTTGGATTTACAGTGTAAGTTGTACTGAAGATTTTGAAGAAATAGCAGACTTCAGGCAATTACTTGTTGGTGTGTGTGTGTTTTTGTTGTTAATTGCTGATATATTTAATATTTTTATATACTGACAATAAATTTTAATGTGCTAGTACCATTTTGAGAAAATTATATCTGCTTTAAAAATATAATATAACAGTACTTATTTTGTGGCTATCCTCTTTGAAAATAATTGCATTTCCATGCTGATAAAAATTCAGAAAATGGAGACAAATCATTTCCTGTGATGAGTGGTGGGTGAGAGAGGTAAGTAACATTTTGTTTGTATGTAAGTAATGAGCTGTTGGAATCAGCTTCTAAAACAAGTTGGAAGTGACAGATGTACAGTAAATATACCACAGGTATTAAGATTTTGTTTGAAGTCTCAAAATATGCTTAAGGACCATGATAAAAATAACATTTTTTTGACAATTTAAGTATAGCAATATATGTAGAAAGATGCACTATATATTTTTGAAGTAATGCCAAGTCATTGTACCATTGATAACTGCCATAACGAAAGCTATGCAGAAAAGGGGAATCAGTATCTGCTCAGAATATTAAACCATATTCTGGTTCAAACAACTGAAAACTTTTGGGTTCAGGTCTTGGGAATGCTCATGTGAGCTATACTAAATTTATGTTAACTTTCCTAGTAACTAAATGATGGATTTGTGGCCAAGATTCATCAAATTACAGAAGAAATTCCATGTCTCCTTACTTTTAAGTATTTAATGATGCTCCCTTAATTTGTCCAACATGTTTAAGAAGGGAATTAGTCATAAAAATAATGAAAGATGCTACCATTCTGCTTTCAAATAAATCCTATTCCCCTAAGGTACGTCTCTGTGGATGTCAAAGAGTGAATTCTGTGGGTGTTGATAGTTGTGAAGAGATTATTACTATGATTCTGAAAATCCTTCCTTATGCTAGATATATTATCCTGGCAACTGGAGCTGTCAGATCTTCTAGCAGATGTAGAAAGGGTCACTTATAGCACAGAAACAATTTGGACTGTTTTGCAGAGATTTGGTCCTCTTTTTGAAACTGTGATTTGTTTATATCCTTCTTGACATATATTTACAGCATGCATTTCAGGGTGTTTCTTTTCTGGTACAGATTGCTTGTCACCATTAGTTTTTTGTTATGACAGCAGAGATTATACATTTTCTGACCAAGCCTCTGTCTAGGCTTCAGTTCTGATGGAAATATCTTCTTTTGTCTTCCTGTATATATTTTCACCCTGAATTCTCTAGGGTTTGTTCTCTTTCATCTTTAAAGAAAATTCAAGGGAGAATATTCAGTTCAGTGTTTCATAATCCCCACCACTGTGGTTTTTGTACGTAATTTCCATTTTGTGTTAGGTACTTTTGTGCACTCTGTGATAGTGCCACATACATGCTCCGAAATTCTGTCATATTTTAATTCAGCACTTAAAGATCCTTATCTGTAGTCTTTATTTTGCTAAAATAATAATATCAGTCCCATAGGCCCTCTTGTTGACCTTTTAAACCTATTAACACCATTGTGGTCCAAATAAAGATGTCTTGTATTTCCTTATCATTTTATGAGATTTAGATTTGTTTCCTCTTCTATTTAATGAGCACACAGGAGGCAGTGTAATCTGTTGGTGTGCAATGTATTCTGCTTGGTTGTCTGTCTGTTGAGGCTTTATGTATGTATGCATGTATGTATTTATTTATTTACAACCCCGGCTTACAAAGCGACATCTTTTCACTCAAGCTTTAGCGTGTGCTGTTTTTAGCACTGTAAGGCTCCTTGATGCATTTCTAAAGATAGTAGCCACCACAAAAAAACTTACAGTTACTATCTTCCTGATTTGCCAGCTCACCAGACTTTTGTGGCCATGGGAAATGGATATCTTACAGGGCTCAGAGACGTAACATACTAGTTAAAACACTAATTTTCATATTAGTGTCATGTCATCAGCTTGAGTACTCCCTTTTATAACAGAATTCTGAAAACTGCTGCCACCAAAAGTTGCCTCATTTTTATTAAAAGTGACTAAAGATCCATTCTCTTCAGAGACCTTTCAGAGTAAAAATTTCAGAAGCCAGATGACTGAAGATACCATTTCATGTATGCAGTTTCTAAAGTTTGAAGAGGAAGTCCTCTTCTGACTAGGTAGTTAGCACAGAAAAAAGTTGAATTTCACTATGGGTTTATATATCTTTGAAAACTTAAGTAACAAAAACACAGGCAAACAAGACTAATCAACTGGGAAATATTAAATTTTTCATAGGCTGTAGGTAATTATTGTTACAATTGTACATTAGAAGAGGCATCTATCGGCCCATTGAATTTGCTGTTGTTATCCAAAGAGATTTACAAACATGAAATATATCTTCTCATATAGCATAAATAATGTAGCCTCATTTGACTTTTCTGAAAGTCTCTATGAAACTGAACAATGTTCATTAATAGCATTTTTGGCCAGCTTCCATAAGCTGAAGGATTTTGAACAAGGTTAATTCCTTTTTGCAAGAGTGTTGCTTTGCCATTCTCTGAGTTTCTAAATTTAGAAATTCTGTGGCCATGATGGGTTGAAGCTTACCTGGCAGGTGAAGACATTGATTATCAGAGCAGAAATTCTGGACCTGGTGTATGCAAGCATGGATAACAGTAGTGGTGGTGATCCGGAGAGATTCTCTAGGAAGCTGTGTGATTTGATAGTGCAGAGAATGTCAGATTGTAGTCAAATTTTTAAAAAATCATTTGGTGGACAAATTGTGTAAATGTCTTGTCTTCCATGTAAGAGATGGTCTGTTTCCTGCCAAGCCATTTCTAGCTTCTCGGAAAATGCTTCCAGCTTCTCTGTGTCTGCTATTCTCATATAGAAAGAAAAATGAAAAGAAAAAGCTTGTCATTTTTGAAAGACTATTTCACTTCTGAAAATAAATAAAAAAGGAACATTCTAAATGTTCTTTGTTGAGCAGAAAATAAAAAAGTAATGTCCTAATGTTCAGCAAATAATGAAATGGTGGAGTGGTATTATTACGGTTGTGCTAGGGATGGGAAGAATTGTTGGTGCAGCTGCTAAATATAACAGCCACCTTCTCTTCAAGTTATTTAAGGGAACGGTTAAATGCATATGTGGTTAGAGATAGTTGAAAATATAATATAAAAAAAAAACATAAACAACCCCTGAAGAATGAGTTTGTGTGTAAAGCTGTTCATTATTGTGTTGGAGCAGTTACTTGGTGGGCTGGAAGTTGGATGCAGAAGTGGGGGAAAGGCTTTGACTGCAGCTGGGTGTCTGTATGAGTGAGAAAGAGGTCAGATGCTACAGGAGCACACAGGAAGGGAAAAGGGAAAGCTCCAGGTGCAACAAAGAAGCAGTTACACTGATCTTAAGAAAGAGCTGAGAGAGTTTTACCTAAAGCACTTGCTAAAAAGAGGCAGGAAGCTGGGAGCAAGGAAACTATCTCCTGCAGCTTGATTCCTGTTGTGTTCAAGGAAATTGGGCTTTAACATACAATTCTCTGTAGACTGCACCAAAGAAATTCTAGACTCCATCATCAGTTCTTCCCCTTAGAGCCTGAAGTCTTGGTAGACATATAGGTCAAAGGGGTGACTCCATTTTGTTTTAATAATGGTTTGCTTATTGTAATATTAAGAATTTTTTCTACATGGATTCTGTTCCAAAACAGCTTTACAAGGGCAAGATAAACAGAAGTTATGAGGAGGTATACAATGTAGAAGCAGAGAGAGCATCGCAGTTTTTGCAACCTTTCTGACTGTCTAGAGTCTGTGCTGCCCTTCCTTTTCTTCACAACCTGTCTTCTGCCTTTCACCCCATTTTTTTTTTCTGGGAGCCCATTCATCAACTGAGGGTTGCTACCTGGCTCCTGATGTTTCAGAAAATAGTCATCAGCTGTAAGTGCTGCATTTTAAGTTTGAATTTATGAAAATAATTGAACCGATCTTTCTACTGATACTGCACTTTTAATTATTTAATATATTCCCAACAGATTTATTAGCTTTTCTCAATATAACTAAAAATGAAAGAAAAGCTCTTTTTTTATAGAAGCTCATTTCAGATACCAAGAAAACTGTAAGCCCCTAGGTGGAGTTGTTCAGCCCCTCCTTACAGGCGATCTCAAATGCACAATGCTGCGAAGCTTGCTTGTTGCCAGTGTGGGAAGTAAACATAATTATGACTTTGCAGCTGCTTCTCCTAAAGAAAACAAGCAAGCCAGAAGACTCACATATTATATTGCAACTAGAAAGGAATATGCTCAAAGGGAGTACTTATGCCAAAAAGAAGAAGCCATAATCAAGGTAATACTGTCCTTCCAATACTCCTTTCTAGCGCATTCACAACTATGGCATTAAATTGTGGGGAGCGGGGAAGGGGAACACTAACATTTAGCAGTCATTACCAGTGTAGACTAAGCTGGAAAAAATGCAGTGGAAAGAGTTTTGACCGACAAGTCTGTATTGGTATGTAGAGGTAGCAGTGGCCTTTGTACAAAGCTAGGTCAAATGTAGAATGCTCACTTACATTAAAAAAAAACGAACAACCAAACAACTCAAGACCAAACGAAAGAAACATCAGAAAATCCCTCAAATCAAACACCCAAACGGAAACAAAAACACCCAACCCAAAAATTTATTGAAAAGAGCTAAATTATTTTATTTTTTAAACTCAGCAGTTTGTCTTCTACCCATTTTCTCTTGCTCTGTAATGTTACTTGTTTCTGTTACCTATCTTCTGGCTCACTGTGAACACATTTGCTTGATTATTTCTCAAACAAAGTTTCTTAGAGGGCAGATTAATACTTTGCTGATGAAACACTGTCAGCATGTCATTTTCTCATGTACGTACATGATGTACTGCAGTAAAGCATTGATATTGCAGGTCAGAATTGTTGGGTCAAGCAGTATGTCACTGTACAGTTTGAGCTGAGAGACTTGGAAAGACTCCTGGAATGAATAAAGGCTTACCAGGTTGGTTTCAGGTGACCTGGATTTATCTTTACATGAACATATTTCTCTGTCTTGATTTGAAACATGCAATGTATATAAATTCTTTATTCTTCCTCCTTTATATGCTTGTTGTTTAGCATACCTGCTCTCAGAATACCCTTTTATGTAATTTGATGTCAGGAGATACGTAGAAGTCAGAAAAAAAAAAAAAAAAAAAAAGGAAAAATATTAATTTGAATGATTCATTCATAAAATATTTATTTTATTATGTTTTGAAGAACTTACCAGAGGAGTTGCAGGGGCAAAAATGTGTGTTTTCTGACAAAAATCTCTATCCTCTTATTATAATCACTTGTAGTTCATAGAGTGTTATCATTAAATACTCAGAAACAAAACACGTACAATACAACAATACATTCTTTATTTGTAAAATGAGCCACATTGCTTCCATCCTACTTCCCACAGATCAGAACTTTAATGGGGATATAAATAAGAAACTTAACATATGTGACCTTCTGACCACAGAGTGTTAAATTCCAGGCACTATATTGCTCTACCACTTTTTTTCTTTTATTTGAACATGTATTCATCATAGTTCTGTCGGAAATTGCATGATTTAAAATTGATATTAGGCTATGATATGAATTACATTCAGATACATGGAGAGGAAAATTGTGGAGAGGCAATCCTTGCTGGGGATGTTGAAAGCCATTTCCATTTAACCTTCAAATATAGTGGAAATGACATGATTGTATTTAGGGGCAGTTTTATATTTGGGGAACATCTGCTACTGTACAAAAACTTTATCTTTTTCTGTCCAATACAATGTTTTCTGTTAATGGTTTCTGAATCTTTGAATGTGCAATTCCACAAATGTATGACCGTTCTGACTTGACTAATGATGTCTGGCAATGCAAATATTTTTTATTCTGGGCAAAAAGACAAAATAAACCCATAGAAGATAGTACCGCAAATACTTTTTTTTTAGGTTGGAAAGGTTCAGAGATTTATTTAAAAAATGTACTGTTAGCTTGACAATATCTGCACTTAAAACAGGCAAGCTATTTCAAGAGAACAGTTTGTATTCCTTGACTATTTGTAAAATAGTAATTGTATTTCATTTAATAAAACATTTTTAAGAAGATGAACAAACAAAATGAATTTGTGCTTCAGGCCTAAAATCAAGATGTACTAAAAATACTTGAAAAGAAACAATTATCTGAGATTTCTAGTTCCATCCTGCAAAGCTCTGAATCCCAGCTATTCAAGTTCATTTTGTTTTATGAGCTGTTTCTTGAATCTATAAATTTTTGGCATTCCATCAAAACCTTCTCCAGACACAAAGAAGACTTCCAAATTTCACAAGACTTTTCAAGTTCAACATGACTATTGAGTTCATCACAAAAATACCTAGCCATAAGACTAAAATATGCTTCAACTTCCCTAGTCTATGATTGCTATTAAATAAACCTAAAACCGGTAGAAAAACTGACTTAAAGTAGGAAATATCTTTCAGTCACTTTACTTTCAACTCTTAGATTGTCACGAGAGCACAATTTAGGATACATTTTCTTTTGAGAACAAGCATAGTGTTTTCTGAGGTCCAGTCAGAGCAGTGTGTTAAACACTGCATAACATATACTGATAACATGAACCAGAAGAAACATTAATCTTATGACTATGTTCTGTCTTTGTGTGTAGGGAAAAGGAAGACCTAAGGACAGGTAATAAAGTGGGATAAATTGACTAAAAGGTACTGTTGTCAGCTTGGAGAGATGTGCAGAGGATAAAGGATTTACTATTATGTCTGCTTGTAAAATGAAAGTTTACATTAGGGCCCATGTTTTGGAATCAATATCATGAGGCTTAAAGTCTGCTTACCAGATGGCTTTTAATTCTTCTAATAATTGTGCCTGCAGTATATAAAGTGTGTGGAGGAAGACAAAACTGCAGGAACTGTTAGCATTAAGTACAATGACTTATCAACAGATGTTCTAAGTGTTTACAGAACTGTCAGGAACGATGTTAAGGGTTTTTTTTCATTTCGCAAAACTGTTGGAGAATCTGTATGGTGGTGCTCTCTGTGAAAAGATATGGCAAGACACAGTGATTTGTGTAACTTCTATAGGTTTTGTAAATTTTTAGATTTATAAAATAGATATTTTTATAATTATAACTTTATAATTTTAATATTTATTTATAATGTTCTGGAAGAAATATTCATTGGTCTTAGGTACACTTAGACAGGCTGGGAAGCAATGCTTCAAAATGATTTTTTCCAGATAAAGTTTGTATTTCTATTCTGTGTAAGCACATTACTGTTTTGTCATATAAAGAAAGAACATGTTTTTTGTATATTGGTTTTTAAAAAGTATTTTACAATTGAGTTGACTGAATTTTGTAGCAAAAATAATCTCAGTGGGCTACATTGTATTGCTAGAGAACTCTGAGTCCTTCATTGTACTTAGTGTATTTGAAAGAGGGCTAAAAACTCCACTCAGGATTTTCCTTTGTACCAAAGTTTACTTTGGGTGAAACTAAAGTTACAGCATTCTGCTGTGTAGTAAAGTGGCTTAGTAGCATTCCTGGTCTCTAGGGTATTGAGGGAGCAATCCGACTGAAAATAGATTCGAGCTTACCTCTGGTCTCCTATAAAGCAGAATGATGGTACAGCTCTTTGTGATATACCATGATAATTAGAAAGAGATGCATGGGAAGAAAGGAAAAAATATGTATTTGTCCATGTACTCTGGGCTTCAACTTTTGGAGTCAGGGCTTGCTCAGTCTTACACAGGCTACTATCTTAATTTGTTCATAATATTTCTGTCCAGTGGGGCTCCCAAAGGTTTATTGGATGTTCTGTAGTTCAATCCATAATCTTAAAACTGTCTTTTACTACTGACCTATCCTGACATCAATCTAAAGAATCAAGAAGTAACTGATGACATTGCTTAAAAAAATATAATAATGCTTTCATCTAAGAGAAACGTTTTTGACATTATTCAGTGTTCCTCCAGGATATTTTATAGGCACATTTTTTCCCCATAGTCTCAAGGTCTTAACTCCCAATTTCTAAATAAGGGAATTAATAGTTCAGCTGGTTCTGTCTTTCCTTATACTGAAGACCAAGAACTTGTCTTTCATTGTTCCTGATGATATTTGCACGTGCACTTTATATTCATTGGCATGTAGGTTCATATTTCTGTTGTATGGGCTGCTATTGCTAGATTGGCCTTTTTTAATGCTGCTTGTCCAGTTAATGTGAGCAGTTCAATGTCAGTTTCTCCTCTAGCTCCCAGCTTAGTGAAGCAATCCCTGTTCTCCACATATGGACTGAACACTTCATATTGCTGCATCATATTTTGTATAATACAAGTAGCCCAACAATGTCAAGATGATACTCTAATACAAACTCTTCTCTAAATATTTGCATGGTATTGAAGTGTAAATAACCACTCATCACTATTTTTATCCTGATGTTTCCTAATGCAATTTCACTGCTATTAGTTCCTCTAAGTCTGTCCTATCACATAAAAAGCCTGTGGAGT
>JAOWBP010004015.1:13469911-13480541 GCA_028571105.1 Tragopan temminckii
AAGTTTAGGTTAGTTAAAGTGAGAGAAATGAGAAGGGAAAAAAAAAGATTCTCTTTAAAAAATTGGAGAAATGCTGAATTTTTGAAAAGAAATTTTCATGTTACTTAGTATTGCTATATTCAATACATCAAAAATTGCTTGTATTAAATTGCTTGATTTTATTAATTTCTTTGAATGGTCTTTTTCTTGGACCTTTCTTTCTCATCTCCAATGTATGTATTCAGCATTTGATGCTTCTTTCAACCACCTTTTTCTTTCTTTCTTTTTTTTTTTTAAAGGTGACTATCTCTTGTCTGCTGAAGATGTTATTACTGATTGTTCTCTTGGCTGTCTTTACCTCTTTGCTATACCTGCTTGCCTCCAGCTATCTCCATGTTCTTAAGTTCTTTATCAATTTTTCTTATCTATTGAACAGCTGCTATACAAATAATTTATGGAGACTTTCAGATCTTTCAAGATATATTCAATTATATATGAATAAACTGAATGTCTATTTCAATAAAGGTGGATTAATGATTTTATGAAGTTAAATGTTGGTGTAGTTATATGAGTATTTTCTGGACTTCATTGCCTTAATCAGATTTCAAAAGTCCTTTCAAATAGAAAATTATTCTTTACAACATTCTTTTACAAAAGTATAATAGAAATCCCTTCAATTGTGTATCACTCTTTTACAGATATCTTGGCTTCTTTTGGTTACAAGATATTAATGAGCTGTTGACATTAGAAAAAAATGGCTAGAAGTATGCTTGAGCAGTTTTTGATCCTCATCTTTTGAGAGATTGTAAGAGATCATTAAAGGTGATTGCTTGTTTGCCTTGAAGATTCTTCAGCGGAGGATTTTGAAAAATTCTGACCCGCTATCTCTGTTCTACCAAGAAAGGCATGTAATTGAGCTTCTGGGTGGATAAGGAGTCTGATAGAAATTTACCTTTCCAGCCACTCCTCTTGGCAAAAGGCTTGGAACATTTTTCTGTATTTCACTCTGCTAGTAAACATCTGTAATTTTGTCGTCTGAAAGCTGGACATCAGCAACACATGCTGTCTGAACACTGAGAGTTTAAAAAATTATTCGCTTGGAGAGATCGGTGTTCTCCACATCACCTGGAACTAGCAGCAATGCACAGGGACTTTACTGTCATGATAAGTGATTCAAGTTTTTGCTAAGTGAGTATCGGAATATTGTTTATGCTGATTCCCTGATATTTCACTGCCAAGAGGTCAGCTGCTGAATTTGAGCACATAGTCACTTGAAGACAAATCCAGGTCTGGACACCTTGCAGAGAGCAGCACTTAAAGACTGTGTTAGTAGCAGAACTGGGTGTTTTTTTTGCTGGATATTAGATAGATGCCTGTGATTGAAACTGCCATGAACATCATTAAAGTCTGAGTAGAACCAATCCTGCCTGAAAATCAGAGCATGAATCAGTGATTTCTTGGCTTTTGACCAAAGACGTGATAATGACCAAACTGGATAACAATCATCAGCTTCTGAATCATTAGGATTCCAATCTGCAACTGTCACCTGGGGGCTGATGATTGAATAAAAAATAGTTCTTTGACTAAGAAAGGCTGGAATTAAGCATTGCCTAGTGTTCTGAAGGCACAGCATCTTGAAAACCCAAAAAGCAATTTGAACAGCTATCAGAGAATAAAAGGCTGATCTTTTGTAATGTGAAGGATATTACAATTGACTATAAACAATTTTATAATACTGGGGATTACAGCAACAAATTAATGCATGACAAAATAAATTCTGTGAGAAGAACACAGAAAAACGTCTGCATTTTTGTGTGCTGCTTCTCAACCCACTAACACATAATGCCAAACATTCTTAGAATCTAGGCATGTCTTGTTTTAACAACTGCCACTTAATTGTTTGTTGAAATCAGACGTGAAACCAAACCTCTGGATTTCACTGCAAATTTAATTTTTCAGTGATTCAAAGATGTTTTGGCCACATGTACAAATTTGAGCCAAAATTAAATATAAGAATAAATTTGAGATCAATCAATACACTGGAATTTAGTGTTGAGCTTGTTTCTGTGCATTTGCATTATTACTAGGATCTCCCAAATTGTCTGCCCCAGTTTCTCAACTGAGAAATAGACAAGATAATGATTCTTTCTTTTTCACACCTTTTTAAAATATTTATTTTACTCAAAACAGATCTAAGTAACCAGTTAAGAGAAAAGTACATGCTATCAAAACTGAAAAGCTTGAATGAACTATGAACTGTAGCTGCTAAAATTTTCTTTTACTTCTTTTTGTTTCTATCACAAGGGATTTCACAGGAAGGTATCAGTTTCCTTCACATGATAATTAAGATTCACATGACTAACGACTTAAAATTCAGTAGAATGCTCATATAACCCTCTAGCAGTCCCCAAATCCTGGGTTATTAGTCTGAAACTGGCAAGTACAGAATAGTAGAGAGAAAACTGGGACAGATATGTTCAATATTAATGCAAAAAGATACAGAAGAACTATACTGGAAAATAAAAATAAACTTTCTTTTCCTATGCAGTGGAAGTACCTCAGGCAAAAAATGTTATTATAATACACACGGAACTTAACTGAAATATAGATCTAAACCTTTAAACCTATTTTCATGTTTTTAATGGTATGAAATATTGTATAAAATATTCACTGTAGTCAGTAAATTAGGCAATGATTGAAGAAGTAGGCTATGAAATTTATTTTGTAGTATTTTTATATAAGCATGGAAAAAAGCTTTTTGTCTATTTTTTTTTTTTTTTTTTTTTTGCAATCTCTTCTGCTAAATGTCCATTAGGAGTAACTTTTATTTACAGTTTGAAGATAGATAGACACTTTCAAGAAGACTGTCTAATATAAGTAATTCAAACATTTTAATTATCCTCATTTTTGTGTTACTTCTAAAAAGAGAAATATAAGGAAAAGAGGCTCATTTGTCCATTCCAAAAAAAACTGTACAACTTAGTGTATTATTATGGTCTTATTCTTTGCTTACAGATATTAAGTAGCCAAAATTATGAATGTATTTACTAGTTTTTGTTTTACATTAGTGAAATTGAAATACTCTTCATATTTTTTCTCCTTCTACTCCTGACATTTGGGTCTTTATGAGTGCTTTTGTTGTAACTAACTATCCCACTCACTCACAGATAAATGTAAAGTCAGTTCCTGAATATTTTTTTTGCTTATTATTTTGCGCTGCTGATTTACATTCATAGGAAAAATAATTCAGTAACTTTATGAAAATAAATACTCTTGTCACAAAAAAAGATTTCATTGCTTTTACCAGTGAGCTATGTTTTTTATTATTTGTTTTTGCTCTCTGTTTATTGTTTGTTTTTCTTCTCATGGATGCTGTAGTTTTGAAATTTTTTCTACTTCATATATGCTCCTTGTGAAAAGCACAATCTCTATCATTTTTTTTGAATTTGAGCTGCATAGTTTATAAAAGCATGCAAAGGAGTAAATTACTGGGGGAAAGAAGAGGAAATGTTATGTGAAGACTAGATATTTAATTCAGATTATTTTCTCTGATTTCAACTCATAATTTTCAGTTTATAAAGTTTCCTATATGTAACTTTGAGGAATTAAAAAAAAAGAAAGAATTCTCTCTGCTTTTACTTTTGCTGTTGAGACAGAATACATTAATACTACCCACAGATTTTTTTCCTATTGGTATTTCTAAATCCTTCCTTGATTATTTGTTTTGAGTTCTACCCCCTCACCCATCTTCCTAGTTGCTCAGAGATCAAAGTTTGCTGAAAAATTCACTTAATCCTTTAATCTGAATTTCGATGATCGAGACTGAAATTTTTTATGGAATGCTCAGATGGTTCAATATTCTAGAAGTCTATGTTATAAAAAGGTGGTTTCTCTTTGCTTACAACTTTTCAATGGATTTTGCCAGTTTTCCTGTTTGTTGGTTTGTTTTTTTTCTTAATCTGGAATATCTAAAATATTCTGTTTTAATATGCCCACATACAAAAATAATAACACAACCAACTAAAAAACAAACAAACAAAAAACCTCCCCCCCCCCACACACAAAAAACCCCACATACAAAAAAAACCAAAAAACAAAAAAACAAAAAAACAAACCCTAACCAAAACAAAAAAATCCACCAGACCTGTAAATGAAATAATTCTGAGGATGAGTCTCTAATAAATACAAGTTAGAAGACTTGTGTTCTATGTTGAATAAATGCATATAGTAAGGGCTTTGAATCAAGTCAGGAGTAAGAGGAAATGATCTGCAGTTCTCTGCTTGAGCACACGTTTAGATGAGATTAAAAAAAAAAAAAAAAAAAAAGGAAAAGGAAAAGTAAAAGGAAGAAAGGAAAACCAGATTTAAAGGCTTTATTAGACCTCAAAGTGGGAAGCAGATGTAAAGTTTAAGAGTAGTAATACTTAAGTTCTCATGTAACTGCTCAGAAACAGACATGTAATGTAAGACAGTCATCTTTGAAATTAAATGCCATTGTGATTTCAGTGTTGCCACAAAATCAATATCCCAACCTAATTCACCAAAACCACTATAAAGAAAACAGAAAGAAATAACAAAAATCTGTTCATGAGGTTGACATGTCAAACAAACTTATTGTACTATACAATTTTATGTTCAGTGGCTTACTGAACAACGGCTTTCTTTAATCTTTTGAAGTCTGTATTAGGTCCCAAGAGAAATGAAACACCTAAAGCATGAAGCTCCTCTATCAGCATGTGTCTCCAAGGAAAAGCAGAATGAAATTTTAACAATGAATTATTATATATCTTTTTCTAGAGTAGATTCTCTCTTCTTAATTTCAAAGGATGAAAGTACGGTAACCTCTAAAACCCAGTTCTACACCTTTTTGAAGAAGGAGAAATTTTTGATTTCAAGTCAGTCAACATCTTATTTCCTTTTGGAATAAAGGCACTTCTAAGAGGAACCATCTTTTTTGTCTTGTTTTATACACATTAGAGTGACAGTACTCAGTTATGAGCACATACCCATGGTGTGTGGGTCATTTACCAGATATTTATAATGGCACAGCTTCAGAAGGTGGTCCTCCATATAACCAGAAATGTTAAGAATTAATTTACAGGGAGGATGATCTGCCTGGTAAACACACTAGAGTTCAGTTACAGAATATCCATAATGGTCTGTTTAATACAGGGCCTTAAATAGTCTCCACAATAAAAATAATTTTGTAGTTAGTGCTGGACAAATCTAAATTGTAATTTTAGGACTAGCTTAGCTGTCAAGAATTGGCTGCACTTAATTCCTTAGCAACTTAAAATCCCAGAGATTTAAGAAGCTATTGCCATTTTGCAACTTTCTACAAGTGTGTGATTTGCTTACAATATTCTGCTTTCAGTTTCACTAGAGAAATAGTTTGAGTCAAAACTCTGAATCAAACGAGCAAAAATCATTTGCTCAACACCTTGGTCTCAACAGAACAGAACCTGTTTCTTGAAATACATCTATACAGAGTGATGCTCTGTTAGATAGAGGTAGCAGTTATTGCCACTCTTTCAGTTGAAAATCACATTAATCTAGATGTACCACTTATAATAAACTAGTGTGAACATCTTTACATAGCAGTGCATTGTGCTTACAGTTGTCTTTTGTCAGGAATTCAATTTGTAACTCTCAGCCAAGTAATGTTGCTTTTAGTTCTCTGCAGTTCTGTGCTGGATGTTGATAATGAATGCTGATAAATGATTCTTTAGTATCCCTACAAAAATGACATTGGCAATTGCTTAGAGGTGCAATATTGACAATTGTGTCAGTGGTTGATTAAAATGTAAGGTATTTCCTTTTCATTTATAAATATGTAACAGAATAAAATTTACATTTTACATACTTCATATTTTAAGTCTTCACTTAATGTCTGCGAACGTTGGTGAAAGTTTTCCTGTTTTTTTCAGTGATAAGTTAGTGCACGGATTGCATTTCACAGGTAGTTCTGGCTGAAGAAAAGAAGTGTCAAGGTTCAGCAAAGATTAGGAATATGTAGTGATTAGAAACTAGACTAATAGTACAGAATGAAAAAGGAAACAAGTTGGTGCTGGGGTATTCATGACGATGGCTTTCCCAAATTAAGGTATGGAACACTGTGGAAGAGGTTATCCATAAATACATCCAATTGACAGGGAGGCATTTTTGGATGATATGTGTCATGCAGTACAATAGTACAAAATATTGGATGAATAGAAAAGAAACCTACTTTAGAAAAGGAGCAGGAACTGCCATGTTCAACTGCTTCTAGGAAACACCAATTTTCTGCATATATGTAAGGTAACGAATATGTTTTGTATTATTTATTTCTGACTGGGAATGTTTTGCAGGTTGAAGTATTTTATGTTGGATAGCATACATGAGTAAGTCAGATAAAGCTAGAGATATTCTATTTTCTTCTTCTGAGGCATATGAATGGCATAGGTACAGGGATTAGGAGTTTCAAAAACAAAAGCAGTTTCACATAACCCCTGACTAAAGAGTTAGGAATGTGGTCAGTTATCCTTCAAGTTCTAGAAAGGAAGAGAGAACTTTAACAAGTCAACAATAATAGGAAGGTTATTTGACAAATCTCAGTTAGAAACACAAAAATCATTCCCATAATATTTGAGAAAATGAAACCTAGTCAGTACTCCTTCATTACTGTGCATGCACCCTCAATTAAAGCAGTGCCCCTGATAGCAGGCAGTATAATCTGCATTTTATTTCACTCATGAGCAAAATAACAAGTTACTCAGGCCTGCGGCACTCATGAGTGATATGGGCCGTGTAATATTCTCTCCATTGAGTTTCCTATTATTAAGCTTGAAATAAGGAGTTCAGAATTAACTGTGACAATGACTTTATCCGGCATTGGCATCACCATTAGCTTTTGCAGTTTACTGCTAATAAAACATTGAATTTGCTAATACTTGTGATAACCTTTTTTGCCACCTTAGCTGTAGAAATTAGACAAAGAAGCCTGCCAAAATGTAGCTAATGATATTTTCTAGATGTATGGTACAATTGACTAGAAATAGTGGCTGTTATTTATAAAGTGTTAATATAATAAAGTACAATATTTGGGATTTCATCTAAATAATTTGAAGCACATGCTTCTTTTAACAAGCATCAGTATTTCATAGTTTGCATATTTAGCTGACCAACATTACATGCAGTGTGTCAAATGGATAAGCATTCTCTCTGCAACTGTCTGTTGTTTCTCTCTGCAGCTGTTTAAAAAAACCAACATAAAGTGGTTACAGATAATTTCATATTTTTAAAGTACTGCCAGGGTCTGCTAGAACTGAGGTTAATGAGGAGAAATCCTGAAAAAGTTTCGGATTCTAAAAGTATCACCCCAAAAGAATTTTGTAAAGTGCTGTCCTGATCTTTCCTACACTGGAAATCAAGAATTGTACAAAAGTCATTGGACTTGTACTACTGTATTAGTAGAAATCTGCAGCTCAAAATCCATGTTATTTACTTGTACAATCTTGGTTTATCCTTTTGACATCTTCTCTGGCTTTCGAGCTTCCTAGATGCAATTTGCAGTGATTTCATTGAGGCAATATTTTCTGCCAGTCTTTTTTTCTGACATCATGCCGTCCAGAAATATATTGTTAATTATCAGTAAAAATCAGTACAGAATAATTATGTATGAGTGTGTCAGTGAGGAGGCAGAAGCAAAACACTCATGCTGAAATGCAGAAATAAATAAATAAATAAAAATATTTAAATATCCTTCACTATAAACTTCCAAGTACGTATGCAAATTCTGCATGACTGCAGCATTGGTCAGGTCCTAATAGGATGCAGAAGCATAAAGCCATGTGAAATAACCAGCAAGGCTGATGGTATGTCAAAAACATTGTTTCACATAGTTTTCACAGCTTTTGGTGCTGACTTTAGGCTATATGCCTATGTATTTCTCACTTTAAAAATAAGAGATCATTTCTAAATAATACTTATTGGTTAGTGCACTTATGCAGGAAATGAATCTCTGTTCACATCCAAATCTTTTCATGTTTGGAACCTGACCCAGCTTTCAGACTGTATGCTGTTCTAGAGAGATGTCTTCTAAGCAGAAAAATAGGGTTAAAAGCTGATTGGATAGGAAGAAATCTAGAATCTCGTAGGTCTGTAGTCTAGGGATATTAATGTTAGCAGAAAGAGGGGAAATTCTTGTTTCAGTTGCTGTCCTGTGGTCTATTCACATGTCCCATGTGATTGTTGATGAACATATGTAATTTCTGAAGTATGGACTGGTAGCCGGTTTTTCAGCTTCCTGAGCCAAACGTGTTGATCATTCTAACCACGATAAGACTATACTCTTTCTTGTAGCCTTCCAGATATAAGAGCTCTTTAGTTCTTCATTTTTCATATGGAATAACTTCTGGAAGAGGAAGCAATTTCTCATTTCCCTTTCCTCCCCCATTCCTTCCCTCCATAATTGGCAAACTCTGCAGGGAGATGGGAGATATCGGTATGAATTTCATGAAGAGTTGATATTAACAGAGTCACATTTTTCCAGGTCCTCAGTACCAGTTAGATGTGCATCTTTTTGAACATCCAGTGGCATTAGAACATAAGAAAATAAAAGCAGAGAGTTGTCAAAAAAGCAGGAGCAAGAAGAAAGATTTTACTTATGCTCATCATGTGCCTGCAGTTCTAATTTTGTTTGATTATTTTCTCTTCCCCCACTGTCTCATCATTACTACATAGGAACCAGGCAGAAAGTAATGGACCATGGGAATAGCAAAGAAAAGCTAATTTAATGGAAGCTAGGACCGAAACATGATCAGATGAGTCAAGAAGGAGAATTCAGGTGACTGCATGAAAGCTTTCAGAAAGAGTGAGAGGACTGAGGAAGGGATTAACAGCATTGGGATGAGATGTTCTTTCTCTCTTCATTTATTATACTATCTTTCAATTTGTAGTCTAGGTTTTGGCTACCAGGGCAGTTCAAGAGAGAAAATTACAGCTGGATGATCAAATCCAATTTTATTTTGAAGAAAGAATTTTTAGGTAATATTTACTCTCTTTTCACGTTTTCTATTTCTCTCTGTCTGTCTCTATTATATTTCTCCTTTATCCCTTAGTCTCTCCATTGGGATTTTGCATATTGTGTAAAACTTGCTTCATTAATAGCAGCTCAACTTACCCTGATGATACTACCAGTCTTTAGCTATCACTCCACACCTTACAAATACACAGTTTCAGTTCTTTGAGCAGCATCACAGTTTTCGTCCTTTTTTTTTTTCCTCCTACATTTTAAATTAGGTTTTTATTTTAAATAATTTTACTATCTTGCTTAAAAACATTGCAGTGTGGAGACATAAGCTCATTACCTTGATGCATCATCTGAGAGAAATCCCAGCAGTGAGGATGATGATGAAGGGAGTAATATATTATTTCACAAAAGGTCATTCTGATGTTGCTCTCCTCAGCGCTGCTGTCAAGAAGTCAGTGCTCCCAGCAACATGCCAATAGCATGTGGGTATAGATGTTGATAAAGAGTGGATTGGATGCATCTTCAGATTCCTGGAGCAGTACAGAAATATTTATAGTTGGTGGGGAGCTAACTCTAGTCTTGAAGCTCTTTTAACGCTAGTTCTTGTAATAATAATATGTGGAATATATTGTGAAGTATTTCAAATTGACACAAGGCGATGCACTTGCTGTACTTCCATGTTCAAGGGATTATTCATAATTTCCATCTGAAAATGCTGAAGGTGTACTTATATGTGACGTATGACAAAGTACCAAGCAGAGGATAAAAATTTCTGTCCCTGAGTGGTTTGAATGCTCAAAATATGTCTTTGTCTGCTGCTTTCTCTCTAGAGGCAAAGAACGCTGGGTGGGAGAGAGCGGGTGACATTAACGTTTTTTTTTCCACCAAAATGATGGCTTTCAACATCTTATTTTTCTTCGTATCTTGATATGTTATTGAACTTCTATATTTAGACCCCATTCCTGAAAAGACTACTCTTCTAGACATGGTAAGAGAAGCCATGAGAATTGCATCTTTGCCATTTTTGATCTTTCAGGCTATATCAGATGATGTCCAGCAATTTTAGCAAAATACATTTTGACCTTTATAAGATTTATCCTTACTGTCACTACAGATTACACAGTGGTACTACCTATGGGATTAAATAAAGTTTTTGCAAATGTATTCTGATCTGATATGCTATGGCTATGGTTTGATCTCCTTCATTGTTTCACCTGCAGAAATGATGTTTTTACCTTTTAATTAAAATGTTTGTTTAATTTTTCTTCTTCCCCTTACCAAGATAAATTCTTATCATAAAATTACACTCCCTTCTTCTCTTCCCTCCTACCCTCTTATTTTTGCCTTTTTGGTTTACTTTTCAACCTGATCAGCATGTGTGAACATCAGGTGGAAAGAGTACACTTAGAGATTGAAAGTTGTTTACATTATCCTCTCATGATATAATTATTATAAAAAAGATTCTGGGTTATGAGTTTAAAGACCATGTCCAGCCTAACTTGATGGCAAATATACTAGAAAGTTAGTGTTAAAATTAGGATTCATTCCTAATTTAAACCTCATTCAGATGAGGTTTAACAAAAGCAAGTGTAGAGTCTTGCATCTAGGGAGGAATAATTGCATGCACCGGTACAGGTTGGG
>JAOWBP010004015.1:13480641-13494033 GCA_028571105.1 Tragopan temminckii
CTGCCTGGACACCTACTTGTGTGACCTGGTGTAGGGAACGTGCTTTTGCAGGGGGGTTGGACTCGATGATCTCTGGAGGTCCCTTCCAACCCTTATGATTCTATGATTCTATGATTCTGTGATTTTTTCTTTTTGAGGTGTACTGTAGAGAGAGAAATTGTACATTTCTGAGGACAGCTTGAAATTGAGTATTCTAAATAAACTTTAATAAAAAAATTATGAGAATCTCTCTTTCAGAGAGAAAGCATTACTTAAAGTCTCCAAGACTGTCAATTATTCCTTCTCAGTGGTACTTCTGTTGAGTCAGCACAAAGGGAAAAGCAGTAGATATGAAAAAGCTCATTTCAGTGCAACATTTGTTTTGGTGAAGTTAAAGTAGCCATGGAAATATGGTTGCTTTGAGTTAAAAATAGAAACCATTGTTTTTAGTGTAACTTAATTATGTTAATTAATTTGACAACTTGAGAGAAAGAGGTTTTTGAATGCATGGGTGTTAGCTGGGGAGAATTCCTGTTGATTTGAGACCCTAACTGCTGTTTAGCACAAGTGAATAGAGACAGATCAGTAGGATGTACAGTAAGAAGGTTGTAATGGGCCATAAAACTAATGCCATTATTGAGTTCATGATTTTTAGTGTCTGTTAGTTACTGAGTTCCTGGCTTAGCTCTGGAAAGTATTTTGTAAATCTTCTGTATAATTGAATGGCTGAAAGGCCACTGGGAATTGGCTATTTGGTGGAAATAGGTTCTTACTCTTAGCTTTTAATTAGATTTATTAGATTTTTATTGAACATATGAATTCACTTTGGCACAAAATATCTGAATTGTTTTTTAAATGATTGCCACAAGGAAGCTGTCCTCCACACAGATTTCAGTAGATGTTAAAATAACATCCCACACTGTAATCATCATAGTGTGCCTTAAAAATGTATAAACCTACAAATGATCCAGGAGGCTTTTGACGTAGGCATATACTTTCTCATCTTCCTATCAAGATTCTGAACTTGCTGTAACAGCTAGAGTCTCACAGTTATTCAATGACTACATGTTATTAAAAAAAAAAGAGTTTTTGTGTAGAATCATAGAATCACCAAGGTTGCAAAAGACCTACAAGATCATCCAGTCCAACCGTCCACCTATCACCAATAGTTCTCATGATAATAATAAATATGGAGTACTCCATAGAAATAAATTTTAAGGAAAGTTAATAGATTTTATTTGGACTCTTAATCAGATCAGGGAATGGAGAGCTAAACTTCCAAGTTAAGTGCCATCAGATACTAGTATTGGCAGTGGGCGCTACAGCTCTGCTACTGACAGGTCCTGCTCTGTCCTAATATCTTGTGCCCCTGCTTCTTTCCTTGTCACCTGCTTGTCTGAGCTGAGGCACCTTGCTAAAATGACAGAAAACTATTTACGTGTCTGTGATTATTTTTTCCAGCTCAACAGTTGAGTTTCACTTTCTATGAACATCTGTTAATGGTATGTTGTAGTGGCTACTCTGGCTAGTGGAAGTGAGAGTAAAGGATTTGGATGGTCATGAGTGACTAAGCCATCAGAAAAAGAAGAGCTATAAAAATATTAGGCTGTGAGGACTTGAGGACTAGCCATTGCTAGGAGGAGCTGAAGGAAAATCTCATGCTTCTTTTTTTAAACCTTACAACACATTTTGTTCTTAACACTGGTTCTGAACAGCTTCAAGAGGAATTGCACACTTTAACTCTCCAGAAACTTTTAGCTTGCACTTTAAGGTTCACAAGGCAAAAAGTGCTGGCAGACCAAGCACAATGAGCAATCTTTCAAGAAGTACCAAGAGAAACTGTCCTCAAACATTTTATCATTTGAAAAGCCAGATTTCCTCTCAGAGAGGACACGCATTCCATTAGCTCTGAAATACAACCAGCACAGTTATTGCAACAAATCAGGGATCTGGCAGTACGCACAGGAAACTTAATCTTGTGTATAGAGTCTCAGCCTTTGGGGTAATTCTAGTTCTTGTAAAGCATTTAACTTAGTGCTCAAGTGCTGTCATGGCATGAGATGTTACTCTACTGGTTATTGACACAGTGTGCTATTAATTAAAAAAAAAAAAAAAAAAAAAAAGGAAAGAAAGCAAAAAAAGAAAGTTAAATATAGTCAAATACAACTAAACTGAGTTTCATGAGAGTGAAAGAGTGGTTGACGCTATAATGCAACAGTAACAAATTAGGTTATATTTTCTCAACTTTTAAAATAACCTGAAATAGGAATCTTGAATGACAGAACACTGGGCAGCTCAGAATTAATTACAGAATCACATTTCTTTAGTGTCTCTGTTCTTCACAGAGCAGCTTCAGAGACTTTGTGGAGAGGCAGGCAGGGCCTTCTGACGTGTGGGCATTTCACAGCATGTAGCAGCTGGGTTATATTGTGTCTATTTTTAAAAAGAGAAGGAAAACTAACTGTTCAAAATAAGTAGGTTGCTTTGAAAGCAATCCCTCCTATTTATTTCCATGGAAACTACAACAGATACAAAGAGCACAATAACATTATTTGATAGAACAAGTTCTCCACTACAAAATGCTGTTTTTTTCAACACAGTCACCGCCATTAGCCAGTTTGTGTGGATGAGTTCATCAAGATGCTTTTCATTTTGTAATGTGACAGCTATGCATGGCTGTCTGGAGCATGACTTTTCTTTTGTGTTGCTGTTGCCACTGCTGAACACACCACCCATTGCCTCACTGTGCTTACATCCACAGTTTATCCATAAATGTTCAACAAACATTGATGTATGCCTATGGGTGCCATTTTTTTCCACATGGAAGAACTGAATGATACTCCTTTGGTTCATATATACTTCCATGTCAGATGCCATTTCACCAGACTACTCCTTTGTTGCCATCTGTTGTACAGCAGCAACACATAATGGAATATTACTCCCTGTTCATTGCAGGAAAGTTGGACTAGATGACCTTTAAATGTCCCTTCCAACTCTAACGATTTTGTGATTCTGTGATGTTTGTGGGAAGGTTCATGCTCTACTGTCATCCTACCAATATCTGCCTCCGACATAGTAGACAGACACAATAAAATAGAAGACTTTGCTTTTGGAGCAGGTATCGTTGATGTCATAAATGGTCCATAGATTCATGGAAGCATAATGCCACAGGGCAGGGAGCTTGCATTTATATTGATTAAAAAAGACCCTCTCCCTTAGCCCTGGAAAATCTTAAAATTGTGGCTTAGTTATGTAGAGAAAAAGTGTTTTAGATAGGCTTCAGGAGCAAGTTCTGTGCTGGCAGCATAGAGTACAAGAAGCCAATGTCATTACATTCATAATAACAGCATCTTCATAGCATATTTTCCTCTTCATGTTGCTGCTAGGTTTATAGTATTATAAGCTACCAGAACAAGCAGTATTACTGTGTTTAAAGTATAAATTTTGTTGTGTAATGACTTACCACTAAATCCCAATTCATTTTTGTTTTGTTTTGTTTTGTTTCATTTCATTTTTTGGCTCATTTCTTGCTCTGCACTACCAAAGTTCTTCAACTCTCTGCTTTCTTTCTGAGTCACAAATGAATTTTTAAAATAAGCACTTGTACTGTGAACCATAAAGCAAAATACAGAGATGGAATCAAAAGAAGGTAAATTACTTTTAGTGTTACTTTTAGTGTTCTGCAAAGAAACTTTCACTTGGCTTTTCCTGTTGTTCTGAAACTGTGAAAATCAATATAGAAACATATATTCTGAAGGCAGGTCATCTGTGCACTGGATGCTTGTAACAGTGAGCTTTGAAGGGGATACTTAAGCTCTACCTCCAGCTCTTTGCACTAAGTGTCCCCATGAAACAATGTTTTAGCTGTGGCTATCCATCTCAGTGGCTATTACTTTTTGCTGTTTCAGACTTCTATCTTTTATTATGGATTTACTGATAGATCAATATGACACAAGCAAGATAAAAGTCAGTTAGCTGTACTTGTCTATTATAAGCTTGAAGCCTCAGAAAGCCTTTTCAGGATAGAATGGATCTGTCATCCACCAGAAGACCCGCAAATGCTACTTCCCTGTTGTGGCAACCTGAAGTTGCCTTTTAGTTTCCCTCCAATCAACCCACTCTTGGATATCTTTATTTTGTGACACTTTTGGCCATTCAACATCACTGAACTGAAGAAAACAGTCTTGAAAAGGGAGACCAGAACTTATTTGCCAAGAGAAAGAAGCAGTAGATGGGAGTGCTGACAATGTTCCATATTATAACACAAGAAAATCTCAGTATATGTGCTCTATTATAAACTGCATTATAAGCCAGGGTAAAACTTGCCAGTTTTATACTGATGCATGAATATAAAGAGATTCATGGGTTCTGTGAGGAGACTTCACAACTTGTTTGGATGGGTGGAAATTACCATAATAATAAAATCTCTATTACAAGAGTGCCAAGCAGGATAAAAAAAATAACCTGGGCTCACTTTCTGATCTGGACAGGAGAGTTGGAGCACAGACAGAAGCAGATCTGACATGCGGAATCAAACTCTATAACCACAAAGTAGTTATAAAGCAGGTATGGTTTATTCAGTGCTGCACAGACACCAGGTGCAAGGGGGATACATCCACGTAGCTTGCACACGGTCAGGAACAATCGTGCTACAGATATAGGCTGAACTAATACATAATCAATAGTTTTCCCAGAATTTGGATACATATTCATTACATCCCGAGAGTTCATTAGCATGCAGACCCTTCCCTCTTGCGTGTGTGTAGTGGGTCATGGGATGAAGATTTGTCGTCTTCCTCACAAAGGCTTCTGACCTTTCTCGCTGTAAACTTCTGACCTTTTGGGGGGGCGTCCCCCCAAACTGGTTTCTTCTTGCCCTGTGGGCATCTCATCACCTTCCTGCCAAATGTCCTTGGGCAGTTCTCAAACCCTTATCTTTATGGCCTTCATCCCCCTCACTATCCCAGACTCAGTGTCTGCCATCCCTTATTTTCTAACAAGCTGTACATTCTTGCTTCTGTAAACTATCTCTAACTATTCCCCTTCACCCCCCCTTATTCTCAGTCACTGTGAAGCTTTCTTGCCTTTTTAGTTTCACTTATGGGGCCCTTCTCACCTTTCAGATCACTGGCAGCACCACAGAATGCACCTGCCCAGGGCAGGAGGTACTACTCCCTTATGGGCTTCTGAATCTTCTCAGATTCAAAGATCTGCGAGATGAATTTTGAAGCTTTTCCTGAAATCAGGGTGTATATGAACATCTTTAATTTCTGTTCTTTCGCAGTACTACTTTTCTTTGTTTAACAATCTGACTTCATGAAATATTTAAAAAATCATCTTGAAGGCTCTTATTGTTAAGTTGCTTGAAGTTGGCAGCAGATAGAAAAATGATTAACAAAGGAATACACACACACCTAATGTGATAAAATTATACTAATATGCACACTACTGGCCCTCACTGAACAAAGTTTCCACTTTTTCATAGGTTTATCAACAGATTTTAATTTGGATTTCTCCTACGTTTTTCATTACTCTTTGTGAACTCCATTAACTGGTTGTAGACTCACAGATGAAGAAAGTGTAAAGTACTAGATCTTTGTGTATATTATTTTCATTTTTACAACTTTTGTGTTTGTTTTTAATAGTTTCTTTTTTAATCAATGCCTTGAAAGAAAATGGCTGACGTCTTGAAATAGCTTGGCAGAGATTCCTTTATCTCTTTCAAACCTATTTTCAATTACTGGTACTGTAAGTTCAACAGTAGTGATAATAGCAATGTACAAGTCCTATCCCAGAAGTACTCTCATAAGTATTTCATTTTTAAGTTTGTATAGCTGTGTTAATTACTCTGTCCTAAAGATTATCTATGGCTGAAATTAGAGGTAAATTTATATGCATAGAGGGTGGCTAGGTGTAACTCTTCCAAGAAACTCATAGAGCCTGTTTTCATAGAATAAGCATACTTCAGTGCACGTTAGTTGAAGCCACTGTTTTATAAAATGCCTGGATCTTTGCTTCATTGTTATCAATTTTTAAGTCAAATGGAGGATCTTCTAATATTTTTTTTCCTTTACGAGGAAAGCCATATTTTTGGTATGACCCTTAATGCAGAATTGAAGAGGCAAATTACTCTACTGGAACTGCGCACTAGTTGGGTTGCTTGCAAAGATGGTATTAATTTCCAACTTTGAGATCATTCTCAGTGCGATATTTCTGAATTGTGTACTGTCACACATATGGGGATATAGGTTAATGTAGGTAAGTATGCAGATGAGAGCAAACGAGTAATAATTACTTGAGTAAGGAGAATGAGAAATGGAAATGATAGAGCACTAGACTTTAATTTTTTTTTTCAAGGACTTACAATACCAATGTCTTACATGTTCTAAAAGGTTTACAGTAATCTAAAGGAAACCATCAGAATCGTTTTTGTATTCAGTTCCTCATATTAATGGTAATTGCAGCTGCATCTTTATTTATTTATTTATTTATTTATTTATTAAGGAAAAATAAAACTTTTTGTCTGAATGTTTTTAAGGTGACAAAGAAGAAGTGGCAACGTTTGAAAATTCCAGTGGTGTTGTAATGAGATTTTGCATGAATGTTAGATCAAGCAACCACAAGTAGTCTGTGGTTATTCTGGGAAGTTTTAAAAAGTGGGATATGTGACATTATTTAAGTATTTATAAATGTCACCTCATCTGTTATAAGGGAATCTAATAGACTGTTTTGCAGACATTTCAGCTGTAAAAAGCAATTGCTTCTCTAATCTATTTCTATAAAATGGACAAAAGTGGAAGCAGACGTACAATGGGTCAATACCAGTGAAAGGCCTCTCTGCAGACAAAAGATTCACAGTCCATTAAGTTTCAGGTCTGCCCTGATATGGATTCCTCTGATATATTACTATTATATCCTATTTTTGTTGACTCAGTTACTATGTCAGCAATACCAAACATTTTGGCTTGTGTCCCAGCATCAAGCTGTCTATTGAGGATGTGTGTTTGCCTCCACCACCATGACAGTAATGAGAAACTGGCATTAGTTTGATTTGCATAATTGCACGGTTCTAACTTGGACTCTGTGTCAGTAGGAGACAACTTATTGTGATGATGCTCAGTGCACAGTATTTGTTTTGTGCAATCAGCATTTATTTATGCAAATTTCATCATTACAAAGGGTCATTTTCCAACCTTCTACCGTGAAATCACTTCATCTACCTGTGAATAGTAAGAAAACACTGTAGGAGAGCAGCCAGGTGTATTTGTCATTCACATCATTCACATTCATTGACCAAGATACTGCAAAAGGTTTATTGTGTGTGTGCATATGTTTTTAAAATTTCATTTTATGAAAGATTGACAGGTATGATGACAAAACTAAAATCTGATTGACCACGTGTGATTATTTTAGACAAATGCTGTCAAAAAGACACACAGAAAGCCCAAAACAAAACCAACCCACTGTCTCACTAGTTCTGAGAGTTTCTTTAAGAATAATTTATAGACTAAAAAAAATATTTTGTGTTCCCCAGATGATCAGGGGAATGTTTTCTGTGATAAGAAGCAGAACACTGTAATTTATTCATGTGAGAGATAAAAAGATGGAATAACAAACTAGAATGTCCCACTTGTAGCAGCAACCTGAAATAGCAATACATGTTGAAAAAGCTTATCAGGATCATTTGGATCTTAAGGATTCATGAACTAAATTTCAACGCTCTCTTGACAAAAATGTTTCCAAGGTCACACTGTTTATCTTACCACTAGTGGTAGAGGGCCCTCCTAAGGTTTAGCTTGCAGGTAACTGAAATGGCACCAGAAATTACACTTTTCCCCAGACAATCACTTCTAAGTTTAAAAAGAGTTGGAATATGTCAGTGCTTAAAAGGTATCAAGAAATTACACAGAACAGGTAATTTGGGGGCTAGCTGACTCTGACAGAGTGATGATTACTTAACAGATTGCGTCTTCACAAGAGGCACAGACTGTTCACTGGACTTACTACCATGCAAACTGTTACTGAAAGGAAAAGAATGAAAACGTGAATATAGCTTTTCTTTTTATCTTCACAAAAATAATGAATAGGAATCCTAGAAGTCCAAGCAGAAAATAAATGGCTGTACCTTAACAGCAGTTATACTAAAGTCGTATTATAGGTATATAGCAAAACAAACTCCACAGGTGGGCCACATTTACAAGAAATGATTGAGTTTCTAATGGCTCTTTTATGCCAAAAAAATCTATAAATCAGATGTTGTACCACACAAGAAAAAAGTACACTTTGAAAGGATGTAGTTTAAATCTCTTTATATGCTTGCTAAAAAAGAAGCATACTAATATATATAAAATATATAAATTTTTATCTACACATGTGATGACTAGTTCCTAAGTATTTTTACTGTTCTTGCTTAATGTTCAAATATAATATTATGTCCCAACATACTCTGTTCCGTACTTCTTGAGTGAAAAGGATTTTAAGGAAAACTCATCTGGACAGCCAATAGTGCATGATCCTCAAATAATAATGAAGATACGTGTGCATAGAGTTTATTTAGAATCTTTGTACCAATTACCCACAATTAACTGACATGCTGGATTAAGATTAAAAACAGTATAATTAAGACTTTCTGAGTTTTCTCTGATTATTTCTTTTTGTGATCATGAGCTAATTCAGAAAGAAGTAGTGGAAATGAATTGAAAGAACCATAATGAATCTAAATTTAAGAACAGAATAAGAAATGGAAGGTGTCTCAAAAGAAAAAGAAAAAAAATACTATGGAAGGAAGTGAAGAAAAAAGCTAAAAAAAAATCTGCAAGATGCAAAAAGTCTCAGTGAGGCAGAAGAACAGAAAAAATAAATTTCAAAATAATAGCCAGTGAACATGGAAGAAAAGACCAAAATTCCAAATTACCTTGAGTGAAAGAGGGTCAAACATGAACCTATTGGATGCATATAAAAGACAGAAACATGCAGAGTGGCAGTAAAGCAGATACTCATGTACAATATTTACGGAGAGTTTATGCTAGCCAAAACACAGGAGATGTAGCCTTGAACTAGCAACAAGATGAACTCTGAGTAAGTACAATGAGTGGATGATAAAGAATGGAAAACGTAGACCTATGAAAATGGAAATACATTTATTTGTGGACAGAGAAAAATCAGGTGTACAGAATACTTTTGGGAAATTATTTGGAGAACCTGAGACATGGAAAGAAATGCTCTCAAGAGGGCATTTGCAGGACTTGAGAGATGCCAAGTGAGTAGCTGAAGGGCAGAGGTAGGAAAAATTGATGATAGCAGCCTGAAGAGCTAACAGTTGCATCCGCAAGAAATGAAGAGCAGATTTTTCTCTAAAACTTCACTTTGCAAATAGCATTCTTCAAACAGAAAAAAAACCTCTAACAACAGTATTCTTTCTAATTTCACTTTTATGTTACAGAACTGCTTTAAGTAACAAACAAGAACTTTCTCCCTTTGTTAATTAGTTGGATGTATCACATGCAAAACCATTCCTTATGATGCTTTGATTTCATGAGGTCTTATTTCACTTATGAGGAGCCTCAGGCATGGCAATGATAGCTAATGAATGTTTTTTCTGCATTGCTTCTGAGCGATTATTTTGTCTATTTATTCCTCTTGGACAGAAGGAATCATAATGGAATGAACTGGAGAAACCCAAGTGTGTTCTTAGCTGGTAGATGACAAAGAGAATTATTGCAGTTTATTCTAAAGCTAAGAAATACTCCTCAACTCTCAGATTTTAATCTCATGTCACACTGCAACTAATATAAGTAGAAGGTGAATTATATAACCTAACTTCCAACTGTCACATCCCTTGCCCAATTAAAATAGTCAGTCTGGAGTTTCAGCATGGTTCTTGTCTGTCAGACTTGTCAGAATTCGGGAGAAGTATTTTTGCAGAAGATGTGATATAGCTGTTTTAAAAATTCCGAAGGTTACTCTGTTTTACTTTGTCTTTGTTTTCTTCCGTTGTACCTGAATTTGTGGAGTTTTACTGAATCACAGAACAAGGTCTCATGTAAGTATTCTAGTACTTCCTGGCTGTGGTTGATCCAAAAAAGAATAAAAAATAGTTTGTAAAAAAATTATAGATTAAGAAGTGGTTAAAGCACAGAGAACAGATTTGTTTGGATGTGCTGTTCACTGATATGTGCAAAAATATATATCAAATTCTGAAGCTGTATTTATGCCTCAACTCCTTGCAGTCATAGCTTAGATTTTCTGATAATTAGGTATGGATTGTCAAGCAAATATATGGAGAACTGGAGAAGACTGTGGGGTTTTGAAGTTGGGGTTTGATGTCTGAAGTTGTGTGAACTCTGATTATAGTCTAGTGTTTCAGCCCTGCTCTGTCTCTAATTTCATACCTGCTCTGTGTGTATGTAGTATAGAGTATTTTTTCTATTAAAAAGCATCATGTGAGGTATATGTTGCTTAGCAGTCATCCAGGCTGTGCCAGTGGGTTTCTTTTATCTAAATCAATAGCATGTGTGGATGCTTGTTGCAGATTTCAAGTACTCTATGCCAATGATTCACACAAGGCAAAGGCCTGTTTGTTGAAAAGAAATCTATGGCCATGGCAATTATGATGTAGCTGAACTGTTCTAATAGTGAAGTGCCTTTGATTGTATATAATAAAAACCATGCAGCCTTGGAAATATTTATTAAAATGTTTTAAAATATATTATAACTATTGATTTGCGGATGGGCAGAATGAAAAATGCAGAAACATTATACAAGGTTCAGGAGAATGCCAATTGCTTTGAAGTCACATTTTAACTTCTGCAGTTACCTTTCCAAATTCTGCTGGTACCAGCAGTGGCTGTGATTCACATGCCTATGGTTCAAGTTACCTTACCTGTCTTCAGTCATCATAAGGTAGCATTTAATCAGTGTTTATTACTGGAGCACTTTTCTGTTCAATGAAGATGGGAAGTCATGTCTGTCTTTTGTTGTCACAGAATCACAGAATGGGCCTGGTTGGAAGGGACCTCAAGGATCATGAATCTCCAACCCCCCTGCCACAGACAGGGCTACCAAACTCCACATTTAATACTAGACCAGACTGCTCAGGGCCCCATCCAACCTGGCCTTGAATACCTCCAGGGATGGGACATCCACAACCTCTCTGGGCAGCCTGTTCCAGCACCTTACCACTTTCACAGTAAAGAACTTCCCCCTGACATCCAAACTAAGTCACCTACCTTATCCTCCAGAGATGCTTTTCCAGTTTTTTTTTTTTTCACAGAGAAAATCTAAATAATTAGCTGCCAGTTATTGCTTCACTTTCATATGTCTGATATTAGCCTTGGTAAATCTGCACCAAAGTGGAAAGCATCACACATACACAGTACATGTCATACATTTCACTTTTGCAGAAAGGATTTTTAAAAATGTTCATTGGTTTCAAAATGCAAGGACTGCGTCTCAGGTTATGGATGGCTTAGTCATAATTTGTAACTTTTTTTTTTTTTAAGAAAAAAAAAACAAAAAGTATAGAACCTTGCATAGGGAAGTTAACTGGGTTAAAAGCATTCATCCAGAAAATGCCTAATATGAGTTGGATTTAGAAACTGAATATATTTTTTTTCCTCTTTGTCTTTCTCAGTTTCATTGACTCTGATAGAGCACAATTAGAACATCAAAACTACTTGCAAAATTGTAATCTTAAGAACAACCCTCTCATTTTGGCAGAACAGTGCCTGTAATGTTCACATATATCCACATGACTGAGGAATTAATTCACATTATCACTTCTCTTCTGTCATTTAATACATACTGGCAGCAAAACATGGTGGTCCTTGCTATAGAGTGCATCACCACAAGCTCTGACAGATTAAGTGCCCACTTTATAACTGGTATCTTCACTGGATCATGACAGATCACTGTGCTCTGGAAGCACTTGCTTAATGACATGATTTACAGTTCACTGAAGGGAGCAGAGGAAGAAACAAAGGGCTGTTATGGAGCATGAAGCTGCAAGTGAGTAATACGGTGTAGATGTTGGCTGCTATGAAACTACATTGTCATGGGTGTTTGTAAAATTGTCAATATCCATCAGTTAACAAACCAGTGTTTCTGGTTCCCTGAACACTGGTAAATGAGACACCTTACACATCAATTCTGTATCTTCATTAAAAGGCATGTTTGTTATGTTCAGTGTCACTGAACTGAGTATCACATATGTTTGCTGACCTTTTAACTAATATGAAAAATTTACTTACATTAATTGAAAAACCCAAGATTTTTATACAGAGAAAAATCAGGAGAAGGACTAAAGTTCATTACTGTTGATGTGTTTTTGATGCTCCAAACATGCACAAACTGCATGCTAGGGAATTTTTAGCAATGGAACTTTAAGTAACTAGTTGCAATGAAAGTATAATAACAAGTCTTTCAATTCTAACTTTGCAGGGAATTAAAAGTCATTACTTAGAGGCATTCCTGAATTTTGTTATCTTGACTGTAAATTTAGTATTGGGCAGTCCCTCCTTTTAAAAAACTACTCCTCCATCCTTTTGCAAAAGAGGTTCAGTGTAGCTTTTTACATGGAAATAATGTAATGATTTAATTCATGAATTGTCAGAGGTACTGTGGGTTTCTGCCTTCTAATTTGTTTTCAGTTCTGCAGATATTGAACAATAGAACAATATTTTTTTTAGGAAAAGTTACTGTAGTAGTTAAATAGGCCATTCTTGGTGATCTTTAACCCTTTAACTTGAAGCACAGAGGGAAAAACCTCCATTTAAAGTGTAGGGAACAAATAGCGTTCATAGGAAGAGGATGAGATTCTGCAGTGCTTCATGTGAGTTTGCAGCAAGTCTTCTTCCTCATGTATACTGCCTTGAATTTTGCTCCAAGACCCAGAGGCGTTAACAGATGCTTCTGCTATTCACTGGTCCTTGGTGCTCTTACATGCTGATATAAATTCCTCCAGTCCAGGTCACTGAGAAGAACCAGACGATGTTGACTCTAGTATCATGATAGCTCCTGCCTGAACAAAGCAGTTTCAGTACCAGGACTTAATGCTTTTAATGACTTTCCTCCAAAGACTGTGACTGCTAATGGATATCCTAGGACAAGGGCATCATCTTACATCCAAAGGCAGCTTTCTTTCATCTCATATTCCAGATGAATATCAGGAGAGATCATGTTCTTCAAATTTTGAGACGTTAGTGCTGATACAAACCTGCATTGCTAATTGGAAAGAATTGTAACTTCATAAGAGCAACATCTCTTCAGCAGTGTGTGGAGACAGGACAAGGGGAAACGGCCAGAGACTGGAGCATAGGAAGTTCCGCACAAATGTGCACAAGAACTTCTTTACGGTGAGGGTGATGGAGGACTGGAACAGGCTGCCCAGGGAGGTTGTGGAGTCTCCTTCTCTGG
>JAOWBP010004015.1:13494335-13527827 GCA_028571105.1 Tragopan temminckii
CTGGTGTAGGGAACGTGCTTTTGCAGGGGGGTTGGACTCGATGATCTCTGGAGGTCCCTTCCAACCCTTATGATTCTGTGATTCTATGATTCTATGATCTATTCCATCCTATTTTGCATAGATGCTGTTTTTGTTTGTCTGTTCTCTCTTATTTAATTACTTGAAACATTCCTTCTTACTAGGTCACATGCAATAGGGCCTTAATTTCAGAGGAAACAGACCTGGGGTATTGGTTGATGCTCAGCTAGACATGAGCCAGCAGTGTGCCCAGGTGGCCAAGAGGGCCAATGGCACATTGTATCAGAAATAGCATTGGCAGCAGGAGCAGGAAGGTAATTGTCCCTCTGTACACAGCACTGGTGAGGTCACACCTCAATTACTGTGTTCAATTTTGGGCCCCTCACTGCAAGAAAGACATCAAGGCCCTGGAACTTGTCCAGAGAAAGGCAACAAAGCTGGTGAGGGGTCTGGAGCATGAGGAGAGGCTGAGGGAGCTGGGATTATTCAGCCTGGAGAAGAGGAGGCTCAGGAGTGACCTTATTTCTCTTTAAGTTGTATTGAGCTGAGGTTGGCCTCTTCATTCGTGTAACTAGTGAAGGGACTAGAGGGAATGACTTCAAGTTACACCAGGGGAGATTCAGGCTGGATGTTAAGAAATACTACTGGGAATGTTTAGATGTTGTGTTAAGGGACATGGTTTATGAGACCTATTGGTGATTGGCGGACTGTTGGACTGGATGATCTTGTAGGTCTTTTTCAACCTTGGTGATTCTGTGATTCTATTCCAAACTGGAAGCATGACAGGCAACACTCACTTCCATCTCCATGCAAGAGAAAATGAATTCCTGTGATCTAAGACCCTGTATAGAAGTCAGCAGAGTTAGTTTGGATTTATTGTTCTTTACACAGAAATTCATTCTTTTTATAATCAATTAAGACAGTTTAGAAGAATTCTTATCAAACTGAAATCTTGTAATTTCTCTTACTTTTCCCAGTACACTTTCCATTCTCCCTTAAGCCATTGCTGATAACAAATCATGATTTGAGAAACTGCTATGGCGGATTCCGTGACATGAGAACTACTGGCCAAAATTAGTCTCATTCAATCAAGAAACTTACCTAATTATTGGAAAAATCTAGAAATAATTTACATCAATGATTTTTGAAATTTTCTTCAGGTCCCTTCAGGTCCTGAAATGGGGCACCATCTTAGAGAAAAATTGCATTTCTCAACAATGACCGAAGTACATGATGCACAGAAATTATTTAATGCTGGTGCAAGAATAACAGAGAATATCTTAGCTCAAAAGACTATGAACTCAATTAGCATATCACAGGAAGCACTAAGCATCTCATGGAATCATACTGTAGGTGGTAATGTGGGAGTCTTTTATAGAACATGGCTGACTTGTCATAGGAATTCCACACAGTACCTACTGGAATGTCAATATGAAATTGTATATGAAATGACTAGTTCTGATTTAATCATGGAATTTCAGACAATCTCTGCTCTTGGTTGAGGAATGAAAGCACTTGGACTGATGGTGGGGAATGTAATGGACGTTTATTATTCATTAAGAATGGACAGAAGTAAAGGACATTTAGCACCCAGAATAATCAGGATGTATAATCTGTATGAAACTGAAGGTCTGAAGGAAAGCTTGCAGTGAGAATAAAATCATAAAGCAGCTCCTCAAAAAGGACTGTTATGTGTATAAGGACATTAAAGAATACTAATTATATAGCTTGTCACATTAACGGTTGATTTAAATGTTTTGACCATGGATTTATCTTAAGGCCCATCTTTGATGGCAACAGAAAAATGAGTATTTTCTGAAATGTGGAGTGATTGCAATTTAATTTTTTTGTATCCTATAATAAAGCTGATGATAAGAACAAAAAGTATTATTATGTCTTCACCAAGAAGTCTCATAGTTCTACCCCCACATACTGAGCATCCTGAGAAAGTGTTCCCCTTCCTGAAGGTGCTTCAGGCTCAGTAACCCTGTGCCTTGCTAATTCCTACAAAGTGTTTAGAATACATTTTGTTGAAATTAATTGAATACACACAATCAAAAAGAGTTGAAAAATGTGCAGAGATTTATGAATATCAATGAATGATCAGAGCACACAAAACCTTAGAAGCTTTCCATCTTATCTTACATATGAGCCTCCTTTGATCTTCTTCCTCTCAGTCTTTTACATGGCTTTCTTGTGCTATTATAATTGTTCTGGTAATATTGTAGCAGAATGAAGGAATTAGTCAAATTCCAGCGAGGAAGTGGTAGGGTGCAAAAATTAGAACATCTATTTAATTTTTTATACAAGTATAGTATTGTAAGTCTTTAGTAACTTATTGGTATTAAGTTAAATTACTTGTACACCTTAAGAGAGTCGAACCTTAAACAGTTTTGGGATAAGAAGAAGTTTGTGTGACTATCTCTATAGGCATTTCTTTTTATGATTAAATGAAAAGTTAAGGATTAAAAATGTATCCAACATAAAAAAGAGATTATTATCAATTTCAACAAAGTAATTTGTAAGTTTAATGTCATTTATACCACTGTACTCATGAGGCCCCACCTGGACTTCTGAATCCAGGCCTGGGGCATCCAGCTGTTGAAGTTGGTACAGAGGAGGCCATGAAAATGATCAGAGGGCTGGAGCACCTTTCCTGTAAGAAAAGGTGGAGGGAGCTAGGCTTGTTCAGTCCAGAGAAGACAAGTCTCCAGAGAGACCTCATTGTGATCTTCCAGTACTTAAAGGGAAGATGTAAACAGGGGTGAGACTGACTTTTTACATGGTCTGATAGTGATGGAACAAGAGGGAGTGGTTTAAAACTAAAAGAGTTGAGATTTAGGTTAGATGTTAGGGGGGAAATTTTTTACTCAGAGAGTGGTGAAGTGCTGTAATAGTCTGCTGAGAGAAATTGTGGATATCCTATCCCTGGAGGCATTGAAGTCCATGTTGGATGGAGCCTGACAAACCCTGCCACGTGGTAGTGGCGATTGGAACTAGGTGATCTTTAAGGTCCCTTCCAACCCAAGACATTCTATGATTAGTATTGTTTAATTAAAAACAGGCTGAAAGCCATAAGTTACTAAAATGTTGTATATGAATGTAGTAATTTTATTACTGCTGTATAATAAAATAAGAATGAGACATGTTTGCATAGAGTAAAACTGTAGGCATAAGAACAGAAAGAACTAACGTCTCTTGCTTCATACTGTCTTGCATTTCAACCGTCTTCTTTTAGAGTTTTTGAAGGCATGCTCATCTAGAGGTCTTAATTTCATGGAATACTATCTTAATATAAAAATAAATTGAAAGATCATGGACTTGTTTGAGGAGTGTATGGCTTATTCTACTAATTCATTTAATGTACTCAGGAGATATGGCTTGTTAACAGTGAACCTAATTCCTTATTGAACTTTTAGAGTGACTCTAAGGAAGAATGAAGGTGGCTTTAAAAGTCAGCAGTTTCATCTTATGTCTACCAAAATCATTAGAAATATCTCAGAATAATTTTATATGACAGTTTAACTTCTATATCCCTCTTTACTTGTGTATAAAATGTCAACATTTTTACCTTAATATTTTCAAAATATTACGAGTAGCTATATATTAGATCATGATTAATATTAAGAATAAAAAAAGTTGAATGCTGCAATTTGCAATTGATGCTACTTTTCATTGATTGGGAAGCTGTGCCTGTCTTTATCCTGCAGTAACCTGGTTTGCTATTTATTCCTCTTACTAATATTCTGTTACTTGTACTACTTTGGTCATGAAGAATTGTACTGTACCAAGTGCTATGTAGTCATAACACCTCAAACTGGTCCCAGACCAGTTTATGATTATCCCGATTATCCCTACTTGCTGTGCTTTGGTTCACATCACAGACTCTGTGTGTGTGAACCAGATTCCTTTTCAATGAAACTAAACCACAGGATATATTCCAGAAGTAAGCCTTGTACCCTCAAGCCACTAATAAGCATTCATCCCACAGCACAAGTATAAACACAGTGAAGTAACCCTCTTCTCTTGTGTCTAATGTGTTGACAACTTAGTGTTGACAACTCTTTCATTTGGCAGATTCATTTGTTTTGCCTTGTACTACTAGACCATTGAGATCAAATATATGAGAGAGAGCATATAGGGTGTGCAAGTGAGGCAGGATTGATCCCTCTAGTAGTGATTATATCCCATCTTATTGTCAGTTTTCTTTTAATCACACATGCGCACATAAAATACAAAACCCAAGAGTTTTATTCAGGAATTTGAAGGAGATAATAATAATAATAATAAAATCTTGTTGAGAATGAGTGAGGAGTTCTGTTGCATCATACACAGTGTGCATTGAATAGGTTTGTGCATGGATGACTGAAAGAAACTGGTGAAGAAGTTAAGTGTGCGGCATGCAAATTTATGTATGGTGATCTCTACAGATTTTAGATATGCTGAAGAAACATGGAAAACTCCTATGGATTTACCTGGTACTGTCTGTCAGTTATGGAGTTGCTGTGTCAGAGAAATTTTGTGAATGCTTAAGAGATATGCATCACTGGTCCTGGGGGAGTATGATAAGGAACACATGAAGAAATTATTGAAGTGTGATTTACATTTCTTACTGTTGACTGATATTTAATTGTTGCTTAGCATCTCAAAATCTTCAGAAGATGAAATGAGAAAACTTCCTTGAGGACTTTGGGATCCAGCAAAGAAGCTAGACAAAGTCTTCCAGTGTTCTCTTGAAACAGCAGCTGAAAAACATGCTGAAGAAGTTTTATTTTGAGGAGAGGATTTTAATTAATTGAGCAATTACACTACTGTCATGAAACAGCTGAACATTCCTCTTGAGCCTTGCCAGGTTTCCAAAGAGCTAATCTCAGAAGCAGTTTCTGTTAAATACCATAGGAAATGGTGTAATAATAAAAAGTTTAGCTTTCATGTTAAAATATGCAGAAAGTCTCCAGATCTGCAAATTTAGCTCTGTCTACTTGTATGTGTGCGTAGCAAAACATATAGTATTTACTTGTAAGGTCCAGAGCTTTTTCTAAGAGTAGGGATACACGCATACAGTGCATAAAGGCAACACTCATTTTCTACAACTTTAAAATGCACATTGAGCATCTTTTAAAGTACCAATGTATAATGTGATCATGCAATCTCATAAATTGCTACATAATTATAGTTCATTTTGAATTTGCCATAGTTGTGCTTCAGAATCTAAGCTTTCATTGCAGAAGTAATTAAGCCTCTAGCCCTTATGGTTACAAAGATAACCTTCAAAATGTCAAATGAACCTAAGCAGATGAGTTGATGTCTATCTGCATTTGCGGACAGCTTGAAACAGTAGCTTCCAGAAAATGATACTCTGTCCTGCACCTTCATTGCAAAGCGTCTTGCCTCCAAAGGAAGCCTTACACAAGGAATTTTGTTAACTATTTCACAACCGCAAGTAGGTTTAGCAGAAACATTCAACCAAATAAAAGTTTAGCTAGTTTTAAAGTTACTGACAATGAAATAAAACTTCCATTGGTGCCATTGACTTTTTAAACTTATATGTGAAAGGGAAAAAATGATGACTTTGTTTGCTATGAATTTAAAATCACTCACCATGCCCAAAATATTGAAATAAGGTGATGAAACAGTTTTCCTCACATGCTTGATAATAATATCAAGTAGTGAATTACCTCTCTGCTGTTCCCTATTAAAACACCAAAAGTTCTTCATTTTCATCATCATCTTTTGTCATATAGTTTATCTAATCAATTTTGAATTCTTTAGAATAAATGCTCTTCTGCCTTTTTTTGCCATCCTGTTGAGTTGCATTTTCAGTAATATAATAATTACAATAGGTTGATGTGAAAAAAACACGTGACAAAAATGTACCAATGTTAAAGAAGAGGGCATATATCCAGGAAAATACTATAAATTCAATTACATTTTCTGAGAATTATTATACTGTAGCTGGAGTAAGCTCACTGTAATACAACATGTCTGGATATTATTTGTAACCATATTTGTATTTTTAAGTGTATTATACCGTTACATGGAAAATATTCTGTTGCTGCATTTCCATAATGCATGTAGAAGGGGTCCAGGTTAAGAGCCTGCTTGCAGCCTTCTCTCAGTTTTTGCAGAATGTTGGCCGGTAACAGTACAAGCAGGATGCACTGCTGAGCTGTGTTTTATCTGAAACTGAGTAGAAGCACTGAACATCCAAAAGCTTCTGCTTGATACTGCTGCTTTGGAAGCCTAGTGAAGACTCATGAGAACTATTCATCTGTTTCATGACAATACTTTAATCTTGCAATTAATTAAAATCTTTTCCCAGTAAGCAAGCCTTTCTTCATCAGCTTGACATGCTGTGCATGGAGAATAACAAGAATTGGCAAAGAATTTTACAGATTTGTGACAGAATTCCAAACAATGCAGTGTTCAGTATTTAGATCAGCACAGGGCTAAGCTTTCAGGTAATGCGGTGCTTAACCAAAAAGAGAGATCTACCCTGGAAAAATCTCCTTGAAAGAGTTCTGAGTCTGCATTTTTATCCTGACAATTTTAGGACAGAAAAGTGTACAGTTGCATGAGAATTTATGGGACGGATGCAAATGGCACTGTAATGCAAGTAAGGTACTTACAGATTTTTGCATGAGATTGCATGTTCATTGAGCTATGCAACATGCTCTTTTTCAGTATAGTTTACCTAGTTCATTTTAGCTAAATCTGATTTTTTTCTTCAATAAAAAGACATACCTGATATGATAGCTTTGTGTCAGACTGGTGTAGAGTATGTTAAACTGCACTTTCCTCATTTTAAATTAAAAGAGAGTAACTTCTTAATCCTTTTCTATGTTTGTATAAATGCAATCAGTGAAAATAAGGCTGCTTGTACAGTAAAAAGGTCATTTTTTTCCCTGCCTGTTGAGAGCGTAGCTATTCTTAATTCCTTTTTTAGCTTCACTGCTACAGGTTCTTCTAATGTCAGGACAAGCATTCCATAGCTCTGCACTTCATTCTTCATCAGAAGAATGAAATTCACTATGGAAAAAGTACTGACAATGTAAGATAAAATCCTGAAGCATTAAGTTACTATATGATAAGTTACATTATATTATAATTTCAGTAGCTCCTTCTAAAGCTCATTTTCAAATAGAGGTAAAATCTAGAGGATGTAGTCTCCTTTTGTTATACTACATTTCCACATTGTTATATCATTTTCCTCAATGAAAAGTTGAAGTGAGCAAATAATTTTTTAGTCAGAGCAAGTTGAGGAATAGTTATATTTCCCACAGAAACTTTGTGAACGTGAGATCACTTTGTCAAATTTTATCAGTATTAATCAAAACTAAAAACTGCAATTGGCACTGTTTTGGGGGGTATTTTCTTTTTCAGAGTTTAAGGCAAGGCCATACATAGTTAGTTGACTCTAGACTGATGATGTTGAACAGCACAGTTGCTGGTGATGCACCAAATAAAGTGGGCACAGTGTTTGATTGTCTTAGTAGGGGGAATGTTGCGAAGCACATTTGTTTATTTACAATAACATTTAAGTTTTCATCAAGTGAGCTCCTCTTTTGCCAGCTGCAATCTTGAAAGAAGACTGCATAAGTGATTAAGAAGATTCCAATGGATATCACTGTCTCAGTTTGCAGGATACTGCGACTATATTATTGATAGTGAAATTTTTTTTGCTGTGTGGCTTTTACTTTTATTATTTAACCCTTGCCTGCTTCATTTCCCTCCTTTCTATGATCAGAACATGAATACTTGGTTTTTTTTTTTGGTAAAATGCTAAAACATCTATGGCCATAAAGCACACATATTTTCTCTAAAGACACAATTACTATGTGTAAGAAACACATTTGGAACGCATGTAGAGAGTGCTGTGAGGGCAAAGCAGAGAGTTGAAAATACAGAGAGAAACAAAACAAAGAACGAGATGGGTAGATTTGGCAAGCTTGCTGTGGTGACTGAATTATTCCATCTCTAAGCTTGTGTTACACTGCTGAGATGTGATTTCATTAGATTATCTCTGTCCCATACAAAACATTCAGTGTTTTGCAGTTTGCCAGATCAGACGTTACCATTTAATGTGTTTTTCAGATACTTTGATATGTTTTGCTTCAGTAAATCAACTCCAGCAGTTTTCAATTCTTCCCTCTCATCTCTCTCTGAAGTATGATAAATGTTGCTTTCCAGCAATAAAGAGCAAATGTTTTGGGGACAAAATAACATGTAAAATAAATTTTGTTGTGCCAGATAAATGTAATTTCATTAATCACTAGTGCTATATTTTAGAATATATTATACTGTTACAGCAATTCACAAACTGTGAAATGAAAGAACAGCTGAAAAGCAACACTTTACAGACTAGAAAATTGAATGGGGTTAAATGATTTGCTAAAGGTCTTTGTTCTTCACTCTATTTTTCTATGTATCATAAACTTCATATCTTTTTTCTGAAGAAAACTTCAGCAGTCTGTCTGCATGTTCCTTTACATGTCACCAAGGAATCAAATTGCTTCCCTATTTTGGTGAATACACAATAGTTATTGATAATATAGAAAAATGTCAAATTTGAATCACTGTAGTAGTTATTGGGTTTTCTGCACTTGTTGAAAGAAGGAGTTGGAAATGTCAACAAAGACCACCAACCTCTACATTAGCAATATTTTGTATTTCACTGTTTACTTTCAAACACAGAATAAGTCTCAGGCTTTTTCTGTGACAACATTTTGGTTCTTGGAGCATTTTTTTTCCTGTGAACATTTGGCTCAAAAATTCATTTCATCAGTGAGTATAAATAACGTCTGATTGTAGATGTGCATTTACCAATAAATTCTTGAGTACTGTATTATAAACATATATGTTTTCCTACAAGGATATAAAGTAACTGAGCTTCATAATATAAAAGCACGTTAATGAAGGTAAATACTCTGGGTATTATCCATTTTTCCACCAAAAAGCTTCTGCTTTCTGTTGCTCATTGTCATCTGTTTGTGAACTTAATTCCTTTAAATGTCTTATTTTTATGTAAATAGTCCTAAAAGCTTGCATGATTTGGTATGGTTTGTTTTTTTTTTTCAGTAAATGATGTAAATGCATGAGAATCATCCTTGAAAGTTTCTTGCTGTGCCAATGGACACTGCCTTGATTTGTATTTGATAGTAGCTTATGTTGTAAGAGAAAAACAAGGAAGCACTGGGATATAAACAACTGCTTACCCATATTCCCCCAGAGAAAGCTTAAAAAACAAGCCCAGAAGTTCCAGTAAACAAATCAAATTCTGTTTTACAGATTCATTCTGCATTACTTGGGCAGCAGATCACAATAATATTGCCAAATTGGTATGAAGGAAAAAAAACTACATAATGATGATGATCTTGATTATTATGATTATCACCGTAAAGTGAAAATACAAGCTTAATGTTGAGTGCAGTGTGTACCTTTCCTTACTGATTTGGTGGTTGAGAGAGCTTAATTTTGTATTCGCTTAACCTTTTTTCAGTGCTCACATTATTCTTGAGGACCAGTTCACTATGTTAGTATTTGCACTCACATACTCAACTTTCTTACTTTCACATTAGTAATATCTTTTGCTGCTGCTCATTCCAAGTGCTAAAACTGATGTTTTTCACTTTGTTTTTTGGGGGATATGCAAATTGGTCAAGAGAATATTTAACTACTAATGAAGATGTGAATTTAAATGCGTCATGAATTGAAAGTGATGTCTTTAAAACACAGTGGGAAGCATGGAATGTTTATGAGTAATTTATACATATAATCAAAGTTGCAGAGTGATGATAGGTAAAAATCCCAAGACAGAAAAATATCTCAAGTTAATTTTTGTGTCTCCATATATGCCACACATAGCATATTGATAATCAGTGAGATACGTTAGTATGAAATATGAACTTCAGAGATTCACATTATTGCATCAAAATGTCCCTATTTTTTGATGATACTAAGAACAGTTCTTCATGAGCAGAGGAATTTGCTGTTATAGGATTTTACCTTCTCAGTAAAGTTTGATTAATTGTTAGTGACTTATGGAGACTGCAAAGTGAGATCTAGAAGAACAAAGGAAAACTTTGTACTCTAAGTATTATCATAAATATCAGTTTCCAGGTGCTCAACTTGTCAAGATAATTTTTTTTGTTTGTTTGCTTTAACAGATGTGGAAATAAGGACAGAGAGGTAACCACCTCTGTTCTCCTACTTTTTTTTTTTTTTTTTTTGCCTCTCTCAAAAAACCAAAAGCCAACAAGGAGCTGTCAAAATATAATTAAATTAACATTTCAGAAAACTCTATTAAATTGTCTGCAATAATAATGTATTGCAATAGCATAATACTGTAGCAGGAAATTGACACCACATCAGATGAAAATATCACAGATTATCTTTACTTTAGAATCTCAGAAACTTGGCTCATTTCATTATTCATGGGGCAGATCCAGTCACTTTCCCATTGGACATAAACTTTTCTTTTGAAATTAATAGAAAGTTCTACTTAAATCACACAGGAATATTTGCCTCTCAGTTGGCAGCGGAATCTAAGGTAGGATAAAGGTGGAAGTTTACTTCTGTGTCTGAATTTCCTGGCTTCTTTTATTTAACAGTAGATCCTTAAAATAATGGATTATATCTCTTTGCATCAGAAAGTTTCCTCCATTTTCATGAGCTTCTATTGCAAATGTGTATTCTAGTAATCCATAAACTATAAGTATCCACTTGTGGGCCATTATATTGCTTGTTCTTCCTCACAAATGTCGTAAATGGGAGTATGTCTTGATAGGTTTAAGTGACAAAAAAACATTTTTGTAGGTTACAGTACAGCAAAATCATTGTAATTAAACTTGCCTGAGATAAGACCAAAGGCATCAGAGGATTTATGTCTTGTGTTTTTCATCCTCTTTCCAAGTTATTTTATTAACATGGGGTGTCTTTAATTATGCAGAACTGCAAACTGCATTATTGATATTCTATAAACATTAACTACTAGTGTCTCTAATGAAGCAGGAAGAAAACATGCTTTCTTGTTATTTGTCAGGACTTGCAAAGTACTAAAAGTGTTTCACAACATTGTATAATATATAATTGTAACTTATCAGCTCCGTATTTGGTGGTGGTATCTACATACATACAGATACACACACATATGTGTATGCATACATCTCTCTCTGCATATAAATATACACATATATGCAGATATACACATGCATAGGCATTATGTGAATGCCTATACACATACAGTGTTTTCTAAAATTGTCTTTATTTCTGTTAGCAGATACTACATATTTTAACATCCATATTCTTTCACTGTACTTGTTTTCATTTCTATCATGAGGGTATATGGAAAACAGAAGAATAAGAACCTAGATTATATGATGGTACTGAAAAATACTCACTAATTGAAACAGCAGTGTACGTCAGAAGAAAACCAGTGATTTACCCAAACAAGTTCACAGTTATGAGCCATTCTCTTCGATGTGAATTCAAATATATTCAGACTCTCTGCATTCAAAACTGCAGACCTAACTTGCATGATAGTGTGATTATAGTTTGCATAAAAAAGACTTGGAGGAACCATGCAAGAGACTTGTATCTTCCCAAATATTGAAAAACAGATGCAGAAATTGATGAGTGACTAATTAAGGAGACTTACTGACAGTGTAACAACAGATTATCAGTGCAAGCTGCACGATCACCATTAGGCAATGGTAGAGATAGAGATAAAGAGTACTTGTACATGGAAAAACCTATAAAGCTATGGCTGAAAAGAGATTTTTAAGCTTATCTATGATGTTGGCAGAAGAATGAGTATATACAAACAAGCCACAAGCAGGTGGAAAGTAAGAAGCTTTTAACATTCAAATGTTCAAGAAACCAGCTAAAGTACAGAAGTGGGGGCAAAAAATCTTTCTGATTTCAAGAAGGTGCAAAAGAGAAATTTTATTGAAGAGATTAGATGAAGTGGCTACAGGGAGACAGACCTAGGAGTTCCTTGAGCCCTATCATATATGTTACTGCAGATTTTGAAGATAGATGACTTTTTTTAAATGTTACATATTTTATTTGTTGAGCTTAAATGTAGGGAAAAAAGGCAGTAAGTTTAAAAGGAAGGCAAACAGAACACGTTGATACACAAAGATACCAGTGATGCTGGTGAAATATAGCAGACGTCAATTCTATAAAACCTGCTGTTAGGAAAAAAGATTTAAGTAGGCATTTTCAATCATTGGAAATGGCAGTCATATTGTAGCTGGATGTCATCTTCAACTTGAAAGTAATCTTTCCACTGGAATCGATGGAGATTATTTGGTTCTTTCTAAATGTTTCTTAACGGGAATGAATTCAATTCAGCTGTGGTGTTTGGCCTCAAGTATTTTTTCTTCATTTATCATGAATATTATATGACTGTATGGGAACTGCTGAATCACAGCCTGAACCTCTGATTGACCACCTGAGGCAAGCAATGAGTCAGCCCTGGGAGCACAGGTGAAGGCAATTCAACTGTGCTACCGGAAGGGGTGGAGCCTTGCTCCACCTCTCCTAAACCCCATTTAAGAGCTGGCTCCACTTGGGGAAGGATCTCTTTTGGAGATTGCTCCTCTTGGAGTCTTCTTGGTGAACTCAGGGCAGGGGTAAGCTTTCTATCTATTCTTCTTTAGTGTGATAACCTGTTTAGCCTAACTTTCTGTATATTTCTTAATTATGATATCTGTATATTCATTGATTATATAATGATTTGAAGTCTAACACATCTTTGATTTGAGGAAGAAAAAAATGATTACTTCTACTGCCTAAGAAAATCAGTAGTTTTAAAAACTTTATTACTTAAATTGAAAGTGATCAGCTTATTTACCTTGAAATCAAATAAAGACATTTTAAAAACTTTATGTATGTTTAAGATTCTATGCAAGAAAACATAAACTTTCATTCAGTTGGTAACTTTATGCAGAATATTCTTTGATTACTAACCCCAAATACCTAAAGGTTTCAAATCAATATAATAGATATAAAAAGAATATAATAGAATTTAAAAAAATGGAAATTACAGAATGTTAAAAAATAAGGTAAAAATAATCAATTGACAGTATTGGATTTAGAAAAGCAAGAAAAATTTCATGATTTTAAAAGTTTTGTTGTAAAGCAAATTTTTATAAAGCAAAACTACTTTTAAAAGGCAAGTGAGTTTAATAAGCAAGAAACAGTGTCCTGCTATGTAAGTGTAAAAGTTAATAGCAGTGTGATGATATTGTTTAGCTAAAGTAGCATGTATTCAAGCCCTGTAGTAGGGATTTAATAGCGGTACTCATACTCTCAGATTCTGGTTAAAACTCAGACATAGTAGGAAAACTGGAAGTGCCTTTGAAGCAGAATCTCCCTAGGAACTGTTACTGATAAACAGGGAAAGCTTAGGTGAGGATCCCACTGTTATTTAGTGAATACAAAGTTTAAGTAAAAGCAAGAGAACTCTGGCATCTTAGTCACTGCATAGTGTGACAGAAAGATCTCTGAGAGGTATATAGCTCACTTTCTGATGGAAATGAGCTAGGTGTAGTTATCTGCCATACTCCCTAGAGGGGAAAAAAAAACATGGAAGATATCAGTCTTTAGTTTGTGTTGAATAACCTCTGAGACATTGGCACAAGGTAAATCTCATCTTAATGTAGTATTATAGGTTACTCTGTCAGTAATGCCTTTTATTTATTTTCATGAAAACTACAACAGACACAAAGAACACAATGACACTATTTGGTAGAGCAAATGAGCAATGAAAAAGTCTGCGTGCCATGCTCATAAAAATATGCACTAGTGGAGGAGACAGCTGTTTCACAGCTCATATGACATAATTGCTATGAATATGCTGCTCATGCAGTCCATCCTTCACTGGCCCCAAGAATTGGATGTCAGAAGGCATCAAATTCTAAGTGGTGGGTGTGGTAAGGCAGTTCAGCCAAGACTGGCAATGTGCTACACAGTCTACAACAAACTGGCATGAGGCCTAGCATTATCTACCTGTTGCAAGAGGAAGTTTGTCATCTTCTCTGGCTGACTATGGAAGTTTGAGCTTTCAGCTTAGCATCATGATGTAGAGATCACAGTTTAATGGTTCATCTGGGCTCCAGAGAATCTAGAAGGATTACCCCTTCCCTATCCCAAAAGGCTATGCATATCACTTTACCTTCTGAGGAATGAGTCTTGAACTTTTTCTTCAGTGGGGAATTCACGTCACATCTATGGACTATACTTTTGACTTTGGCTGATACTGGTGATGCCACGTCTTGTTATGGGTGACTATGTAACTCGGGAAACTTTCACCTTCCATCTCATACTTGTTCTATAGGTTCTGACAAACCTACATATGATGTTCTCTCTGTTCCCATGTGAGCATTTGTGGGACTCAGCTGGTGCAAACTTTGCAGAGTTCCAATATTGCTGTCATCACATCCAACATATTGAAGCTGATTTTTCATCTCCATATGCAACTTCATGGCCATATTCCACCAATTCATGTGGATGAAATGATTGAGACACTCTTCATTTCATGGTGTGACAATGTGTGGCCCTACAGAACAAGGCTTATCTTTCATGCCACTGTTTTCACTGTTGAAATTCACCACCCATCATCTTACTGTTCTTGCATCCACTGTTTGGTCTCCATAAATGTTTAGCAAACATTGATGAATGTCAGTGGGTGTCATTTTTTTTCCATGTGGAAGAAATCAGTGATGTACTTTTGCTTCATCTGCACTTCCATGTTGGATGACATTTTGTCAGACTGTCCCTCTGCTGCCATCTGTTGCATAGCAACAAAATGTAAGAGCATATTGGTGGGAAGGTTTATCTGCTTCTGCCATTCCACAAACATCTGCCTCTGATGTTAAAATAAAATAGAAGGCATCACTTTTGGAGCATCCCTCATATCTTAGGCATTGCTAAAGAGTCTTACCTGTCCCTGGCTCATGCAACTTATTGATTGTATGTCCTGACCGTGTTAAAATCCATTTTGAAATCTAGAGGTGTTGTTTATTTGGTATAAGTCAGATGGTTGAAAGGAAGAAAACCTGTGTGATTGCACTTTATTAAGGCTGATGTCTTAGGAAAAGATGAGTGTGGGTGTTGAGATGGTCCTCACTGTTTTCATATAAAGACATTTGAAAATTAATTGTCAGTAAACTGACTGTAACTTCAAACGTATTTAAAATAGGCTACACAGACTTATTGAAGAGTTGACTTCTATACATATAAATAGAATTGAAAATCCTTAAGGAGCTTCTTACACACTGCTGGTTTAGCTGAGATGTGACGGTTCACCCCTCAATGTTTCATTATGTCAGACTTTATGCATCCATAATTGATACATCCAAATGCTGGTGAAACAGAATATTATAAGCACCATGTGGAACCAATGGGCTGACTCTTCGTGTCCTCTGTCTTCCACAAAACATGATAGAAGATTTAAATCAAGAAGGGCTTATTCACATGAAAATAAATACTGTTGGTATCCACAGTTTTTTGGCCTTGGATCTTTCAAATAGGAACTTACAAAGAAGCACAAAAGCTGGATTGAGAGCCTGCAGTTTGTCAATGAACTGCTGAGGGATGCAACACGGCAACATAATCAAATCTGATGTATCTTTGCAATGACATACCAAGACTGCAGAATTCAAAATGGCTTAGCTTGCTGAAAGCTATGGTAAAATATGTTTTCCCTTAGCTGGAAATATTTGGAATATATTAAAGACTTATTTTTAAATTAAATACTTTGCTGCACAGGAAAAAAAAAAAGATTTCTGCGATTCAGATATTTTTAGTAGTACAGAGCTTGAACTGAAGAAAATCCGACTCAACCAGATGTCTTCTTGAATTTTGTATTAAAGCCTGAAGCTTTGGAAAAGAAAAGACACCTATTGTATATTAGTTAAAATCCAAGTTCCTGATTTTGTAGGAAACTTCCAAGAAGTCCATTAAAATAAATATTTTATATTTCCAGTATAGTGTCACACAATGAACCTGTTTGATGAAAGACAGCCTGGTTAGCAAATTGGAGGTAATAACAGCAAATCTCAAATACTCTAGTTACTGCGTTTTTAAGTAGTCAGATTTCACATACTAGTTCCTGGTTTTCTTCTTCCATGGTCTTTTCAGTGCGCTGTCTTATGCAAACAGTGTTTGGTTACATACTTCTGGTGTATATTTTACTCTTTGTAGGTATACATATTAAATGTTTCTCTCATACTTTCTAGTGCCATATTTTCATTTGTTTTTATCCCTCTTACATTCCTTGTAGTAAGTACTTCTCCTGTAATTGCCATATCATCATGTATGCTTTTGTGTAGACTGACTAATTGGTAAATGCTGGCTTTTTATGCCACTATTTGTTCTCTATAGTGTCATTTATGCTATTCAGTATTCTGCAGTATATGGTATTTACAGTACTTTCTGGAGGTTTAAAAGTAATGACTTGCTGATTGTCCTTCAAAAAACGGTCTCTAAACAAATATTTCTTCTTCCACAGGCTTGTATTACTGTACTCATTTAGAACTGAATTTCTTTTTCTATTGCATAAAAAGTGTGCATATTGTTTTGGCTTTGGAAAGTATTTTGTTCCATTCATTTGATGTAGATCAAAAATATATCTGAAGAACCACAATAACACTTAAAACAAAACCTTAAGAAAGATGTTCTGTTTTTATGAAATCTTATGCAGATGTGCCCATGGTAAATACCCATACGAGCATCCTTTGAAAATGGCCAGAGCTGTTTTTAGTCAACAGACATTTAAATTTCAATGGTATCTTCCAAAACTTTTCCTACTTACTGTTGCTTCTTCCTCTGAATGTTTCTAAGTTCTCAGTTTTGAGACAGGAATGTCTGATTTCTGTTAGTCTCATAACTTTAGCATATTCCACGCCTGCAGCAGAACCACAAACAGGGATTCATCCACTCATAGCTTGGAGGAGAAGCCCCAAGTGAATTTACACTCTTTTTCAATTTTTCCTTTGCATTCCCATGAAATGTTGTACAAAATGTCTGGAATTGGTTACTGAGGGAGATGGTCTTTTAAGCCTTTCCCATCAGCCTTTCTGTTATGTGGGGAAATAAATGGAACTGTGCTAAATAGTGAGTCATAATTCAAGGCAGATATTGATATGATTTTTAATAACCAACAAATGATCATTACAATCCTTACTAGCTGTATAAGCTGGCATCTTTAACAAAGAAGATTTTCTCTTTCAGATTCATATATGCAAAATTTAAACACATTTGTAAGTGTTTGAAGGATCAAGACTGAGACAGTTGCTCCGCTTTAACACATTGGAATTTCTGCAGTGTGAGGAATGAAAGGAGTGCTTGTGTGCAAGATCCGAGGTGCCTGTGTACATTTTGTTTTTTAGTCATTCATCTGCTAGTTTTTTGTCTTAATATAGCATTTATTTTTTTATGAGAGTTTTTGCTGTTATAAAATTACCGTATTTAGGCCTTGCTTCTAACCTTTAGTTTTATTGCTAAAACAACTAAACTATGCAAGTAATGTAATACTTTCATGGGAAGGTTTATGCAGCTGTAGTTCATTTTCATTTAGAAAGATAAGACAGCCATAGATAGACTGATGCAAGCAGGTGGCTGCAATGAGAACACAGGTGCCTGCTGGCTGTGGCATAGGCTGCCTGTGGGAGGCAGCACCAGAGGTGCAGGGCCGGTGTGCATAGGAAATGAGGGGACTGTGGCAGGTGGGAGCGATGGCCATGTGCGCCTCAGGCCTGGAGAAGTGGGTGACTGTGCTGGACTGCCCTGTTGCTGTTGTTTGAGGAAGGAGATGAAACACTGAGATGCAGCAGGAGTGAGAGAAAATAAAAGAGATTGCAGTGGTGGAAGATGCAGAATACACAGGTGAGCAGGTGTACGGTCAACAAATATACAATTAACAGAGTGGCGTGGTTAGGTTGGTATTTTACAGGTTATATAACTAGAAGGATTATCATGGTGGAAAGGGATACTCAAAAATATATGAAAATGTTCACCCATGTCCTAGACTCTTAGAAAAACTCCAAAAGGAGGGATCTCCAGAAAGAGATCCTTCCCTAGTGGCAGTCAGCCCTTAAGTGGGATCTAGGAGAGGTACAGCCAGGCTCTGCTCCTTCTGATCACACAGCTGAATTGCCCTCACCTGTGCTCCCACGGCTGACTCAGTGCTTGTCTCAGGTAATCAATCAGTGGTTCAGGCCGTGATTCAACAGTTCCTATACAGCAGGTAAAGTAGTGTGCAAGTGGTTACTTGCAAAATCATGCTGAGTTAGCTCATCCTGGTGGACCCACAATGACTCTATAGCCTGTAGTTTGTACCGACTTCTTTCTGGGGTGTTATTATGGGTCTTGTATTGGCTCAGCTCCCAAACCCCCTCACTGGAGGGTGGAGTGTGGGCAGGAGTAGGCTGCAACCCAGAACTGAGTCACCATTGAGGACAGAAGTCTATAACCTCCTCTTTATCTGGCAGTTTTAGAAACACAGTTGCTGCATTTACATGAGTAGCGAGACCTCAGCACATGGATCTCTTACTTTCAATCCTTTGTTAAAATGGCCTTTATCTGTGACAAAGCATACTCCAGTATGTTTATGTCCTTCAGCTTTTCATCCGTGTAGCAGTCAGTCACTTTATCTTGGGCTGTCTGTGCCTGTGGAAAGCAGCTGAATTCTCTGCCTTCACATGAATGCAAACATCCTTTCAAAGCGTTCCCTCTGGGAATGTGCACAGTAATATCAGAACATAGGCTAGCCTGAAGTCACAGACATTTACAGTCACTGCCTATGGGGATAGAGAGGTGTGTGGAGGATCCTGGCAAATACTGTACGAGCATTTTGTCGTTATCCTTTTGCAGGACAAGTGTGGCACAAGGGATTACAAAGTCAATGGCTAGTTCCTATTTAAATACCAAATATATTTAGAGTGAGTCCCACGGTGATGGGAATCAATCACCTGCTAATGCTTTAACTGGCTTAGCCAGCAGTTAGAAATATGTACTGTCATGGAAGTCATGTTTAAAATAAAAAGGTGATGTTTAAAATAAAATGAAATTGACATATTGAGGAAACATCACATAGGCATGGGAGGCAACACACAGCAATAATGAAAGATATTAGTAGCTAGAGTATGAAGTAGTGATGCTTTCTTTTTGAATACTCAGAGGACTTAAGGAGAAAGATAATTTTCATTTCAGGGACTATGTATTTGTGGTGAGTAGAAGGCATTATTCATAAGAAGTCAGTGTAGGTTTTTTTTTATGATTTATCTGTTTGATGGCTCAAGTTTGTAAAGCATCTTCAAGCTGTTGCCTTCACATCAAGTGGCTTTCCAGAGAGAAGCTGGCAACTGATGTTGTTTAATTTTTATGGGATTTGATCAAATACTCATAAATTCATTAAAGATTTTTTGTGATTATGTTTTAATCATATTCTATTCCAATTTTTATTGTATTCTATTTTTAATCATGTTCTATTCAAAAGTTATTTTTTTCTCACACAAGCAGCAATGCCATAAAGTTTTCTGCAGCCTTCCAACCTCACTGAAGTGCTGTTCATCAATGACTTAAGCCTCATCTGCAATGACTCTGCTTTACCTCATTTGATTTTTTACAAGAGGTATTTGTGCACCAGATGGAATAATAAACAAATTTTCTTTGCTTATCTTTTGTTAGTCTCTAGGCTGACTTCCAAGTGAAAAACAAGCTACCGTGTTTGGCCTTCCCGGGATCTGTTCTTTTCTGTTTGGAAAATTTGTCCAGATAGATAGGAATGACAAGGAGCAAGTACTGGATGACCCTGGGTGGTCTCTCCCAGAAGTGAATTCCAGTCTTCTGAATCTCTCAGGACCTAGTATACAGGCATAAAAATTCAATAATTGTCTTCTGAGAAAAGCATCTCAATTCATAAAAAATGATGGCTCACAAATGATGTGTGGTAAATTTTATTTTTCCTCAGGCATGTTTTGAAGTTTATATCATTTGGAGGCTTAAGAAAATACTTGGCATATGTTTCAAAATGAGCTGTTTTTGTGATTGTATATAGTTTTGTTTATTTGTCTCATGGTAAGAAAAATTTTTTTACTCAATCTTATTAGAATTAGGCCATATTGTATTTTAGATCCAATATAATTCTCTATCAGGAGCCTGTTCTTAAATCTGTGTTTTACATTTTCTCATGCTCCAGTTGTTGAAATCATAATGAATAAATGACGTAGCTTTCAGTTCTTACTGAAACAAATAATAAGAAAACCCTCAAAGAGATGAAGTGGGCTTTCTCATACATGTTATCCATTAATCTCAGACAACAAGCTACAGAAAATATTTTTAGTGCACAGGTGAAAAAAAGATAAAAACATCACCTATTTTCAATAGTGTCTACTTTCACACAGTTTAGATTTCACTTTGTCCCAGCACCCTATATTACCTATTCACTCTTATCTAGACCTTAAAAGGTGCTGAGCCCATGGGAAATTACAGACACAATTGTAGACTTAAAAGGAATTTAGGCCATGTGAATATAGACCTATCCATATTGCTTTCATATTGGGAACCCAATGTTCTCCTTCCTCCCTGCTATGAGGAGGCAATATTTCTTTCTTTCTGAGATGGAATTACCATTTTATGGTGTTACGGGCTTGATCCTACATAGTAGCTGGCTTAACTTCAGTGATGTCAGACAGTTTATGGCAGTAAAAGGTTTTTAGTTTAACTTGACTGTTGTTGAACAAAGCAATTGTATGTTGGGCACTGCAATACATATACGTATGCACTTCTTATATTTTTGAGTACAACCTATGACTTTGGTATTCAGTGTGTGTAATCACAGAATTACAAAGTAATATAAGTAAATAAAAGTAAAATAATTTTCTTTTAAACATTTATAAGTACTTGCTTGAAGTATCATTGTTTCAATATTGGTATAAAAATTAATAACACACACTTTTACTAAGCATATCCTGTGTGTCTGAGTGTTCTTTCATTGTTTCTTTTATACATGCAAATTTCAAAAGATTTAAATATTTTAAGCTGTCCTGTGGTTAAATTAATGGTCAAATATGCTGCCCTTTGACAAGCCTTTTGACTTAGATGAAACATTACCTTTGTTCATTACCACAGGACTTCTTATTTTTATTATGAGTGTTGGGATTCTGTAATTCTGGTGTTGATTAGGTAAAATAGGAGTGGCAATTTATGTGTGTATTTAAAGGCACTTTAGGACAAATGCACTACTTGCAGTGATACTTCTCATTTTGAACTTTAGAATGCTTTGCAATATAAAGAAACCACTTAATCTAATGGAGATGTGATCTTTTTAACTTATCATCATATTGATGGATGGTTTTTAACCACACAATATATTATTCCTATGGTTAAGTTCATGAAAGCCAGGGTTAATGAAACTGCATGGGTTTCAGATCTGCCAGAATGGGCTGCCTGAGAGACTGGTTTATGCCTTTTTTATGCCTTTGTTCTTAACGAATGCCACAACAAAAAGCATTCCTGTGGGCTTTTTCTCTCTCTCTCTCTTTTTTTTTTTTTTTTTTTTTTTTTTTTTTTTTTTTTTTTTGTGGCTAGACATGCTTAACAGTTAGCATTAAAAAACTGTTGAGCTTTGTTGTGGTATTTTCTGGTAGGGGTCTTTTTCATAGTATGTGCTTATTCATGAAACTTTTTACTGAAAATGTTGAAGAAAAAGATACTGAAAAAGAATTCTTATGGTAATTACAGATGTAAGTAACTTCTGTCTTTTTGGAAATTCCATATGGCTGGAGTTTCTTATGTTACAAAATGGAGGACAAGTCTTGGAGACAGCACTCTTTAGAATAGGAGAAAGAAATTGAGCAGCTCAGAGTGAGTGAACGAAAAAGATGTCAGTGTCCTTTTTAGTGTCTCTGTATTTGATTAATATGGTGGTTATTATTAAATAATTAAAAAATAGAATAACAAAAACATCGGTGAAAAATGGAGAAATGTCCTCAATAAGTATTTTCTTTTTTTTAAAGTCAATCTGTTTCTTCCTTGTGTTGCTGATATTATAGTTAATTCAACTATATATGTGACTAATTCTCTCTTCTAAATCTCAAAACAGATATATATTTTCTCACCACTAGATAACCTTTGTTCGTACATATATTCTTGGGAAACTCTGTACAGCATTACCTACCACAGTACCCCCTGCAGAATTCTGTTCTTGTACAGTAGGGTACTGAAGCTTCTGAGGAAATTATTTCTGAAAGTGCAGAACTCATAAACTGCAAATCTGTTCTGCCCCATATAAGATAAACTAGGATCTCCAAAGGACTGTTGCCAACACTTCTTTTTGACTTTTCAACTGATATTGGTTTTTAATTTTTATTATTTTAATGTGAAGCAATAAAAAGATAAAACTTCAGGGAAGTGTGGGCAAAGCATGATCACTGGGAAAATGTTGACTGTCTGAGATAATTTTGTCATTGCTATGTTCCCAGAATGCCTCAGTAAAGAGGGAGACTGGAAAAGTTATTCTAATAGAATACTGTCCTTCTATTCAACTCACGGAAAAAAGTTGATCTAAGTTTTTGAAACAATTGCAAAGATTTTTGCATTCTTTTAATTATACATATTCTATTGTAACACCATCTTGAAATATGACAAATAATTCAGGAAATGTTAAGGGAAAATGTATTGAGCTTCAGACCGGAAAAACATGTTACTCTAGTTTCACTCTAAGAATAATACAGAAAGAAGCCCTGAAAGGCAGAATCTACCCACACATTTCTGAAGAAAATATTTCACAGATGTCATAACTGAATTTCTTAAAATAGTGTGTTGTGTAAAAGAGAACCAAAATACATGACCAGAAGTTCACTTGAGTATGTAAGAGCCCATGTTTCAGACTCATGGTGGTGTCAAGTAGGAATGCATTCTGTCACCTCTGCTTTGTGGCAAGGCTCTCGATTTCATTACAAGAGGAAGAACAAATAAATAAATTAAAAACAGACATGACAAGTGTCAGCAACAATGCAGTGACTGATCTAGACTTTGTTCGTAGCTGACAATTCATGTGAGACCATGGCACACATACTATGACAGGGCAGCTGGAGAGATTTCAAAAATGATCACGTAGAAGAATAACTCCATCCAGAGGTGCTTGGTGTGAAACTTGGTTTCACTTGGCTCTTTAATGTAATTGACATTCACATAGGAGCAAGACAGAAAACATGGCTAAGTTTTTCTGCGTCCTAGCCAAAATAATGTTGATGAAGAAACATTCAGTTTGTTTCTACAATGTGAATTAGTCACTTAGTTGACCTGTTGTCACATAGGTAAAAATTCCCAAACAAATTTCTATCAGAGATAGCAACAGTTGTGAAGTGCTGCTGAGCAGCAGTGAAGGAAGGCTGTCTATAACACAGTGAAGGAGGTTGGAGAATATGCCGTTTGGTTAAAGCCTGTTTATTTTGGCTTCTTTCAGTGTTTTTGTGAACAAAAAAACCCCAAAACTTATTTTTTTTCCTCTCATGCTGTCTTTGATTCAGAGTTTACCCTCTTCAAGGACAAGTGTTATTTGCAGGGTCCAGATTTCCTAAAACAAGGAAATAAAACAAAGGACTTTTATTTTCTTGTATTTTTAAGCATGTTCTTTCATGAAATTCAAGGCAAAATTGTGCTTTTTGCACAGCTATACTATCCAGTCATTGTTTCTCTGCATGTCTAGAGCTTAACTCTGGGTTCAGGAGATGCTTGTGCCATGCTGCTGGCAACACAGGAGCTGCAGTTCCCTCATCTCTTTGAAGCAGGAGCAGCATGCTGAATGTCAATTGTTTTGCAATTTCAGGTCTCGTTTTGCTTCCTCAGTAAGCAAAAAATTTGCCCTGCTGCACTAATAGTTTAGTTAGGCAATCTTAATAACAAAGCTAGTCAGAACTTTCACTAAAAAACTGTGATGCCATTCTTGATTGCATTTTATACACAAATTACCTGGACTTTCCTTATCTACTGGCAGAATTCTTCTAGCAAGAGTTAAATTTAGTCTGACTGGACATTGGTTTGGAGAAAATCCAGCTGTTTATCAGTAATGTAATGCTGTTGGGTTCCATAGAAGAAGAAGTGTGACTGTCTTCCTTAACCCAGAAAGTCAGCTCTGTGTGTGAGAACAATTCACATCACCCATAATTCTGAAAGGACGGTGGCAATTTAGCAGTAGTTCTTGTAAAAACAAGTCGAATGAGGAGGCAAGACAACAAGGAGAACACTATCTTCTCAAAAGGATGCAAAATATCTGAAGACTTTCCAGTAAGGTTTATATTTAGTTAGTGAAGCAGTCTGGGGTTTCTTCCTGCTGCATGCTCAGTGAGAATATAAGTGTCTGTGTAATAGGTCAGTGAGGGAGAGCTCGTTTCAAGACTCTTCTACCCACGCTGTCACTATCACAACATTGTAAAGGGCTAAAACTTGGCATCCTACTGAGGTGACTGGAGTGAATGGGTCGCTGAATGTTCTGGAATAAAATTATTAGAAACTAGTAAACTGTAATGTATCTGGCAAGTGTGAGTGCTGCTGAGTGTATGTGTAGTTTTCTTGAGCTACATGTGCCTTTTCTTAATGCCTAGAAGAGCAGCATTCCATTGACTTCACATTTCTTTTAATTTGTGTATGTGCGTATGCACTGATTTCTTCTGCAGTTTTCTAAGAGTTTTATGGCCCATTACTGAGTGAGTAAAATGTGTGCAGATTTTGTGAGCTTCTGCCAGGAGGTGTTTATTACTCTCATCATTCTTACAAAAATCATGTTCCAGCAGGTTCAGGCAATACACTAAACGTGGCACATGTGTGATTTGGCTGTTTCATGCTACCCTTACAATATTAGCAGCAGTAATAAAGCCAGGGAAATGGCCTTAGGGAAGGGGACAGACCTCATGTTGATTTGGTCATGAAGTGCTGATATGTTATCTTTGCTAAACTTGAAGGTGTAAAGAAAAGTTAGCTAATTTTCCAAAGTTGCTATCGATTGCTGGGACAAACAAGCCAAGATATTAGTGCAGAAAGGTTTGCCAGCTTGTCCACGTATTGTCTGTTTTGGGAGCGTGACTTCACTCTATATCAAGGATTGGCTTATTGAGTAAGAGACAGTGCTTTAAAGAAACGTTTCATGTTGCATTGACAGAGGTGCAAGATATACTCCTGACAGTATTTTAAACTCATTTATAGCAATGAATGTTGCTGATAAGTGTAGCACAGTCATATGGCCAGTGTGAATTTTTCTGGCATGCTGATTGATTACTTTCTTGTAGTGAAAGATCCAAGGTACGTCTTCTCTTTGCTGTGTCAGTGGTAACAGCACTGGCAGCACCCCTATAGTTTATGTTCTTCATGTTGTTCACAGTTACTGCTGCTTGCCCCCATTTACTTTTCATTTATCTTTGCAGCTGTGTAGCTCTTTTCTCCTCCTGCTATTTCTGTGCAGTGAGTACCTTTTCTATGTGTTCTGCTTAAGTTACAGAAGACGACAGAGCTTATGATGAATTCTTATGTTTCTGTTTGAGTTTGTTGGTGTTTTTTTGTTATTGTTTGATTGCTTTATTTTTTAGGAAATATCTCTAGTATTGCTCTTACCTGGGCGTTTGCCTTTCTCCTAACGTTCAGTACTTAGAAACAACCTAGAAACAAATTTGTTAATGTTCACTGGGCCTTATGTTTGGCAGTATTCCTTAAACTTTCTTTTTACTCTTGTTCCTGTAGTTAATTTTAAAAGGTGTCACCACTGTGCTTTGAGGAAAAGTTGACTCCCACAACTATAGGAGAGCTCTCCTTCCCAACAGAAAATTTTAAACCCTAGTGTTTTAAACCCAAACTTTCTAACTCTAGATAAAATTTTAACCCTGTAATTCCAAATTATTATAAAATCTTAGGCTAATGTCAGCTACTTGAATTTCACTCGTGTAAGTGTACAGAAATTCTGGTCAAGAGAGGAAGTCTTATTAGTCATGTGCTTCAGGAGAATATTCTTTATTTGAATGCTTTACAGATAAATTAAAAACACAACAAACAGGTAATAGTGTGGAGGAAACAGAAGATAAGGGAAATAGTGAGTTCTATCCAGAGTACCCAGTAGGCTCCAAGTCTATCTAGCTGTCATGTTGAACACTGATCCTTTGTTGAAAATTCTTGTCTTCAAGTTAGTATCTAATCTATGACATTGTTTGTTTGACTTCAAGATCTAGTTTCTTCTGTCAAAAGATTTAGAATCTCGTGTAAATATTTTCCTCATTCAGTTTTGTTTACAATCCCCAAACTGCTAAGAAGATGACAGTGACTCATATTCCTTTGTAGGAGCTGGCTTATTTTGTTCCTAACATTTAATTTATTCTGGTTGCGGTTATTTCTGGATTTATTTATTTTATTTTGGGGGAAAAAAAAAAAGAAAAAAAAAAGAAAAAAAAACCACAAAAAAAACCAACAGTTGTCTCATTTCCAGAATCACTCCTATAATTTTAAGGACAAACACAAACAAGGCCCCCCAGTCCCTTGTCATAGTAAATGATTTTAGGTTGATAACTTTATGGTATTCAGCTCAGCTATGTTATTCTGAATTTCACTTAGGATATCTGCATGAAAATTATCCAGTCTCTGTGTGCTATTCCACTTAATATGTATTTCTTCCTGTAGCCAACCCTAATCTATGAATGTAGCTAACTAGCTAACTTTGAGAGCATAATCTTATTCCCAGATGCAGCTGACTGTGTCTTAGCTGCATATCTGCGGTGGACATTCATCAACCCAAATCGTGTATGGACAAAACCCAGGTGGAACATTGGAGTTAGAGCTGTGGAACATACTGCAGAGTGCATTGGCTCCTACACTCCAAAAAATATCCCATTTGGAATATGATATATACTATACAGAAAGATAATGAAAATTATGAGTGTAACAGAAAGTACATATGACCATCTCATGATATTTCATATGTAATAGTATACATATAATGAACAGATTACACTGAGGAGAAGCAGCCAATTGGCACGTATAAAGAAGGAATAACAGGTTAGCACCTATGATTAATTACCAGCAAGAAGCCATTGACAGGTTTTTGAGAGCCTGTGTATCTTTTGACTGACGGATGTAAAGGTAGAGATGGTACCCAAGACAAGTGGTTGGCAGAGACAGAGAGAACATTTATGTTTGCACCTCAGACTAGAATTCAGAATGATCATACGCTTGGGTTTAGTATGATAAAATTGCTGATAAATGAAAATGGCATTCAGGAGACAGGCTATGTTTGTTATCTCTGAACTTGTCTGAAGTGTGTCAAATATATCTTGAAATTCCATGTAAGAGTAAGCAATTAGAAAAGTATTCCATTGGTAAATATGAAACTTTAATCGAAATGAGATTAGACAAAAATTGGGTTTTACTTGTGACCTTTTGTAGCCAGTGCTATAACTAACAGTCTGATTTTGAGACTAAGCAATGAATTTCTTGTTTTACTGCAAAGATTTCATCATTTTTTAAAATAAGATTTATCGGAGTGAAAGTTGCAACCTTAGAATGCTCTTTTCTACAGGAAAGAAAAAAATAAAAATGGTTTGTGCAGGCACTAGGGTTGTCTTCCTTGTCAAATTGCACCATATTTGTTGTTTGTGTTGTCAAATACCTGCTCTTGCAGGAGGAGGAAAGGAGGCAGATAGGCCCAGGTGCACCTCTTTTCTTAACATTCATGCATTAAGTACATCCTATTCAAGTTATTGGGGGGGAGGAGAGAGAGTTGAGACAGGTGTTGCCCTAAGACAGTATCATGCCAAAGGTAATTCAGTTCTTTAACTTCTGTCCCTTTCTTTTGCCCTTTGTTTTCTGTTGTTTTTTTTTTTTAATGACTTCACCAAGGGCAGATCGCGTCTGACCAATCTGGTGACCTTTGATGGAATGATGGCAGTGGTAGGCAAAAGCAGGACAACTTCTGTTGTCTGTCTGGACTTGTGCAAGGCTTTTGACATAGTCCAGCACCACATCCGTATCTCTGAATTGAAGATATTTGCGTTAGGAGGTTGAATTACTAAGTGAGTAAAGAATTAGTTGAATGGTTTAGCCAGAAGGTTGTTGCCAATGGCTCTATGTCCAGTTGGAGATCAGTCATGAGTGATGTTCCCCAAGAGTCCATTTTGGGACTGGTGCTCTTCAACATCTTTATCAGTGACATAGATGGTGGGATTGACTGTACTCTCAGCAAGTTTGCTGGTGACACAGAGTGGCACAGTAGAAGGGAGAGATGGCATCCAGAGGGACCGGGACACGCTTCGGAAATGGGCGCACGAGAATCTAATGATGTTTAACAAGAGCAGATGAGGTGTTGCACTTCAGTTGGAGCAATCCCAAATACTAGTATAGACTGGGAGAAGAATTCATTGGGAGCAACCCTGTGAAAAAGGACTTGGAGAGTCCTGCACAAGCCAGTAGTCTGTGCTTGCAGCCCTGGAAGGCAACAGTGTCCTGGGTTACATCAGAAGAGGGGTGTCCAGCAGGGAAGGGGAGGTGTCTGTCCCTTTCTACTCTGCCCTTGTGAAGCCTCATCTGAAGTAGTACGTTCAGGCCTGGGGCCCTCAGTACAGAAAGGATGCGAGACTGTTGAGTGGATCCAGAGGAGTGCCATGAAGATGATCAAATGACTGGAGCACCTCTCCTGTGAAGAAGGGCTGTTTCTCAACCTTATTTATCTTGAAGAGGAGAAGGCTCAGAGAGAGCTAGCTGCAGTATTCCCGTACTCGAAAGGAGCTTACAGGCAGGAGAGGGACCAACTTTTTACATGATCTGATACAACAAGGGAGGGTGGTTTTTAATCTAAAGGAGCATAGATTTAAGTTAGATGTTAGAAAAAAAAAAATTCTTAGAGGATGGTGAGGTGCTGGAACAGAGAAATTATAGATGCCCCATCTCCGGAGACATTCAAGGCGGTGTTGGATGGGATCTTGGGCAGTCTCTTCTAATAGTTGGCAACCCTGCCCATGTCAGTGGGATTGGAACTAGATGATCTTTAAGGTCTCCACCACCCTAAGGATTTCTATGATTTTATTATTTTTCTCTTGCATCAGCCTTTGTTTTGTTGTTTCTTAAAACTAGATTATTTGTTCACTTATTTATTATATCTTTAACTATTCAGTATTCAAATTTAATCTTACTTTTCTCTGAGCCCTTTTTTTCTGTATCAGATTTTTTTTTTTCTTCTTTTTACTGATCAGGAAAAGAATGGGAAAAAAAAAAAAAAAAAAAAAATGGAAAATTGTGTCCCTTCAGGAGATAGTTGAAAAATCCCTTTTCTAAACCCTCCTAAACTTTCCAAACATTCAGTTGAATTTGTCCAGATTTGTTAACCACAGGGCCTGCCTCCTGGTTCCTGGTCCCCTGGTAGTCTACTGTGGAGCAGCAGTGGGAGCTCCCAGCTGGTCCTCCCTGCTGTAGGAAGGCAGCAAATGATAGCTCAGGCTTTAAGCACCTGGTCACACACAAAGGCAGAAAGCCGTGCACAGATGGAGTTCTGCTCATCTTCAGGCTGTAGCAATATTAAGCTATCTAATTTATAGACAAAGGGCTGAAGTTGCCTGTTACTGCTGTTTTATTAGACTTGGTTTTCTCAGTGGGGTCCTGCTCCATGACTGGGGATTGTAGATGTTAGAACAATGCTCAGAATAAATTATGTCTAGGAAAAATATTCAGACTACAGCAATGCACAGCAGCCTTATTTGCAGACTGTGCTGTCATTGTACTGCTCGCTGTTTAAACACATGAGCAGAAAAAACTCATATAAAATACCTTGTTCAGTCAGAGTTCATTCCCTGATCAAGAAGTGATTAACACAGTGACACTTCTAACATCTTTGTTTTCTGTCATTTGGGTTTGTATCATTGTGGGTGCAATAGATCTAGATAGATTTTACAGAGCAGGTTTTTTTTTTTGTTGTTGTTGTTGTTGGTTTGTTTTAATATCTATAAAATACTGGCCTTCCCTCCTCCCTGCCCCAACTCACCTAATATGGCCCGTGTTCCCTGCTGCATCGTAGGGATAGCCAGCTCTGATGTAGGGCTGCTTTGCCATTTCTGTAGAGACATTCGTGTTTCCCTGCTCCTTCAGTTCATCAACTCTGGCCTCAAGGTGCTCTACGAGTGCTTTGAGGGCCATTAAATGCTTGCACCACATTTGGATCAGACACATATATCTAACCTTATCTTTGAAAGGTCTGAAGAAAATAACATTGAAAAGAGATCATCTGTTCAAGTTCATGCCCTTTTGACTAGTTTGAATTAACACTCACTTAGAGGGGGTAAGAAGTCAAAAATATGCCCACAAGGTTAAACATTAAGTATGTAAAGCTAGACTTGCAAACTTCCATAATGCATGAAAATGTATATGTAAAAAAATGTCTGAACAAAACCAAAGTTTTACAGCTAATACATTTTAAAGTATAAGGATTTTAAAGTCTTTTTAGAGGTTCTCTTTGGCTGGTTGCCTTCAGGGGAGGTGAGACAAGTTGCTAACCTTTGCGACCAGCTCAATGGTAGAGAAGGAAGGAACAACACAGAGGCAGAAATAAATCTCAAATTCCAGCTTGTTGTGTGATCTTCGAAGGGCTTCAAGAATAAAAACCTTTTAAAGATAACCCCATATGTGCTACATGATCTGCATTTTGTCAGTCAGGCTCACAATCATCTCAGGACAGAGAAGTCAAATGTATGGCGAAGGCAGTCGCCTTCTTTTCAGTGTTTCCCTTCTCAGTTCTTACATGTGAAGGCTAGTAACTGTGACAGCTCTTCTAAACAGTTGTTTGTGGTATTTGGGTATCCATTCTGGATGCTTCTAGTGACAGAATGAGCACTACCCGTGCCTTGTGGTATCTTGTGCTGCATCAGCAATTTTGACATCTTTCATCTTGGTCCTCCCTAATTGATGAGAACTTGTCTGGCTTAACAAAACAGTCCGTGCCCTTCTTTTCTTCTTTTCCTTTTCTGGTTTAATTTGTTAAAGTCAGGGCAGGTTTCTGATTCAGTTCACAGCATGGCTTTTTTTCATTTGCCTTTGGTAAAATAGAGAAAACAATGAGCTCTGTGATGTCAGCTGATGGCAGTGTGAGGACAGCAGGAATTCCACTCTCTGCATGCCTATCTATTGCTAAGTCAGCTTAGTCATAGCCTAAGTCCCAGCAATTAACACAAATATCTCCAATATACTAACAGTGCTGTGTAGAAAGACAAATTGTTTTCCATTTGAGCTGAGATACAGATGTGTATATATTGTGAACTGAAGAGTCTTTACCTCCACCTTTCATGAGAGATGTTCAAAAAACCCCCCTGGTTGCAGTGTTTGCTATTGGCACTGATTCCGTGTATGTCCAGTAGTTTGTACAACTAGTTCTGGAATGCTCAAACCATTTGTCATTTAATAGTTTTTCCACCTGTCCATCCCTTCTTGATATCACTCTGTGAATTTCAAAAGTTCAGAGCATTAGTGAGACAGAGGCATTTGAGCATTGGTCATTGGAGTAAATGGAAACAAAAAATGCTGCTTTATATTTGGGGTCTTTGTAATTTACTTATTTACTTTTCTGAATTTATCATGCTGGCTATCACTTTGTCATTTGGTTGTGAATAAGATTAAAAAATGATATATGCATCTTGCTGCTTGGTGTCAGCAGTGGCAAGGTTGTGTGATCATACTTGAGCTGAATATTTCAGCAAATAGAATGGCCCAGCAGCAATTGCTGAGCCCTGTCTATATTCTCTCTTTGCAGTGAGCAGGGATTTTTCATTTCATACATCATTTACAGTTTGCCACAGTGATTCTAGTCAGCCAGGATATATTTTCTACACAAAGGGAAGGAAGAGAAATATATATCATGTGTTGCAGGAGTTGGACACATTGAGTTGAAATTTAATTACAGTATACCATCAAAAGCTACACTAATAGACAGAAAGTCAACTATCCTTAACTCAAGATGATTAGATTTTTTTTCTGTTGCTCAAGAGTTCTGCCTAGGCTTGTTGAACAGTAATGTCGCTGCTTTGATGCAGTTAATGTGTGCACTTAAACAGATACAATGCATATATCATTCATCTAAGTATGTTACAAAATAACATAGACCTTCATCCTCTTGAAACAGCTGTTTTGTTAATGACTCTTTACTACTAAAAAGTGCATCTCATCTTTAGCTCCCGGAGAGTCTGCAAGTCTCTAGTGGGCAAGAAAATCAATTAGCAAGTGGGGGGATGGGGTTCTCAGCAGGGATCCACAGACCCCGGGATCTCTATGACCTTACAGAAAGGCAGACTTTTTTTTTCTTTCTCCTGCTTACTGTCCTATCAAAATGCCTGGATCCTGATCTGCAGTAGCTAAAGCTAAAACAAGGACAAAAATGACCAAAACCAAACAAAAATCTAAACTCACAATTATTTGCAGAAACATTCAAAGCTTCTGTAAAACTCAAGAACATTACCCATGGAGATTGGATCATCGGATAAGGTGTGTGTGAAACAGAAATGTAAGCCTTATGCCTGGATACCTTCTTTTCCTTCCCTCCTTCCAAAAAAAAAAAAAAAAAAAAAAAAAAAAAAAAAAAAAAAAGCTTCAGAATAAATTAGGATTATTATTCTTTTCATTTCAATTTCTGAATTCACCAGAATCACAAAGAATTCTAAGCAAGCACTGCTTCATTTCTGAGACTTTTTAAAGCTTCCTTTTATAGAACAGCCACAATCACTGAAGACTGCATAAAATGTGAATTTACCTTTGGTTGAAATGCATTAAAATTTGAATTTGTGAAAAACTGAATGTGTGAAGGGTGTGTAAATTTTGTAAAAATAATGGTATTAAATGATGTTTAAGGCCAGGCTGGGTGGGACTTTGAGCAGTTTGGTCAAGTGGGAGGTGTCCCTGCCTATTGCAGGGGGTTGGAACTAGATGATCTTAAAGGTGCCATCCAACCCAAACCATTCTATGATTCTGTGTTGTAAAATAGGATGTATGATACTTATTAACACAGTTTCTGGGGGGGAGTAAACAGAGCAGTAATCAATCACAACCATGACAGTTTTGACCATTTTTTGACTGAAAAGTAACTTTGAACAGTGGAGAAATCCTTCATACCTTTCCCTCCAGAAATTCCTTGCTTTGTCCCTTATAATGCACTCCATAGGTTTCCAGGATTGATAAATTTGCCACTAAGCACTTACAATGGCTGAACCAAGTATGATGATGTCAGAGAATGCTTACTGACATAGATGAAAGTACATCTCATTGTTTAAGGAAAAAAACCAGTGTAAGAGGACGATGGGATTAGAGTATAGAAGTATTTTACCTGCTTCTAAGTTGTCCAGAAAGAAAGTCCAGAAGCAGAAATACAGGGAGTGATATACCCTTTCCTTTCCTTTCCTTTCCTTTCCTTTCCTTTCCTTTCCTTTCCTTTCCTTTCCTTTCCTTTCCTTTCCTTTC
>JAOWBP010004015.1:13527927-13541380 GCA_028571105.1 Tragopan temminckii
TTTCCTTTCCTTTCCTTTCCTTTCCTTTCCTTTCCTTTCCTTTCCTTTCCTTTCCTTTCCTTTCCTTTCCTTTTTTAAACAGACAGTTGTCAGTGTGCTGATGGGACAGAGCACAACAGAATTTTATGTTCATTCTTCAAATGCCAATAAGATGGCAAAGGCCTTGTGCCTTTCCTGGGACCCTCTGTGGTTGTCAGACCATAGAGATGTCTTTGTCTATGTGTTCTTGACACCTTCTTTAAAGATAGAAAAGCAGGGAAAGCCGTATGCCTATAGCATTGACATTGTTTGCTTGTTAAGGGAATGGATCTGATGAGCTATGTTTGTTCTTTCCAGTTTCATTTGTCAAAATACATAAGGTCATCACAGTTTCATGTATTTGACTTCAGAAGATGAACTGCTATAATTAGTACCAATGCACTTATTTATTACACTTGCTTTGATAGAAGCTGGGGGTGTTTTTAAAAAAATCTTAATTTCAGAATGAATTACATTAGTTTTTTTTGTTGTTGCCTGTTTTAAATTTTTTTTTTTTAAAATATAATTAGGAAGCAGTAAAATATTTTTCTCTTTTGTTAATGTTCTCTGCAAAGAAACAGGATACAAAGAGTTTGGGTTTGTTTTTGTTTGTATGTTTGTTTTTTAGGTGCTCTCAAGAGGTTCCGATTTTGCTGGACTCAAAACTGTAAGGAGTGCACCAAGAGTTGTCCCAGCATGTTTTAAAAGTCCTTCATTTTATTTCTGCATAAAGGTGAACTGAAGCAGTGCAGGTGGCAACTTGAAGAGAGGCAGCCAGGCTCAAACTAGCAGAGGGAGTGTGCCTGGCAGGTTGACCCCATGGTGTGAGCAAGTGTGTGTGTTTTTTCCTCACTGAGAGGGCAAAACTGGTACGTTAATGAGCTGTCTGCCTTGCTAGGCCAAAGTTTTAAGAATAATATGCCTTCCTGTCCTTTTCATACTCTACTGTCTAGAAAATTAAGATCTGTAGTTACTAATGACAGAAGACTATGTCATATCGAAGAATAAAGAAATCAATTATGAAAAGAGTATTAGGGAATTGAGAGATGTTATAGGACAGAGAGCTTCATTAGAGAGATTAAAAAAATATCTAATGAGATTCTTGTTTATTACTTTTGCTAGTTTAAGGAATCTTACTACCAGCTGTAACACTGGAAGGTTAAATTATACAGATAATTTCAAAATGAGTATGTTGGTGGTCCAGAATATAGGACTTCAGTATCCACTCACATTTAATAGGTAGATCTCAGTCTCAGACTGTGACCACCTGTTTCTAAAGTAAAGGCCTCTTTTGGAAAAAAAAACTGTCCTCTGTGGGTGTGCTAGCACCCGTTGTATTTACCTTCCTTGTTTTCTTGTTTTTAGCATCTCCGTTATTCCGGAGGAAATGAGTTTTGTATAATGCCTAGCTAACTTTTGTCTCTGTGACATGTAAAGATTGATCAGCTAATAATTGTCTCCTATTTGTAGATGAAATGCATTAGACATGTACTGAGCATTATTTGGCTACTGATATCAAACAGTTGTCTATTAGCAGATGTGGCTTTTTAAAACAAGTTATTTCAGTTACTGTGATGCATTGTATTTGGGAGTTGCTCCTCCAGCTGTAGGGCTCATTAAGGGTTATCTGTATTTTCAGGATTTGACTTCTAGAGGAGGTCAAGTTTCAGGCTTTCCAGTAAACATAATTATTTTACTCATCATAAAATATGAGTAAATGCTAAGCTAAACATTTTTGATGCTGCTAAAGTAGATGCTGTTTTATTACTGTAAATGTAGTTTATTCCAATATACAGCATTTAGTTTATTTTCCACAATTCTGTACTGAAGACAGCAGGCCAGTGTGTGAGATACCATGTGAGCCAGAGACCTAGATGCCTCCATGAGATTCTTGACCAGCAGTATGTATCAGGTGGGATTTCGGTTTTAGGGGAAAGGCTGGCTTGCCATGAAACCTATGCCACTTGGCAGTAGCCTTGTGCCAGGTCTTGCTGTAGGACACAGCATCCAGGCGAGCCTGGCCCCTGGATGTGGGTCAAGGGGAGGTTGGGGTCTTTTCCTGAGTGGCTTGACTGGGATCATTTGAAGGGCTAATAATGTGTTACTGCCCAGCGGAGATAGATGTGCTACTCTTGCTGTATTAATAGACTTCAAGGGAGGTAATTTCATTTATTAGGCACTAACTGAAAGCTAAGAGTTTCTTTTTCAATACAGCCTGTCCTTGCTTGTATTTACTGTTATTGATACAGTAGATAGTGTTTTGTGATAACAATATCATCAGGGAAAACCGTGGCATGTCAGGAAAGATTTTTTAATATGATCTATCACAAAAGCAATAACAGAAGCAGAAAAGTAGGGAAGCAACTGTGTCATCTGAACAGAAATCTAACTTCTGCTGTTACAGTTCTAGAATAAAAGGTGCCCTTTGAAATTCTTACGTTCACTGGTGGCTTTTCCCCAGCTTTCCAGCCAAGTAGCTAGTACTGTGACATGCTTCTCAGCAGACTTTAACAACTCAATTAAACTAAAGAGATATAAAGTAAATTACTGCATCCTAATTATAAAAATAAAAAATAAAATCAATAAAGAGGCAACAAAAATAATTATATAATTCACTCAGAAATTAAGATGTTTAAACTGCAACAATTTAAATCAAAGCAATGATAATAAAATAAGTGTAATGTTACTAATTGCATCATTTCATCTTCTGAAGTCAAATGCATGATTTTTTGTTGACTTGGTGCATTTTGGCATTTATAAGTATAGCAATGAAACTTGAATATTTCCAACTTAGTCAGCAGCACAGAGAAGTACATCTTTTGTAGAGTGAGAAGCTGAGCTTGCAGTGATGGGGAAAAATGTGCTTATAGGGAGTCTTCAGTCAGGCTGGTATGCAGTGCTGAGCACTCAGCATCCACTGCCTGCAACCAACTTCTCCTTCCTAAACCCTCTTGCAGTGGATTGATTAAAACTCCCAACTGATATACTCAGTCTATGTTTGATAATTGCTAGTGTTTCCTACATCAACAAGGATGACAACAGCAGACTTGAAGCTCAGTGATGTTAAAACTTGTCTGTGACAGGTTTGGTTTCAAGCAGAGCACAATATTCTTTTAGAGAAATGGCAGAAGGAATTGCTTTTTTTTTTTTTTTCTTTCTTTTTTTTTTTTTTTTTTTTGTTTCTTTTTTAAAGCTGAAATTTTGTAATCCATGAAGGTTTGAGGGCATTACTTTGATTAGTGAGAGACATACGTCCCTCAAACAAATTAGAGTAATTCTAATACTGACAACAAAAGAAGGTAAAGAAATATAGTGAGCTGCAGCCTGCAGAGTAAAATTGATTTTGCTTTGGAGATTTTGGCCTGGCCTTTTTGACACATAAGTGCTTCTGAGGACAATTCACAGAGGTTGAGAGGGCTAACTTACTCCTGCATTTTGCTGCCATTGACTTTACTGACAGCTGGCTTTGTCCCAAACAGGGTAATGTGATCAATCTTAAGCAAATATTTCATTCTAATGGGCCAAATGTACTGTTTCAGACTAAGCAAGGTTATATATAAAAAGAGACTGCTTATAATATCTTATATGAAGGATTCTATGTATAGACCTCAGAAAGAAAATGCCTTTTGGTGAGTAAGAAGCTGAGCTTGCAGTGATGAAAGAAATTCAAGGCTGTGTAATAATCAGTGCCCAAAATGACCCCAGGTTTTCTATCAAAATCAGCTGTCAGGATCTGACTCATTCAAATACACACTTTGGAAATGCACCCTTCTACACCATTGCTTCATACCAATCAATAACAATTCAATCCTGGCAGAATTCAGGCAGAGCCTATTATAAGCCATCTAAAGCTGGATTGCTGTCAAAAAATTAGACATCAAGGGGATTGCCACACTAGTATCTGATGTGAAAAAATAGTGCCAGAGTTTAGTACAGTGGGACAGTTTTAGATTCAGCTCGGTATCAACTGCTTAAAAAATCCCCAATTATTTTTATATTTAAAATATCTAGACATAAATGGAGATTGACAGCCTTGGCTTTGAATCTAGCAGGAACTGAGACAAATGAAAATATGGTTATAGTTATTATTTCCTGTTGGTTAGAAATTTATTTTACTCTTGTCTCAATCCAAAGTAGATATTAGATTTCATTACTGCGCATTTAATTTCTATGCAGTGCCAGCTACTCCTTCTGTTAGAAAGTGAATGGCATTTCCATTTTTGAAGACTGAGTAAGAGAAAGTTATCAGAGGAATCTTATTTTGCTGAAGCAGAATATTACAGAATAACTCAGAATCTTCTTTGTTTTGAGTGTCCATATTTAAAAAAAAATAGTCCAAAATGTGATTTGTTTTCTTTTAATTTGAGTGCAAACTCAGGGATAAGAAAGTCTTTTCAAACTAGTGGTTATACTCTGTGTTATAATACTCTAAAGAAAGAATGAAGATTCCCGTTTGCTTCTAGTTCACTTTTATAAAGGTGTTATTGTGAATAGATATTTTATTATTAGCTATCTGTCAAAACAGTGAAATACTTATATTGTCTGAACAGTAAAATTCTCATTTTATATATTTACAAGAACTGCCTAGGAGTACCAAAGCAAAGAGTACTCCTTTGGAGTGGTGGTACCTTGAAAATATTGCTCTTTGAGCTTACTGATGCTTTCAGGACAGGGTTAGGAGGGTGATACAGATGGGCTCATTATTCAGTACCCCTGCTGTCTGTTTAAGTGCACTGTTACAGATTGCTTGTGTGGATGTGCCATGAAGAAGCTCTTAATATCTGGGGAGATGAAATGGGGCCGATTAGGGGAAAGAAAGAAATGTGAAGTAATGACTGGTTAATACCCTTGGGTACCAGGGTGTAAGGTATTTGCTCTTGAATCATGCCTGTCAATGAATGGAGAGGTAGTTTCCATATTTGTTTGAATTGGTGTCCAAGGAAACAAGACTGATAGGGTTAATCAAATGTTACTTTATTTTGTGTATGTTTATGAGCCATTGGCCATCTTGCCCATGTTGCATTACTTCTAAGACATTCCTGTCTGCACAGTGGCTTATTGCTTTTTCCTTCTGCCTGCATTTTTCTTTACCTCCTGTGGCTGACATCTTTCCTGCCACCTGTGTCTTTTCAAGGTAATTCTCTTCACTGCTGACTGTGATCCTGGGGGATTCGAGGGCTGTCAGCCACAATTTAACCTTCTGCAGTTCTTTTTCCTTTTCTTGCATGTTCTTCTTCCTTCACTTCTCTCTTGCTGCCTTCTGCTCTTTCTTTCTTGGTCTGGACTTCACTGTGCCCTGTAAAACAAGGAGAATGCTCAGCCTCATCTGAGTCGTAGAAAGGATCTGTAACAGCTAAAAATTGTTCTATGAGGAGTATCTTCTGAACCAGAAAGCCAGATATTGAAGTTTTAACTAGTCAAAGAGGACAAAGTTGCCTTTGTAGTTATAAATAACCTTCAAAAGGAATAAAAATACTTGAGTGGATAAAATACTTGAGCTCTACAATGTATTGAAAAGCTATGTAGTTCTCAGTTCTTGAGCTTGCAATTTTTGCTTGATGGTGACTGTACCTAATGATTTACAGATATCTTTGATGGACAGAGTAGAATGAATTGGTATTTACCCCATATATTGTTTCTGGTTAACTAAAAGAAAAATAGAAGTATAGAAAAAAATCACAAATAATTAGACATTGCTACAGGCTTACTGAGACTTGAAATATCCGCTTCTGTGTTGTCAGTTTCATTTTCTCCAGCTCCTTTTCTTGATGCTGCACTGGGATTTAACTCAGGTGTAGACCCTGATTTTTATCCTACCTTCCTGTTTTTTTCTTTGATAAAATTTGCAAAGAGAGGTATTTACATACCCCACTTGGGGTACACAGAATAGTATTTTGATGTTCTTATTGAACAACACACTCAAGTAATAAAACTCCTGGTTTTTCTTTAATCATATCTATGTATTTCTGTAAATATTAATTCATGAATAAGAGGAACTTCTTTTAAGATAATAAATTGCTTTGCCAAAGAAAATTTATGGAAGTATATGTAGTAGTAGTTCACTGTAAACTTCTGTGATCAGCCTATCAAACATCCTCATTACAAGTACATTGGATATGATGTGGGTGCAGAATGTCTTTTGCATCTCGCTTTTAATTTCCCTTCTACTTCCTGTACAGTTATTTATCAGAATGGTGATTAAGTGGAGTCTACTTTACATAATGTCTTTTGAAAAATATCTAAATTAGGATGATCTAAAACTCCAACAAATTATGGACACTTGTGTTGCTTATGTTTGTGTTCCATGGGCAGGAATTTATCCCGTGTTTTCCCAGTTCAAATAAATGAGAGACAGCTGGGGGTTGGCAAGAGTCATCTTACCAAATCATAGATATTTTAAACATCTGGCAATAAACTGTAATGTATATCTATAAAGTGAAATATTTACCCAGAAGAAGTGCCTTTAGAACATGCTTGAAAGTTGCATCCAAGCAGACACGAAGGAAAGCTTTGTATCTTATTGCCACAGGCTACGGCTTCAGTTTATAGTTAATTTATATGCTGTTCTTCTGAAATGCTGTAACCTTTATTATTAATCAATTTAAACTGAAAGAAGTACTAGTTCTCAGAATTAAAAACAGGCTTCTTTCAGTAATTGAATTCATCAGTCCAGTTCCATAAGTAGTAAATGTGACTGAACTCAGTACAAGGAAAGAGTCAGTGGAGCTGAATTCATGTACATCACATGTGTCACAAAATCTCTATTTCATTCATAGTCTTTTCTAAGCTCTTGTCAGTGACACTCTGAAAAGGGCTAACAAATGACTTTTCTAATGCACTGAGTTATGGTATTTCTTTAAAATCTCAGCTTAACTTTTTCCACATCAGATTCTGATGGCTAAATACTTTAATTGTATTACCTTTTAAAATCTGTCCTGTCATTCTCTCTGAAACTTGGAGAAAAATACACTCTTCTGAAACAAACATTACAGGATTTCCAAACCACTCTGTTTCTGCTCCTCTTCAGTTCTCAGTATACCTTGTTACATCTCCATGAAATGCAGTAGATCAACATAGCCTTATCCCCTACTTGGATGATTTACCACTGGGTTCTGTGAGGTAGTTGTAGGAGTTGTCTTAAGTGGTCAGAACATCTGGCAGCTCACTGTGGTTCACTGACATTGAATAAAATTAAGATGATTCCATTTTATTTATGTATTTGTTCAAATTAAAGCCCTGCATGTATGTAGATGAATGGGATGCAGTGAAGAGCTGGGAAATTTGAGCAGCCTACAGGTAAAAAGAAATTAAAGTATGATATCTCGGAGTAACTCAAGGTAGCAAATGTGGCATCGGCAGGTAGTATTAACATCTACTTCACATACGTTAGAACATACTTTTTCTCATCGTAGTGATGTTATACCTAACTTTTTAATATTACAATGTTTGGTCTGATACTGTATTTAATCAGATGGGGTGGACGCTGTTAGTAGAGTTTGCTACTTCATGTAACGCTTGGAGAAATAAGCTACAGAAGGGGACTCTTAGTGGAATCTGTATTTTTTTTTCCTTTGCTCTCTGATGAGAAGATAACTAATTGCTATTATCTGTCTTCTTTAAACACTTGCTCAGTAAAATTCTATTCTGGTAACAGGAGTGTTATGCTCTTCAAAGAGCTGAGCTGCAATGGCAGCTGTAGTAAATGGCAGTTCGTTTCTAAAGTCTCATCCTCCTGTTATGATATCCTTGGTGACTTCAGTATCTGCACTGTGGCAATACTGTGGCAGAGGCTAGAAACTAGTAAATAAAAACATTTGGTATGCTGTTTTGCAATTTTGGCCTTCAGTATAATGTTCTGGAGCTCTGCTTTTGCTAAGTAGTAGTAAAGCTACTACTGAAGAACAGTGCATTTGAGCCAGTTCAGTCTTCAAATTAGTCAAACTGTTCTTTTTCACAGATGAGTTACTTTAAATAACAACTTTGCCCTATAACAAGTTTCACAACTTACTTTCACTTAACATTTTTTGTTCATTAATTTCTATTGCAAATTTAGAATGTGATGTTAGATGGTACGGTATGCACATATGCTATTTAAGTTGGACTGTAAGCTCATGACCATTGTTTTGTTATAGGTTAAACATTTTAGTGTGGGGATCCTTCTCTTCATTATACATCTATCAGAGTGTAGATCTGTTGTTTTGTTTTTGTTTTTTTTTTTTTTTACATTTCTAAATTCTAAAATATTTAATGTTTTTTATTTTTGTTGATTTAAATTTCTAAAGATGTCACTGCATGAACTCTGGCTCATATTTAACAATTACCTAAGTGTAAGGTAGCAGGAAAATCAAGTATAACCTGGACAAATGAAGCAGTCTACTGAAAATAAATAATTTAGTACAACACCTGAACACCTTTCTGAAGTATTTAATTCTTTTTCTTGAAATGCAAATATGAAAAACTTTGTAAAAGACATTATTATTATTATTTGTTTTCCTCTGCTTTGCTGTCCAAAATCCTGATGTGTTTAAGAAAGGGGACATAATTTGGCTGAAGTGAGGACTTGTTGATGAAACTTTTTTTTTCTGAAAACACTAATTTGATAAAACCATAGCGTCTCACTTCATGACATACTTTTTCACCTGAAGTTTCTACTGGAAGAATTTCTCTAGTCCAGAGACCAAGAAGGAGAAAAAAGCAGTGTGGGGACTAGCTTCCTAGTAGAATAAGGCATAATGACTCACCTAATAAGCTGTTTGACTGTCTGGTTATTTCTCTGTTTCACTGATTTCTGATTTTTGTTGCCTGCTTATTCCCAAGTGCTGTAATGTTGTGAAGTCTTTTTTTTTCCCCTTTATTTATTTATTTTAAGGAGCATAAATTTTGTTTTTGGCAAGCCCTAGTTAAGCCTCTCTGGCACATATTTGACTATCAACTTTAGCACTGCTTCACTGAAACTTATTTGAGTTTTATGATATGGAATTCCAAATGAATAACAAACATGATACTACAAGTACTGGTTTTGTTAGAAGGTGCTACTTGACTCTTTGGGAGATCCTGTCTGCTTGTATGTCTAAGGATTACATTTGCTGTGCATTATCTAAAATGTCATGGCATTCTGCTGGTTATTCATAACGGCCTGAAACCCCTCCTCCTGTGTCTCTGCTGTTCAAGATGCAGTATCTCATCCTATAAGCATGACCTACATTCATGGTTCTTTTTTCTTGTCTCTGTGTAGCCTCTAGTATTACTGTTTAGGAAAGTATACGGTTACAGCATAAGACAAAGAGTTATCCCTCTCGGAGTTATTGACTGAAAAGAATGCCACTGTAAAACTCTGTTCTGTGAAGTGACTATGGTGGTTCTAGCAGTGGAACTACGCTGACAATTGTAGTCCAAGATTTCTGTATGTGACTTATTCCTAGATTCAGAAATAAATGTGTCTGGAAATATATTGTCTTATATTCTCCAGACATTTCGGTATGATCTGTTCTTTCAGTGTGCATACTGAAGACAACTGTTATTTCCGAATGGATTAACAAGTAAATGTTGCACAGCAAATTTCTTAGGAAACTTATTTATGTTCACAGTGTCTTCTGGTGCAAGAAATGCTTTCAGAGTGATAGAAAATGATCTTTTAGTGTTAAATTTTCACTGATAACTTAACTGTGAGATATTTGTTATTTTTGCTGTCCATACAGAACTTAAATGTAACGCATCTTGTAATCAATATTGGAGTTTAGTTTGGGACTTGTACTGTAAAACATTTACTTGAAAGAGAAGATATGCACCAACTTTATCACAGGGATAGTGGTACAAGTAAACCAACGAAAGGAGGGAGTATATTATAGATGTTATTTACGTGGTAACAATGGCAGACTTGAAAAACAAATGGTAGTAAAATCTTCTCTACTTGTTATATAAAAAAACTACTTTAAAATGCACCTTTACACCTTAATTTGTCAATATACTAAATTTAGTCCATTGCATTGTGAATTGTAGATAATGATAAAATGATGAATTATAAATGGATGATGAAAAGGCCAAATGTGTTGTAATCAATGAGTGTCTGTATTAGATGCAGATAAAAGTAGACTTTATAGGTGGCTTTTGTAAAACCAGAGATATTCTAATTGTATTTATCTTCACTTTTTTTGTGTTATTGTTGAATCACGTATTGCACATTTTTCTTTGCGCATCTGTTCATAACTTTGTTGTTGTTGCTTCTTTGGGTGATTTAATCGTATGAGAAGATGGATTTGAAAATCTCCACCCACATTTTAATGTTAATTAAAGGAAAATGTGAATAAAATCTTGATGTGAAAGAGGAGAGAAATGATGTTTGAAAGTTTCCTAAATTGATTTTTCTATGCTAAAGTTTGAGTACATTTGCCTATCAAGTTTATTGAATATATTTTTGTTTTTATTGGACTGGCATTTTTACTGTTTGAATATATATAGGATCTCCATTAGAACTGGTAAAAGTGCTAATCAGAGGTTACTACTCTGGGATTTCTTTTGTTTGCTTTTTTTCTTTTTTTTCTGCTCAAGAAAAAGAGCAATGGAAACTTTTTTTTTTTTTTTTTTCCCTTTTTGCTTTTAGGGATTGTTTCTTTTTCTTCATTTCACAATCTGTAATTGCTATTCCCAAGTATATCCACGAGGCAACGTTTCTAGCACTATAGGTCTAATCCAGCTCCTGAAATGTCAGCTACAAAGTGCTGTGGATCTGGCCAAGAAGTGCTGTGACAAGGAGGGTTACTCTCTTTTCCTGCGTCTGATGACTTGAGCAGAGCGTTGGGAATACCATATGTGCCTGATGGCTGAGCACAAAAGATTTTTATTAAAAATTTGTTTACTCATTCTTTTTGAAATATTTCTTTTGCTCAATTGATTTTAAAAATAAAAATACCACTAATGAATTTTTTTTTCCAAATAAATGTATATAGAAAGCATTTTGGTTCTGATAATATGTTTTTATATTACCAACAAAATAGATTTCCTATTTTTACCATGGTAACTTTTACGATCTTTTGATTTAAAAGGAAGAAGAACAAGCACTTATAAGATGTGCCTATTGCTAATAATGTTTGTGGTCTTATGTAACCCACTGCCATTCCAGTCTCTATATCTCATTATTCATTGCTTCTGCCTGTCAGCTAACTTTAAACATCGGGCTATTTCTAAAACCTTCAACAATGGGTTTGTAGGAAAAGTTAGTTTAGCTTGCATAATCTTTGCTTCTTCCTCTGTGAATCGAGATGTGCAAAGGAGCATTTGTTGTGTCTTCAGTTAGAGTTAGTGTATGGTTCAGGAATAAAGGAATAAAAGGAGTAATTTAAATTTGTAACATTTATTTTATTTATATATCTTAGTTATCATTGGAAATATATCTTGGTTTTAGCTGTTCTGCTTTTGGGAATACTTCACTCCTCAGAGGGGGGACTGAAGGTATTTGTTCTCAACTCCTTTCTCATAGTGCTGCACTTTTCTCTGTGTAGTGCTGCTGTACACTTCAGTAACAGACTTTGCCTTGGTTTCTTGGAGCTCCTGTGTTTGCACAAATAATGACTGCATTTTTCCTTTAGACTTTTTTTCTCTGAAAATTGTGGAGTAGCTGTTATATAAGTAATTTCTGAAATCGTAACATTTTTTCTTACTATCTGAAATCATAATCCTTTTCCTTACTATCTGAGTAAGAGTTGTCATATACAACATTAATTATTATACTGTACTTATGGTATAAGGATGCAAATAATATCCCTCATTTCAAATGTTCTTTTATTACTTGGTGCTTTTTTTTAAAAAAAAAAAGTTCAGTTTTGTCACTTGAAATGATCCCTAATTTTTGTTTGAAAGAATATCAGCCCAAATTTTGTTGCTGTATTAGTGGGTTGGTTGTTTTGAGTTGTTTCCCAGGGTTACCTTCTGGCACATGTTGTACCACAATGCCAGGGGTGCCCTGCATGATGCTGACCATGCAAACAGTAAAGAAGAAAGAGCCCAACACAACACTCCAGCAAAAGATATTTCATCCATGGAACAAGTATCAAATTGCTGCCCACTGAGATCTGTTGTCATACAAACTGCTATCCATTGTGCATCAAAACAAAATGATTCCCCTAGGTAATAGTTTCTGCCGCCAGTTCATAGTTTTGCTTCTCAAATTGATGTAACACACAAAAAAGTGATCTCTGTATCTTTCCACCTGCAGTGAGATCTCCTTCCAAACCAGCTCTTCTGTCTGTCCCCACTGTCTTGCTGTAGACCATGCAGTGGGTGGCAGGTTCCTGGGAACCTGCAGGCCCTGCTGTGAGTGAAGGGCCCAGCAATACTTCTGGAGCAGAGGTGAGCCATGTCCTGTCACCTGCCCCTGCCAAGCTGAGATGGGCTTGCAGATGCCATAAGCAGTTGGGTGGCTCTAGGCCTGTCCCAGTGACATTCTTCCGGGTGATCTTGTGCAAGGCCAGGACCTTGCTGCATGTGGGTGTTGGTGTGTGACTAAGGGCGCTGAAGGTTAGCTCTGAAAGCTCATCCCTCTACATACTGAAGGGAGAATTATGTGGTTATGCATAGAAAATATTTAATTTTTTTGTTGGCTTATTATAAAAAGGTGTTTGATGCACTCAGATGTTAATGAGGAATTTCTACCCCCATATCCAGCATTATGATTGCCTGGGGGAAGCCTGCAGACCTCATGCATTTGAAGCTGCAGCAGCGCTGTAATGGCTATCATTCTGTGTCAAGACAAAATTACCTTGTAGGAGCATTGCGTAATGCCTGGTAGTTTAATCATTAGTAATATTTTCCCAGCATTCAATTATATTGTGAACGTTGGGTTATGTTCAGATCTTTCTAATGGTCACAGGTAAAGTACTGAAGCCTCTATTGTTTTATAATCAGTAAAGCATATCCAACAGAATAATGCATTATGCACATCCTCTCCTATAGGACTCTAAAGGTCAGCTGGTAGCTTGAATATTTTTGTCCTCCAGAACATTTCACTTCAAAGGTTCATTAGAAAGAATGTCTTCTCTTTTCAATATATTCTAATAGCAGGCTATCACTTACAGTACCAAGTTTTGACTATAAAACTGCATGAGCATTGCCATCGTGCACATTCACTTATGGTTATCAATTTAGTAGCATTTCAGGATCAAACTATGCCAGCTTTTACTGTGAGGCATGACAACGAATATGGCCCAAATGCTGCAATTTACTTTGGGTAGATGATTCAAATTCAAATGTAATAACTGACACTACCCTAATTTCCAGCACTGTCAACAGAATCACAGAATCACAGAATTGTAGGGGTTGGAAGGATCCAGAGATCATCGAGTCCAACCCCCCTGCAAAAGCACGTTCCCTACACCAGGTCACACAAGTAGGTGTCCAGGCAGGTCTTGAATATCTCCAGAGAAGGAGACTCCACAACCTC
>JAOWBP010004015.1:13547356-13579051 GCA_028571105.1 Tragopan temminckii
GTGTTTTGAACATAAGCAGAAAAGTAAAGCTCCTGCAAGCAGTTTAGCAGTTTTTCCTCTGCATGTTTTCATTAAATGTTGAAGAAAAGTCTCAAATACAAAGCTTGATTTGATTTTGCTACAGGGACATGTAATGGGTGGTCCTGCATGGAGCCAGGAATTGGCCTCAGCAATCTTTGTGCATCCCTTCCAACTCAAGATATGCTTTCTCTCTCATTTTAATGCTTTCTCTGTACCTCTGTCTAGTAATAGTAGTCTGCTCAGCCTCTGAAATTTCAGCATATGTTCTTCTGAAAAACTGAGTTAAGGCAAAGGATAAATAATTGTTAAAGAGTAATTTTTCATAAGATATGTGGCTTAATAAAGGCTGCATTTCAGTAGAGCGCTACAGCAAACGCATGCTGGGCCTCCAACCATCCCCTGCCTCTGAGTTCTTCAGTGACAGTCATTTAACTCAGGGATTTTATGTGCATCCAGCAGAGGCTGTCTGTTATATTGACCCAAGGAGTTTCCTATTACAATATTAATTTCCTGTTGTGTCAGATCAAAATGGCTGGCTCTTCAACCATTTCTCAGAAAAAAATGTTATTCTTTGGAAACTCTGGAAAAACTCCAGAGCATAGTTTATTCATAGTTTGGAGCTGGATTCATTATTAATTATATTTATAATGAATTTAAATTATTTATGCAATGAGATTTATGGAAAACAGACTAATGAATGAATGGGTGCAGGGGAGGATTGCCATTCTGAATATAGCCCAGAGCCTTGGCTGAATGTAGTACATAGTGAAAATTAAATTATTTTGTCTGTCAGATTTCCACAAAACTAAGCTTAGTGCCAACTACAGGGAATATGGAGTACTTAGTTTCAAAAAAAGGAAAGGGATTGATTTAACTGATAGGAAGAAAAACTGCTATTTAATAGGGCTGTAGATACACCGTAATGGGATATTTGTATGCATACTGATAGATTTAACAACTATTAATGTGTTCTCTGTGGGATGGTCTTTAAAGTTATGCTTCGGAATATATTTATTTTTCTGTGCTGATTACTGGTCTCATATTTTACAAAAGATTGATTCCACATGCCAGTTGTGTGCTGCTCAGATGCTGCACTGCTTGTGCATTATAAATACTTACAGCGAGTAGGAGTATCAAGTAAGTGGAGTCTGTGCCAGGGGATCCAGTGCTAATGAAATTTGGTTTGCTATACTGAAATCCCAAAGAGATATGAAAAGTAAGTCCCAGCTTACACCAATGTGTTCTGCTGTGTATCCTGTACACCAGCCACAAAGTTTTCATCGCAGCGTTTAAGATACAAGAAAAGGAAAACTCTTTATAAATAGGCTTGGACTTGCTCACTTTGTTCCATATAGTTGATCCAAAACTGCTTCTGAAATTGGTGACAGCCTCCTGCAAGTGTCCTCATTACTAAGCAGGGTGTGTGCAGTACATGTTGTGTGTAGACTTACTATGAGTAGAATTATAGCCTGCAAAAACACACATTCCTGATTTTTTTATTATAGAAAATAATGACTTGATTAATGTGTGGCTTTTTAAGCCAATCAAGGAGAGCACCAAATAAGGGTTGCAGAAAATTACTGTGACAGGACTGTCATCATCTGCCTCTGATTTGTACACTGATTTACTTTATGTGTTTATTCTGTTGTTATTTTTTTTTCTTTTAACAGACACTGCAAGAGTAAAAGGGATGGGATCTTTACTCTTCCTTTGCTGTGATCTTAATAATCACAAGGGATCAATGTGTTCCATGCAATCAAAGGAAGGTGAAACTTTTGTGACCACAAGGTGAGAACAGGTAAAAAGACCTAACATGAATCTCTGCAGTAAGATAAATTTGTTAAAGAAATACCTGCAAACTTTATCAAAGGGAATGTGTTCTCAAATTAAGGTATGATTAATATGTGTTATTTTAAGACTGAGTTACTAAACTGAAATATTTGCGTGACTTCATTATAAACATTTGAAATTAATCATATAGTAAAGCACTTTTAATTCTCTTTTGTTCTCATTACTTGGCCTGCTATCCCCCTCTGTGCCTTCTTGGCCTAGAAATTGCTTGCACTGTCTATTCCTCTTGCTGCTGCTGTTCTGTTGAGTAGTACATTCACTGCCTCTCTTGTATAGTCTCTTCACAGCTCTTTTCATAACCAGTTCAATTATAGCATGCAGAGATTTTTTTTTCCTTGAGTAGCTTTTCTAATTTCGGAACTTTCAATCCCCAGCCAGTAAAGTAATGAAGACTCCTTGGTCTTGTAACTGATATTCAAAGTAAAAGCATTTGCTAGTTATTTTATGTATTCACTGTGGGCAAAAACTCATCCCAAGCCAAAAGGCCTGCAAAAAGGCCCCATCATTCCTAAAGCCCTCAGGGCCTAATTCGCCACTTCATTTTATGTCAGTGTAACTCACACTGGAGAAATACAACTGTGGATCAGTGAATTTAATTCAAATACTAAATCTTTACTGAGAGGGCTTTATGTGGGTCAGCCACAAGGAAAATGGGGAAACAAATTCCATCCTGTGAACACAGGAGCAAGGAGTGGTACGTTTGCATTACTTGCTAGCCTGGAATTGCAGGGACAGTTACACTGTGCCACTTGCATAGAAATTTGGGTCATTACATATTTAACGTAGGATCTCTGACCTATTTCTAGCCATTAACACCAGGCTGTGCAGGGCCACTTTGAAACTTGCTGATAAAAAACATCCTCTGTGTTGCACAAAGGTAGAGAAGCCTCCTTCTGTTGTTCTAATGCTCTGTTATTAGCCTCTTACTACGGATATCATATATTGGGGTGAGTGTCTTAGGTGTGCTCTTAACTGATCTTGTCCTGCAAACAGGCTCTCAAAGTGGGAGTGACTTTTTCCTAGTTGGCTACTTTTGCTTTTGATAGAATTATTTCTAAATTTTTTTTTGCAAAGGCATCAGTAGGCAAAAATTTGGTCATTTGAAAAGTTGAAGAATTGCTATAGCAACACCCTTAACTGAATGTTCTGATTAAGAGAAATGAATAACAGAGAAATGTAACAGAGCTGTGGATGAGCACCTTAAGTAAATCTAAATAAAATAATAAGCAACAGCTCCAAGCTGATGAAGATAATAAACATTTTTAGTGCCTCAAGGTAATAAAGGGTGGACTGGGCTTGCAAAGATCAAAATCTCTTCACTTAAGGTTGTGATGTGGGAAGGGAGATATGATTAAAATTTGTTGCTGTCAAGTCTTTACAAGAGGTCTATTGTACTTCTGAGTAGATCTTGCTGTGTTTTATAGCCTGGATGGAGAGATGTTACTTTTTTCTAAATATTTTTCATAAATAGTTCAGAATATCTTGACAATTTGCATTAAATCATCAGCTGCAGTGGAAAGTGAGCTTTCTAATGCAGTTCTAGTTTATGAAACTGTTTGTGAAAAATTGGGACTGAGCAATATGCAGAACACAGAGCTCCATGAATAACCAAACAGATTGTCCTTGCAGGATGCTTTTTATAGCAGCTTGGGGTAGTAAGTCAACAGAAATTATGAGGCAGGTACTAATTAATGCTCTTAAGAGGAATATGGGTGGAATTAATAAACTATATGTATAAAAATAACAACTGAAATAAAAAATCTGGAAGTAGTGATAAACTAGGGAAAAGCTATATCTGTGTAATTTAGACAGGTACATTAAAGGATTTAAATCTTCAAACATAATGGCCGCAAGATTACTGACTGACATTTTGTCAGTTGGTCCTGAGGTAAGGATTGTTTCCGTAGTGGCAACAAACCATTGAAAACATATGGGAACTAGTGAGCAGTCATGAAGTTCCCATAAACCGAATGAACTAAAATTTAGCAGTCATGCAGGATGTTAGCATCCTATTTATTGTCCATATGGGAGACCTAGAGAAAAATATTGTCTATTCAAAGGAGAAAGTATGGAACTTGGGAAACAGGAGCTGCCAAAATAACATCAGGCTGTTTGGATGTCCCAAAAGTCAGGAAGACTCAGACTCTGTGTGATAGTTTGGAAAATGTATCCCAGCTGAGTCTTCAAATTACACTCACTCTCTCCTCTAATTAAGAAAGCCAAGGGTAACACAACAATAGATAAATTTAGGGCAGATGTTAAAAGGTAGGAAAAAATTATCATTAATTTGGCAAGGAAGTGAATGACCATCTGTACACTAGAAACAACATATTTCATTTATTTCAAGACCTGCAAAGTAAACACAGCATGCAGAACTTAGGTGCTGCTGCCTTGTAAATGTGAAAATATGCTGCGTTATATTCATATTTAATATCAAAATCAGAGACTATTTTGCCAATTAACACCCTCCTACTTAATCTATGACAAACATCTGAACAATCTTTATCTAAAGCTGTCCTGTTAACACTGTACTGCAAATGCATTAAATAGATAAAAGACTAATTGCAAAACCCAGTTTGGGTGAGACTTAACAAAATCACCAAATAATGCAATACGTGTGTACATAATCTGCAATATCCACTAATTGCTGTGAATCTTCCCATATATTGGATTTAATCAGAAATAACTTCTCAACAGGACGGGCACCATGAACTTTGTCTTTAAATGTCTGAGGTGATGACACTTGTTCAGAGTTAAAGTGGCCTAAAAATTTCAGATCCTTAGTTTCTTTATAAAGCATCAAACCTCTGCCTGTTGTCTTGTTAGAAATTGGAAGTTATTCATATGAGAAGCTTGTCTATACCCAAAGTTATGTATTCCGATTTATTTCCATCTGTCTATATTGTCATTTTAAACTATCCTTTATTGAATTGTCTCAAGCATCTTGTGCTAGGAAGATGGAATGGTTTCAGTGTACTTATCAATGAAGTAGTCAATGTAATGTTTTGCCACATCTTACCTGGAATAACCATATAAAACTGTAACGTTGACATTATCAGGTAAGAAAAACACTTTTTGTTTCATAGATGGGGGTGACTGGAGAAAAGAAATCTTTCCATGTGCAAACAGTATTGATGTTGTGTTTAAAACCACAGGTACTGAGAAAATTAGAAAAGTCAGGGAATTCAGAGAGGAAGCTATGAAAAGAAAATTGGAGTATGTTTTTGTAACAAGTAGGCTCAGCCATGAACAGTAGAGGCCAGTCTGGATAGAGAGAAAGAGGTGAAATGCTATGATTAGCTCTGATCGTGAGCTACAGAAAGAATATTTAGATGCCTTGTAGGACATTGAATTAGCATCTGAGATCTTTCAAGATAACTGGAGAAAACAGGCAGGGCTGTGGTACGGATGAATTAATTTCATTTGAGTGGATGTGTGATGTGTGCTCTCTCGTGCTATCTAAGAAAAGATATATTAGAATGAATAATTTTGCAAAGTATATGTGTGTCTGCACTTGGTTTAGAGAATATACAGAAGTGATAACTTCTTTGGTTCTGATTTTCTTTGAATTGGTTTGCATAAGCTTATGCAGCATGTTGGAGAGCACTGCTGATCATCTAAACTTTGAGTAGGGATCCCAAGGCTCCATGGCTGAGATGATGTGCAAGAGGTTGGGTTTGACACAGTGACTAGGGCAAGAAGACTTCAAAGAGTACAGGACTGTAGTGCCAGATCCCAAACCAGGGCACTTGGAGGGTGTTGAGATGGGCAGGGACACTGCAAGCCCAAGAATGATAATTCTTCCTGGACCTTTGCTGAACCTGCTTTCATAGTCTCATTGAGCAGCAACATCAGAGAAATCTTGCATTCTTGTTGCTAATTGCTAATTCTGAAGCCATCTAGGTATTATTTCATCTCCCAAAGCGGTAACGTAGTTGGATTCTTTCCACCACCTGAATACTATTGTTAACAAGTCAACCTTACAGCTCTCCTGGTTATGAAAGCATCAGGTGCTTTCTGCTGTTACCACTGCACCTTTGTTGACAGCCTTTAAGGCAGGGCCCTGCACATCTATGTATTCACATGGCCTAACTAATTAAAGATGAAATACTTGAAATTCCTTTAACTCCCCATTACTCCAGTTAATCCATGCCTATTTAGGTGGCTAGAGATGTGACATAAAGCTAAGTGTGCAGCACTTAGGGCTGTTGAAGGTGGGGGAAAAAGAAACAATGCTAAAAGAGTGGTTAACAGCACAGAGTAAGCATGGATGTAGTTTCTAGGAGAATTATGTGTAGAAGTCAGCTCCATAGTGTAAGTGTGAGCTTTACTTATGTGTTGCAGGGAGGTTCATAACTCTGTGGATCTTTTTAACTTTTCAACCGCTGTATTTGCTGGGATGACGAAAGACTTCTCACTTTGCCTCTTGTCGTTCTTTGTTATTCTGTATAGGAAAAGCCTTCACATTTATCAGAAAGAGAGCAATTGCCAATATGGTAAGAATTACCTTAAATCCCATATTTTAGCATTTTCTGTCTTTGATTTTATAGCACATTTTTTCTGTGTCCACATAAACGATGAAGTTGAACTGCTATTTCAAATGAAGAAAAATTTTCTTCTAAGAATTATTTCTTAGAACAGTTAAAGGCTTAGTCTCAATGAATCAAAAGAGCAACAATCTTATTTTTCATTCCATTCTCTTACTTGCTTTCTCTGCTGCTCCTCATTACCCAGATTGTTGAACTCTTATTTGATAATAGAAAGATCCATGACCTCATCCAAACAATTTTTGTTAACTCAAATCATTATCTTCTGACACAAAGAATGAAACACATCTGTCATTGCTCATATTCTGTGTCGCCCTGCAAACATCTGATTATGATTTTATATTAAAAAAACATTCCTCCAGTGAATTTTTGACAAAGAGGCTACGAAGAATACTGGACAAAACAGCAGAATTTAACTGCTTTGTAACCCTCTTTTTATGGTACTAAACAAAGGCCAATCCCTTAAAAACTGGAATAAGAAAATAATAGAGGTGAGTCTCTTATTATAAAACTAATGTTAGAATGTCTGTAAAGATATTCTTATGTTGTTGTTTGTTCTGACAAAGAAGCAATTTAATTTACTACTGCCTCCTTCATGTGAACAGATATGATGAAGTGGTATTCCCTGACCTTCTATAAAATAAAGTTGATCTCTTTAATTTAAATGTAATTCATATCAGACTTAATTATTTCTTTTTAGTGTAACCTGCATAAGAATTTCTAGAAAATTATATTCTGAAGAAGAATTTTATTCCATAACATAGAATCATAGAATCACTATGTTGGAAAGGACCTAGTGATCATCTAGTTCAAATGTCCTCCATCACTATTTCTACCACAAGCTACTACTGTATATTCAGTCTCCTCAGACATATTTATATTGCTTGTTTATTTAATTTCTGAGGCTCCTGCATTTCCCTCCTGTATGTGCACACTGATGATTTTCCCTCTTCACTTACTTCTGTCTTTCATTTAGTTTTGTATTTGCATTTTGTAAGTTCACAGCAATGGCAACATAATCATTTAGGGGAGCTTGTGTTTCTCACTTGATATGCATAACTCTAACTTGGGATCAGAACATCTAAAGCATATGTTCTATGCCATGAATTTATTTGTTGTGACCTGTAGACAAGGATTGATGTGCTACATGTTCTTTACTCCAAAAAATTGAATACCCTTTTTGCCGTGGTCTCCAGGTATTTTTTGGTGAGGAGTCTTTTATCATCCCAGCAAGTACAGTGGTTGAAATGTTACAAGATCCACAAAGTTATGAACCTCCCTGCAACTTGAGCAAATCCACATGTGGATAAATTTTCTGTACTTTACCAGATGGTCCAAATACACAGTATACACAGAAATACACATTTTTATATTGATCACTAAATTAAATTTTAGCTTTTCTTGCTATGAATTAACTGACTACTTAGACAGGAGCTTTGTGACTTTGGTGACCACGTACCTCACCACGTTAATGTGTACAAAAGACGCAGCCTGAAAGATGAAAAAAAGAAACAGAATTATCTACAAAGTTATCTACTTTTGCTGTGAGAACTGCAGTAGGGTTGGTTTGTTCTTGCTCTCTTTATTCTCTCCTATTAAGATAGGGTGTTATCTACATAGGTCGCTCTGAAAGTGATGCCTCCTATTTATTTCCACAGAAACTATAATAGATACTAAGAGCAAAATAACGCTATTGGGTAGAACAAATTCTCAGCTACAAAATTATAGTTTTCAACATAGTGACCACCATTAGGCGTGTATTTTCCTCAGCGATGAACAAGAGCCAACATGCTGTGCTTGTCAAAATCTGCACCAGTAGAGGTGACCCACTGTTGCTGTTGCCACTACTGAAACGCATCCACTGTGTTCTCAGCCGCTGTTTGATTTCCATAAATATTCAGTAAGTGTCGATGAATGTCAATGGTGCCATTTTTCTGCATGGAGAAATTCAGTGACACCCCTTTGCTTCAGACGCACACCCATGTCAGACGCAATGCTGTCAGACTGCCCCTCTACTGCCATGTGTCACATCAGCAACATGTAATGGGATATTGGTGGGAAGATTCAGCCTCTACTGCCATACCACCAACATCTGCCTCAGATGTTGTGAAGAAACATAATAAAATAGGAGGCATTACTTTTGGAGCAGCCCTCATACAGTTAATACTTGCAAAATGAGTCAAATGACAGTTTTTTCTGTATGTCATACTACATTTTTGCAGCTCTGTAGAATACTTTACACCAGCCATCAGGCTGGTGCTGTGGCTGAGAGTGTAAGCAGTTTTATAGGTTTTCTGTGGACTTTTATTACAACTGTGACACTAGATTGATGGACTATTTCCATCTTGTTCTCTGTCAATTGTACATTGAAAGGAGAAGTGACAGTGTGATGGATGCATGATAGTACCACAGTAGGGAGAGAGCTACTGCAATAACAACGGTTTAAACCCTGAAGTGCCTTTAACCTCATGCAGTTGCCTTTAATTTATTTTAATCTAAAACCTAACAAAATCTAACAACACAGAATAGAAAGGTGGGGAGGACAGTGGGTTTCTAAAGAAATGTGAAAAAAGATGACAGTCATTCTTGGAGGTCCAATTAGGCCAATTCTCTACTTTAAAAGAAGAAGTCCTCCAGGAAGCTTTCAAAGGAGAGAGTATTGTTATGCTCTAGACAAAGTCAAAGGTTAGTCTGGCTAGAAAGACGTACTTTCCACTGAGGGATAAGGGGAAGAAGGGCTTGCTCTTTCACAGCGGGGAATACCCAGGTCTTGCCTGAGGAACAGGATGAATTTGCTAGGGAGCAGGTTTTTGGAGGCTGTGTCAAAAGGAATGTTCTCTGAGACAAGCCAGAGTTTCTTTTGAACACATAAAGGTTTAAGGTTTATTTACTGTTTCAAAGAATAACAGTGTCTTCTCTAGAGAGATGAAAGTAAGAGGGAATACTTGCAGTGCTATTTTAACCTTTGAAATGCCATCAGTGATTTCATTAAGTTCATGTCTTATTTCTTCAGCACAAAGGGAGAGGTCCAGGGTCTGGGACAGATGCCAAGATGTTCTATACAATCTTGTATGTGCTTCAACTGTATTGCTGTCTGGATGGTGACAAAGTGGTTAGTGGGATGGTGATGTGGAGGGGCTTGCTGCCTGCAGAAGGTCTCTAGTGCAGATGTTCAGCTCTCAGCTTCGTATCTACTGTTATCCCACCATTGGTGCGGGATAGAACCAGAACCAGAATGAAACCTGTGAAATTAGCAATAGCCTGCTAGGAAGATCTTATTCCTATCTAACAAGCTGCATTAAGTCCCTCTGTTTGTTACAGTTCAGAGTACATCGTTCCTGGGTGTGATCCTATAAGTTTGTTTCTAGAACTAAGCAAATGCTACAAGACCATGCCCCTTGAATTTTTAAACTGAGTTTGTTCTAGTTATTGTTCTTTTGCTGCTCTTATGGTAGAGCAGACCTGCTTAGCTCAGTATGACTAAGTATGTAGAAGCCTTACATATAAGATGAACTGCACATCCAGAGACTCTGAATAGTATTGACAAAAGGTGGAATTGATGTTGAAACAATTTGATGTTGAAGTGAGATCTTGAAGTCATGTGAGGATCATTAGCCTTTGATAGCACAGTTAATAAAGGAACAGAGGGTAATGAATCTTAGTCTCTCAGAGCTGATGACATGAAAAACAAAGCTAAGGTGTACAGCTGCTAAACTAATGTGAACTCTTAAATTCTTAAGGTTTTTTTTTTCTTTTTTCTTTCTGCACTTAAATTGCTCAAGAGGTCATTTTTGACCCAAAGAAATACCAGAAGTCGTTTCAGTTGTGGATTACTAGAGGCCTTGTCACAGGGTTTAGGATTTTACTTGATAATGAAGATTTTCATGTATATATAGTTTGAGGATTAGAATAAAGCTATTCCCCCAAGCATTTTCACTCATCTGGACGGCTTCTCTTATTCCTGCTTCTTTAATTTACATATAATACCTTTGATATTATGACAAAATACAATAGGATGCTGTGATCCATTTTATGTGAAATTTCATAAAAGAGGTATAGTCTTTCACTTTTCCAGAACTTATTTGTACTATTTTTTTCTATATGGAATGCTATACTATTTACTGAACAATTATCAACGTGTTTTGTGTCAATATTCACAACAATAGAAAGTTAATGGGAAGGGAATAATGGAGGTGCACAGTCATTATAAAGAAAGAGAAGCAGATAATAAAAATTATCTCAATTAACAGATGATAAGGGAATATGGGGAAACCTCTAGTCTAATAATGTATTAATACCAACAGAATTTTAATACTTATTTAGCCAGCCTAATCTTAAGTGGGCTTGTGTAGCACCACAGAAGTCAGCAGCAATATTACAGTGTACATTAGCTTAGAAATTGAACCAGTGTTCATAAAGTAAGGAAGGATTTAATATAATCTTAGTTCATCATAATCTGAATTCAGTGGATACAAATTTTAATGGATAGGATAAAAACAACCCTATAGGAAATACTCTCTTGTTGAGAAACTACATATTCTTTTCATCCACTCTTCTTATGTTCCCAAGGACTATCATGAAGCCTGTAAATTCCATTGTAGCACCTGCAATATCAAATGTAACTCATCTGTTGATTTAAATCTTCTCACTTCTTTTGGATTTGTCTTTTGGATATCTAAGATTTATCTTTAGCATTTTAATTTCATGTGTGTTACAATGATAAACAATGCTCAGCCAATGGAATACTGATACAAATTAACACTAAATCAGCATTTTTTATCCTGAAAGATTTTTTTTTTTTTTTTAAGTTCAGATTTTTCATAAACACTTTTCTCTTTAAATTATTGATAAAGAAATTCTGAGATAAGATTGTTTATGCTCTACTGGGGGATATACTTGCCTTTGACTGTTCCTATATAGTACTGATGCCTCATTTGTATAAAATTCTGGGTCTTCTTGCATTTTATGGATGTCTGGCATTCACATTAGGTAATGTAAACCCTGTCATAATTAGGCTGAATAAGCTTAAAAATAATCAATTAGGAGATTGTACACTTGAGAAGTCTAAATCACCCGTATACATTATTGTTCAAAAAGAGCCAGTAGAGGAGTTGAGTTAGCTGTTTAAAAGAAGACTCAAGGAATCATTACCTACCACCTTCACCACAGAGATTTTGCTAGAGTTATTAGGCCTCTATGGACATTGAGAGAAAAAGATTAGTTGCCAAACTTTATTTTTGTTTAAATTTGTGTTTAATAATCTCAGACACAGTGACCTACTAAGAGAAATATTATTAAGATGAGTTTTTATGAGAAATTGATTGAGTTGCTTTTTCTTTAGCAAGATTCTATGTAACAAAAATGCAAGAATTGAAAGTATCAAAGAGATTGAGATACTTAAGTTCTTAAAGGAATACTGTTTTTTTGTGACAGAAAGACTCTAGAGACTTATATTTTGAATAGAAAACTGAGGGTCTTGCATGTATTAAGGAATTTAGTGCGGTGTAGGACAGACTGAGTCAAATCTGTTTGGCAAGGAAAGAGATGTTTACTATATATGTAAATTGAGTACTTTAGCTTTGTTCAAATAACAAGAAGATCATTAATGAAATATAAGATATAGCTATCAAGGACAGATCTAGATCCATTTATAGTGTAAATTCTGTTGGCACTATTTTTCTTGTTCGTATGCCAAACAAGGTAGCTGGATGCCCTAGTGACTTGCCTTCTCAACGTACAGTCTTGATTCATTTTCTTGTAGTTTTCAGTTATCACAATAGCAGGGTGAAAAAACATGAGTCAAAACCTTTTCCTTTTTATAAACAGAATCTGAATATTTAAAGAGCTTCTCTCCAAGACAATTACAGTTAAAAGTTTTGTAATGATGTATTTTCCTCTTCGTATTTTCCACTTTATCTCCAAAGAGCAAGAATAAAGAATCTCTTTTTTCACTGAGGACTTGCAAAATGTTTGAGTTAAAAAAAAAGTTCAAGTTGTTCAAACTATTGCTCCACATGAATCTCTAAATCCTTGTTAAAAATACACTATTTTTTTTAGATTCCTACACTACATTTAGATATCAGGTTTTGGCCACGGGAAGAGAAGGCAGCAGAAGAAAATACTTACAAAATTCGCATGTGATTTAGATACTAGAAATCAGAGAAGGTTAGAAAAGAATGGGGCATTCTGTGAAAGCAAAGGTGAAGAATGCATTCTGTAATGTTGTAGAATTCCCATAACTGTAAATTGGCTTTTGTCTTATAAAGCCCTTTGGCTGATGCAGAGCTCAGTAGCAAAAGAACATGCTGTATTTGCCTAAAAGCTACCCCAGATTTGTAATTACATCACTTAGTTATTACAGTTTGGTGTTATCTGACTCCACAAATCACAATGAAATTAACTGAAAATAAATTGCCTGCTCAAGAATATAAATAGCCTCTGATTTCTGAAAAGATTTTTAAGGCATGGACTATAAACTGTTCTTTTGCATTATCTAGAAATTATATTTAGATTGCACATTTCTTGAAAAAGTCTCATCCCAATTAATAAATGCAACAGAATGCACAAATTTTAACAATTGGAGCCTCCTGACTTTTTGGAATTACAGTGAATTTACAGACTTTTTGCAAGTAACGTATTTAACTTTGAACTGGAACTCATTTGATAATAGAATCACTAAGAAACAATAAACATCAAACATTCCTATCTTTTGAAGTAGTTTTTCATAGTAGTGTCATTTTAAGAGAACACAGTCGAACTTCCAACATTCAAATATACTTTAGAGTAAGCAAATACACAGGAAATGTCACCCAAATACTAAATGCATAGAGCATCTCCAGACTGTACAGACATTTAGTGTTCATATTATTTATTTTTGAATTGAAAGGATTTTTTGAAAGTGAACTGTATTTTTTCCTTGTAAATACAAAGTTCCCACAGTCATAACAAAATTGCTTTATAGGTAAGAATTTGCAAGTTGAACTTCCTCCACAAATGTTTGTCATATATCTTGCAAGGCTAAAAATCCTATTTGGTGTTTGTAGGTGAAATCCTGTCAGAAATGTGAGAAGTCAAATGCTATGATTCTAATTTTAAACCTCTCCACTCAAATACACTTTTACTTGACTTTATTCAAAGTTTATGCAAAGGTTCTGGCTTAAACTGTGATGTGTTAAATTTTATAAGCATTGATTTCATTTTGCTGGAAAGTGTGAAAATTGGAATTAGCATTAGAAATTATTCAGTAGTTAGCAGTGAAGAGACTGAAGAGACACAAAGTGCTGATCAAATGCTGCTGGCCTTAACATAAAAATACAGCATCTTCTGCCATGTGTTAACTATACAGCAAGATAATCACTTTTTACAGGTGCCTTATTATGCTGCAGTGATTAAGACTATTTGTATGGTAGTTATACGACTTACTCTATTGCAGTGAGAGAAGTAAAAATTGTGCAATTTAATAATGTTGCATTTGTGATATTTTTTTAGCAGAAGCTAAAAAATATCACTGCTATGATATTCCTTAAAATCCATTGTTGTTCAAAATAGCCAAAAAAAGTAAGTGGTTTGTTATCACCAGCATAAATGTTTATATCTAATGGTGATAAATGTATAAGGAGTGCAGAGTGACTGTGTAATTCTAGCTGCTATCCACAAGCATGTCAGCAGTTCCCTTATCTCTTGAAGGGCCCTAACAAATGACTCCTGCTGGTTGAGAACTTAAGCTGTTTACTTTCCTCTAATTGGCCATTTCTAAGACATTCCTCACCAAAGGGATCTGGCCCAAATCCTGCCTCTTGGTAAAGGAAACATTTTCTGTTTTGGTTCCATTTATCAGATATATATGAAAACGTATTGAATTGTCTTATAATCCACATGATATTAGGGGCTAAACTTAAGGGAAAGGCACATCCTGTGCATTGAGGCAAGCATTAACATTTGTTTCCTGGGTTCTCTTTGATACCATGAGCAAAGACTCCATGAATGCCTGCTACTAATAGGTATCAAGTGAGGATTTGATAAAAGGCTCTTAAAAGGAAAGGGCAGTTGTTTACTCAGCCAGGCAATTAACCGTATGCTATTTTTTCTTGTAACATTTTTGTTGCTTTAATTCATGTTCTGAGCAGAAAAATGATCTCTGATCAAAATTAAATCATTATCTCAGTACTGAACACTGTCAGCAAATAAAGCATGCTGCTTCAGTTCAAATGTGTAACAGTGTGATAAGGATCATTAATTCAAATGGGTCAGTTCTTTAAAGCCATCAATTTTAACATGCTGACTGTATTACGAAAATGTAGTACTATGAATCTGATCTATTCTGGGGAAAAGTAGATGGACAGTTTGTTTCACACATGCATCATATCATGGCATATCATGAGATTCATATCATCTATACATTTATTACATTCTAACCTTTTGACTTTTCCAGAACTGTTGCGTGTTGCAAATCTACTTCATCCATCAGCAAATGTCTGCTTTGAAACTGCTTTTTTCAGTAAACTAGGAACAGAGCTAGACAACATTTTTCAACTCTAGCATTTCCAATGAGAAATACAGTTTTGGCTACACCAAAATTATGTTGATTTTCACAAAATTTCTCATTTAGAAATTATATTTAAAAAAAGCTTATATTGCATTTTTCATATAAAATATTTCAAATTCTGTTTTAAAAAGCTTTTCAAGGCCTGATCACACTGGTATAGGTAATGAGATTGTCTTTCCTGGAAAATTTGAGGAATTAATTCTGTCATGGGCATGAGCAAATAAAAACACTGGATGAACAGAATCTGAATTCTTGCTCTTCCAATAACCTCTCAGTTTTTTCCTTCTTAAGCATATGTTTCAGAAAGAGATATTAAGAGAATTGATTTAAAATTTTATGTAGTATCTAAAGTTTCTATTTGTGAACTCAGATGCTAACAGAAAATGTTAATAACTGCATGACTGCATTTAGGACACAAATTTTTTACGAAAGGAGATGAGTAATGTTTGAATTGTTTTAGAAAGAAAACTGGTTTTAGCTAAGTGTTTGCTGTCCAGTTCTCTGCAGCAGTGCTAAATTAAGCTCTTTCATATTTATTTTATTTTAGTTCATACTATATGTATGCAAATTGATGTCTCTTACGCTAAGTTATACTATTAGGAAAAATAGTTTTATGATTGAGGATTCAATCAACTATCCACCAGTGCTACAACACCCAATCAATTGCCAGTAGAATGACTCCAAAATATCTTAGTGACAGAAAAAAATTCCTGTTGTGCTGTCTTCAGATTTTGCCTAAAACAGTTTATTATTCATAGTAGTGTATGGACTGCATATAGAACTTGGCTTATGTGTGCTCCTTCCACACTTAGGTCTCTAGTGAGCTGTTAAAATGGTCTTAGCACATTCACAAGGCTTTTCATTACAGTCCAGTTCGGTAATAGAAATGATTCATCAATATCATGATCAAATGACAGGGCACGTAGAACCTGCCGCTGTTTAACCAATCTATGCCATGTGTAGAATTTTTATCTGCTAGCAACATCTTGAATAAGTTTGTGTTGGGGCATGCTGCATTTTTCTTGTCAGTTTTTCAGACGTTCTCTTTCTTTTACAAGGCTGTAGAAATAGTAACAGATTTTTCTCTCTTTTCTGAAATGATGCTGGACACATTTTACTTTCTAGCTGTTGGATCTTAAGCACTTGGAGGTTAAATGTGCATCCAAAGTTATCGTTTACTGTATTAAGTTGATTGCCTTGGTCAGTCATGCCTATACCCTGTTTGTTGATATGCATTTGATTATTTGTATTGACATTTATGGTCTGCTTCATATTAATGACTTATGATTACTTTCTAAGATTGCTATTTGTGAGTTTGTCCTCCAAAGGTTCTATTTTTATGACTGTTGGTTTTGCAGATTCCTGTGCTTGCTGTAGAAATCATGACTAATGATTGAAAATTATATATAAACTGATAAACTGTCAGTGACAGATATACATTACATGTGCTAGCAGCAGTCCAGATGTCAGTGTTATAGAATACCATTTCCCCTTTAGCAGTCCTTAATTGATATTCAGCTTTGTTTCCTCAGTCTTTTCAAACTCTTCAGAATTACTGGGACAGAATTATTTTGAGAGTGGAGGCTGGATTTTTGTTGTCGCACATTCTCTTCTAAAAACATTTTATTCTGTTGGAGTTCTATAAAATAATATAAATGGCCTCTAATTTTTCATTGTCAGGACAGGTGTATTTTGGCAGCCTGATGGAAATAGTTCAGCTTCACAATACTGTGGTGGTGATGATTTATTTGTTGATCTATTTTTAATTTCTTACAATTTACTCTGGAAAAGATATGAGGCCTGTGAAGAGAGAAATAAATCCACACTCATTCAAAAAGGCTTAGTTAATATTTTGACAAATACAGGACCTTTCTTTTAGCTCCTATTCCTTCGTCCTCTCTGATGCTTAAAATTAGGGAATTTGTTCTGCTGGGGTAGATACTGTCATAAAGCATAGAAAGTCATTTTCCTACCCATTTCTCCCAGAGGCATTAAGAATTATTTGGGAATATCAGTTAATTGGGTGTTTAATTGTACCAAACAAAACCTGATTCTCTCTTAATATGCAGGCTGTAAACAGTACCTGAATGTCATATCCAATAAGAAAATTTATGATACAAGTGGAAAATATTATCTGTTTTTACAAATCATGGCCAAATACGAAGTACTGTTCACTAAAAAGAGGGCTTTGTATGAATTAAAAGAATTTGATAGTAATCTTATATTGTGACTTCTGTGTCACAATGCTTAATATGCGTACCTGGTTCTACTGTTTCAAAAGAAGTGATTCTCTTTTCTGACAATAAAAATAACAAAAGGCTTTCTAGTCATGAAGGAGATGAATTGACTCTGATTTATATGAGACTTCACTGCCTTTTCAGTATGAAAAAACATCACACCAATGAAATTGCAAGATAATACATCCATATACCTGGTTTAGTACAGTAGCAGTTTATTCTGTACTCAAAAGAGGTCGGTAGTTTATTTGTACTTATTTTTTTATGTCTTATACTACTGGCTTCTGGTCAAGTTGAGTTATAACTGTCTTTGAAAATTGGGTTGCATTTAGGTACCTAAATAGTGTTTAAGTTAAAAAGTTTGGAAATCATTCCGTTTTCAGTGTTACTGTAAGTGTGGGGAAACCAGCTTTGGTTTGTAGACAGGCACAATCTCTTACAGCAGGACAACATCAAAGCACACTATATCTTCTATAAGATTCATTAAAGAAGCAGAAATTGTAGGATTAAGGTTGACACCTGCTTCCTGCTGGCAAGGGAGATCAATGAGACTAGAATAGAAAGGTGGCCATTAATCCTCAGAATAGTAAATCAACTGGTAGTTTGAGATTTGGTCCTCTTCTGATTTTTCTAGAAATGAAACTCACAAGGGAGGCTACGAGAGGTGCTCTGGGGAGAACAAACTGACAGACATCCTACAAATAAACAGTAGCTTCTTCAGCTAGTGTTCCAATGGAAAAGACAAACCTCACCTGATGTTTTAAATCATGCAAATTCTTAAAAAGATTCTAGAGACAGATTTTTCTCATTTGATTACTTTGCTTATAGAAGATTGTTACTGTTTTTGTTTAGGTATATATGTATATGTATATATATCCATTCAAAGTGTATGGTAGACCTGGTCATGCCAAAAATAAGGTGTGCCACATATATTCTTCTTCAGTATTATACAAGATGTATACTGCTGAGGAGAGATATAGTGGTAAAAGACATCCTAATGTTATTTAACTGCAAAGTTGATTCAAAAAGATTTTAAGCAAGTCAATTCTTGCAGTCCTCTTCAATAATGTTTTTGAGACACAGGCAAGTTAGCGTTGGAGGGACAATAATAACTTCTTCAGAGCAGCAGAAGCTGCAGTGAAAGCATATTCAAACAGCCTGACAACAAAAGCTATATATTCTACATCTCAACAGAGCCCTTTTTTAGTATTTAGAGAAGACACTGAGAGAAGATTAGCTGGAATTTAATGGTTTCATTTCTAATATACTTTTATATATTTTACTAGCACCTTCATTATACTGCTGTCTGTGGGGCAGACACATCAGAAGATAAAACTCTATCAGTTTTCACATTCTAAAGCATGACTGGAAAAATAGATGATTATGTTTTGATTTGGTATTTTCTATAGTCAAAGCTGATACCAACAGAAATGTGAACTCACTGTGTGCTCATAGATTTATCTTGAATGCTACCATGAATTTACCCTTGAGAGTCACCTTCTGAGAGTTTTATAGCTTTTTTACAGGAAGAGAATGCATTTTTAAAAGATGGTGGGGAAAAAAAGAATATGAATCATCTTTCCTACACTGCCTATTGCTGTGATATCCAATTGTCTTTGCAGGCTAAACAGAAGAAAGAAACACTGTATGAGATGTGAGGAAAATCAGAAAGTTAATAAGGAAGCATTTTGAAATGCAGCCCTTGTGCTTGAAATGGAGACCTGACGTGGTCTGTAACGTGACTAAAAGAACAGTTCAGAAAATGAACTGGGGAAAAGTCAAGTATATTGTTCTTTCCATACATCTTGGAAGTTTCCCATTGAACAGTAAAGAGGAGCAATGGGATTAGACTTAAAAAAAAAAAAAGAAAAGAAAAATTACACAAGGGGATAGACCTACCTCAGCTACTTCAGTGTGATTCATTGATTTAGGCACAGCTATGTGTGTCATGTAATGATGAAATGTTGCGACAGCCGAGATTGTTCACTTAGTGAAGTCAATTCCTTAGTAAGCTTTAGTGGTATTGAAATAAAGTGTTAAAGAATTAGTTAGCTGACTGTGAAAAAAACATGAATAGGTCTCTCAAATTACCTAATGGAAAGCTAAAGACATTAGCTCCCAACTAGGGAGTATTAAAGGCCTTGTGCTGCATTCATTGACATAAATGGAATGACTATGAATCAAGCTCTACTACAGAAGATAAACAGCTTTCTGACAAATATGTTTGGAAGAAATCTGCTGTCGTGCATTTCAGGCTTCTCTAAAGCAGGAAGAGTTCAACTAAGCCTAGTCTGCCAGGCATAGTGCTACTTTTATTAATCACTGCACTATAATAATTAAAGATCATGAGTAGCGTACATAGAAATTTAAGAGTAAAATGAGTTTTTTGCTCTTAAAAAGCTTAGTGCTTAATTGAATATTAAATCTCTCCGATACATTGTAGCAATTAGGCTTCTTATATTTTCCTACTTCTGAAGGATTTTCTTAGTAGAAAGTGGGACACTGTATATGAACCAGAATTCTTAAATTGCAGGGGTTTACATCATACAGAAACATCTTTTTTTTTTTCTTTTTCTTATTTCCCCCCCCCTTTTTCCTCCCTTTTTTTCTCCCTTGTGAAAGAAAGAGGTTGTCAGCTGGGGGCTGAAAGGCAAGTGTTGCTCTTGAGTCACTGAACAAGTAGATTAGAACCATTCATTAATGAATGGTTTCAGTGCTTTCAATTGATAAAATTAGGAACTTGGCTCTGCCAGCTGAAAACTCAGGGAGAATAAAATATTGTCTGAAGTCATGGAAACTAATAAATCCTCCCATGACAATATTTAACAGGTTGGCAGAGGAGATAAAATTACCTTTCATAAAAATGCTGTGCAGATGGTAAAGCTATGGGAATTAAGGCAGGATCAAAATTCTCTAAAAATATCAAATCAAGGAAATCATTGTATAGGCTGGTTAAGTTTTTGTGGAAATTGCTTCTGCCTTAAGGTTCTCCGATGATTTGTTCAGATATTTTGGTTAGTTGATAAATCATCTAGTGATTTTGAATGTTTGCTGTTTTGGTATTTTGAATTAAAAACATACATTTTAGGAGTTAGCTCTTTAGAATGTACAAAATACTTGATTTATATTAGTGTTATGCATGAAGTATTTAAAGGAAACTCAGCAGCTAGGAGTTTTCTTGGAAAGTACCCTTTGAGTAATTAGATGCATATTCTGACCCCTGACTCCACTTGGATGGAAAAAATCCAAACACAGAGGCCACATTCTTCAGCAGTAGTCTTTTCTTAAGTCACTTAGGAGATATTTCTGTCATTTCTGTACCAAGACGGTAAGGGGCAAGGACAAAGGCTTTGGCTTCTACCAAGGATGCTTGTTCCACTGAATAAGATAATCTTGATAAATCTCGATCCTAATTTATACTAGTTTTCTTGCATAGTTGTCTTAATTGTAATTGCATGATTAGAGTGCTTATTTCAACATAAACAAGATCTCTGAATTATTAACTAATTTGAGGCTGTGGCACTCTACAAAACAGAGGTGCAAAGGAAATTGGTTTAAAGTAACATGGGAACTTATGTTAAAATGGGACTTCACTGCTACTGTGTCCTAAAACGTTATTATCTACTTCCTCAGTGGCAGCTTTACACCTTGCACTCATATAGTTTTCTTTTGAGTGGCAGAAAAAAGTTGGAACATTTGAGGGTATGTGGTGTCTGACTTTACAGGACAAATGAGGTACAGCTGCAGACCCAATCTATGTTCTTTGATTCTGCACTCTTTTTCTTATCTTTCTTCAATATTTACCTGAATATACTTCCAAAAGAATGTTGTGCCTTTTTATAAGACCAAATATATATTGACATTTGATTTAGGATGAAGTCAGTTCCAAATATAAACAATTTGGAACTGTTAAGATGCTTGGAGGCATTTTTATTACATTGTTTTAAAATTTGGGCCAAGCAAAGGTCAGCTGAGAGAAATAATAGGAAAACAAAAGAGAAGTTTATTTCAAGGAAAGCAAATTAAAATTAGTACCTTTGTTTGCAATACATGGCTTTGCAGAGGGTCTGATTTAAAAAAAAAAAAGAAAAAAAAAAGGAATTTTTGAAAAAACATTGCCCAATCTACCAAAATGTAGCATAATATTATCATGAAATACTTGTACAAAGCAAAGTTTTCATGATTTATGGTGTTTATTTTTTTCATATCTCAGCTCCACAAAGGAGTCTATGCAGTTACTCTTGGATTTAAAGTTCGCTCGTCTTTAGTATTAACAGTCTATCAACTAATAAAGCTAAAATGTTTGAATTACAAACCTCCAGGAGAAAGATTTTGTTTGTTAAAAAGGAACTTTTCCACTTCCATTAGAAAAATCATAGTAATATTTGCTGTTTATTTTAGGTTTATACAGCTGGCCTCAGTTTCCGTATCAAATATTTGCACTTTTAAGATAAAAATTGCTGATTTCTGTCAGCGCTGCACATATCAACAAAGGAAAACAAGAACAGTAGTGGCAGTGGAGGACTTTGATCTTTCGCATTTTTCTCTCCAACTGCTGGTGGTGATTTTTGACCTCGATGTGTTAAAAAGGTCAAATAATCTGCTGCCAAGTTCATTCCAGGTGTCCTCATATTGACAACAGATTTGTTTTATGGGGCACTGAAAATGGAGAGACAAAAGATATTTGGGCTGAGGTAATGCAAGGGAGAGAGAGCGAGGAAAAAGATACTTGTTTTGGCAGCATGGCTAGAACAATAGTGGAGCACAAAAGGAATTGGTAATAGCTGCTTTGTTGGGCAGTGTCAAATTCCCTGTGAAGTAGGAAATAAGTTTCATGAATATAACTTATCTAACAAATGCCAAATATTTTTCTTAATGGTATTCCAGAATTTTTGCAAACTAAGCCTGTATATTTTAAAGAAGAGAAAACATACCTAATAAAACTTAGTAAGTGCCCATATAACTTTGCCTCACTGGTTGAAGCCAATGAAACTAATTGTCAACTTCGGAGTACTTCTAAAATACCACAGAGTTGCTCAATTGTAATCCTAGACTATCTGTTCTTACAACATAGAAATATCATCGGTGTAATTTTTTTGAGAATAAGTTCTATATAGAAGTCAGTACGTAATAAAACAGAGTGGTGTTGTTAAGGACCTATTCTTCATATATCAAAGCATTTTTGAACCTTAATTGTGGTGCTTTTTCCAGTACAGAAAGTTGACTTAAATGTGTGCTGTAGCAAGTACATGGGTAATTCTGCTGAAGCCTGTGCACTTTTGCAGGACTGAATTCAGAGTGAAATGCATGCTGGAGAATACCCAAAGGCAAGGCAGATGAAAAAATAAAGGAAAAAATTGTTATTATACTCATTTTAGTCATAGCAAGCAGATACACGGAGGTTAAACCACTTGCCTCAGGCCATAATGAAAGACTGTGAAATAGTCAGGAACTCATCCCAATATCTTTTATCAATCTAGATTTAAGCATGAGATAGCTGTCTTTTTGGGCAAAATTGTCTTATGTAATTTTTGACAATGTCAGAGTAGAATATTTGCTTGCTGTAAAGCCTCGTGAGTTACATCCTGTTCTGGTGGAAATGTTTACGAACTCTCTGCTACTCAGAAAAGGTTATTTAATATCTAACTGAAATAATTAAGCTAGAGCAATAACTAAAAAGAAATGACCTAATGTAAGGAATTGTGGGTATGTTGAAGTACACTCATGTGCGTACACAAAAGGAGGCAGCTTTCCTGTTTTAGTTTTTTATTTTCTTTAGATTTATTAATTTCAAGCACTGAAATATAAATATGGCTTGTGTAGTGTGATTTTATAATAATGTAAATCATACTGCTCATAGTATTATTTACTTACTTGTTTGCCTAATGTTCATTAATAAGACACAAAGTTACCTAACACTTAGTAAAGAGGAGAAAAAAAAAGCAAAAAAAGAACAAACTCAGAAATCCTTTGAAGTGTAAAAATGAAGCAGGAAGAGAGAGAAAGAAATCGTGTTTGTAAGATCACTAATCCAACTTGTATCCGTTTTGGAGCTTGATACTCATACTGCTGCTCACAGTTTTCCTGTTTGTTACCTGTAAAATACTGTAATTTTTTTTTTCTTTCTTTTTTTCTATCTGCATCACTGCTGTGATTCTTGCTGATGTGTTGATGGGGTGTTTTCAAGGAAAAAGTGACTTTCTCATGCTGAAGACCATCTATGCATATAAGTAGATGGGCACTGCTTTTCTTTCAGGAGAAACCAAAGGAAAATAATTTTTTTCTGGTGTACCAAGCAGTTAATTACATCTCCTTCAAATTCTGCCTGTGTACATCATGCTATGAATGTTTTATTAGCAATGTACAGAGAAAGAAAACGGAAGATAGGCAGTGATGTGTCCTGAAAAATTATGTTGTCACTAAATACTTCAGAAGTTTAAATTCCGTAAATATACCTATTGTATATTATGTTTATTTAATATGGCCTAAAACTGTTTCTCCCTCTCTCCTTTGGAAAAAACTAAAAAATGCCTATGCTCAACTTTTTCTTCTAGCACAATGGGTATATACTCTCTGCTTTCCTAATTCTGAAAACTAGAAATCAAGTCAACTTCTTGAGCAGATACTCACCAATCTAGTTATTTAAAACAAAGGACTTTGTTACAAACGAGCCCAATTTAGAATTAAAATTAAAGCTATCCTTGAAAAGTCTGACTTAGAATGAAAAACAAAACTGTTCTTACCTTCATGTTTGGTTAATAGACGCATACAATAGATTTTCCTTTAAAGGAAGGCCCATCATGTTATAAAAATTTTCACAGTTGAAAGGCTTTCAAAGTCAGTGACACTGTTAGCAGTTTCTGTTTATCTATTACAATCTTTTGTTAAGTACTTCATCATATGAACAGAAACATTTTGCTTCTTGACAAATCTAAGTAAATTTTCTTGCCCACCTTTCTGAAGCAGGAACATTGATATTTAACTGTGACATGTTTTTATTTGTTTATTTATTTATTTTTTGGAAAATGAACATGAACTAGGGTTGTATTTGTGAGATTTAAAAATTCCTACTGAAATTATTAATAAAGGGGTCTTAGGCAGTCTCTCCAGGCTTTTTTAGTGTTAAAAGTTGTTCAGATAGAGTGAATATTTGTGGGAGAGGAATCAAAGTGAACTAAATATGGAAATAAGAATTAAGAGAAGTTGAAATTGTCTGTCACATTAACCTTTCACATTTAACATACTTCAAATTTTTTCTGCTTAAAAAAAAAAAAAAAAAAAAAAAAGTATATTGTAGTCTATTGTAATAGTTTTACCAAACTGTAACAGTAGCACAGTTTGTTGGTTTGCATGCGCTTTTGTTTTTTTTTCTTTTTTTCAACTTGCCATTCTCTTACATATATTAACACTGATAGAATTTTTAGGATGCAGGAGACCATGAAATAGATCACTGTCTCTCTCAAGAAACTAAGTGCTTGAGTGAAATATAGAGATCAGTTCCAGCTGCTTGTAAATAATGGAACGTGGAGCTTCGATCTTTGTCTTTTTCAGTAATTTTTTTGTTCCCTAAACTGTTTGTTTGAGTTCAATTTCCTGTAACCCCATACTATGTAGGAGGGTTTTTGACTCCTACAGAGAAAATGAAGCCAGGCAACTTGCTCTCTTGAATTAGCTTTGCATTCAGGTCATGTTTCATATCATTTCTAGAAATACTTTTATTTGCTTAAAATTGAAGCTGGATCTCTGATACCAGTATTTGACAGTAGGAACTGTGGTCCTCTTGTGCTTATTGTGTCTTTGCCTTAAACTGGAGTGGAAATACTCCAGATATGACTTTAATGGGAGTGATGTTAATTAGATCAGACCATAGTAAATATGAGGATGCATTCAGAAAGGAGAATGCTTTTCTGTAATTGCTCTATATTCGGCAGTTTTAAGTATGTTCGTAAAATTGCTTAGACTGATGGGAGCTGATGAGATTCTGAGCAATGTAATTATATACTTTTGCGATTTAGCACAACCAACAAAAATGTTTATCTGTTTTTTCTTGTCTATATTAATATGCTGTAGAAGTAAATAAAAGTCCCTGCAGCAGTGAAAAGCATAATTATTCTGTTTATTCTGCAAATCCCATTCACTTAAAGGGCAGACAGTCTTGTCTTGAGTAGCAACACTAAACAGATGTTTTTGTTGTAGTAGCCATAGAGGAATTTGGACTGTAAAAATTGTATTTTTAAAAGCAATGCAGCAATTTTGGCATAACAAACTTTGTATTGCTTTCCATGCATGTGTATTCTTGGACAAGAGCGGTACAACCATTAAACGTACTATCTTGCAATGATCTAGGTGGTATCTGGTCATAATACTTCTGAGCCTTACATGCAACCTTACGGGACTGTCTCCATTTCGGAATCACTGCTGTAATTGCTGTGACTGATCCTATCAAGCATAGCTCACAGTGATATATATCATTATTCTTTTTGTCAGGCTTGTATTATTATTATTATTTAGATAATGTTCAGTAAACTCATACTAAACACTGCATTTTCAGGGCTTGATCTATAAGCAACTTTACAGACTTGCTCAAGAACTCTTGCAAGCTAAATGGAAAAAAAATCACTTAAACATCATCTTCTATAAATAATTACAACTGTCATTTTGAAATTCACTGACAAATACAAATAATGTAGAAGAAATGTAGAAAAGTTCCCTACGACTCACAGGTGTACTGTAATGCAGTGATCAGGAAAAATTTAGTAGCTTGGAACTTTCTAATGTAACTCCATCCACAAATTTCCTGAACAAGATGTGTTGAGCCACATGGATAGAAGAAGGGAAAAAGACCAACTTCAAGAAATATTTTTCCCCTAAACTTTATGTGATCCAAAAGATTTTTTTTGCATTCCAGACGCTAAGCACTGTCCTTCCTTTCCTTTCTCACAGTCCATAGGGAAAAAACTGTGTTCCTCATGACAGACGATAAAGTTTTTGAAGACATTTGCCCAGGCAGCCCCGTTGATGCGCCCATGGGAATAGGGAGCAGTCTCTGCTTGACAGAGGATGGCTAGAAGCGCTCATTGTAATTTTCTGCCATTGTTGGCTACTTCTTTCCCAAACAAAAACAAAAACAGGCTTTCCGACATTCCAGCATCTACGGGTCATGTCAGATAATAGAAAAGAGAGGCTGTTTATGTGTGTATTACTTACTGATCAATTGCCAAATTGTTACTAATAGACTTGATTTTCTCACGCTAGTTATTTTGTAGTCAACAACGATAGCATAATAAAGCTTTCATGAAATCAAACTAGTCACCAACCAGTTTTAGAGTCTATAAACTGCTTAGAGCCAGTCATAAGAACTACTGAGGGAATGCAAAGAGCTTACACAGCAGCAGAAATTTTTGGAATATAGGAATAAGCTTCTGCAGTGGAATTTTGAGGAACTCACACCTGCACACAACCTGCCTTCGGTGGAGTGTGCTGGAAGCTGGCAAATGAAGATGTCCTTCTGCCTGCTTTCATGCCTGAGGTTTGAATCTCCCGCAGCCACAACAATGCCTTCATTACTCCTGCTCTGTGACTGCCAGGACTCTACTCACTTGTCAAGTCTGAGTGGGGATTCTGTGTATATTATTAAGCCCTTGAGAAGCACTGGCTGAAAATAAAAATTAAGTAGAGATGATTTTAAAGCTAGACCACCTATGTCTACTTACAACATGATAACTCAATAGAGTTTTTTATGTCTGTTAAAGGCTCCTCCTTATCCCTTGGCATCTGTCTCATGAAGGAACCAAGCTCCACTTATTCAGATCAAGCTTCCTGAAGCTCAGCTGACAATTCACATTTGACTAAAAGTGAGCTGACTTTCAGAGGTTTTGAGCTCATGCAGCTTGCATAAACTTCAGAAGGAGGCCTTTGTACACACTTTTTGGGATAAATGCGCCCTCTGGGATTTTGTCATCTGAAGGAATATCTTTTTATTCCAAACAAAAGGCACAGTGCTTACAGGCATGGCCAAGTGGTCTCTCTATCTGTGGTCTCATCATATAATTTCAAGGGTTCAGTTCAGTAAACTGTAATGATGAGTCTAAAGAGAGAAATGGTATCCCTAAAGTTTTTTTTTCTTTTTAAAATTATTTTCTCCTTTCATTTTCCAGTCAGACATATTTTTATGCAGGTGTTTTCTCAAAGCATCTTTGTGTTCTACAGAAACTGATTCTCTAGATCTGCTTCCAAACTTTCTGTGCTGAAGGAAGGAAAACCTGCAGATTTTTGCAGCAATGTCAGTCTTCTTAATTCTGTCACAACCGAATCACATTGCCTGCTTATCACAATTTCACTCAGTGCAGCACTTTTGGCATTTTCCCAGTGCAATGCCTAACCTAACCTGTTCATATTATTATGCCTTCTCTGTGGTTCACTTTAATTTGCAGATAATATTCTATCCATTTTGTAGACTCTTTTCTCTGAATTTGGAAAATTAAACAGACTTTCAAATACAGCATGATTAGCATTGGCAGCAACCGTGTACATTCAACTAAAGTGAAAATTGTTAAATTAACAATGACTAATAGTTATTGCCACATCTGGGGAAGATTTTAAGTCTTTTAACAGTGACTTTTTAGTAGCATAGTGTTGTCTGTTCTCAACTGTCAAGGTATTTAGCAAGGGATTTTCCAGTATAACTCTAAATTATTGTATTAGTGAAACAGGATTACCATGCAGGGAGAGTAGCAGGGAAGTCTATTTCACATACAAGAGGCTATGAAAAATCTACTACCATATTTCAAATTGAACAAAAAGTTGCAGTCAGAAAGAAAAGAGGATAGTTAATATCTCTACTAAACAGCCATCAGAAGACAATAGGTACACCAACTCTCCTGCATGCTGAAAGGAGAAAATACATATACTTTGACAAATGCCATTCTGTGCTCTCTGAATTTGGCTTCACTTCAAATACCTGTTAATTTTGGTTCTGAACAACAAGGACATTAAGATTAACTTGTTTTATCTGAAGGTTAGGAGTAAGAATTCTCATACTCCATGCATTCTCTTCATTTGTGTTACCATGACAGGATTTTGAGGGTTGAGCCACATTACGCAGTATCATTTTTTCATTTATAGGGTTCTCAGGCTTAAAATCTGAATATTGTCTGTGAATTAATTTTATGTGACTTCTAGGAGAGAACAAGCAGCAATTCTGTTGTATAAGAGAATCAGCAAGGTGTGTTAGAATAATTCATAAATGAGACCCCTACATTGAATGAGACTTCAGTCAAAGGCCATAGCTGCAAGAAATGCACCAGCTCTGTGAACCAGCTTATCTTGAATATGCTTTACTGATGTACTTGCAGAGAATAATCTGATTGGATGCTCTAGACATAATTTCTGTTCTTACAGGGAGTTAAAATTATAATTTCAATACATTTTGAAAAAGATAGGTCTTAAAACAGGCTGGTGTGGTAGTTTTGTATTCTGTAGGATCACTCATTATAATAGTGCGCTGATTTTTTAAAGAATCCACAGCACTAGGTGACATGAAGGGATCAATATCAAATGGATGGATGATGAGGTTTTGACAATTGTTTTTATATCAACACTTCTTTAAAGCAAGAGAGGGATATTCTTTTTCCTTGCTAAAGCTTGAATAAACCACTTGTTGCAGATTGCATATTGATCTGTACTTTAACATTATACATTGTTGATTCTTTGAAGTTAGGGAAGACCTATCTACATCTCTCCGTCTGTTCTGCTACAATGCGAGAACCTAGGTATGCCAACACGTTGCAGTTTCTCTTCTACTTCATAACAAAATGTGTGGACTTCTAGGTAGCAGAATAGAAGCTGTGCTGCAGGGAAGCTGGCAGTGGGGACTTGAATGCTACAGACTCTGCCTGGAAGGAACCATGAGCCAAAATCTGCCCATCATGCAAGCTACGTGTGGGAAGGGTGCAACGGAATGCAGACCCACTTCAGGGAGCTGCATCTACCTCCTGCTGAGACCCTGTAATTTCAAAACACTTCGGAGTATCTGTGGGCCTTATGAAATGGAGTCTCAGTCCTACTCTTCCTACATTACAAATGGGTATACACAAAATGAAAAAAAAAATACTAGTAAGCAATGGCTGATAATGGTATTAGATTTCTTTACTTGTGGTTCTAATGTACTAAATAGATTACTAATTTTCATAGGGAAAAGACTGGTAGTGCTTCATCTAGAGTATCAAAAACCGTATCAGATGGACTATTGATTGAAGGCAAGGTGAGGAAAATTGAGATGGAAGTGATACTGGGTTGGTGATAGGCCCTATTTTCATAAAAGAAGTCAAAAGTAGTCTAATCACTAGGAGAATTTAGTGAGGCAGAATGCTTCACACTGCTAAGCTGGAGCAGGAAGCTTTGAAACTGAATAAAAAATAGGTGGAATAAATAAAGAGAGCTAGTGCTGCAGAGTGGGAGTTCTGCTCACTCCCCAGGAAATCTCTGGTAAGACAAAAAGATATGGAAGTGAACTTTGGAAAATGTGTGATGGATGGAAATACCTGGAAAATGTGACTCCTCTAAAATTTCTATTTCATCTTAGTAGCTAGAAGAAGAATTAGGTCAAGAATGTACTAACTGTTGATTTGAAGGCTAGTGATATTTTAAATAATTTTTGGGAGGATTTCAGACTAAAATTACATTGTCCCTATAATTTCAACAGTTTATTAAGGATTGAGATGTAAATCAACAAAAGATGAAAGAAAGCAAAATATTACTGTCATCAGTGATGTACAGGCTTAGAATCCCTATGGAGATGGTGAATGGTTATACTGAATGAAGTTAAAATTTTAAAGGGAATGAGGCAAGAATGACAATTTATGATCACTAGTTGCCAGACTAAAGAATGAACCATCCACTATAGAAAATTACTGCTTTATTTATTTTATTATTTTATTTTATTTTATTTTATTTTATTTTATTTTATTTTATTTTATTTTATTATTTTACTTTATTGTATAAAATATTTGAGTTAGAAAGCTTCTGAAAAGGAAAAAGAAAAAAGCAGAAACCCCCGAGACACAGACAGCTGCAACAACAAGAGGAGATCAACATATTTTCCAATTTCTACAACTAAATGTTTTTGAGTAAATTATGTCAAGAAAGACCTGGAATGGCTGAAAGCCACCATCAAATAATGTAGAATGCATCAAATTCCATGCGTCAAATAATATAGAATGAGCACTGTGAGACTGAAACCAGAACTTTATAAATTAGGAAGTCTTTCTGTCTAACAGTGTGATAGGAATCTATAAAGTGTTTCCATATGATTTTTTTCACTTAAGATAAAAATGTCCTGAAGTTTGAAAGGAAAATGAAAATGTTTTGCATAGCTTATTGATGTTTATCCAATTTTGAGCTGCTTGACTAAATATTATATGAATGTACATGTGAAGTATAAGATTTAGAAGCTTTCTTGTTTATTTTTTTCCATAAGTAAAATCTTAATGAAATAAAGATTAAAAGTTTGACATGATGTTGAGAAAACTGTGGGACTTCTCAGATACACAGAATGCAACATATGTGTAAGCTTTTATATAAGGATTTTACATCTCAGTCTTTTCATTTGGGTCAAAATATGTACTGAAACTAAAGGTTTTAGAAACAAAACAAGACATTATCATATGAGTCATTTTTTAAAAAGTGTTGTTACTGAAATGATCATGATGGCTATAAAAACAAATGTAACTGATTCACATGTTTTTTCCAAGATGCAACATCCTTATAACAATGAGAGAATTTGACAGGAAGAAAAAAGGTCTATAATACCCAGCTAGCTTCAGCAGAACACATGGAAAAGCTACCAATACACCATTATTAACTACCATCAGATGCACAGCTTTTCAAAAAATTCAACTACTTGTAAGTAGGTAGCTAAGTGTATGGAAATTAATGACCTGCACAGTATTAGTCATCTGTGTGAAGAATGTATTTTTCAGTTTAGCAGCCAAACAAAAAAAAACTAATAAAAAGTAAAACCAAAATAAATTATTTAGGTGATTAACTTTTCTGCTGATATTTCAGTAACATCCCAACACAATGTGAGAGGCATAGACTTTCTGTCTCTTTCCTTTCTCGCGTAAGCTAAAGAGAGAATTGAATTTCCTTTGTCCTAGAGGAGGAGACTAAGCCTGGATAATGGATAAGAAGGGATGAAGCTAGCTCTGGATTTTCTAGAGAAAATTGGGTCAAACTCATCATCTTCAATGCAAGTAAAATCTCATTTTAAATTAAGCATATTTTCATGCAGCTACCATCTTCATGTAAGCAGGATCTGTAATTGTCAGTCCATCCTTAAAATGGAAAAGGAAAAAAAGATGAAACTAGTCCAATCTGTATTTTCTACGACTCCAAGCTATTTTTAGGCTTGGTAGCCAGATGCTATCTGGTTCACGTTGGCATTCTAGGATTTGTAATGTCATTTTGTCATCTTATTATTTGGGGGGGGGGGGGG
>JAOWBP010004015.1:13579060-13602996 GCA_028571105.1 Tragopan temminckii
GAAAAGGGAAGCAAGTATTTTTAAGAGCTGCTCTTTGCCATATTTTTACCAGTCTGAACATTTTTAGAATTGAAATGACCTTGAGTTCTCAAGCCATTTGATTTCAGGTTGTTCATTTTTCGTACTCTTCAATACAATTGTCTAACTACATTGATCTGAAACATTTGCACCAGTCAGCAAGAGAAAACTTCTGAATTGATATCTCTGCTGTCTCTGCATCACAGCTCATGCAAACATGTATATTTGCAAAGAACAAACTGTCTCACAGACAGTACTCCTAAAATTACACTCCCTCCTCAGAGTAGGGACACAAGGATGTGTGGTTGGGACATCTGGTAGAATTCAGTTTTTGTGGAAGATAACTGTCAGGAACTATTTTACTTTATTTTTCATATATACATAATCAGCAAAAAATGGCCAATAATGGAAGTGAACTCTGGAAAAAAAAAAAAAAAGCAGAACTATTTGATCTCATCTTCTTCCTCTGAAGTGAAAATCTCTTGGGAGAGGGTTGTCATACTATTTTTTAGAAACCTGCCAGTTGCAAGGGTTTTGGAACTCTCATAGATAAGCTGTTCCAATGCTTAAATGTCCAGGGCTTGACTATGAGAAAGATTTCCTAATATATTAAGTCCCCACTGCTGTCAGTGAGTACTCATAATTCCTCAGGGATGCATGGCGAAAATCAGCCATTATACTTCTCACTACAATATTTTATATATTTGAAGAATTTACAGTGTACTTTTCAGATTTTACTTTCTGAGTGGAACAGTTCATCTTTTTTTCAACCTTTCTTTATTGCTTACAATTTCCAAACCTCTTAGCATTTTTGTTGTATTCCGGATTCTCACTAATTTCTCCAGCTTTCCTACTGAGCACTCCAGCTGTGACACTTTAGAAGAGGGCAGAATTACTGCTTGTACTTTTAGGTGACATCCTAGAAAATTTTGCTTTTCTGGCAACACCTGCATATTATTAATTTCACTTATTTTGGTGCTGTGTTGTAACTTCAAAATCTTTTTTCAGTCCTGCTGCCAGCCCAGCTATTCCCAAGTATAAATTTCATATATTTTTTTTTCTAATTAAATTAGTTTATACTCATCTGATGCTGTTAAAACAAACACATAGACATACTAGAATAATATCTTGCTTATGCAAGCTACCCATAAAACATAACCTGATTCTTGCCTTTAAAGATCATTAATGTTCATTTACAGATAGTTGTTATTTTATTTATTAAATTTGTCACTATGCTCTGTTTTGCATGCACTCATGCATACTTTATGAATATAGAAATTAGTATCTCATTAACTTGGTAATTAGGCCAGTGAAAAACAGCTGTTTGTTCACTGTGCAGGGCAAGATTTCTACTGAAGTTCTTTACCTTTCATGCACAGTTGTTGTTTAGAATCTCTAACATGGAAAAAAAAGTATATCGAGTGTTATCTTTGCCTCTGGGTTACTGATGAAACAATGCCTATTAGAGAGGAAATATTCAGAAGAACTAATGTGTTATGCCTCTGGAGGGGGCATACAGTGTACATGGTAATGGGTATTTTTTAAAGATCAGAATAATGCTTGTACTCCAGCCCTGCAACACCTGGGTAGAGATAAATTCAGCAGACCTGTGCTGATATGCACAGTGCTCTGAAAAATCCTTCAACAAGGAGAAACTATTCCTACGTATTTGAATTCATGGATCAGAGCACTGGGACCCACAAAATGATGAACTCACCCTTGCTGTCATCTCTCTGGAACAGCATATGTTGGTTGAATTAAACTCTTCACTTTGCAGTACTTGGTGATTATCAAATGAGGAGGGAGTCCTTGGATGTGGAGGTGAATTCCTGTGCAGAGGAGCCGGGGTTACAGACAGGTCCTTTCCTTTCTGCCTTAGTGCCAGGTAGGGTGCAGAGCTCTCAGAGTAGGGAATGCAGGAAATACTTGCTTACAAGGCTACATAAATTAAATTAGCTTCTCACATAAGGCTATATGGGGAAAAGATCAATCTGTTCCCAGTCAGCCCCCGTCTGTAAACTTCTCTAATGGTTAACAGCATATAACCAGTGTTTCAGGCAGAGAGGGATTTTATAATTTGTTATTCTTTATGATTTTTCATTATGAAAAATGGCACTGTTAGATAGGAATTAGGCATTACCCACATGACTTCTATTTGCTATAAAGTTTATCAGAATCAGGTAATTAGCTGGCTTTCTCATTAGTCACATTGCCAAACTATAATTGGTGTTTTGTGCATTTTTAATGGCAATTTTTCTCATTGATTTCTCTGGCCTTTTAGTTTATTTTTAGAAAGAGAAAATGTGTCATTCTGGCTGCTTTTTTTTTCTTTTTTTTTTTTTCTTTTTTTTTTTTTTATTCTTGAGAAAACATAATGCCCCACAGTGGGAGAGTTTTCAGGTATTCATCAGCTATTCTTGAAAAACATATAATCACACCATGGCTGCTCTGAATCTCAGTAGATGAAAGTGGGGAAATAAATTGCAGAATGATTTAAGATGTGAGGAGTTGAGAAGGATACGTATATTTGAGTCCATTTTTTATAAATGGTGGTTGTCTTTTCAGAGAAACTTTATCAATAGTACAGGAAGAGTCTTTGCTGAGTGATGTAGAATGCTTTTATTCAAAATAAAAACTGATTGAAACCTGTAGTTTTTCTAAATCCCAAAATGCTGCTCAGTATTTTCAAATACATGCAGAATATAAAACATTTTCACTATTGATATTTTTATTTAAATTTTGGCACAAGTCAAATACTTGGCAAAGTGGACTTCAATTGCAAAACTACGTTTCTAAAGTATCAGTACTCTGGTGCAATTGGCTGCTGTGTGATTGACTTCTTTGAAATCAGTTGAGGTCTTAGGTATTATATTGTCTTTTTCTCCCTCAGTTTTTCCCATTTGCAAGTCCAATGGATAATTTTCTGGGGAGTCCTCAGGACTCTCCACATTCATCAGACTCTGAAATTCAAGTGTAGAAAAGGGCCAAGCTTTGAGCAAAAAGAGAACACAGAGAACACAGAATTCAGTATTTTCTACGGAATAAGGTCCTCTAGAAAATTTAATGCAACATGAGGCTTTCATGAATTTCCAGGTCCTGCCTTATATTATTGCTGTTTTTTAGACTAAACGACAATGTTCAGTTCAGTTGCGAAGTCCGTAGCATGAATCTCATGGGAATATGTTGTCAGTTAGCAAATAATAGTGACCATGAATGGGGTTGGACAATAGAGGCTTTGCTGCTGTTGCCTCTGACCTCTGGGTTAGTGCTGGGATTCACTGACAAGACTTCAGAGGTTGTGAAAGACCTTGTAGTCCTCAGTAAAACTATTGGGAAACAGCGTTTTGCAGATTTTTCCTTCCTTTGAAAGTTTAATTTTTGATCATCAGAATATGGTTGAAATTGGTACTATTAAATGCAATCAAAATTTCCTCAAAATGTTCCACAGCATTTTAGTGCATTGTTTTTAATCATATCATTCTGTTCTTTGTGCATTTTCCCCAATCATCCAAAATATGTGCGTGTGGATGTTCACAGAATGTTTATTTTAATTTTGCAAGCTCCTGTTCTCCCAATAAACTCATTTAAAACTTGTTTTCTGAGAGTTATGTATAATATATAAAGCAAAAGAAAAGATGTTTTTAAATCGTCTCTGTGACAAACTACAATTAGGTAACAATTCCAACACTAGTTAGCTGAGTTTATATTGCATAAAATAATGAAAAATTTTGAATTTAGGAGAGCATTGATATTTGCATAAATATGTGGAACATAGCAAATGAATTCTTTGTTAAGAGCTTCTTTCTCTGCTCTAATTAATATTGATATTGACTGACTGTGTTGTAATTCGAATTGCTACATATCTAACAGTTGATTACATGGAGCAGGAGATGGAGGGTTCATTTTTCTGAAAGCATAATTGTGTTGTAACTGTCATTGATTTCTCTGTATAAGAATCTCACATCTGTTATTTTCAGGTTATGCTCTTATTTCCAAGGTAGTACTTAATTCCAAACTCAGAAACTTAAATTGCTAAGTACCTTGGTAGAAAATCTAACTTGTGTTCCTGACTGTATGTAAATTAAATAAGTCCCTTAACTTGTATTGCCTATTGTGTATGTCTCATCATTACAAATTATATAGCCCAAAATAGTGAGATTAGACAGCCTTCTTCCTTATATGGTACTGATTTGTTTAAAGTGGATATGTTGGCCCAGCGGAGAAACTCCTATTTTAGTGGGGTTGCAGGAGGGAAAAGGTCAGTAGATGTCCATCTGCCCTGGAGGATATTCTGGAAAATTCTAAGCCGGATTGACAGAGTTTTCTTAGTTCTGGAAACTGACTAGTACGTTCTCCAAATTTAAACTAGAGTGGGATGAGTGGAGTTTTAATTTGCCTGCTTTTTCTCCAAAGAAACCATTGTGGACAGAGTTCAGTGCAACTCTTTGCACCGCTAATTCTTGATTCACAAGCAGCCAGAAGTTGAAAGAAAGAGGAGGGTACATTTACAGCACTGTGTTCTATATCAAAAGCAAGGTTTGATTACTTCACATTTCATTATGAAATAGTGTACGCTACAACTGATTTTAGCAAGACTTCAGTCCTTATCGTGTTTTCACCATGATCTACTGCATGTGAGCATAACTTGAAATAAATTTATTCAGATTTTTTCTTTCTTGTGTGTTGCAAAAGATGAGGTTGTGAAATCAGGATTCCTGCTTGTACTTGGCTGTTGGTAGATCCTGGTTACTTCACTTTGGCTGCTTGCTTTTAATTCAGTGTAATTAATGAAGGGGAAATCTAGTCATAGGAAATAGAACTAAAATTAGAAAAAACAAAACAAAACAAAATCTCACACAAGAAAAGAGCTTACGAGCATTATATAGTCATCAGATTAGGAGATGAATGCTGGTCCAGAGAAGAACACAGCAGATGAAAGAACAGAAGATGTATGAGCTGCTAATGTCATTTTTTTGGACATTTGACTTTGAAGAAAGTACATAATTTATGTGTGATTATGAGGAAAGCTGTGAAATGCCTCTGCTGGAAGGAATGGGAAATCAGGATTTTTTCATTTCTGGTCATTTTCTGCATTAGAAAGTGGCAGCTCGCATTCCAGTGGGAGCACTGTGGTTTCTGCTACCAGATCTATAACTCCCCAAAAAAGTTTGAGGCCATATGAAAGAACTTTGCAATTTCCCTTTGTTCTCTCAGTCCAAACTTATATCCTGTGACATGATCCTGTACACTGCTGTGGGGAGAGACATATAAAAGGCGTTTTGCAAGGAAAAAAGAGTTCAGTTCTTTCTTTATATTGTGATTCCTTCATTCAATTATCCTCCATCCAAGTATGATCCCAAACATTTTATAAAATATTTTTCTTACAATCTTTACTAGTTTGGCTATGTATGTTTACATCCTGCACTACTGTCTGCCCAATGGAATTTGATCAAGCTCCCAACTTTTGTTATAGGAATGACAGCATGGAGGTGACGCCTTGTGTATGACACACTTCATATCATTCCTTTTTTCAGTAGTCTGTACATTTGGTTATTGAATGTTTTGCAGTGTGTTAACTTTATGGTCTCTGCATGATTAAAGTGCTGGCAAAGTAGACATGTCCTTGGATCTAAGTTTGAAAAAGAGCAAATGATGAATTTTCTAATTGTGAAGAAAATTCAATTTCAGAAAGTGTTGGGTAGCTTTAGAGAAAATCCAGGTTAGCGCCTTTGACATGCTTTGCTTTTTTAAAAAAAGGAGAAATTCCCTAAACAAAGTAATTACTTGGCATGTATTTTTAGCAAGGATTGTCTCTTTATTTGCTGAGAAGGCATAATGGGGACTTGATTATTTGAAGGAAGTACAAGAATATAAGTAAAACTTTATTAATTCTGTAGAAAAAGTATGATTGCAGATGTTGTACAAAATAATGTATCCAGTAAATTATCATTCTACTGTTTAACAAATGACCAGTCGACAAAAAAGTCTTTTGAATAAGAAAAAATATGTATTTATATTCAACCAATAAAATTTATTGTAGTGTTATTTCTGATAACTATTAATCTGTTGTCTTTGTACTTGCTAGGTTTGCGCTGCATCCTGTGGGATATTAGAATGAGCTGTCAAGAACCTAGAAGACAGATCTTTCTGGAAAAAATATCTATAGACCACAGAGCATATGGCAGCCTCCAAGGAAGACAACATGTCTCAGACTGCTGGAGAACTCTTCCCTTGCAGACAACTTCTGTGGGAGATGAAGGGAGATGCCAGGTAAGAGGTGGTATGACTGCCATGGGGAACTTGTTTCAGCACCATAATTTTGGTGCATATATGGGAAAAGGGGTTTTATTTTTAAGTTACCTATATCAGGTTTGGATGGTCAAGTACTCGTGAAACATGTTGAATGATCTTGAAAGTGAATTAAGAGAATGCAATGGCAACCTTGAAATATGTTCCACAAAAGTTATTCTGTATGGGATACATGTTGTGAAGGAAGGCTGCAGTGGAAGAAAACAGCATATCCTCTCTTCTCTTCCAGTTAGCTGCATTCATTCTCAGGCAGCACTCATTTTCAGCAGCTGGTAAGTTACTCTTCTATACATAATTTTGAAAGAGCTTTAGAAACTTTCAAGGCGAAAGGTGTTAAGAATGAAAGAAGATTATTACTACTATTATTGTCTCCCTATTTTCTTTATTTGGAATTATCTTCTGGAGTTTTTTTCTTTCTTTTCACAGTAATTTTCAGTCTCAGACAAACCCCTACTTTTTCTGCTTAGGACTGAAGGCTCTTCTGGTTTGAGAAATGCTTACAGACTCACTATGAGAATTATATTAGCACTGGAATGTGCTATCATCAATGGAGAAAGTCAATACATTAAGGACTACTTGATTTCCCTAGTGAATTCTACTATCATTTTTGTGAGATATAATTAATTCATCATTGAAAACCTGTGCAGTGGAACAAGTAAAATTTACACCATGCTTTCCATAGGATAAGGGAATCTCAACTGCATGCGAGGTTTTGTTTTAGTGCTTCTGAGAATCAAAGTATACTCTTGAGTTTCTTAAGTATTCTCCATACAGTGAAACTAACCTTTGCAGCAACGAGAAGTAGTTTTTTTTGTGTATGAATATAGTTATTGGTATTCTTCCTAGAATATCCAAAAGAATTTGATAAACAAATGGATGTATTTACATGCTATGTTCTGATGTAGACCTGCTCTTCAGCTGAGACATGTCATTGCTCTAGAAATGGACAAACATACCAACTGACAGACGGGGTGGAGTAAGTAAGAATACCTGTAGGCCTGGCTTGTGCTTCTGTGTATCACTCATTTGTCCTGTGGCTGTCTTCCTGATTGAATCATAGAAGCACCGAATCTATGAGGTTGGAAAAGAACTTTGATATCACCAAATTCAACCATCCACCTTTAAGTCCACTCTAAACCAAGCCGTATCCATGTGTTACTTAAATATCTCCAGGTATGGTGAGGTACTGTCCTGTTGTGCAACGATAACAGGTAGAAAGGCTTCACATCCTGATTTTACCTTCAGAATGAAAACAAAGTTGTCTGTCCCCCTATATTGAAAGATTTCTCTGGCTTGATGAGTGGCTGAGCAGCTAGCAACACTTACCTATTCAAGGAACAGGGCAGTATTTTGTGTGTGGGAGAGTGGGATTATAAGATCATCATAGAGTTTTTTTGAGTTGGAAGAGACCATTAAAGGTCATCTAGTCCAGCTCCCCTGCAGTGAAAATGGCGTTTACAGCTAGATCAGATTGCTTAGGGCCCCATCCAGCCTGACCTTGAATGTCCCTAGGGATGGGGCATCCACCACATTTCCAGGCAATCCATCTTAATACTTCACTACCCTTGTTGTAAAAAACTTCTTTCCTTATATCCAATCTAAATCTCCCTTCTTTTAATTTGAAACCATTTCCCCTTGTCTTATCACAGTAGACCTTGCTGAAGAGTCTGCCTCCTTTCTTATAGCCTTCCTAAAGGTATCTATTAAGTATCTAAAGATACTGAAAGGCCTCTATCAGTTCTCATTGGAGGCTTCTCTTCTCTAGGCTGAACAGCCCCAGCTCTCTCAGCCTATTCTTATAGGGAAGATGTTCCATCCCTTAGATCATTTTTGTGATCTTCTCCTGGATGTGATCCAACAGGTCCACATCTCTCCCATACTGACGACTCCTCACCTGGACATAGATCAGGTGAGATCTCACCAGTGCATGTCTAGCCTACCATCCACCAGTACTCCCAAATCCTTTTCAGCAGGGTTGTGATTTATCCTTACATTCCCTGGCTTGTACTGATGGTGGGGTTGCCACAGCCCATGCACAAGACCCTGCATTTTGATTTGTTGAACTTCATGAGGTTCACTTGGGCCCGCTTCTTGAGCCTGTCTAGGTCTCTCTGGATTGCAACCGTCCCTCAGGTGTGTTGACCACAGCTTGGTGTCATCTTTAGACTTGTTGAGGGTGCACTCAATCCCACTGTTGATATCATTGATAAAGATACTAAAGAGCACTGGTCCCATTACTGACTCCTGAGGGACACTACTTGTCACTGATCTGTATCTAGACACTGAGCCATTAACAAAAGATGCAGAGGATTATTTCTATCACAGTAGTGAGAGCTGTTATCAGGGTGAGTAAAGAGGGTATCTGTGTCTGTATGCACAGAAGCATGTTTGCCTTGTATTAAATGGTAATATGAATTAGAATTAGAAATTCTGTGATTCTGTGATTCTGTGATTCTGTGAATTGTATTATTCTAATATTAATTAGAAAATTTTCTTCAGATGCTGATACTGTAGAAATAGTGGCTTGTTATTCTTTTAATTTTCTTTTTCTTCAAGATTTCTCTCTAAACACGAAAAGTTATACACATGGAAAAAATAGTAGCAACACCCATAGTAATAAAGTTTCTAGCGTTTCCTCCCTGACAGGGTAGCAGGGAGTACTCAGTCACCATGCATTCATCTGGGTAGCAGCTGCTTGACATGTTTAGTACTTGCACATCCAAACCAGTCAAGTACTTGCACATCCAAACCAGTCACAGTACTGCTATCTCTTCTCCAGTCAAGCTTTCAGATTTAAAGGGGAAACCGATTATTGTAGGTTTTGTGAGATAGGAATTAGACAAGGATACAGCTCTGTAGGAAATTGGTTTTGTGTATAGTAGATGAAAAGAGAGTTCATCCCATGGTCTCTCTCTTCCAGATGTTGGCATTTTAATTAAAATATGTTATGACATTCACAATATAATAGCAGTGAAAGGCAGAAAGAGAATGGAAAGAAGAAACAAAACCAGGAAAAATAATATAGATGAAGAAAAGTGAGGAAAGAAGGAGGAATGTAATACCATAGAGAAAATATGCTCTATAAAGTCTAATTAAAAAAAAACCCTGAAACTTTTCAGTCAAAAACATGGATATAAAAATTTGCTTCAATAATATCATAATTACATAGTGAAGGTGGAGCAAAAAGGAATTTTTTGCATCTGTTTCAATTTATCTTCTGTACTGGATACAGCTGGGAAATCCCTTCAAAGGATCACTTTAGTTCATAGGCAGCACATATGTATTCTGTTGCTCCAGACTATCAATAACTGTGTACTTCAATAAAAATATGTCTTCAGAGAATTGCTCAGTCCCCTCCATCTCCTTCCTCACAGGGCTTTATTTCCTTCTTAACTCTCCTTCTATTTTACTTGGCATTTTATGGACTGCTAGAAAGATGATGCCTAAGCTGTTTCCTTCCTGTTGTAGCCTTTCTGATTGAAAATTCACGGAAAAAAATGCAGGTGAGCAGAGTCATCTGCTTGAATACTAGCCTACTTGCCAGACCAGACAGTATTGCTATAGTCAAGAACAATGGAAGTTTTGATACTGAAATTCACAGGAGGAAAACTGAATTTTTTGCTAGACCTTGATGTCTGCCCAGGGAGAAGGTTTTCAGTACCATGCTGTACCAAGCAGCAGTCAGGCATATAGTTTTCTTCAAGCCATTCTAAAGTAGATTCATCAGTTTAGCTCCTGTATTTATATAAAAGTTCAGATCTTCTCTGGAAGTCTACATGTTAATTTCCGTGAGCCAAATAAGCTTCAGTAGTTGAAATCAAGATTGTTATACATAGGGCATTACAGTAAGACTGAATTATTCTAGAGCTGATATCTTTACCTATTATATCCCATGGTAAATAACTGCCACTAAATACCTTTCCACCTCTTTTAAAAAGTGTAGAGGAAAAGAAGGAAAGACCATTAAAACTACCTTCAACCTGTTTCAGGCACAGGTGCTAGACAGATTAGAATCATGCATTTAATCAAGATAGGTAAGCTTAATTCAGAACAGCTGTTCCTGATGGGGGCATCAGATTGAAGCTCACAACTTATATTTCAAGTCTGAAGGGGGTCTTGTGTTGTCTACTAAGTGTATAGCTAAGAAGATATAGCTTTCTTGTGCAAAATTCTGTGCTGCTTGTACATTTCACCCATCATAGTAATGGCATTGCTGCTACTTGAAATGTAAGTAGCAAATAAAATTAAATTATTTTTGTACTACCTCTCCTTCAGTAGAAGGTAGTCTTTTAAATGGCATTTAGAATGAAATAACATCATTTTTTAAAGAAAAAGATTAATTTGAGAATTGGGTAATGCTGATTTGTCTGCTTATGTTTGTGTCCAATCCTCTTTCCTTGAAGACAAGAAAGGATAAGTAGATGAAAATAATGGAGGAATCACACAAGTAGAAATTAGGAAATGTATGTTCTAGCTTTTAACCTTACTAATGGAAATGAGCAGCAGTTCACATGACCTCTTGTCTGCTGGAAATGGCAAGCTATGCCAGCATGGAGCTTAGCCACAATAATGAAGAAGAGCAATCAGTGTGAGATAAGAATCTTTGTTGGCTGAGCCAGATTTCCTTTTTAATAGAAGCCAGTGATGAAGAATAGAATAGCAGTGAGGATTGGAGAAGAGAGGCAGGATGTAGGAAGCTAGGTTTAGACTGGTGAAGTTGGCTGTGCTTGCTCTCTTCTCTACCTCAATTAGAAACATCTCATGGGACAGCCCAATATTATTACTGTGGATCTCAGGTTGTCAGAAGGGGATAGATGGATAGACTGCAGAAAGCTGTGGAGGAGCTGAGGCTAAATGAAAGAGAGATATACCTTTCAAACATATTTGGTGGAAAATGATGTGATAGTATGTGCGTGAAAGATTATTTCTAACAAACGGAGCAGTGAAATGGAGAACCTTGGATATGGGTAGCTGTGATAAATGAGTTGATATCCTATATAAATAGGATGTAGGGAGGAAGTGGGAAAGCCACTACTGAGACCTACATGAAGGCCCAGAGAGTCTTAGAATTTGATGTCTGTGCAGTTGCTGGTGATCCAGTCTTCTGAAGTATGGGAGATGTCAGTAAGGATTATGTTACACAGAAAATTCAATAGAAACATTTATGTTTAAATATTGGTGAAATTAGGTGGAACAGGTCAATAATGCTGTAGCTGCATTGTGAAGCACAGATACATTGTCTTGTTTTGATCTATTCCAAAAATCCATGTTTCTGTAAACTTAAAGTTGTAGAAACGTGTATTTTAATAAAACAGCTAAAATCTAGCATTATTTTTGCTCCTCCCTAAAGGTTTTCAAATGAATGCCACTTCTAAATTGGTTGTTATTGTCACTGTCATGTCAGATACCTGTGTGGTGGTAGGTATTTGGTGTGTGATTTATTAGATTAATTCAGATTGACACTAATTCCTGCAGGCTCTCATATTTTTCCTCCCAGCTCACAGAAAAGCTAGGCAACAGGAAATCTTTTTGACTACTCACTTAAATGTAGATGCATGGTGTTAAAGCATTTATATTTGTGGTGCAGCAAGAGACCTTTACTATTTTAGGAACAATTGTCCACCTTCTAAGAAATATTTAGGAATATTTCTCCATGGAGTTCTTCTTTGAGGACATATATGTGACTATATTTTGGGGTATTCTTAGCTGCCATCCTGTTTTAGCTCCAATGTTTACAGTGTCTCTCAGGGCTGTGGATTGCAGAGTACATTGATAGCTGATGTTTAAAGAGAATGAGATCTTATAACTGCATTATAGCAGTTACCGAGTAAAATAGCTATCCAGAATATTTTATTTTTTATTTCATGCAAAATCCTCAGTCTTTTGAGAAGTGTTTTAAGCATGCCTAAATTTTCATTTCCGTTGGGAAAGATCATGTGTTAAAGACCTGTAATCTTTGTACTGAGAGATGTGGTAAAGCTGGTGAGCTTTCTCCCTCTGTAACTAAAGAGTCATAAAGATCTGTTTTGTGAAATGACACTTTTGCCTAAAACTGTTGAGATATTGAGGTTTTTCTGTCTTGTGCAACTGCCAATGCGAAAGATACTCATACAACTGTGGTTTAAAAGAAGATCTGGAATTTTACTGTGTGAGAAATTACTTTGTAACAGGTCAAATGAAGAGAGTAATTTTTCTTCATGGTGACACTGTTACGAGGCATGGGAATTTTCTGCTAATGCGACAAGGAAACTAACAAGAAAAATAAAACAATGTGGTAGGAATAATTTCAGGATTAATTTAGGAACAAATTGCAGGGGAGGGAAAAAAAAAACACAAAACCTTTCTCTTTGCACAGCTTTTTCTGAGGCCGATAAGTTCTTGCTGCACCTCTGGTATTATACAGAATCTTTTGCATGTGCAAAACAAAGTCCAAAGTTCAAGCTCAGTTTTATAACGAGATTTTAGATCTGTGCAGACTTAAATAAAAATAAAAAAAAAAATTCTATAAAAGTTGTGAAAATTTATGAAAGTGCATTATTTAAATAAAAAAGAAACCACTACAACAACAAACCCTTAATTTTCAGAAAACCTGGAAGGACAGAATCTGCGTAGGCTTACTTAGCTCTGTCCAGGTGGTCTTCTGTTCAAACACTCTACTTGCTATGTGAGCAGTGCACGCATAGCTTCTTGAAAAGTGGGCTTAAGCATTAGAAATTCACACAGCACCTAAAAGGATGTAACATTTTTCTGTCCAGGAGGACTGTATGAACAGGCATGGTGACAATCTTCATTTTGTTAGATACCATGTTCTCCAGAGCACTTCCCTTTTGTGTTCCTCGGCACTCCAGGAAGGGTAGGATCCTATTAGACATCAGTGGGTGCTGTCATGCTACGCAATTACAGGAGCAACTATTTATTTAAAAATGTAGCACGTTTTGAGAAATAACTCTACTTTAAAAAAGGGAGGATTTTAGTTTGCAAGTCATCACCATGCTTGTGAATGAAGAATATACTGAAAATCAAGAAAATTTGATGGAAAAAGTGAACATCCGTAAATGACAAAACTTTATCAATTACAAACAGGAAAAGCAAATGGCCTTCTGAAATGAAGTCCCAAAATGGGTCCTTTTGCAATACCAAAGGCAGATTATGGTTTCTAAATGAATGTAAAATGGATTATATGTAAATACATCTGGCTTTGGTTATTACAGTAGCATAGACAGTACTTGGGAAAAAGAACAAATGGGCAGCTCACAGGGATGGAATTTCTTTTTTTCTATAAGAGATATCTTGTAGTTCAATGTATTTGATGATTATGTTGGCGATTGTATTATATCAGCATTTTTTCTCAAAGAAGGTAGTGGGCTGGTGAGACAGTCTTTTTTCCTCATTTACTTATAAGCACCGGTAAGCCTGTATCTTCTATAGCCTTTCAGGCTCTAATAAGTTACATGACCGTGTCTTAAAGGAAAGATAAAGCTGCCAATATTTATATTGCTTGATTTAAAAGTTACAACTCATAAATACCTGACTTGGCCTGGAGTGAGCCATTCAGGGAGTGGTTACTGTCTGCCAGCTTGTTCTGTTGCACGAGGCAAGCAGGCTGTACTTGTGGGATGCATTGCCAGGGTGTCTTGTGGGGTTGTTACAATCCCGCAAGCATTAGCATGGCACCATGTCAGCAGCCTGCAGGTCACTGGATGGTGCTTTCTCTTCTGTCCTGCTAATACCATGCAACACAATGTGTTTCTCTGTAATCTCTGCATCTGTCCCATTCTGAAGAAAGTCTGTCCCTGCTCCAGTACTGACAGCTCCTTCTAAAAGCTGCCGCAAGATTGTTTAGTCTCCCAAAATAATCTGTCTCTTGATGACGTGTGACCCCTCGATAGAAGCTATGGCTTCATTCCTCACCCTGTCCCTGATGACCTGTGACTGCTCTGCTGATTCATCACAATATATTATATGAGACAATTGTTTTTATGTTTAAGCTAGTAATTAGCTTTCTCTTTTTCTGCTGTAAATCTGATTGATTTCAGTTTCAAATTCACTATGCAGCCAAGGCGTTCCTCATGTGCTCTCCTGTGCTGCAGGAGAACTTATATTTATTTAAGAATGGATGGTGAGAAAAATGAATTGGACAAGGTGTTTATGAGTCACACTAGTCTAAAAAAAAATGCAGTGTTTTACATTGTTTAAATATTGTTTGATTTACTACTTTATTTACAATATAACTGTTGAAAAACAACCTGACCCAACAACCCTGGATTGTTTTTCATATAATTGTGAACAGTGCCTTTTGCTATATCTGGAGACTGCCTGGCTGTGAAGAGTGTTTCTCAGTGTGAAGTTTATAACCAGAAGATATTTGTGCAGAGAAAGCAGTCTGGTGGCACAGGGTCCTAGAAGACAGCATAGAGTTGTGTGAAAGAAGAAAAGGAAGAAGGGGCCAAAGGTGATATTTTCTTATCATTTGTAATAAAAGTCCTCAGAAGTCCCAAGTAAGGGGTTATCTGATTATGTCAGCAGCATGTTTACCCATTCTATAATATACTGCTTTACCAGGAGTAAAATTTAATTTTTTGTATGCTATCAGCCAAATACAAGGATGCATTCACCTGAAGTGTAGTGCTGCTAACTGTCTAATCAAAAAGATCTCACAGTAACCAGTTATGCTAGTTCTGACAAACCTCCTAAGTCTTAGATTTCAGACTGTATTATGTAATTTGATGATGAGTTGTGGAAGGTAACTTGCGACTGTGAGAGAAACCTTTGAACTAGACAACTGACTAACGCTGCTTGCTATGTGATGTAACTGGACAGAACTATTTAATACCTTCAAAACACATGTAATGGGTATGCAGTTTCTCACTGCTCCAGAAAATTAAGTGCTTGGGTGTCAGCCAGCCTTGCCATCCTGCTTCCATGCTCAGGATGAGGCAGAAAAAGGGAAGAATCCATCTAGGAGGATTACAGTTCCAGCTAGGGTTAGTAGTAATTGCCACAACAGATTTTTCAGGCTAAGCAACATGAATAATCCTAGATGGGTACAGGGTAAAGCTGGGAATCTAGTTCTAGCTTCTGGCAGCTCATGCGTGTGAGCCGTCAAATTAGGAGCTATCTCCTGCCTCCTTTTTTTTCTGCGAGAAGTGACGAGAAGTAGTTTGAAGGCTTATGACTTCGTCAGCCTGCAGGCGATGAGGAGACCTGGAAACTGGCTTGTGACCACTCACTGGCAGGCAAACCTATCTATCTATACCAAGGTGTTTAGCTACGATTCTGGATATAAGGAAGAAAAGGAACAGATAGAGTTGTGCTTTATGTGGTGAGTACAGTGATGTATGGAGCTGGAATCTGAAAAAATTGTCAGTTATCATTGTGGTGGAAAGTGATGAATGAACAAACTGTCTTTGGGAATGACTGGACTGGGTTGTATGTTCTAAGGAGGCTGGTCTGAGGTAGAATTATTTTTTATTTATTATCAGCAAAGTATAGTATCTCTGACATTTAGAGGTCTGAAGGCAGGCACAACCAAACTCCATTACTCTTATTTTACCAGATTTGGGTTTGTTTTTTTTCTTCTGTAAAGAAGGTAAGAAAAAAAAGGTGATTTTGGCTCATCGTGAAGAACATCTCTTAAAGGATTTCTCTGGTACACATTTTCTTGAGAATTAACAGTAACAGAACTTCCACTGGAACTTTGTTCCTTTCTTAGAGGGAGGGAGGGAAATAGGGAGAAAGCCATGTTGACACTTCTACAGGCAAATGGAGAGGATGAAGCAGAAAATATTTGGCTGTGAAAACTGTTGCAAAGCATGCTGTGGCACTCCATATCATGCATGCAGATTTGCCGTTGATGTATGCAGTGAAGGTGATGACACTTGCTCTTTGAAAGGAAATCAGATATTTTTCAGGCTGGTGAAAGAATAAGGAAAGCCTGTGAAAAGGCAGGAATACCAGTAGTTGTTAATGCGGTATTTTAGATGATATTTAAATCATTTTTCTTCTTTCTCTGCTCACAGAGCTGGAGACAGGAGTTAAGCCATCTGATTCGTGCTATTGTTTTTATCTTTTTCTAGCTTAGGTGGAGTTAGTGTGCTGCAGTATAAGACGTTTAGACTGTCATGCAGAGTTGCCGATTTCAGCATACCTTGTTACACCAGTTACATATCACGAGTAGTTTTATTGGATTTTTTTCCATATTGCTGATGGCTAGTGCAGATTGCAGCCAGTTCAATGTCTAGGTTCCTTTTTTTTTCTTTTTTTTTTCTTTTTTCCCCAGAACATAATACAAATATTTTGCAGGATTCTTCTCAACTGATCTTTAAATCAGCTATTTCCAACTCCTGCAGTTGTTTCAATTTCTGATCCCAGCCCCAAGTATCTTTTCTATGTTCCTTTCTTCACTAGCTGAGCTTTGGTAGAGTTGCTAATTTTTGTTCAAAAATCTCACTGGTTTTCTGCAAAACAGGATTTTTCAGTGGGTATTTCTATTGTGTCAATCTTATCCCACCTTTTAGCTACCTGAACTGGATTCGGATGAGCTTTGCCTATGGTGCAAGTTGAATATATTTATTTGCTATTTCATGGTCTGCAGTAAACTGTTTTCCTTGTCTTGTCACTCAAATTGGGTAAAAATGAGTTCATAAAAACAAAACAAACAAACAAACAAAAAAAAAACAACTTCCAGCATATGCTTTTCAAAGATGTGGAATCTATTGACTGTGATGATAATAGCACCAAATTAATGATTAAATAAACAAACTAAATTAATACTTTACTGCCTTCATGCTAGTAATACAGGTATACTTTTGACATGTGAACTCACACATTAGTTGAATCTGCTGTTAAATCCAGGCTATTTCTGTTTGAGAATGGCAAGTCTTGTCAATCAGTTCTGTTCTCTGAAATGTATGAAAAAAAAGCCTGTCCCAGGCTGAAGCTCACGACTCCTGGCCAGATATCTAAATAATTTTTGGTTCCTCAAGGGCAGGCAGGAGAATAGAAAGAGGCATTTCTAATAACAAAATGCTTCTGCATGATTATTTGCCAATTTTATTTTATTTTTTTGTAACATCATCTCATTTTTTGTATCATTTCAGTTCACTTAACTGTTCAGACCAGTATCTCAGCTCTCTTGCTTTGTATAATAAAACTTAGCACATGTAATGGCTACTTAATAGGAGCAGGGAAAAGAGAATAACTTCTGTTCACATAAATTAGACAGTTCTCTTTAACAAAAAGAGGAATTTAGTGTTCAGTTTTACAAATATGGTGACAATTATAAATAATCATGAAACTTATTTGAAATGCTTACTGAGTAGCAGACGTCTTCATATTCATTGCCTTTATCGTGCTGTCTAGTCCATGAATCAAAGTAGACTTTCAGTGCTGTCTTTTCTGCCTGGTTCATTATCTACAGATCGTAGCGTATCAAGAGAATGTGCTTACTTTCTTGTAAAGTATAAAGAAATCAAACCCCAAGCTGTTTCCATTTTGTTGGTTTAAAAATGTGGCCCAATTCTTAATTTTTCCCTCTATTTTTCTATAATCTTTTATAACATTTAATAAGGATTTATGATAAACAGCATTCCTAGGTGATATTGCCAGAAACAGCTGATGAAAACTGTTATCAAATTTTTCATTGGAATTACGTTAGCAGAATTGTAAGAAAAACATTTATGCAAGGACCAGCTTTTGAGGATATTTCTTGGACTACTTGGGTGTCTGGAAATCGTCTTTTTTTTTCTTCCTACAGAGATATTGTGGTGATGTAGTAGTCAACAAAAGACTTAATCCTCATCTGCAAATAGAAGCATATGCTCCCTTTAATAGAGATAAAAGTTTGTGTTGGCAGTGCCTACTGCATTTTCTGGGTCTACTGTGGCAGAAAAGAATCCAGCAAGTTAGCGAGCCATGAACCCCTATCTCCCTCCTCTCTCTACACTCATACTGTCAATCCTTAATCAAGCTGTGCTTCTTCAAGTGTTTTCCCATTTGATGTTCTAGGACTTTCTCCCCACTTTATATCAAGCTAACTGGTCTGTGGTTTCCTGTTATGTCTCCAGGCACTTTTAAAATAACTTTGTTATGTTAGCCACTTTCCAGTCCCCAGGGGTCTCTTCTAAACTAAATGAACTTGTGAATGTGTCTGCTAATTCCTTAGTTTCTCCCCTTACTTCCTTAACACATTTGGCTATTTGTTGGGCCATGGTTTTTGAGAAGGTCTAACAATTTTAATAACTTCCCCAGCAATGCGAAGGAGGAAAAAAATCTTCCTCCTTCAGAAGCAAACTTCTGAGCTCTTCACAGGAGAGACAAACACAGCACATACTTCACTTTAATTTTGTTTATACATCATGATATTAAAAAGGATTTGCACTTCTATACCATTGATCCTTTCCCCCTGCACTGTAAATCTATTGTGTGCAAGGAAGAAGAGGCTGAGGTAGGATAGCTTAACACATTTTATTGCTCCTTTTGTTGTTAAATGTTGTTTACCTCACTGTAAATGAGAAATGCTACTCAGGAGTTGTTGATAGCACCTCTGTCACCCAGTTGTGTCCCTGATCAGGCCCCTGGCCACCTTGTGACCCTGCCTCAGAGAGCACCAGCTTGGTTGTGGTGTGGCTGCCCAGCCCCTCTCAGTGATCCACTGGGGCAAGGCCAGGATCCGTATGGAAGGTGGTGCTGAGGAATGCTCTGTGGGGTGGCCTGTGCAATCAACTGATGCAGATTTTTATCCTGTTAAACTTTTTTTTTTTTAGTTTAAGCTCTTGAATATCCTTTCTTGGATTTTCTGCATCATTATTTAGATGTACTTATGAACAACGTTTTCTCCATTTTATTTGTCAGAATTATAGTGTAAAAAGTTAGCTGCTTGTGAGTATACTGGCATAAGACCCACTGTCACAGGTTCTTGCAATAAACAGCTGGGTCATTTTGGGATTAAAATGTGGGGGGAGCAACATTTTGAGAAAAACATAACTGAGGAGGAGGAGTAAATACAATCTGTCAGTAATTCAGGAGAAATTGTTTTACTGAGTTTTACTTTGATGCAAGGTAAAATATATGTTCTCATGTGCTCAAGATATTCTTAACTATGGTTTGTATTCTATAAGTTATTTCTCACACCTGTTGCAAGCTGTTAATTCCCAAGTGTCCCTATTTTTGTTGATTATCATATGAGTATACTTTTCTAATATAACAACAATAATTCTTTCAAGAATATGTCAAACATCTTAACTCATAAAAGAAATGAGGCATAAAACTACATCTTCATTCAATTTGAAGAGGATTCTGTGTAAAATGGAAAGAAGAAACAAGTACCAGAAAGACAAGCAAATAATGAAATAGCGTGTAAAGAGAATTCATTCCCAGTAAATACCAATATGGATTTCAACTTCAAAGTATGCAAACAATATTTTAAGAAAAAGAATTTTGAAAAGCAGAAACTTCCCTACAATACTGCAGAAAATAAAAACATAGTGTGATAATGAGTAAAAGGTCTTGCATAATTATTCAGTGAGCACCAGGAACAGACAATACTTTTAGTTTCAGTCAGCATACCTAAAAACACTCCATCACAGAAGGAGCATGTTGGTCATTCCTGACTGTGGTGCAGCTACACCTGGAGAAGTGGTTAGGTTATGAGAAATGCAGTGTATGAAAAATACTAAAAGAAATTAGAAGTGACATATGCCTCTCATATCATACATTTGCATATAAGAGGAGACTACTGGGTATGTCTAAGAACTGAAGTTGCTTAGACTTTTTGTCCAGGCCCTGAGAAATCTTGTGTTTTAAGCTGTAAAATAATAATAACATTCTTTGACCTAAAAAGGGCTGAGTATAACATAAATTTTCAATTTTTCTTTTCCTCTACTAAAAGGTGCCACAGGTGCCTTACTTCCTGCAGGCAACCCAACTCTGGAGTGGTACCTTTTCTTGGACTGCTGGTTGCAGCCCGCAGACCTGTGCTCCTGCTCTGTGTTCGGTGTGTGTCAGGTCCTCCTGCAACACCTGGAATAGCTTTTTGCTGTGATGGCAGGATGCTTGGCATCTCTTGCCTTCACTCTATTGTGAGATGTCCGACACTGTCACCCTGCTGTCTCTGCTTCACAGCCAGTAGCTCTTGGGCCTCCACAGCTCTGGCAGCAGGCCCAGCATGGGCTCCAGCTGGGTTAATTTTTACAGTTTGTCTGTCTGCATTACATGATAGTCCTTTGAGCAGGGATACGGCCCCTAAGCTGCCAAGTAAAAAGCCCTGACATTCCCATTTAAGCACACTTTACAGAGTTTCGGACAAAGGGAGGCTGAGGTCTGGCTGCTATAAATTACAAGATAAAATTTTCTAGTAACTTCATATGTATCACCGCAACCCAGAAGAGCAAAATTTATCACTTTACCTAAACAAGTTGAGAATTGACCTTTAGCTTTGAAAGGAAAGGATGCTTAAAAAAATTAACCAGTTACATTGTTTCAGATCAGTGAAGAATTTACCTTCTTTTAGTGCTCACAACTGAAATATTTCTTTATTTCCTACACTTTAATTTCTTTATTTTTCTCTCTTTGGATTTCATCACTCTATCCTGATGAAAACTAAGGTTTGCAGGCCTGGAGATGCTGCCTCTAACAGTCAGGTGTCCATCTGAACCAAAAATGAAACTCAATATCATTGCTAGCTAAAGGTCTTGGATCAGTTCATAAGGTGAGGAACGTAAAGAGTTAGAAGAAAAAAATGCATACAATTAGTCCAAGCAGCAAATAAAAGACTTAAATTAGTATCTACCCAATCTGAAGTCAAAATATGAACATTTAAATTGCTATTTGACAGAATACATACTGGGATAGAGGAAAAAAGTAAGTGTGGTTGATAAGTAGGGAAACATGTCAATTGAGAATGCCAGTAATTTTCAGCAGAAATCTTGTATGTTTGATTTGTGTTCAAATATAGTGCAATTCTAGAGGTGTGGTTGAGACTGATATATCCAGGGTGAACAAGGGACAAAGAAGGAGAGACTGTGTGGAGGGCATGAGAACAAGTGAAGAGTGGAATAGGTGTAGCTATGTGATGGAGAACATAATTTGGACTTTCTGGACATGTTAAACTGAGTTTTAAAGTATCCATGAAGTGTAGATGAAGTTGTGAATCATTATTAGAACAGCTGAAAGAAGTTAGTGGCTATTCCCTTCAATGTACAGCTCCTCAACTCAGTTACTGCAATGCATGAATGCTCCTTGTACCCTTACTGTGAAGTCAGCTAATTCAGCTTACATTATGGGTTTTAGTTAAGACTCTAGTGTTTTTTGTAATATTGTAATAATTGGTTGGATTTCAGAATCTCCTTTCAATTACCAAGACAATATGAAGTTGTGCAATTAAGTCTTTCAGAAGACTGAGACATTTGAGCAATGGTGCCTTCTGTTAATTCATTTTAGCATTGAAAGATTGGTAGCGTAGCTTTAATGTTGCTCAAGAGTACAAACTACTGAAGGTTTTTCAGTGACAGTATGTTGTTTCTGACTTAAGAAGAATACTGTATCAGGGATGAGTACAAATGAAAGCAGAGTAAAATTACAAGCTATCTTGTAACTGAAATGTACTCAGTTTCACTGATCTTGGAAATAAACTTGTCCTGTAGATAGTTTTAAGTTACTTATCTGTACCAATATTTCCTGTATCCTTCTGATAAAAATTTGCTACTTATATACTGTAAAGTTTGAGGGTTTTTTAGCCACGTGTCTTTCAAACTTTGTTCTCATCATGCAACTGTAGATGTTTACCCATGTTATTAATTTTATTTGGCTTAATTCCTTAAGCAAGCTCCAGAATGGCTTTTGAAACTCTGTCCCAGCTCCAGGAAAATGAATACTTCCTCTGTAATCCCACTGTCCTTTGGATCTGCGAAATAACTGAGATCTCTCCTGGGCAATTGACTGGCCTTTCTACATACCTCCATTATCTACGTAAACATTTCCTGATTTGCTTTCCTCTCCATCCCTTGAGGTCAGTAACAGTTTTCTATGATCTCTCTATTTAAAACTGTCTGTTTCCTTCATCCCTACCTTTCAAAATTGTGAGCAGAATTAATGAATATTTTCTTTACTGTTCATTTTTCACTCCTTTCCATTTTTATTTTTACACTGTAACTTGTTCTCCCGCTCATACAACCACTACTTTTTTTCTGTTGGAGTTGGACAGATGTTACTTTTCACTTGTGTAACTTGCAAGAGAAATTCCTTTTACTTTTTTACTGAATCTATCATTGCTATTTTTTTTTTCTTTTTTTTGCCTTTGAATGTTAAAGAGAATTAATGAAAAGTAATCAGGAGGCATTCACAGAAACCATCAGATTAATTTTTTCTTCATAGGCATTTGTAATGGATTGAGATTTGTGTTCTTCTACACCTAATATGGGCAAATTCCACATGACTCTGAATTTTTAATATTGAATTTCACACCTGCTTACGATCAAGCTATAGATGACAGTGGTCTGACAACAGCAATGAATAAAAGTTACCACGCCATGCTGTATGTGAAGCATTTCTGAATAGACAGAGAAATATTCTGACATAGACAAATTTGAGTTACTAGAACAGTCAGTGCTTTGTTTAGGGTTTGTCATTCTTCTGGAAGCTGTAATTGCTCTAAGTTCAGCTGGCTCATGTGGCTCTGAGCAGAGCGCTTTCCTGTGCTTGCACATAACTCCACCTGCAGCTCCCACCAGTGAAACTGAGCTCCCACTTCCTGTTTTTCTCGCTACCTGCTTTTTGTACATGGCTGCAACTTGGGATGCCAAGGGGGTGCAGAAGAACACAAAATCTTGTGGCCAGTCTCCAGGTTCCCCCACGCCTAACAGCAGCAGCAGCAGCGGTACTGCTGACCAGCTCTGTGCTGCAGGGGCAGCCCCACATGAAGTGCTGAGGATGGAGAATTCATGGGATAACTCCAGTGCTTCTGTGCTGCTGCTGCCAACCCACATGCTTTTGGGGCATCATTCAGGCAGCTAATGCACTAGATTAAAATACACTAGAGTTATCTTGTTCTGTACAAGCTGTAATTATTATTTGTATATCACGTTAATGGCTAAAACAATGAAATACCTTCCCTCTTTCGGAACTGTTGGTTGGAAACTAAAGTAAGACCATATGTAAGTAGATATTATGAGTCTCCTACACTTCCTCCAAGAATAAAATGGGCAAGACATTTAGATATATTGATATTTATCAAAAACTTCAAAACATTTAGTTGTTAGTTATAGATTTAAGAAAAACAATTAGAGAGGTACTAAAGGTTGTTCTGAACTTATGTGTATTGAGCTTTAAGGCAACACAGTTGACAGCTTTGCAGTAGCAGCTTTTCCAGTAGCATGTTGGACTAGAAGATGAGTTGGGATGAGGACAGTGCTTGCAGCTGAGGTCTGATTTTTTGTTGATGTTCACAGCTGTGCTATATGGCTATAAATGCAGACAGATCTGAACATGTGCTTCACACCTGTCTCGTTCAGGTGTGAATAACTGCAAAAGATGTGAGGAACTGAGAATCAGGATCCAAGAACTTGTCAGATACCTATCACAGATTGCATTACCATCTGAAGAATCCCCCCCCT
>JAOWBP010004015.1:13603049-13658740 GCA_028571105.1 Tragopan temminckii
TATTAGTTCTTGTGTTTATAGAGATAATTTTAATTGAAAACAACTTTTGTGATCTTCTGTGAACATCTATGATTTACTTGCCCATTCAGTTAACAATAGCAATACTAAATTATAGGCATCAGGAATTTTATTTGCACCATTTTTATGCAGGAAATAATACTGTATGTGAGGAGAACCAGAAGTAATCCAGTCATCAGTCATGAGCTTTGTATTTGTTCTTGTGCATATATGCAGTTTTTGTGTATGTTTCCTTTTGTTCTTGTTTTATGCCCAATTCTTTGAAATACTGTGGATTACTGATGGTGGGAGGCAATGTATTTTTAAGATTTGCTCCAATTTGTGTTGGACAGACTTCTCATTTCTGTTAGAGATTGTAGAAAGTTGTCTGGTTGAGTAAGATCCAAAATCAAATGGTAGCTCAACCACACAGTGCTGAGACTGCCTGCTTCAGGGTAGGCAGGGAAGAGAGGAGGTTAAACATACATTCAAACTTCAAGTGATGCTTAATAGCTTTCATGCTAAAAGCTACAAGATTGATTCTGTAATTTTTTATTTGTATTTTGCAAGATGTACCCTTATTTCACTGTAATAAAACTGAGAGTTGTTTCAATATAAACTACTTAAATTTGCAGACTCTACATTTTATTGTAAAGTGAGCTATTTCTTCTGCTGCCATTCAGTTTTGCATCAAACATGGAATAACTAATGGAAAATGTTGTGAATATAAGGCTGAAGCTCTGATTTATTCAGTCATTAACAAAAAAGCCTCATGCCATTTCAATGATAATAGAATGAAAATCCAACTGGTGTTTTCTTTCTCAAATTTGTTTTCCACAGAGATTGCTGCTCTTAGGCAAACACCTATTTAAACCTTTGAAATGTATAATCTTAACTTTGTACTGCTCTAGTAGCCTAGATTTGTTAATGTTTCATCCCTCCTTGCAACAGTATTACCATCTAAGTTTCAGTAATATTAAAAGCATTTGTGGAGCAAGCACTAGGAAAATATCTTGATGGGAAAGATATTACAGATATGAAATAAGGCTTAGGATTTTTTATTATTATCGCCAAAGCTTTTCTTTGCTGCTTCTTTTTAGCCTGTTAATAAAAGTACTGGATATAAATCTTATGAGATACAGCAGTAGGTGGTTAAAAATACTGCAATGTGTTGGTTCTACATGCAATTAAGAAAAAAGGAATGCAAACGTTCAAGCTGCAGCCATGGATTTGTTAACCTTGAGAAAGAGCTCTGATTATTGAAAGCAAAAACAATCAACACTTTAAGCTTAGTGTAATAATGAATGCTGATTAACCTGTGAAATATAACTCATTCAAGAACTGTTATGCTTGAGAATAGTCTAAAGAAAATTGACCTGAATATGGTGTGACATATGAAGGCTCATTTTTATTATTATTAATCTTTTCTTTTTCCTATACAACAAGCCCGCAATATGTATCTTTTTGTGTGTGTGTGTTTTCCCCATAGAGGGAACATTTAATTAGGCTATGTCTTAGCAGTGGCTCTTAAACAGTGTCAGAAGAGATGGAGAAAACCTTCCCTATGGATTGGAGGGCAAATGCGCAAGCACTTTTTTAGGACAGGAGTGTGAAATTTTGCTCTGGTGTCAATTCCATGGTGCAAGACAGGTGAGCCTTAGTAGAAATGGCTTCTTACTTCTGTGCCTGGGCGGAGTCTGCTGCCTGTGTCCTGCTGTGTTCTGCTGCAGGGATCCTGCCACCAGCCAGGCTATTTTCTTCAGGGGAAATGGACTGTAGAAAACTCAATTTTGTGTATGCTGAGATCTTTCAGTTCTTGTGTTCTATGCAGTACTCTTGCTATACTAGCTTTACCAGCTTTACCACAATTCATTACTATGTACCTCATCTCTTAGGAAGGAGAACCCCAGCTCCTTTCCTGTGCACAATGTGCAGCTGGCCAGCTTGGTAACTTGTTACATTTGGCTTCAGGTGTTGCAGAGCTGATGCCACTGGACTATGTGGAAGCTGGTGGGCATTGAGAAATCTCCCAGAATTGGTAAAATCCCAGTCTATGCACCCTCTGAGCCAGGACCCACAAGCACACACCTTCAGAAAGCTACACTGTGTTGGGTGTTTTTTGGGGGTTTTTTTTTTTTTTTTTTTTTTTTTTTTTTTTTAGAGAGAGAGGGAGGTAACATTTTGAAACTTGAGGCAGGGAAGAAGACATCACCATCACAAACCACCACTGACATTTTAGGTGACTGTGCAAGCTCTTTAGGATGGAATGATAACAGCTATCTACTAAATCCCACCTGCTCCCCACTCCAACTTCTCATAGGCAGTCTCAGCTATGGATTTATTTATTTATTTTTATAGCTGCATTTGTATTGCATATTATTATTATGTAAGTCCCATATTTTGAATAAACCTCTGTCTAATTTTGATTTATTTTTCTGTGATTTTCTTTCAAGTGCTGTAAATCATATTTTGGTGTTCATTTACCTTTGCATTCTTTTTTGAGCCACTGGCACTGAAACTGATGGATGGGAATCAAATGAAGTGTGCTAAGTGTTTCTGCTGTAGGCTTTCATCTCCCTACATTCTGTGATATGATTTATCCTGGTAATACATCATCTGCCTCTTTTTCTTTTGGTTATTTTATTTAGTGTTGTCACAAATGATATTGTTTGACCATCTACCATGAGCACTAAGCAGTTATAAATTAATGAAATAAACGGAATCTATGGAACTCATCTGTTCCAAATTTGATTAGAGATGCCAGTTTTGTACCAAGCCATTTACTACTGATGAACCTCATTTATTAAGGACACGGTTTTGCAGAGTCTTAGCTAACTACAGTAAATTGTTATGCATAGTATTTTCAATGATTTTAATAAAGGTTAAACGTGGCTATTTATGTCTCAATCATGACTGTTTCATGTTTCTAAAATGGATGTTTTTAGATATGTTGCTAATTGTTTTTTTCCTGAGTCATTGGAATATATCTTTGGAAGCACCTCTCCTCATGTCTCTCCAAAATGGGGTTACCTGTGAGTAGGTAGAACTGATTTACTAACTAGGATTCAGTGTTCCACATCATGGGGTTGGAGATTCCCTTTTTGTTTACTACTTTTGTGTGTAAAGTTTTTACTTTTTGTTCTCTTGTTGTGGAATTTGAGTATCATGCGATGATAATATATTGAAATGCATGCTTGAGCCAAACCCCAAAACACAAGTATATGGGATACTGGGGCTTACAGAGTTGGTAAGGAAACAGTAAAAGCTGTCATTTATCTGGAATGTAGTTTGTGTACTAAAAAAAAAAAAAAAAACCCTCACAAAAATACCTACAACACTGGTGAACTCAGGTAAAGAAAGTGAATAGGGCAGTTTGGTATTTTAATGGTACATAAAACATCTGATATGTATTGAGACTTATGTCCTGGCAGTAGGAGCTGAACAAAGGTTAAAAGTGACTCAGAGAAATTCTGAAATGTGTATGCTGGCAAGTGGCTGAGTTAGATATAAAATGTCTAAATGGTCTGGACTAGCAATCACATTGAACAAAAAGCAGAAAGGTTAGTTGAAGGAATATATTGCAGAAACGGACAGGGAAAAGTAGGGAAAGATTGAGGAAACAATAGTTGAGGAGAACAGAATTGAGGCAAAGAGTAGTTTAAGGCAGGTAAATAAAATTTTCCTTGGACACATGGATGACAAACAGAAGCGGAATTAAGGGCATCTAAAGTAAACTTGGTTTGGGTTTGTTTTCTTGTGGTATTCATTGGCAAAGGATGGTGATGAATATCTGGTGTGATTCAGTGATTCATAAGCCCACCTCATGATCAGCTGTAATGAATGTCTGCTAGAGTAATGATAATTCACCAAGATGATCACTGTGTAAAGGCAAAATGAAAACACAGTGGTCTATCTGAACAAATATATCATGAATGTCTAAAACTATTCAGGTTTCTTTTTCTTTTCTTAACTTTTTATTTTTCCTGAGTCATTTTTCTCCTGTTAAATTGTCCTGTTAAATTTTGTGGTAGGCATCTGCGTTTCCTCTGGGCTAGTTTGGATATGTTCTCCAAAAACACTGCCTTATTGTAGTTGTAATGTTATTTTCTCCTATCTAAATGTATGTTAAATGAACTGGGGAGAACATGTAGGTTGTAAATAGCACATGCAAATAAAACTGTGTTCAGCACAGTTGCCTAATGGAATATTAAGAGGAATTATATGTGGAACTCATTTTAATAATGTTTTATCATTTAAAAAAAAAGCATGAAAATTTATGAATTGCAAAAAGCTGTAATTTTTGCTTCCTAAAGAAATATAAAGGAAGTTTTCTTTATTTCTTTCCTTCAACTAACTTAATATTATATTCTTGAATTCAAAGGCAAAAATAAAACTGTTTTTCTCATAGCTGTGTAAGACTGATCTTATCCAAAGAAAACTGAGTCTTCCAGTTTTACATTTCACCAGAAAATATTTAGGAATAAGAAGTAGCTAAAACTTTTTATGAATGAGGTAACAAGCAGAATTGGAAGTGCTTGCTCTTTGACAGCATTAATCACTTTATTATATGGATCACAATTATATTTTTTTCAAACTTTACTTTTCATCAATGTATTAATATACAAGAATTAAGCTACAAATAAGGAACAATCTCTTGGAAAATTTGTAATCCTATTGATGATGAATCATAACTTGATGAAGGATTGCTGTTTAGCAGAATTCCTGCTTGATAATATACTTGGCACAGTATGTATGTGTACATATAGGTTTGTGTGTGCATGCATCTGCATACCCAGACCGGAGATTGTATGTGCCTGTATATTTAGATATAGAAGGTGTTTGTGTAATCTATTCTGAAATATCAGAAAACATTTCAACTGGAATGCTGAAATCTGTGGTTCTGATCTCTGTACTGGTACATCCTGAGATACAATCTCTGCCTCAGGCAGGGACTACATGTTTCGGTTTGATGAGACTTAATGATAGACTGAAGTTAAAGCACTAGAAAGATAGGACTAGCTTTTCTTAACAGCCCCCTCTCCATATACCCCCCACCCTGATCCATACTGAAGTAACTGAATAAGGAATTACAGTGTGGTAACTTTAGGCATGATGAATGCTGTCTCAAAAGACAGTTTCTGCTCTCAACAAGAATTTCTCTTTTTATGAAGACTGACTCCAGCCCCACAACCCCTTATGTTGGAGTGAGGTCTTTGATTGCTATTTGAGGAGTTGGACCAATATCACCAGACTGATCTTGAGTAGAATAGAAATGGTTTTAACAGATTGTAGTGGTTTTTTATGCTGTCTTTTTGGCTATACAATGTTTTCCTCTGATATATTCTTCACAGGACATCTGTATTGAATCATACTGTTCAGACAATTCCTTAAAGAGAAGAATTTGGTTTCAAAGGTCTGAGATTTAGATTTTCAAAAAGTCATTTGACATACACATGTGTAAGTTTAACAACAACAAAAGAAGCAACACATTTAACATGTAAACCTGGCTCATGAACCTTACGTGAAAAATGTAATGCAACCTCCTAGCAAATATGCAACATCTAAAAACACTGACTACCACATTTCACCTTGCTGAAAACGGTTAGAGAATTATAACTCATGCTCAGCATGCTAGCACAAAGGCACAATTTTCTTTACTGAAGTCTTTTGCATAACACCCCAGAGACAACTCTAATACAGTCTCTGCCACCTATGGTTCACATCAAGATGGAGGTCAAGGTGTAGAACTGTTTAACTTAAATCCCTACTCCAAGTTATTAACTAGGAAGAAAAAAGAAGGAAACATTCAACAGAGATCTGTTCTACTTGACCAACATAAAATGACTTGGTACTCATAAATATTGATAGGTAAAACAGAAAATGACAACATCTTACATGTCATTAGAGTATTTTAGCAGAGCTTTAGTTCCTTCTTGTAACCTGGATGAAATCACAATATTTAAGGAAAAAAAGAAGCTGGAGATATTGCAAAAGGGAATGTGTGTGTAAAGACAGTGTATTGGTAACTACAGATATGGGTCTACTAGGATTTCTATATTAAACTCTTAATTTCACAGGTTTCTTTATGTGAATATTAAACAAATTCCCTGCTGGGAGTTTTACTGTGTAGTGGTTCAATACCTGTCCCCTTACATTGCTTACATTTTGTAATTACCTTATTTGCTATTTTGTTATTGTGTCATACAGCTTCTCTTTACTCCACTGTATAACTAAATAAGTACAGAATTAAAAGAGAAGGATGGATAATGGAGTATGGTGGTATGGTGAAGGGAAAAACATGAGCAGTTTTTTCTTCCTTAGAAATCATGCTGTTGTATTTCAAATGAACAAAAACCCACTTGCAGAGGGGAAGTATCACAACTTTTGTCACTTTCCATACCTCTTCCTCTCTCATTTGGTCTTCCCAAGCAAACAGTAATGAGAAAAAACAGAACTTTTAAATGTAATTCTGTGTAGCCTTAATGATGGCACTGCCTAGAATGGAAGCTAGGATAATACTTTCCAATTTAGCTACATTGCAGTATACCAAAGAATTGGACATGATAAGTGGCCCAGCTGCAACTTAAGTGCTACCGCTAAGCAATTTCCACTTCAAAACTAGCTTGTTTCTGAAAAGTTCTGTGCCTCTAAAGAATCAATTAAAAGTTCTTGTATGCAACAGTCTGCTTGTATGTTCACCTTCAGTGAAATGTTTGATTAACAGCATATTCTCTTACTCATGGCTATAATGTCATACTTGAGTTCTTTGAATGATAGGTTTACTGAGGAAGCAGTTTTCAGTGTAACACCTGGGCAGTTCATATTAAGGAGGATTTACATATGAAGGCAGAAGTCAGCTGCTGATTTGGAGAAACACAAGTTTGCTTAGGAGAAAGTTGTCCCAGTATTTCTTTGTTTCATCCAGATTACATAATATTGAAATAGAGTAGCCTAGGCCACAGAGCACTGCTTTTGAGATGTAGAAAAAAGAGCTCCTAAAACTTAAAGATAAAACTGTTTCCTTGTGGAAGAGCGGAGTTAGTCACATCTGTGGGAAGACAAGAGGATGCGTTTGGTTTTTGTACAGATATGTAGCACATGCAAGGAAAGGCCTAGGTGGAAGATCAACAGTGAGAATCAGAGTGATTGGTAGGATGATCTGATTTTATTTGAAATGTGAGCACTTTTCTGATTCTTTGGGAATGTCCTGAAGCTGTAGGTCATGAGCATTGTACTACAGTTTCGTACTTGTCCTAGTAAATACTTTGATGCACAAATTCTCCTCTGCCTTTCTGTACGTAGGGAGCCTGACAGATGCTACTGCCACATTTCCCTAAAGGAAAAGGAGAATAGATGATTTGGGATAGAAACTCCATTTGATGTTAAGGGGTAAGACTGAAGGAGAAAGCCTTGTTATAACCCCAGATTAATATTGGTAGTTTTAGTTCGTTTTTAGGATGTGGTAGTTTTTTGAAACTCATGAATATCACTTCTCTTAAGTGGTGCAGCAGCCAACTAAGCTTACTTTTCTAGGACTCTGGCACAACAGAATAGGAAAACTATGACAGATTTGCTGTCCTTATAATTTTCCAATGTAAAAATTACTGTGTTACTTAAAAGTTGGACCATTCTGCCCTATTACTGGGGCATTCATCTGCTAAAATGAGCTAGGAACAATGAATCCCATGTGAATTAAAATTAATTCTACTCCTTCGGTCATTGGATGCAGATCAAATAGATCAGTTTTTCTGCGTTCGTCACTGCATGCTCTTCTATGGTATCTCCAATGTGATCATATCAAAACCTGATGCCTATAAACACAGTAAACTAGGCCTTTCTCTGGCCAACGCAAATATAACTCTACTGATCTGTTTATTTAGGTGGTATGAAAATTGTCATTCTGGGCTAGAATTATCCCATGGGCCAAGAACAGTGAGAGGTTCATAAGCATTAGTCTCAGTCAGAGGTGTCAATTTTTCATTTTTATTGGACTTTATCAAACTTGGCAAATTTATACGGTTCATAGGATGGCTTGGGTTAGAAAGGATCTCAAAGATCAACTAGCTTAACCCCCTGCCTTGGGCAGGTTTGCTGACCACTAGATCAGATGTTTGATCAGGCTGCCTATGGCCCTGTCCAACCTGGCCTTGAACCTCTCCAGAGATGGAGCATCCACAGCTTCACTGGGTAGCCTATGCCAGTGCCTTACCTCCCTCTGAGTCAAAAATTTTCCCCGACATCTAATTTAAATCTCCCCTTTCAGTTTAAAACTTCCCCCCTTGTACTATCTGCCTGCATAAAACGTTGATTTCTTTCTGCTCCCTTTAAATGTTGTGAAGATACTATGAGGTTTCCACAGAGCCATCTCTTTTCCACACTGAACAAGCCTCTCAGCCTGTCTTCACAGGAGAAGTGTTCCAGCCCTTTGAGCATCTTCTTGGCTTCCTCTGGACCTGCTCCAGAAAGCTTCACATCCTTCTTGTGCTGGGGGCCCAAGGCCTGGAGTCAGTACTCCAGGTGGGGCCTCACAAGGGCAGAGTAAAGGATGACAATTTCCTCCCTCGCCCTACTAGCCATCCCTACTAGCCCATTTAAGTGATTAAAATAAAATTCCAACTTACAGACCAGTTCTTTCAGGATTTGTGCATAAATTTGTGTACACAGGGAGGGAATTTCACTGAGATGAATGGCTTTTCTCACAGTGCAGAAATCAAAGCACATCTAAGTCTTTGCAGAATCAGGGCTTCAGTGTCTCTCCACTCCTGAGACGTAATTACAAACTTGCACTGCATTTGCTGTTGAAAGCTCACTTAGTGAAGTCAAACTAAATGAACACATGCTGCTAGTGCCTAAAGGAACACAGTTGTCTAGTTAGAGATGTTTTTGTCCATCCTTAGGCAGCAACAACTATAGGTATGAGCTGTGCATGCCACTGATTTCACTGCTTTATAATTTTGTAAGCAGATGGGCAAGGAGATAGATTATTTGCAGTCTTATTCTGGACATTATGAAGGTTGCTTTAACTGTTCAAGCTACACGTTTATAAAGTGTATATGTATTAGGATGCATGTTGTGTAAATTGCATGCAAAAGTTAAGGAAAATCATATTTAATGGCTGCAAATGTTAATTGGCTACGATTATTTTTCTAAAGAAGCTGTGATTTAACTGCCATGACAGATTGCCTTTAAAATATTTGGGATGATACATCAGGTCAGTTGCCTCAATCATGTAATGAGTCATGATTTATACTCTGATGTTATTTTGTCAGTATTTTAAATTTACTGATTATGTAACTGTTTCACTAGTTAAATTTTAACCTTTTATTTTTTTTTTTTCCTGGTCTTGCTTAAAAATGATAATATGAAGATACATCATTATTTTTATTTTATTCAATTCTTCCCTTTAACTCTGCCTCTGGTCTCTTGCAGAACAGTGTGCGCATAACTAATGCATCAGATAGATACTGTCTCAAGATCCAAATTAATATAGAGTTTGTTCAACTTGGACAGAATGTCTTTACAAAAGACATGATAATTTCTGTTGTATAAATGTCTTTGCAGTGAAGAAGAGTGAACCACTCTCATCACATAATCAGTAGATGACTGCATATTTAGAAAACAAAAGAAGCATACGGGATAGGCAAAAATGAATGAGCAGTATCCCATCTGTTTGTCCTTTTGCTACATGTGGTAATGGTCACTTATCTGACTACCTGTGGATATGAAAATGCATTTGAAATAATGAAGAACTCTATTTGATGGTAATGACAACAACCCGTGACATTTCTAACCTTACCAGCAGGTTAGAAACTGTGTGTTCTCTCCCATTAAGAATTTTACCCCTTTTGACACATCTATTTAGTTCTGTTTGTAAGAGAAAATCACATTAGTATGACCTAAAACCACAAATGAAGACTATCTTCTCCCAAATAATCTGCAGGTGTTTAAGTATTTATGAGCCACCTGAAGAGGATATGAGGTAGTTATCAATCTAATAACACCAAATGTTCTTTGCAACTCTTTGTAAGCACCAAAGCATATACACATTAATACTAAGTGAAAACAATTGACAGATAGTAAAATATTGAATACTCAATGTTACTCTCTCTCTCTTTTTCTTCTTTTGAGTTCTTAAAAGTGTCTGAAAGAGGTAAAAAATAAACAGACTTTATGGATCTCCAATCTGGAACAAGTGTGTAGTATATTTCACTCAGTGTGGTCTAATATCTTGCAGGAGTAATGTTATTCTTTCTTTATATGCAGAGTTAAAATCTAGATGTATTTTTAAAGCTTACAGTGTTTTTCATTTAAGTGTTTCGATAGACTCACAAACAACACTTATCCACATCCTCTGGATATGCAGAGTTAATTTTGATCATGTTGTTCTTTCTTTTTTTTTCCTATTGTTTTCAATTTCAAAGACTAAGAAGTATTGCTTGATAACAAAGGCAGAAGTTAATATTGTTGTATTTAATATCCCTTCAGTGCTGACAATGTAAAGACTGCAATCTAGATGAAATTACTGTTGATACTAGTGAATAAGTTATTCATAGTTTTGCAGCAGTTATGCTTCCAACTTGAATGCATCATGTTTTGTTTACTTTAAATCTTTGGATGTAAATTACCAGCTATTTTAATCTAAGAATATATCAGAAACAGAACTATAGAATAGTCTGGTTTACTGCAGCTTTGTCAAACTTACCAGTGTTCAGCCTATTTTCTAAAATTACATGGGTCAAATAGCAAGAAGATTGTTTAGAATATATACAGAAAAACATATTGGGAGACATAATTTAGTTTCTGACCACTAATGACAAGTGGGGTCTGTAGTTCACCAAAATACCGTTACAGTTGTCCTTAGCAATCAGCCTTTACTTTTCCATAGCAAAAAATATAATGGATTTAGGACTTTACTTCAGAATCCTATAAATTCTCTTGTATCCAGGAAGACACTGATCATGGTAACCATAAGAAATTTTTCAGTGCATTGTTAAAGTTGAATTTACATTACTGTGCGTCAGATTTCTTACACTCCATATTTAGTAATAAGCAGCCTGGGATTTAAGTGGGAGGAGAAATGGAAAAATAGACAGCTCAAATTGTTTTCTTCAAGTTCTTACTGTTGGATTTTTTTCACTCTAGCAACCCTGACATGAGAGTACCTAAGTTAGCTCATAAGCTGTTTGTGGACTAGATTGTAGTCTTCCGTGCTCCCAGCTTTGAATGCAAATAACTGCATATGGCAAATAACTGCAGATGGCAAACAACTGAGTTTATATTACAGTAATTGTTTAATTTTTTTCACTTGACCTGTTGTCCTCCAACAGATAAAAATGTCCTGAGGAAAAAAAGGTATCAGATCCTAAACTCTTATGGAAGAGATTTGCTTGTGTAGTACTATCATATCACAGTTGTGAATCTTGCTAGTAGAATAGTGTTACCTAATTTCTGAAATAAATGTACATTAAAATGCAGAAATATGACTTAAGGAATGAAGAAAATTTATTATTTTACTATATTTTAGCATGTATCTGGCAAAAATCAACTAGAAATAAAAAACAAATGATAGAATGATAGAAATTCTTTACAACTTGAAATTGTTATTGGTGACCCGACGATATTTACCATCTCACACAGAAAAATACAGAAAGTCTGTGGAGTGGTTTGATATAGAATACGATCCTAACGTCTAAGTTGTATCTATAGTCCTTATAGTATCCTATTTAAAAGGCAGAAGGATTAATAAATAAAATGGATCATTTTCTTTGGTTTTTATTTTTCATAGTTTTTTCTATATCCTTGAAAAATTTTACATATATAATTAATAAATTTATAATAAAATTTATAATTAATAAAAGAATGGTTGAGCAAATGCAAGAACAAATGATATCTTTTATTTATGCATGGGTATAAAACTGCAGTAGGAATGTTAAAGGAAAAAAGCAATACAAGCTCTTTGCAGATGAAATGTTTATTTTGCACCCTGAAATGTTTACTTGATGTGTAACCGGTAAGTTTTCTATGGACATTTTTGCTGCTGAATCAAATTGGTGTCTTATAAATGGAAGAAGCTTAATGTCTGATTGCTAAAAAGATCAGCTGTTCTATTGAGGGGTTTAGAATGTAAATTTGTAATGTTAATTTGTGTTTTTTTTTCCTGTATATACTTACATTTTATATATTTTTTATTTTTCTTCGTAAAATTCATATCAAATTCTTTGTGTGTGTATATGAATGCATGAATACATAATCCATTGGAGTAGAATGTGCATAAGATTTATTTTGGCCTTTCAGAGAACTACCATGCTTCTGCAGGCAAAACAGAAATTTAGAATTTAGATTCATGATATTTAGTTATGCCTTAGTTCAGCAAAGTATTTACACATGTACTTTACTTCACTGACTGCAGTAGAACCAAATTTAAATAGTTAAGTTTTTTGCAGAATAGAACCAGAGTTTCTTTAAATGCCAACATGCCAGGCAAATGTCAAAGTAAAAACGCTACCAGGACAAACAGTAAACAGTGCATAAATTAATGTATTTCTTTATTGAAATAGTAGCATGGAGCATTATGCAGTTGAAAAGGAGATAACAATAATTAGAGTAGTACTTTGGTTAGAAAGGATATAAAAAAGGTTAAGATGCTATTTAAACATCAAACTAGGTATGTTTGAAATTGTTAGCCCTGTAAACTAAAGTGTTTTACAAGTTCTGTAATAGCTCCCTGTAAAAAGAACTAGCCTTAATTGTAAATAACCATTCCTGTGTTACAAGCCACTGCCCATTGCTAATAACTGGTGAGGCTTTGTGATACTTCAGTCTGCATTTGCTTCAAGTCCGGAATACAAATGCATTGCTGATTTACTGTATGCTAACCTAGGGAGTAATTAGCAGCCTGCCAGCTGCTCTGACCCCAGTGCATATGCTATGCATAATTTTGCCCACCTGTATTTGTAAGGTAGCTTCACTTTCATTAAGGGGGTACGGATGCTCACCACAGGTTTACATGTATACACCACAGATTTGCCATGTATATTGGCAAATCAGCTGTGAGCTATTAGTTCAGATTATAGTTTGCCTTATATTGACACTTTGGTGTATTCATCTTCTTGAGTCATTTACTGTCTTGTTTACATTGTAATAAATGATAAATTGATTACTGTTTTTTTTTCTCTAATTCAAAGATAATCTTAAATGCATGCATTTAGGTGTTTAGATGAATTTTTATACAGTAGAAAGTGCATATAGCTAGTGAATATGGTAAATATAGTAATATACAGTCAGCATGGGGCTTACTATGAAGATGTAAATAAATGAATATTCGTAAGCAATAAAAATTAATTACATAGTGCTTATGTTCCGATGTAGTGTTGCTCTGAACAGGTCCCACCCTGTATGATGCAGTTGTTGAATGAGCATTTCTACTGGAGAACACCTAGTGGGAATTCACTAGAGAAAGTGCTTTCATCTGTGATATATGTGCACAGCTTTTTTGCTCTAACTTGAACCAAACAGAATTTTTTAAGTTTGAGCTTCCTTCTCAGAGTCTGTTACAACTGAACTGATTTCTTTGATTCAAGGTATTCTGCATGCAAGTATATGAACAAATTGCTGATTGGTTACTATCTAAAGTGCACTCGTAGAAAAAATATAATACAAGAATATATTCTCTACGTGTACTTGTGTTGTGTGCTTATGTCATCTGTGCATCAGTAGACAGGTCTATCATTCTGTTTCTGTGGCTTTAGCAACAGAACTGCGACTGTTTGCAACTTTGGGGTTATGAGGAGCGATGAGGGGACTAAAAGACGGGACTTCAATATTACCTTATCATTTTCCTGGTCATTATTGCTAGATCTAAGGTGGTACTTAGGTACCATGATATATCTATTAGTCTCAAGACTTCTGTTACTCTACAGGATGTAATCTTTTGTCAATTAAACAAAAATAATTATTAAAAAGAAAGAAAAAAATAAGTATCTTTTATTTTTTCAAATTTTTGGACTTGTGATGTACTAAGAGAACCAAATTTGAATATATGGTTTATGGGATTATCTGCTAGCTCACAGCTCCTCCTAAACATGGGGCAGATTGCATGCTCTTTCTGTGACTATGCAGAACATGAGTGCAGGTTTATTGTGGTGCCCTATCTCCAACCTGCAGTGCAAAGAATGGGACTCTACTCTGAGAAGAGCTAGCGTTGGTTTTGTCTCTTGGCCAAAGTAAATTTCAGCAGTGTGAAGTTATGGCAAGGAGCCAGCAAGACCACAAGAAGACACATTAAGGTTAAGAAAGGGAGCTAAAACTGGTAAGGGGTCCAGTATATCCATATGAGACTGAAAAAGTTTGGGGACCAGCTGAAATTAAATGAAAATAAATTAAAATCTAAACATTGTGTTTTCACCCAGTAAAAGGAGCCATATTAGGCATGTAGACATGGCACAGAACAAAAGATAGAAAACTCTGAATATTATATAGGAGAGTTGAAAAATACCTCTTCCAACACTGCTTGATAATCTGACAAGTTTTAGAAATCATGTAATGTTTCTTTGAATTTTTTTTTATCAAAAGCGAGAGCATGCCTGCCAAGCTGTTTTCTTCCCAAAGCTCTCACAGCTCTACCTTTTTCCAAGCCTTCGTACTTTGATTAATACTTGCTTATTTCTGGTAAAGTACTAAGGATCATAATTCAATAAAGATGGCATTTGCTGCCATCTGTCTTGACAATCTTTGAATAGAAACTGTGGAAGGTGAAAGGTTTACTGGTAGGGCTTATTGCCTCAAGCATACAGATGGAATAAGAAGCATTAGGTATGGTACACATTTATCCAAAGAAAAAATGATTATCTTATATTCCCCATCTTCTCCATCCCAGCCGTACCTTCTCTAGTTTTTTTGTTTTGTTTTGTTTTGTTTTTAACCAAAACACCTTTCTCTAGAGAGCAAAACATGGCAACGTCACACCTTCAAATGCCATAGTATCTCCTTGACAGAACAAGTGCAGTAATTAGGACTTGCCCAGCACTTGAAAATTTCACCATGATTCCAAACTGCTCAAACACCAATTGCTCAGTAGAAAGTAAAGAAATACTACATATTGCTTTAATGGTTATTCTGATAGGTGGGCAGGTTTAAATCAACATCTCTCTGTAATATATAATTCTCTCTTTCTGGCAATTCATTGAAAGTGGTGGGTTGTTCTTCATTTTATGTGTGCGTTTATGCTTTTTTTTTTTTTTTTTTTTTAATGTTACTTGTTTTTGGTTTGTTTCTTTTCTGTTGTTGTTGTTGTTTTTTAAAAAAATGTTTGTTTTTAATTAAACCATGCATATCTCCCTTATCCATAACATCCTTCTCTCCAAATTGGAAAGATGAATTTGATGGATGGACATTTGATGGATGAGGAATTGGTTATGAGGTCATACATAGACAGTGGTGGTCAATGCCTTAATGTCCAGATGAAGGTTGGTGACAAGAGATATTCTTCAGGGGTCAGTACTGGAATCAGTGCTTTTCAACATCTTGATCATAATGGTGCAATCGAGTACAATCTCCTCAGCAAGTTTGCAGATGATACCAAGCTGTGTGGTACAGTCAACATGCATGAGGAATGGAATGCTATTCAGAGACACCTAGATAGGCTCAAACAGTGGGCCCAGGTGAACCTCATGAGGTTCAATAAATCCAAATTCAGGCTCTTGCACCTTGATTGTGGCAACCTTCACTATCAGTACAAGCTAGGGGACAAAAGGATGGAGCACAGCCTTGATGAGAAGGACTTGATGGTACTGGTGGATGGCAGCTGGACATGAGTCAGTAATGTGCCCTCATAGTCCAGAAAGCCAACCATATCCTGGGCTGCGTCAAAAGTCACATGGTCATTGTCGCTAACCTCCATGCAACCCAGCCCAGCTAGCAACACGATATCAATGCCCTTACCGTCTGCACTAAACCCCAGCACAGGAGCACAAGAGACGCATACGTAGGATGTAGCTCAAGTGCCGAATTTATTACTATGCCACAACTGCTTATATACCGTAACACGCAACCGCCCCGTGACCCGTAAAGCATCACTAAGAACCACCCACCGTAACAACCACCCACTGTAACCCAAGTACCACCCACACCGAGTAGCACCCACAGTCAACAGGTTGAGGGAGGTCATCCTGCCCCTCTGCTCTGCATTGGTGAGACCTCACTTGGTTGGAGTACTGCATCCAGATGCGCAGTCCTCAGTACAGGAGAGATGTAGACTTGGAGCGCATCCAGGAGCAAGCCAAAAGGATGATCCAAGGGATGGAACTTCTTCCCTACAAGGACAAGCTGAGAGAGCTGCAGCTGTTCAGTCCAGAAAAGCTGGTCAGTCCAGAGAGAAATGATAGTGACCTTTCAGTATCTGAAGAGGGGCTATAAGAAAGAGGGAGACAGACTCTTTAGCAGGGTCTGTTGTGACAGGACAAGGGGAAATGGTTTCAAATTAGAAGAGGGAAGATTTAGATTGGACTTAAAGAAAAAAATTTTTTACAATAAGGCAACAGGAACAAAGAGATGTTGGATGCCCTGTCCCTGGAGACATTTGAGATCAGGCTGGATCAGGCTCTGTGCAACCTGATCTACTTGTAGATATCCCTGTTGATTGCAGGGGAGTTGGACTTGGATGATCTTTAAAGGTTCCTTCCAACTCAAACGATTCTATGATGATTTATTGGTAAAAGTCATTGCAACTGAGTTTTAGGATCCTTACTCTAACAGAGAAGGATTGTGAATGCCATAATAATTAGCCCAATAAGTATTATGGTATAGTGTATATGGAAATAGTGTTATTGCTTAAATGAGCTGTGTTTATTAATTTTTTAATATTTAATGAGACTTAATTTTCTTCTGTGCTTCAGTTTCCTCTGTACCACCTGTTTTATGTATTAAACTGGTATGAGGCAAATCTGGTTTTAAACTTCCTGCAGTTTTTCAAAAAGCGTGGCACATTGTTCTCAATAGAAAATCCTATGTCATTATTTGCTAAAAGTAAGAAAATTAGAAAAATTGGATTATTGTCACTGTTTAAAGCTAAAAGAAAAACTACTGCAATACTGTAAAAGTGACAGTAACAGGTGTTTCCATGTCCTTCATTGCCTGCAACTAGACGTGGCTAGTAGCACCCAGAAAACAGCACCATATTTTTAGTGGTCTTCTGTTTCCTGCTATGTGAAAAATAGTGATTTTTTTTTTTTTTAATAAAATGTTTTTCATATAGTTTAAGGCAGCATTAAGATGACTTTCTTATCATCTTATATCATTTTAATTCTAGATACAGATATATCTTTGCTTTCCAGTGCACTCTCCAGTAGCAAATCGAAGTTAAATCAAAGGTCAGATAGTGAATCTTGAGTAGAGATTTATTTATTTGTGAAACTTCCAAGTAGACTTCATTTTCTTGTCACTAAAAGTAATCATCAGTCCAAGATATCTGAGGGGCCTTTTACTTAATGAGAATTGGTGCTTCTCCTGAATCTCAGTGCTATGGGAATACATAGAAGAAATCTTATCCTAAAATCAGATCCCTCTTGGAGGGCGTATTTAACAATTTAGTCTCACAAACCCTAAGGAGAAGGTATTTTGCACAGTGATCTGTCTTTGCAAAACAAATTGCAGACTCAGATTCATTACACGTTGATGTAATGTGGAATCACCATCCTCATTTGCCACTTCAAATGCAGTTTAATCTGTTGTGGGAATGCGGCTGAAGTACTTTTAGGTCATTGGATGGCAGATTCTAATAAGTGTGCTAGATGATGCCTCTGTTGTACAGCTGACAACCAGTTAAAAGATAATACAAAGGAGTGAAATACTTAAGCAGTGCAGTGGTTGTGATGTTGTGTGTTGTGCTCTATGAAAGAATGGAATCTCTGCAGCACTTAACTGTTTTATTGCTTTGTGATCTTTGAAAGTTAGCTTTTTAAGGCTGCAAGTCAAGCTGCTTTAGAACAGGGTGAAGAAAAGACAGACTTCTGTACTACATTAGTCTTCTTTTCTGAGTAGCTTGTGTGTCTTGAGTTCTGGATTAGATCTAGACAATTATTAAATTACAAAGGCTTCTCTGGTTAGAATAAGCAATGTACAAACCATATACAGCTGAGTTTAGACCATATTGAGGCCTGATGTAAGTGCAACTCTGCTAATGTCGGTGGAGTTCCATCTGCTTGCAATAGGTCTTAATATAGTCTTCAGAATGCAGGAAGCCTTATGGATGTACGGAGTGCTGCATGGTAGTAATAAATAATGGAATTCACTCATACAAAATGTCTTCCTTCTGAAGATCCTAAAGCACTTGGAAAACCTGATATTCTTCTTGTGGGAAGAAAAGGAATCTAAATGGCTACCCAGATATGTTCCTTTAATCGTTTGGGAATAGGAAGGATTATACATTATGAGGAGGGTAGGTGTAAGGGGGGTATGTTATTTACTTTTAAAAAATAATCATATATTTAGACATTAATGGTATAATTTTATATAACCAAGAGCCTGAATTTTTCTGTCCTGACCAAATATATTTTGGAAAGATGATCTGTGGTATACATCAGTTTGCAAACAGCATGAATATGTTAGCCTTTGCTGCTTTATCCTCTGCCAAAAATGCAGAGTTGATAGCATCTGTTTCCACTACCCATGCTATCCAAGTCATTAAAAACTCACAAGAGTTGGGAAAGAAGTTCTGAAAGCTTTCACATGTCTGTCTTTGCTAGGAAAGTCACTGTCTTGTATCCATGTTTTGAGGTGGTCTTCCTTACTTTTGATCCTAAACTTCAGGTGGCAATGAGTTAGGCCTGGAAAGAGGAGACTAAAATTTATGAAATGACAGATCTTAAATACAAATAAGTAATGAGTGCAAAATTCACTAAGTGCTGCTTAATCAATATACTTATTTGTTTGTTTGTTTGTTTGTTTGTTTTCTTATTTGTTTATTTGTGTATTCATTTAAATTCAGTGAGCTATGAAAAACACTTTAGAAATGTGGCTAGCTGGAGCTAGGTAACAGAGTTCGGTTGGATCTCAATCCTGTGGATGCTGGATGTAAATAGAGAGTTGTTCTCTCCAGTGCTGAAACCTCTATTACACATTGGGTACAGAACTTATTAAGGTTTGGAACTGTTTTATTTTTTTCTGGACAGTTTGCTAGTAGCTCTTAAGAGCCTTCTAAATTAACCAATGTACATTTCCCTTTCTCCTTTTCTTTCCCAAACACCCTTTACCTCTCCTATATGTCAGAGTTGGGTTATAGGCAGGAGGAACTCTGCATACAGAACTGACCAGACCACAGGAAATAGTGGCCTCTTAGCTGTCTTTTTAAAATTATTTTTTTAAAGCTATATTGCTCCTGCACAATGCAAGAAATTGGAAAATATAGAGGAACTAAATCTGAAGTAACACCCATTTGTTTCATTTTCCCATCTCTGTCACAAATTATGTGTTCTGCTATTGCAGAGTCTGGTCTGTTACTTGCTGGTGTCAATAACAACACAGATTTCTGAACAGATAGAACAGTCTCCTTTTTTGTGGTCTAAAGCATGAATTTAACGATGTTAAATGACAAAGAAACACACCACTGATGCTTGTGCAATTAAATGTACAATAAACATTTTAGAGTTGTCTCAATAGAAAGGGAATTTTAAGGTTAGTGAAAAAAAGCTACAAATGCAACCAAAGGGTAAAAATACATGAGTCTGAGACACAAATCAGAATCAAAAATATTATTATACAAAGTTGAAATTATCAGCCAAATATGGGAGAGCCTAAGGGTCTATAAATATTAACTTATATGTTTATTTTGGTTTTGGTCTGCTTGAATTTTACACCTAGAGCAAAGTTTGGACCCATTTATAATCCTTAACGGTATTTCATCCTGCCCTTTTCCAAAATTGACAGAACGTGCAGTTATATTTAAACATTCAACTTTGTACCCTTTTACAGCTCTGTCTCTGAAACTTCCTATTTAAAAGAGTTTAGATGGACTTGCTAATTTTGTTATATTAAACTTTCCTTTTACAAATCATGTTTTCATGGAGTAACAGAACAATTGATTTTCCACAACAGTTAAGAAGCGTTTCCTTGACAAAAAAAAAAAAAAAAATTGGCTTCAAAATCTTTTTTGCACAGCAATATGGCCTAGAACGTGTGGATATGCTGACTATTAGAGTCTGTGTTCAACATTTTGAGCAAGTATATTTTGTCAGGTCTGAAACAACTTCTGGTGTGAGGGTTTAAAGCTCCCCGTATGTCTGGGGCTGAGCTCATTTCCGTACAGTGTGAGAAATTCACTGTTTTTTCAGTTCCAATCTCATGAGTAAGAGGAAAATACCACAAGACTGCTTGTGTTTCTTAGTGCAAAGCAGAAGCAGTATGTTGTGTTACATGAATACGTGGCCTCAGGGTTCCCAGGCTTTTAAAAAGTCAATTAAAAAGTTTTAAATTAAGTTCTGTCCCTACCTGTGACAATGCACGAGTATCTCTAAATATTCAAAGAAAAATATTTCTTCAGATAAGTCACAGTTTTAGTATATTTATTCTATATGTATTCTATAACTTACAGGAAAACACTGGTTACTAGTTACTAGTGTGAGAATAAGTAGCATGATCGAAATATATTTTCTGTGTCTTGATGTACCTGTGTTTTGAGATAGAGATATAGGAAGGATATGGTGTTGATTTAGTAGCAGTTCTCCAACAGGAACTTCTCGTTATTTCCTGGATTATATAGCAAGCTTGCCTGAATTTCAAGTAGCACCAAATTAGGAATGAGTTCTGTGTTCAACTACTGTGTTCAGATTTGGGCACCTCTGTACAGAAAGGACATTGAGGTGCTGGAGCAGGTCCAAAGAAGGGCAACAAGGCTTGTGAAGGGCTTGGAGAATATGCCCTACAAGGAGAGACTGAAGGAACTGGGGCTGTTTAGTCTGGGGAAAAGAAGGCTGAGGGGAGACCTTATTGCTCTCTTCCAGTAACTGAAAGGTGCTTACAGTGAGATTGGGGTTGATCTCACTGGTGATAGGTGTCAGGATGAGGGAAAATGGCCTTAAGTAGCACCAGGGTAAGTTTAGGTTGCAGGAAAAACTTTTTTTTACAGAAAGGCTTGTAAAGCACAGGAATAGGCTCCCCAGGGAGGTGCTTGAGCCACCATCCCTGGATGTGTTTAAAAACCATTTGGATGTGGTGCTCAGGGGCATGATTTAGTGAGGGTTGTTAGTTTAGGAGGGTTGTTAGCTAGGGTAGTATGGTTAGGTTGTAGTTGGACTTGATGATCTTTAAGGTCTTTTCCAACCTGAGCAATTCTATGATTTTGGGGCTCTTAACAATGAGATGTGGGAAGAAGCTGGCTTGGATCTTGGCATCCTTGTGCCTTTTGAGGTTTTTTTTGCCATGAAAAATGGTTGTATTTGTTTATCATCCAAGTGTTGGCAGTGAGGACTCATATTCTTTCTTCCTCGTCTCAAGGCATCTTTAAACAATATCATGCTTCAGTGTTTGCTACTATGTTTGGAAACACTGTAATGAGAAGAAACAGAGCTGGTAAACTTTTAATTGTATCATAGAATCCACGGGGTTAATAATCCCTAGATATCCAATTATGTTATAATGCATTCATAATGAATAGACTTGCCCATTCAGAATGAATAAAATGTCTGAAGGTGTTATACTAATGAAATTAAAAACAACAGACTATTTAACTGTTTTCTTAGCTAGGACTCTGAGAGGATATTAGCTCATGGGTTTCAGAACTGTTATTATATGCAGTGCATGGGCACTCTTGTACAGTTCATACTGCATTTCTACCTGTGGAAATTATGTACAGACATATTTCCTTGGTTTCATGGCAAAGCAACTTTTATTGTGCATATTTCCAATGGGAAAATTTAGTTTACTTTTTGTGCAGTTCTAAATCTTTTAAATAGTTATGACAGAGGCAATATAGCACTGGGTAGAAATATGAAGCTGTTGAGCAACCGACATAACTTGTTCAATGGCTTAGGTAATTGGTACAATATCTTATGATATATAAATACGGTGAAAGATGGAGCAGGACCTCTGCTCTCCACATTGAGAGACTTTGCCCATGGACAGCAGCAGAGAATGTCTGCTGCAAACAAGTGTTTCAGAAATGTCAAAAATGGAGTACATAGGCATAATTCAGCAAATTTGTCTTCAACTTATAAATAGCTTGTAGAGCCTGGAAATGGTAAAATAATAACGGAAAATAGGTTTTCCTGCTATTTGAAGTTGTCGTTATGAGAACATGTTGCTATCTTCCAAAACAGTAAGAAAAATAAATTTTGTTTTTCATATTGAGAATTTAACATCAACAAGGTGTATGTAAAATAATCAGCTAAGGTGCAGAAAACGTGTACGTGGTTTTTCATAAAACACCAGACATGCCCATGACTTATTTGTGTGAAACACTGTGTGTGTCTGGTATGATGATGTAGTAGTCTCAGAGACAGCAAGCAATGTGGCAGTTACTATGGTAACAAGATGTTTTTCATTGAAGAGCCATTAAAATGATGGCATATGAATAACATATGTACATTGTCCAGTGATTGTAAGCACATGATTCCACTCCCCTTCCCCCTTTTTTCCCTCAACTCCTTCCCCAAATTATGGTATGTTTTTGACGGCACATGATTGTCCTACATCGTTTTTAGCATTTGCCTCTTTGAAACTGTACTACTCACAGACTGGATGTGGGGCAATGAGAGGTGACTTAATAATGTACTTGTTTAGGGAAATAATTAATTGACTAAAGACGGAAGGAAGTAAAGCACATGAGATTCATTCCTAAATTGCTAAGCACGAGACTCAGTCGAGATTTACACAGTTCAGAGTATGACCTTCAAAATGCAGAAGTTTGTATCAGTGCATTCTTAAGTGCTTTATTCAGCTTAACTTTAAGCAGAATAATTCTATGAAAGTCAATTAAGTTATTTATTACAGTAAACCTTATCGAGTGTTTATAAGTTTTCCTGATATGTGGCTTGGCAGTTCAGATTTTAGTAAGATTGAGACTATATATTTGTAGAGAACAAACATTACAGAGGCTGTTCCATCTTTTTGTGAGTTTGGAGATTTTAGCAGAGCTAAGTCAGTGAAAAAGATAGATTGATATTTCCTCTATGGTGCAATCAGCAAGCAAGACAAATGTCTCTTTTCCTGCTGTCCTACTGTCCAGATTCATGCAATGAGAAAGATGTGGCTTGTATACCTAAGACGGAACATTTATAATTTATATGAGAAATATCCAAAGATGTATAACTTAACAAAACTAAATGAAAATTTCTTTACATTTCCATGATGTGCATTCACTAAAATAGTCATTGCTCAGTTGGGCAAAGTAGTTAGTGTACTGAAAGTACTTGGTACATTCAAAGTTTTTTGCTCCCCTAAACCAGGAATAAAATATACTGTGAGGCAAGAGGTTCATTTCAGCGTTATTACACAATTGCCAAGGAAATAATAAAAAAACAAAAACCCCACAAAACTACAAAGAGCCACTAAGTATTGGAGGAACTGTTCTATTAAGAGTGATATCCTAATTCTTCATCAAGTTATTGTATAAGAGGAGTGAACTAACTGAAGAATGTATTTGCTGAGAATAGCGTCCCCTGGATTAGAAGGTCATTAGCAGGATTTTTTGCTGTGCTATGATGTAAACTTGGGCAAGCACCTGCACCGTGGAGGTGCATTCTTAAATGTGGATGTAGTGAACCTAATTTGTAAACCCTTATACTGTACTGTACTGACCCCTCTACAGTTTAATAACAAATTTACCCTTTGTCTGCAAAAGTTAAAAATTTCCTTGGGAATTGAAGGAGAATGTCAGCAGGAACTGAAATTCAGTACAAAAAAAAAACAATCCTTGGACTTGGTAGTGTGTGTAGACAAATACCAACCTTCTGCGTTCTCTGTTTCTCTTGCTACCACACACACATACAAAAAAACCTTGTGGTTAGTATATAATTATATATTTCCAAACATTCATTTTCAATGAAAAAAACTTCTGCAGCATATCTGAATAAAATAAAAGCTTGCACTGGCAGTAGGAACATTCAGTATTGTAAAATAGCTTTATCCTAGAGTTCAGATTAGCAAAATTCTGCTTTCAATTATTTCAAATTACTTCAGTGCAGCAGAGAATGAAAATGAAAGAAAGAGAAGAACTGTGGTGAAATCTTGTATACATGATCCTAGAAAGGTGGCATCTGGATTTTCTGCTCATTGCTTTTATTATATAAGATAATGAAGAATTAATGGTCATTTGCAGTAGCGAGGAGGGTTTAGCCACTGTTAGTGAGAAGTATGAGAGATACAGAATTACTGGAGGACAGCCCTCACTAAATATACCATTGTGTTTTCCTGTTCTATGTGAGAAATTCAAGTTAGTCTAAATAATAATCCAACATGGAATTGACATGAAATGGCTGATCAGGTTCACTGATTCAAGGGCAGAAATGTCAGCATTTATTTCAAAGTATTCATATAGAAAGTAATTTCTATTTAAAATGATATTCTTAGCAATAGTTTTGTTTTTGAGTTTTAAGAAGAGAAAGGAAACTTCTGTGACAGTGTATGATAAATAGGGACAAATACGGAATTTCTATGATGATTCTATGTGTACACACTCAAAGTATTAAAAATCTCAGGGCATTATTAACACTGTAAATTCAGTGGCTTAGGCTGGAACTCAAGATTTGGAGGACAATCTTGTCTGTCTACCTATGTATTAGAACAGTGTTTTTAACAACTTGAAGATTCTAGTTTTCCCTGGAGTTCCTCCTTTGGATAATTCCATAAATTTATCTCTACTAATCATACATTCATGAACTAAGGAAATCAACTAAAGCTAAACAACTTTTTATTCATCTTTTCACAGGGATTTGGATAACTTTCACTGATCTCAGTCTTGGGGGAAAATCTAGATGGATTGTTACATGTTTGAGGTATGTCTCATACATTTCTCTTAAATGAACAAGTCGACTTCTGTGACAGAAGGGTAAGGAGAGTACAGTGAACTGGGTTGAGTCTTGAATATGTCACAGCTTTCTTTTGTGACAGTGGGTAATTCAGCCACCTTCAGTCTCTATCTGTTAAATAGATGATAGGGAATAGGAAATATTAGTAGTTTCATTATGCAATATGTACTTTAGGATGATGAAAGAAGAATCATCAAATGGTGAAGTTACACTGTGCCAATGTTTTTTTTACAATGACATATAATAGAAAATAGAAAGTGAAGTATTCAATTAGACTAATTGGGAAACATGTCTTCATAACCCTTTGTGAAACCTAGCAGTGATTAAAAAAGTACTTTTTTATTGGTGACAAAGGAAAAGTTTTCTGAAGAAAATATTTCACAAATATGATGGTAAGATTTGTGCAAGTCATGTTCCAGTTAACTCAGCCTCTATCTCAGCTCAGCAGCTATAAGATCCCAACTTACTTATTTCCAAATACCATGTTTTTAGGTCAAAATAAAAAATAATATAAAGCAGAAATAGATGTAGAAGATGCAAATTATCAAAATCAAAATAAAAAATATTGATAATAAAAGACAAAGCTAACCACAGAATAAGTAACTAGCTACTAGCGAGTAGTGTGACAGTTACCTGGAGCAACTGAAGATGGATGAATATGGTACAAGTACAGTGTGCTCTTGTTCCTGCACCAGACAAGACCTCTCTCAACTGGCCTAGGCCCCAGCGCCCTGTGCTGACAATTGCAACTGATGGAATTTAGCTTGCATCCTGAATGTACGTGTGAGCAGGCCTTAGTATACGTTCAGTATTGAAACAGGAGAAGACCATGTAGAGAAGGTAGCAAAGTGGTGGTTTTCCATGGGGGTTCAACTGTGGCTTCCTTCTCCTCTATCTCTCCTTGACTCTGTTGCCTCCATGGCTACTGTTTGTGTGTGTGACTTTTCTGTGTCCACTGTGCTTCTGTATTGATGCTTCTTAATTGAGGCATGTTTCTAAAGTAAACAAGGGATGGTGGCAATTGCTTATGGAAATTGGTTGATGACTGGTACTGTATGTGAAATGATGTGGCTGAGCTGCTCGCTCCCTTTGAATGGGTTACAGGTGTCCATTTATACACTGGACAGGTTTTTTCTTTTGCGGTTTGTGAAGGTATTTTATCGTTTTTAACAAAAGTAAGTAGCAGCTTGATATCAGTCATTTCTCAGTTGTTGCCATATAATCCTGCTACAGTTGTAAGTATATATTCATAATCATTTCTCTAGTTAATGGCAAAACTGTCCCAGAATTCTGTTGCTGATTTCACATTTTTGCTCAGGGGCTTTCTTTCTGAAGTCTCATTTGTATTAATCCTTCCAACTTATTTAAAGGAATACTGTATAAATAATTTCCCTTCCTTCCACAAGCTTTCTCTTATGACTAATTTCTAGAGAAAAGATTAAAAGAAAACCACAAAAAAGCTATTATTTTCTTGTTGAGAGAAGTTTGTCATCTATTTGGAAATATGGAAAGTATGATGTATATACTTCTCCAATAGCTAGCACTAAAAGTTTTATGTTGATGGCGATTCTTTAGCTTTTGGAAGAAATACATAAGCTCCATAGGGTTTATTTGTCTTGGGGACTGATGTGGTTTGTGTGAGGAGAGCTTTCATTTGCCTATCTACCCTCTAAAGATATTGCATCCAGATTCAGCTGCATAAGGCAACGAGTAAACAAATGTTTTTTATTTCTGACATGTTAATTTCAATATAAGCACCTATGACTTATTTGTATAACTAATACAAGGCATGAAAGTTAAAAGCTATACATGGTAACACACCTGTGCTTTATGTGTCTGTGGTGGATGAGGAAAAAGGAGTGATATCTAGTAGGAACTACATTGTATACAAACTTAACAAAGCCCAGTGCATATACTTTGACATTCTATGAATAAAAAAACATAAGTAAGATGTTTGAATAGAATGCTATCCTGCAACCTAAGATTTAAAGAGAAAAGAACATCAAGGCAGGAAAGATGTTTCTCTGTGGCATGGCTCTGCTTAATGGAGTCATTTAAACTCAACTTCATCTTCATTTATTACAGTAATTTTAGACTGACGAGAGAAATGTATCTTTTTTATAAAAGTTTTCTGCTGGTGGTTATGGAAAAAATGATACCCTGTTTATATAAATAGATAGTATTTAACTTTATTTTCTTCAATCCTTTTACTTCTTTGTTTCTAACAAATATATGGTGTACCAGGTTTTTGTGGTCTAAATTAGCTGCATGCTCCTTGTAATGCAAAACAGTAGGCAGTGATCCATGCAGGCTTCCATTTATAATATTAATACAAACCATGTTCCATGCTAATACATCTCATTAATATTAAAGCATGAAGTGTAAGACTGGTGAGTGCTTTATCATTTGCAATTAACACCTAACAGCTAATTCAGTGGAGGGCTTTTAGAAGGGAAGAAGTATGTATGTGGAAGAAGGGGAAGTAGCAGTTTTCTTAATGATGGTTGATTTAAATTGAAGTATTTAATACTGTGAAAACTTAATAAATAGAAGAAATTTTGTCACCAGACAACTTTCCTTTAATTGATCTTTTAAAAATAAAATAAAATCTTATTCTCCTTAGAAAAGAGACCAATGACAGAGTAACCCATAGAAGTCCTCTACTAATTTAATTGAAGACAATTCTTATCAATAATTCTACCATTTAGGATTATTTGAAGTTTAGTCTGTGCAAGGTAAGAATTTTTTCTTTTCTGAAATGCGCAGCACCATGCTCAACACATGGAAAGTGAATGTAATCAACCTGCAACAGAAGTCCCCAAGTCATATTGTTAAACTACTGGTGTACCAAATCTATTGGGAAAAAAAAGAGGATTGTGAAGCAGCTTTCTGTTGTTGTTTACATGAGGTCATGAAGAGTGTTGTATAGTTTTGCAATGACCAGGGACTATTTACCGACTTCAGCTTGTCTGCTTGGGAAACTTAACAGACATAAACTAACATAAAGATCTCTGTCCTTTTATTTACATCTATATAATTTTCCATGAATGTGCATTATTCCCTTTGTGAGTGTGACAATGACTTTGGTGGGAAACATGTGCCCTTTTGGAAGAGAACACAGCTAAAATAAAGCTTTGATCAGATACCCTATAAATAAGAATAAAGGTAAAATTTTCCTAGCTAGAGGACCACAATGTTAAGGTTCAAGATGCTTATACTTTCAGTAATAAAGGAAAATACACAGAATAATTATTAACTAAGAATTGATGGATTATCTCTGTTATGTCTCCCACTCATCTACAAGGCTGCTCCATGGAACTTATGGATGAAAAACTTAACATGAGCCAGCAGCGTGTTCTTGCAGCTTGGAAAGCAAATGGTGTCCTGGGCCCCATTAGAAGAGGGACAGGGAGGTGATTGTCCCTCTCTACTCTGCTCTTGTGAGGCCCCGTCTGGAGTACTGTGTTCAGGTCTGGAGCCCCCAGTACAAGAAAGACAGGGAGCTATTGGAGAGGGTCCAGAGGAGAGCCACGAAGATAATCAGGGGGCTGAAGCACCTCCCCTACAAAGGCAGGCTGAGGGAGCTGGGCTTGCTCAGCCTGGAGAAAAGAAGGCTGCAGGGTGACCTCATTGCAGCCTTTGAGTACTTAAAGGGAGCCTACATAGAGGAGGGGAATCAACTCTTTGCAAGGGTAGATAACAGCATGACAAGGGGAAATGATTTTAAGTTGAGGGAGGAAAGATTTAGGTTGGATGTCTGGGGGAAGTTCTTTACTATGAGGGTGGTGAGGTGCTGGAACAGGCTGCCCCAGAGAGGTTGTAGATGCCCCATCCCTAGAGGTGTTCAAGGCCAGATTGGATGGGGCCCTGGTCAACCTGGTCTAGTATTAGATGTGGAGGTTGGTGGCCCTGCCTGGAGCAGGGGGGTTGGAGATTCATGATCCTTGAGGTCCCTTCCAACCCAGGCCATTCTGTGATTCTGTGCTCCAAAAATAATCTCTCCTATTTCATTATGTTGGCTCATGACATTGAAGGGAGATGTTGTTGTATGGAGGTAGAAGTGGAACCCTCAAGACAGTATTCCATTTAATTTTGTTGTTGTGCAACATGGCAGCAGAGGGGCAGTCTGACAAATATGGTGTCTGACATGGAAGCATTTAGTTCCTTCATGTGGAAGAAATTACACCCATTGACATTCACTGACACTTGATGAACATTTATAGGGACCAAAAAGTGAATGTGAGTGCAGTGAGGTGGTGGGTGGTGTAGGTCAGCAGTGGCAACAGTGATGTGAAATACAAACCACATTCCAGGCTGTCATGAACATGCTATCACACCACAAAATGAAGAGTGTCTCAATCAGCTCATCCACACAAATTGGCTAATGGTGGTGACTATGTTCAAATACAGTGTTTTGTAGAAGAGAATTTGCTCTGTCAAATAGTGTTCTTGTGCCCTATGTATCTGTTATAGTTTCCATGGAAATAAATGGGAGGCATTACATTCAGGGAGACCTAAGTACATTTCAAGACATTCTGTTCTGTGATGCTACTTGTGTTAGTGACTACTTCAACTTGAGTCTCTTCTTCAAAGCAGGCCTTTAGTGAAAAAGGATGACTGGTACTCAAAACAAGGCTTTGAAAGCAAGGTGGTTGTCTTTGTTCCTGGCTTTGCTTCTGATGTTTTGTGATGCCTTTTACAAGACTTAAAACTTCCAGTTGAAAGAAACTGTATATGTAATTAGAAGAAAAAAATGCATTTACTCTGAGGATTTGAATGTTTGCATATGGCTTTTTGGATAAGGAACCTGTATGTGTATATATATCATACTATATGTTTATGAATCATAGACAAAAACAGTTGCTGAACACTGATGCCTACAGAGAGCAAAACACAACAGAGTAGAAGTAGCCTTGCTGTCAACAATTTTGAGGAGGATTATGTATTTTTTCCAACCTGTTACAGCTCAGAGCTCATATATTCCGGCAGTAAGAACCCGGGGCAATACTGGAACAAACTATATAGGACGGAAACCATTCTTTCTCTAACCCTACTTACACTGGCTGTTTCGAAACAGTTCTTATGTATTGGCCAATATTCACCCATTTCATAATGGCTGAAAAAATGACTAATGACTCTCTGGTGTCTAGTGCTACTTACGAGGGAACAGAAATGCTTTCAGGGGTGTCTGTACTTCCTTTTTTCTTGCAAGTCTTCCAGTGTAGTGTTGTCGAACAATGTTTTTCAAATACTCTACTGTCTTGGGTTTTGACAGTTGAAAAGTTAAATAACTGGTAAAGTACAATACCAAAGTCTAACCAAACAAGAAAAACCTAAAAGAGACAGAGAGTGAGAGAAAATATTTCCATATTATTACAATAAGAAAACAAACAAATGCTCAGAAGCTTCAAAATGATGGAAAGCAGTGGAAAGCTGTAACCTAGTTCATTTGGAGGCTTCGAAGTAGAAGAGTTTTGTAAATCTGAGTCATGGTGCAGCCTCATCTGGAATATTGTGTGCAGTTTTGGGCTCTGCAATTTATAAAAGATGTTAAGGAACTTGAATGGGCCTGGAGAAGGGCAACAAAGATGGTTAAAGGTCTGGAAGATCCTACGAGTTAAAAATGAGGATGCTGAGTTTGTTAAGCTTGGAGAAAAGGAGATGACTTCATTGCTCTCTGTGTCTTCCTGAGGAAGAGAAGTGGAGAGGGAGGTGCTCCCTCATCTTTTCTCCCTAGTATCTAGTGATAGAATCTGTGCGGATGACTCAAAGCTGCATGATGGAGGTTCAGACTAGGCATAAGGAAAAACTTTTCTACCAAGAGGAACAGATTTCCTAGAGAGGCAGTGGTTGCCTCCTGCTACACTGTGTTTAAGATGCCTTTGGCTAATGCTTGTAATAATTATTTAATTTTGAGTCACTCCAAGGTAGTCTGACAGTTGGACTTGATGATTTTTCTAGGTCACTTTGAAACAATTCAATTCAATTCAACAATTAAATAGAAATCAGATTTAAAAATTAGGAAATGGTGAGCATCATGTAAACTTCAGGAAGTGACTGATTTTTTTCCTCTCTGTCTCACATCAATCTGTAAAAACCATCTTGCTTTAAGAAAGGGAAAAGGAGCAGAGTGGTCAAGAAAGAGCAGTGCTGAGAAGGTGATAGGTTAAATTAACAAAATGCTGTAACTTGCTTGTGTTGCTGTGTATTGGAGAAGGGTTGGAAAAGCTATTTAGAAATAAAGAGAAGAAATGATTTTCCAAGAATAATTTCAGGATTCAGGAAGGAAAAAGTGAGTTAAGTCAACAGCACTCAAAAAGAGAGAATACAGTAACAAAAAATGAAACAAATAATAGGAGACCTGACTAGAGAGATGAAACAAAAAGCAAAGGAAAATCAAAGCAGGGGAAAGTTTAGAAGAAAAACATGCAAGGGGAAAAGATTTAAAGATGCTCTTGAGATTATCTCTATAACAAGAAAAGTGGGATTAGCATGGGCTTTTACTGGAAGAGAAAAAGAGGAATAAACAGAGAAGGTATAAGAGTAGTAAAAAAATTACCAATATTAAAATTCTTCTATGTAATCTCTTCATATCTTTGGAAATCTTTATCTAGGCACTCTCCCTTTCTGTTGGATGAGGAGGCAGCAATCATCCACAGTGACTAGGCCACACAGATAGGAAAGGTGAAAAAATCTCTTTGGAAAGGAAAAGACAGACATCTCAAAAAAGAAGTCCTTCACTCATCAAATTAGTGTCTTTAATGAAAGTAGATAGAGACTAATGAAAGGTTAAACCTGTAAATTACAATCTAACAAATAAGTTCATAAAAGACAGATGTCTTTTTATCCTAAGAAAAGAAGTAATATTGACAAAATATTATTATCTTGGAGAGATCGTGACCAAGCTGTGAACCCCTCAGTAGCATGCTCTCCCGCTGTTCTGCTGAGCTGGGCACTCTTGCTTCTCTTGAAGGATTGACAGACAAGCAGCTTTTCATTGACTGCTGTACTTTGAGAAGTCTTTGACTGATACATCAAGTCTTCAGGAATGTATACTATGTAGATCTCTCAAGAAATAATGCCTCTATTTATTTTCATAGAAACTACAGTGGGTACAAAGAGCACAAGAACACTATTTGATAATGCAAATTCTCAGGCACAAAACATTTTTCAATATGGTGACCACCATTAGCGATGTGTTTTTGTCGGTGATGAACAAGAGAGTGCTGCACTTGTCAAAATTGCGCCAGTGGAGGTGACCTACTGTTACCACTGCTGGAACGTACCATCCACTGCCTCACTGTGCTCATATCCACTGTTTGGTCCCCGTAAATGTTCAGCAAGCATCAGTGAATGTCAGTGGGTGCCATTTTTTCTTCAAGGTGGAGTTCAGTGGTGCATCTTTGTTTCATATTCACTTCCATGTCAGATGTCATTTTTTTGGATTGCCCCTCTGCTGCCGTCTGCTGTGGCAACAGCATATAGTTGAATATTGTCAGGAGAGTTCAGCCTCTACTGCCATCCCACCCAGACCGAGCTGGTGTCATGGGTCAACATAATAAAATAGGAGGCATTGCTGTTGGAGCAGATCTTGTATAATGATATCCCTTCCAGAAATCATTCAGCTCAAAATATAATCATTATGTTCAGTCAAAAGTCTTATGTCTACATGCGGGGAAGTTGTTTTTGAGTTATATAGCAGGTAAATCTATACAGCAGAGTTCTTATGATAAAATTACAATACAATCATAAATAAAAGTAAGACTGGAGTTTGGGTTCTTTCTCTCACGTTTTCTATCTTGTCTTGTTCTTCTGAATGTATATTTTCATGATTTTGCTTGTTTTTCTTGTTAGGCAGGAGTCTGTGTTTGAGAGCTGCAAGTGTGTAAATGCAATGTAGCACTGGAGAGTTAGCAAGATGTGTGCCATGGTTCAGTTTACTGCATTTTTCTTCATAGTTTACTCTAAATCTCTTTCAGGATCTCTTTGTAAGTGTTTAGTTTTTCTTTTGGCCTTCCAGGTTTCATTCTTGCAAATTCTTCCCACATTGCATGTTGTTTGTTACTGAGGTCAGTTCTACCAGCCCTGCCCTTGTATCAAGAAGAATGTAATAAGATTTTCACTTTCAAGTTCTTTGGGACAATAAAATTTTGCTCTTATTTACTGTTGGTAAGGTGCTCTTTTAATAATTGGAAGTAATAAAAACCAAGTTGTTCAGGTGGGAAAGACTATTCTCAAAATATTGCATTCCATGTGATTATTTAATTTCATCATGTACCACCAACTGCTTGCACATGATGTGTTTCTCTTAAAGTTTGTTTTTGTTGCTGTTGAAAAGTCTCAGGCAAATCAAGAAACTTCCTTTCCAATCTGTAGAAGAGTTATCATGAATATTCTTTTCTTCCACTTTTAGTAGGACATGGGCATAATAAATATGTTGTGCAAGTGTTATACTTCTAAATTTTCAGCAGATCAGAATATTTTGTAATTTGTTGTCACATCAGGAAGTCTTAATTTGAGTGCCTTATCGTCCCATATGTTTAGTAGCAATCTGATACTAGAAAGAGGAAATTGTTGCAGTCCCTATTTTTCACGGTTTGTCTGAATGAATAATTAACACTCACACATGATTAATTTAAAATATTTAATAAAAAAGCATTTCAGTACCTCTAATATAACATCCTGCATCACTTTCACAGTGTGCTGCATATATAAGAAATAAAGAATTATGAATCATTAAAGTTGGAAAAGACCTCTAAGATCATTAAGTCCAGCTGTCAACCCATCACCACCATGCCCACTCACTGTGTTGCTAAGTGCTCCCTCTGCACATTTCTTGAGCACCTCCAAGAACAGTGACTCCACCACCTCCCTGGGCAGCCTGTGCCAATACCTCACCACTTCTTCAGAGAATAAATTTTTCCTATTTATTTATTTATTTATTTTTAGGAAGAAAAGATTGATGGGGTTATTTCAGGAGCATCAGATGATCCAGTAGATTTTCAGATGGGTGACCAGTGTTTAGCTTTGTTGCTGAATAGATGTGTACTCTAGGTCATTTCATAGGTTTGTGCCCCAGGTTTTTCATGTGATGCATCTAACTATTTTAAGATTACAGAAAAAAACTAAGAATTCAGTGAATTCAGTGTTACCAGTTTGAACCTGGGGGATTGCAGCTTCTAGAATTCTGTGCATTTTAGGAAATAAGATTTGAAGCTGGTGAACCATAAGAAGAGATGGAGTATGGCTTAGCAAGCACGTAGGGTCTGGTTTTCTTCACTTCTTGTGGACAATAGTTCTCTGAAAACAAAAACAAGAGAATAATTGAGAGTAGGAAGGCATAGAGAAGAGGAAGAAAAATTGCACATCTGCAGTAACTGTATGGAAGATGCAGCTTTATGGTATTTTCTGTGTGCTGCCTGAGAGAAACCCAGGAGGCAGCCCATCAGCTCCACCTACCTCAGAAACTCTCATCTCCTTTCTTGGATGTACAATTGCAGAAGTCAGAGGAAGTATCATCTCAAGACTTTTCTTAAAAGGTAATATTATACCTTGTCCTTCCATTATTGATAAGTACTTCCTGAAACCTTATTCATCATAGGATTTCTGGGCAAGAAAAATGCACGTTGATATTACAAAATCTGAAGCTGTTAACGGTCTGAGTCACTATAACACACTCTAGTTTCTACGCTGAATTTTCTGTTTTGTTTTTTTTTTTTTTCTTTGAGAGGCATATAGCAGCCTGCAGCACTGAACAAAGCTGTGCTTTAGTACAGTACTGTTTGCTGTGTGGACTATATTTACTTGACAATAGCTACTGGTTAGCTGGGTGAGTTTTAATCAGACATGGAAAAGAACAAGCTGCAATTTTTTTTCTTATATCAGTTTTCTCATAATCTTTTCCCTCCTCATGTCACTGAAACTTGTTTTTAATTGATCATATTAAGTTGGATATTAAGTTCAATTTTCTTTTTAGAAGGGCATTCTATGTTCAAGTCAGTGTGATTTCCCCTAAGCCCCTTCTTGCTTCTGGGTTGTAAGCAGCGGGTTAGTCTGTTCAGAGAAACTTCTTCAATTGTTTTGGCTGCAATTTCTGAATAAGCATGTTATTTTAAAATATCTTGGATATTTTTGAATAGACTGTAACAAGAAATGTAAAGTTAGCCAAAGTTAGAGGCATTTGGCCATTTGCATGTAATCTGTCTTTTTTTCTTTCCTGCTGACCTTGAATTTGAGTCTTGTTTCCCACTCACTGTGGGCAGGACAGAGTCCCATGTTGAGAATAGTCTGTAAATAATTTTTGGTTTATGAGAAGTCATTCAAAATGCAAGGCTGATCCAAAGCTCTTAAGGTCTTCAGGAGCCTTTCCATTTATTTCAGTCAGTTTAGGAGCAGACAGTGTACATAGTGTGGAGAGGGTATCTATGCTGTTGCTGCTGAAAAGTCTCACAAGGACAAGTAGTCCATAAAAAACTAAGTTTTGCTCTCAGACTGAACGTGACCAGAACCTCTGGGAAATTTTCTGAATGAATTCTTAGCAGCCTCTGCTAATGGCTTGTAAACAGAAACTACCCACCCTTAAGTCTCTGGTAATGTAATGAGTGCAACTATCATATTATCATAAAAAAGACTGCATCAAAATAATTGCAGTAAGGTTTTGTGAGGGTTGGATATGACAGTGGTAAGTACAAAGTCAGAAGGAAGAGTTTTTACCACTGATATCAGCAAGAACAAGTATGAATCCCAAGTAAAAATCTTTTTTTTTTTTTGTGAAAATTCCATATTGGATGAAGCCAACATACATTGTATTCTGGTTAAAATGCAGTTTTCTTTCCTTTCTGGTAAGTTTTCTTAGTGTGTGCTTATAATATGGCTTTTTCTTCTGGTAGCATTTAAAGAGGGACCGCAATGCTCCACGTTTTATGGAGTACCATTTTTTTTCTCTGATGTATGGCAAAGTTTTGCATGAGTCTCAATAAAAGATTTCTAAAAGGCAAAGTACATTTTCTCTCATAGTACTTTTTTCTTCCTGTGCTGTCTGTTTATACAGCATGGAATTTTTTAAAGTACATTATATAAATATTTATGCAAATGTTGATTTATTATTCAGTAATCAATCTTTGTTGGATACATTATAGCATAATCAGTTGTATGTTAAAAGCATTTAATTTCATGCCTAATTAACATATTATAAATTGAGAAGAGAAAATTAAATTATTATGGACAGTTTGCAAATGTAATACATAGTGTTCTTCAGTAATTGCATGAATATTGGATGTAATGTGATGTGTTACTTCCACTCTCTTTTGTGCTCACTCTTTACTGATAGAGTGGAATGAATGGGCTCTGAGGGACAAGTACTGTACTGCCCTTAAGCAGCATCAGATTCCCATTAACATCAAAGCAAATTGTGTGTAGACCCAGAGAACAGTATATGGCCCAGTGTGTGTAAACTACATCAGCTCTGTGTAGGCATCTGGAATTTTGAAACACATCTACCTTTTGAGGAGCAATTTCCTGTAACTCGATTATTTTGGCAAATAGCTGAGTAGTTTAGGCCCAATCCTCTGCTTTGTTTCATCAGGGCAAAATTCTCACTGACTTCAATGAGAACAGGACAGGATGCTAAAAAACTTACATGTAGTTTGTGGACTTCGGCTATGCTTAATTTGACAGTTCTGTGAATTTTGCAAAAATTCCTGCAATATAGTACTGTTGCCTTGTTTTTGCTATCTTTGCCCTTTACATAATAAATTCTTGTTTTCTGCAAAGAGAGTAATGATTTCTTGAGCAACTGCAGACATTATATATTGGTTCATAATATTTTCTTTGAGATCCCTGAGTCCCTGGGAACTTGAGGCCAGCTGTTTGCATTGCATTTACAGTGCTTAGGACCTAAGACTGCTGACTACTTTGAAGACTGCTGGTAGAAGCTTGACTTTTGTCTAATTAAATGTAGTTTATAATGGAAAAGTTGATACAGTATACAGAACTGCGGTCAATAAGTGAAGGGTAGAATGGAACTGATAAGTTCTTTCAGCTGAACCATGGAAATTGGCTCCAAACTGAATTATTACCAGTTAGTTGAATAAATGAGTAATCTTCGTTGTAGAGATAAATAATAATACATATTACTGAAGTCCACTGACAAATAAATCATTTAATGATTGAGATTATATCAACATCCATATAGGGGAGGAAAAAAAAAAAAAAGCTTGAAAAGGAATGCTCTTTTCAGACGATAACAGGAGAGTTTTGTAAACTACTTAAAGCTGTGATAAAATCCTACTTGACTGGCCCACGAGCAGATGTGACAAGTTGAATTTATTTCCTCTCTTACCAGGAAGCTTTGCAGGAAACTCTTAACATATGGTGCTTTTCACTTCCATCTAGAGCTATAAATGTTATTGGAAAAGGATGTTCCCAGGAGCAGCAAGTTTCTGACGTTTCTGCCAAATGGACTCCAAATGGTCCTTCTGTGGTTCTGTATTCCCTGAGTTCTTAGGAGCTGGCAGCCAAGAATCTCTGATCTAAACACAACTCACTAATTTAATTATTTTAGTATAGATCTGTGAAAGGCTCTTGCAGACCAGTGGCTTTGCATCTGTATTTTATCTAGCTTCTAGGCAGGAAGCGCAAGTTAGGAAAGTATAAATATTTTGTTTCTTAACTGCTTTTTGCTTGAAAACTTGAAACCACTTCACACGCAAAACAGTCAAACAAGTGTGAATACAGATGAACAGGAAATAAAAGTTTGTGTTACCTTTTTTTTTTCTTTATTTGCTTTATATTTTGAATATCTGTATTTCCTAGGCAGACCAAGTAGTATGCACATTCTGTAGGTAGATGTGGTAACAAAAACTACAGCGTAGCATTCTAATGTTGCACTTGTGTGCTCCCTACTCAAATTTGAGAAGAAGGGTAAATTAGTTGCTTATATGGGGAGTAAGTAACTGAATCTCTTGAATCTGGCTTCTACAAATGCAAAAAGTTCAGAAGAAGATCCAAAGTGTATGCAGGACACTTTGCTTAACTATACTTAATGTAGTTTCAGGATATTTCACTTTAAAAATTTAGCCATTTAATTTTTTAATCTTTTCTTTTGGAAGATAAGCTACTGGCTAGAAAATAACATTTATTCTTAGATCATGAGCGTTTGTCTCCGTTGCTCATTGCAGGAGAGTTGAACGTGTAATTTAGTTGGAAGACTTCAAGGAAAGGGAGAGTTGTGTTTCAGGCAGGACCTGCATTGGAATGGCATAAAAAAGATGAGGAATAGGAGCTGGACCTGCCAACTGAGCAAACCAAGAACAAACCTCTAGCTGCTACCAGAGTCTGGTTCATGCTTGTTGCAGGTGTTTGCTGTGACCATGAGGAAGGCTCTGGGGTGATGCCATGGGAATTTTTAGGCAGTCAGTTCAGCGGTGGATAAAAATTTAGGCAGAAAATAATGCTGACAGGAGAGCTTTGAGTTTCTTGGATATGGGCATTTTTCCATGAAAGTGACAAAATAAAATTAAGATTGACACAGGTATAGTATTTGATGAAAGAATTTTGAATTAAAATCCAGCTTTAGCTTGGGTGTAACATTGTGATTTAGCTTTTAGAGGAGTTGAGATCCAGAGGTCCACTGGATTGCTCTGACTCTACTATCAGTGAGCTTAAGTTATGTGACAGTATAGGAAAATGGGGATCCTGTGAGAAATATGGAAAAAATAGTGGAGCTAAGTGCCAAACATCTTTTCAAACAAAACAAGAAATAGAAGTCCATGCACAAATATTCTGTTGTTTGATCTACAATCATAAAACTTAAGTCCAAGGGTTTGAAGAATATATTCCAGAGGAATATTTTTAGTTTATGGAGGATGGAAATAAAAAATGGTAGTAAGTAGTTTTGCTGAAATTTGTGCTTGTGCTCTATAGATCAGGAAGATATGGAGTTGCTGAAAGACAAGATAAAATGAGGATTAACACTAAAAACTTTGATATCAGGAACAACTGTGGAGTATGGCTGTTCAAAGTAAAGCATGTGTGTATGTATATGTGTATATATATATAAGAAAACATACTGAGTAAGGGTACACTGGAAAAATCAGTGCTTTTTATCAAGAGGAGAGCTATCTTGAGAGGGAAGAACTGGATGGGAATCTAAAACTGGGATAAAAATAATAGAAATCGTTTTTACTCTTTCTGTGTGGCTAGGTATGGCTTTGAAATGCTTTTCTCCTTCTTGAAGGTACCAATGTCTGAAAACAGTGATGGGTAAAAAACCAAAGATATTAACCACAACTGTCAGAATCTTATCCTTTAATACTGCAGTGCTTTATCCCACCTTTGTTTGGGTAGTCTCAGCTGCTGGAGAGCACTCAGGCTATTGTCATGAGCAATGGGTGCCTGTTTAGCGTTGTGTGTCTGGATGCCGTGTAACAGAATGAAAGAGTTGTTCACTCTTTGCTGAGGGATAACTGAGTCCAGTTCAGTCCTTGCTTTTCTGATCCCCACATCATTATCAAAAGCATGTAATGGCCATAATAGCATTAACTGCTATTTATCACATTAATTTATAGCTTATAAGTCTAGTGCCAGGCTTAACTATTACATATCTTTCTGAACTAAAGATTGTTTTGGCTCTTAAATGCTGAGATATTTACTATCATGTTTGACATGACATAATAATATTCCTTAACATTTTAACTATCCTAAATATCAGTAACTGAACACTTGGTATAGATTCTGTAAGTTAAATAAACACTAACTCAAGAGAAAACAACTATTTAGTCAAATTTTGTTCTCATTTGCATCTGTGCAACCTCACTGATTTCACTGCAGTACATCCAGAGACGCAATTTGGACAGTAATTTAGCAAATCTTCTTATGTATAGTGGAGCTGTTAAACCTCAGTAAAAAATATTCTAATAATCAATTGCTATTTAATTAACATGCAATTGCTGTCTTAGTAAATCTAAATTAAATCCCCATTTTAGCCACTTAATTCAAAGCGTGAATTAACATTCCCCATTGATAAGTAGTATTATAATAGGCTTTCAACCCTGAGTTGAAGAAAAAATCAATTGTGGCATTAGGTTGAATTCAGTAGAAAATTCATCACATATTTCTAATTCAATGCAAATTCCTTCTTGCACCTTGTCTTTGTGCACTGTATATCTTTTGATCAGGTCATCACTTTAAGGGTACAGATTGCATTTCCTGTTCCCAGTTTTCACAAGGAGGACAGTGTTATCTCTTCATCTCCCACAAAATTCAGGTATATTATAAAAAAGATGGGTGAATCTGAATGTGAGTGCTCTTCCATCTCCCTTTTTCTATTGTTCATGCATCAGCTTGATAAGGAGATGACTTAGCAGGATGCTTTTGGAACGTGAGCTCTGGTTTGGGCTGTCCCTCTGCTTTCACAACAGCCAAGATTTGTGGCTGCCTTAGAAGAACTACATTATAAGGTTATTTCTATATGAGGGCAGCAACATAAGATCACAGGAGTCAATTCCATACACGAATGCAAGAAAGCACCAGAACCAGCTTTGAGGGTAATTTAGGAGTAAAAGAGATCTGATAAGGATTACTGAAGAGAGAAAGAGACCATGATGTGAGACACAGATGAGAAAGAAAAAGAGATGTATCTAAACAGACAGAATCGTATGATGTGTGAAAGGAACAAGAGTAAGATACTAGTGGATTTTTTGAGAATAAAAGACCTGGATAAATTTGCAGAGAAGGAGACTTGAAACTGCTGAATGGAGTGTGAATGCTGGAGTGTCATGTGCTTTACTTCACCAATGGAGTATTGACTCTAAGGAATGCACTGACCACGGTTACTGTGTCCTATCCACCCTTGTGGATTTCAACCAATTCCTGAGTAATGTTAGGGAGTCACATATTTCAGCTGTAGCCAATACTTTCTGCTGAATCTGTCTCTCATAATGATGTCTCAGCTGGACTGGGCCTCATTCTTCTGTCAGTGATAGGAGCAAATCCAATCGAAGAAAATTGGAGCCAATTGGTGTTTCCATTATGCAGTGGCAGGAGAATTGAACTCATTGTCACTAAGGATATATCAGTACTTCCTATTAATGTCAGTATTCAGTTTTATAACATTTTGTTAAAAGTTCCCTCGGGCTGTATTCACTACACAGATTTTCAGAGAAGGAAGACATTTTATATTGAGAGCTCATTTGGTTTATTGTTAGAGGATGCTTGTGTGCAGAACTTAAATGGATATTACTTTCAACAAGTGAAGACATTGCCTTCTTTATTGTAGCCACTGGTCTGCAAATGGAAAAAAATTTCATTGGATTGTTTTATAGGTTTCTCGACCAATTAAGTAAAAATTTTTTTTTTGCTAAGCTCAATACTTGGCAACAGAGTTATACTTTATGTTTTATGATGTATGACTTTTTAAATATTACATGTTCTGTATTAATTCACACTTCCATGTTTTTTTAGACAAGTACGTTTTGCCATTGGGTATGAACATACATCTTTTGCTAATATAAGTAAAGGTTAAAAGGACAATTTCAAGCATTATAATGGATTTTTGTTTGGTGTTTTTCCCTTTATTATTCTGAATGAATCTTTAACTGTATTAGCTAGTTTTATTTGTATAAGCTTGGAGACATTACTTTGCCACTTTTTTTTTTTTTTTTTTTTTTTTTTTGGAATATCTGTCTTGATTGCTGTCAGTGTTACTATTGCTTACACTGTTTATTTATGATGTCATTTTAGCTCAGGGCTAGTATGGTGTAATCGTTCTGCCTTAAGCATCATTTTTCCCTGTGGTATGAAGATGTACATAGAGGACAGTGCGAATTACAGATTGGAACTGTTGCTGACATTCTGTTTAGCAACAATAAAAATAAGCTTAGAAATGCTCTCATGGTGAACTCTTCCAGGTGTTATTCTCCTCTCAAAATTCCTGATGTAAATCAGGAGTAATACTTTTTTTTTCCAATTAAATATGGTGATTTTCGGTGAGGAGAATCTGTTGTTAAGAACAGCAGTCTATCCAGAAATTCAAAGGAATTGTACCATATTGTGAGTTGCACAAAAATATGATTGCTGGAAATGCTCTTTGTTGTCTGTGATTTTTACCCATGTTTGAATGTATTTGACATACTGAAGGGTCCTGTTCTTGGGAAACGCAAGTCCAGCCAAGGACATAGCGCACAAGTGAAATGAAGCACTGTTGTTTGTCTGTCTTTAAATATTGAGATAATAGGCTACAATGTCCGATAACACAATAGCAGTGGAATTTGAATGTTTCACGTATTTACATGTGAAAAACCATCAGTTCAGCTCTTTGTAGTTATATCCATGTAATTCTCCTTGTTTCCTGCTTGCGGCAAAAGTCACTCAGCTTTCAGAAGCTGATTCTTTACTTTCTGTGACACATTTCACTGTGTTTTGATGGCATTCCTTGGAAACAGAGATATTTGTTGCAAAGAATACAAAATTCCATTACAGATTATGAAACTGGGAGGAGAATCTGATAAATGAGGATGTTGCACTGTCATTCAGAGGGACCTCAATAGGCTGGAGAAATGAACCAACCTTGTGAAGTTCAACAGTGCTGAATGCAAATCTTGCACATGGGAAGAAATTCCCACCTTTCAGGCTGGGTCTTAGCAGCTGGAAGCCTTTGCGTTAAAAACTTGAAGTGATTTCTGGTGGACACCAAGTTGTCCATCAGCCAGTGATGTACTTTTATGGCTAAGAAGGCTGATGGTCTCCTGTGTAATGTTCAGTTGAGCATTGTTGACACATAGAAAGACATAATCCTTCCCTCCCTCTGTTAGACTTTTGGATATGTATCTGGAGTTCTGAGTTCAGTTCTGGACTCTCCACTACAGAAGTGAGTCCAGCAAAGAGCTGCAAGTATTATTGAGTCTAGAAAGTGTCGTGAAAAGTTGGATGAGCTGGGTTTGCTCAGCCTGGAAAAGAGAAGGCTGAAAAAGAGAGAGGAGAGGTGGGCTTATCAATGTGTATATAGTTGGTGGGGTTCAATGAAAATGATGGAGCTTCTCTTTTCAGTGGAGTGCACTGAAACAAGAGACAGCGATTACAAACTGAAATGCAGGAAAGCCCATGCAAACATTTAAGAACAAACAAACAATGCTACTTTTTTTTACTGTGAAGTTGATTAAAAATCAGAACAAGTTGCCTGGTGAGGTTGTGAAGTCTCCACTCTTTGAAATAATCAAAGCTTTAAAGTACATGACCCTGAGCAATCTGCTCTGGTTGACCCCACTTCGAGCTGACAGTATTGAACCAGATCATCACCAAAGGTTGCTGATGAATCAGTGATTATGTGAATCTCTCACCAGTTCCCGAGATCAATTTTGGACCTGGTTTTTACAAAATATCCCAGTGTAAGAATTACCTACGTACAGTGTAGATTTCAGTTCACTGTCCTAGGCAGTCAGAGTTACCCATATATGATAGACATAGTAACATTTTTGTATGAAATTATATAATCTTTTCCCCTCATATTCTTGCTGAGAGCTTTGCAGATTTCTTGGATGTCAACCTTTCACAAAAATATTATCTTATTCTTACACATCTTATGAACGTACTGTAGATGCTTTTACTTGGTGGCACCGTTGCAAGATGACTCTATTTACTTATAAATCCCATTTGAGGAATATGAGCCCTGTAACCTCTTCTGCTTGAATTTGTAGTCTCATTTACACCATTCTGTGATTATTTTTTCCCTTGCCATAGCGCTAGAATAACTTCACACACAAGTCTTTGTTCTACTTCTGCAGAGGTTTAAATTCCTCATTCTCACTTCCAACAGGTTTTGGTTGATCTGAAGCATTAAGTTATTAACGCATAACATATTTTTTTCTTCTTCTATTTAACTCTGTTTACTTGTAAGTTGTTTTTTGTTTGTTTGTGTGTTTGTTTTGTTTTTTGATGAGTGCTTATTGTAAATGTGTAGTTCTGCAGGTTTCTTTATTTTAATACTTTATTTGTGAATTTCTGATGTACAAAATGAAGCTGTTTGTTTAGTTTTGACCAAGCAGAGTCCAAATACAACATATTTTAATGCATTTCATTGAATACGCAGAATACTGAGAAGTAGATCTTTTTTTTTTCTTTTTTTTCTTTTTTTCAGTGCAAATATTTTTTTCTGATACATTTTTTAAGTTCACAAGCATTCTTCTTCCTAGACTTGTTTGTTAAAATATTAAAGTGGTAAACAAAAAAGTTTAAGCATAATAATTTTAAAATGTGAAATCATTTTTTTGTAGACACATTTGTTCATTGTTTGCTCAGTTCTAATTTGGACTCTCTACCGCTAAGAAGTGAGCTGGACCCCTAACTCATTTTAAACAAATTACTGAACAAATGCTAATGACTTTTGGTCATTATCAGCATGGGCTAAATTCATGCTGGTTTTCATCAGATGAAAGACTGTGTCACACTATGATTCCCTTGAGCCATGCAGTCCCTCAGCTATCAGCAGCACTTTAATTTTCTCTTAGAGACAGTATAATGTGAGCACTCAGCCTGGTTCACTCAGAAAATGTGGTAATTTTTCATACTTTCAAACACAGATGTTCTACCAAGTTTCGTCCAGAGAGGCTAAATCTACATTTTAAAGCAAGGACACCCTAGATGTTACTTTTGAAATAACATACAATGTAGCACAAAGAAATGAATGAATATAATTGTGTAACAAAAGTTATAAATCAGACCCAGGAGACAAGAATAACAAAATGAAAGTGAAAAAACACCTTTTAATTACAGTGGTGAAGCCTCTGAGATTGTGAAAATATTCATTTGTATAATTCTGGTTTATACAGCCATTACAGGGGAATCTGTTTACCACATTTCTTGAATATAATCTTGCAGATGTCAAAAAGATTTGTTACTTTTAATCTCAAAGATTAGATAATGTAATTGTCACAAATGCATTTTACCAGCAGAAATAATGATTCAACATCTTTAAAGAAAAAAATACTAAGAAATATTTTCTTTTAAAGGTCATTCTTAAGTCTACTTCTCCATTTTTTCATTATCAGAGCATCTTTATTTGTTAGATTTGGTTTATTATCAGTACACCAGATCTTAAAAGTGCATGTTTCTGGTCTCACAATTAAATTTGAAAATTTCCTGAAGAGTTGTGTGTTGTTACTATTTTTGTTTATCTGAAGCTAAACAGATGTATGCTAAGAATTGCCAGGCTGTTTGTATGACAGTTGTCAATGAAACAAAGCAGAGGTACACTGCCATTGGTCATTTCACCATTGCCTTATCACCTGTAGGATGAGCAGTGGGCACAGTGGTTGCAGAAAGCAAGCTGCAGGTTTTTTTTCTTGAATAAATGGAGACGTTAAGTAAAACCATAGGGAACAAACCTGAAATAAGAATGTTTTGGATCTTGAATAGGCCTGCAGATAACGAATATGCCTACCAGCTTAGGGAGTTGTGTTTAAATATTATGAATTTTACTGATTGATGTAGACAGGCTTAATAAGGAAATTTGGCCCTTTAAGTTCATGTTTGGTCTCCTCCCTATCCTACATAAAGTCACTGCTAAGCTTGTCGTAATTCTTTGTAGATTCAGCTCTGAAATGTTTCCAGCACATAGAAAAAGATTATTCTCTTCTTCCTCATGTGTGACTTTCCCTGAGAAAAACATTTAATGTATTTGCTCTTCTTTCAAGTAGATTTTATCTTGCCCTATATAGAAATACCTTGAGACATCAGCAAAGGATATCAATGCACTATATAACAAGAACATATCAGTTTAATATTGTGCTTGTGAATATATGATACTTGAGAACTAGTAGATCTGATTCAGTTTCTCAAAAGAAAATGATTCAAGGTAGTGGGCCATGATACATTCTCTGCAGAAATAGCAGAAGATGAGGGGAATGTATGGATTGCCATTTAACTCCTGAGATCCTTTGCTCAGTAAGTTTAGTCTGCATGCTCTCCATAAAGGCTGGAGAGTGCAGTGGAAGCTGATGTTTCATGCAACTTGGAGAACCCAGTGGTCTTCACTTTACAATCTTTCATTTCCTCTACGTGTCCCTCGTGACACTGCAGATACTTTCTTCAGAAACATCATGCCTTTCTCTGGCTAACGTGGTCATCGCAGCATCCCTGAGTATTTAGTCCAAGCCAGAGACCCTTTAACTGCAGAGAGACATTATATGAAGCTTTACCAGGCTCACTCTATTTTCTATAAGTACAAAAAACATAATTAACATCTGATGGATATGTAGAGAAGCATGCAATGGAATAAGATGTTTAGCAGTGTCTTAAGGCTAGAATCATGTACAAGTTATAGTGGTACTTTGGCACTAATGAAACACATAGAAACTTATGTGTGGTTTTGGGGTAAGACTGGATTGGTTTTAAGGAAAAACCTAAAGATTAAGGGAAATCTGGAGGGTGAAATTAATCATGATGGATGCCATGTTGGGTGAATATATGTAACATATGTAGTTATTCTCCTCTTTTACTCCCTGTACTTTACTGAAGCGTGTAGGTAAAGATGAAATTACATCTAATTTTTTTAAAAACAAAGATGATGGAATGTAAAGGTCTCTATTACTTATGGTAATTCTTTTGTGATTGATTTTTCAAAATTGTTTTAGAATAATTTTTGGCTGCAGATACATGTAATAACTGACGAAAAATATCAGAGAATTTGGTTAGACAATAAATAGATATATTATCACTGAATGTAGATGGTGAAGTAAGAAGGATCAGACATCTCTGCTAAGACTTTTACTCCACCAAAGTCACTGCTGTAACTTCATTGACTTCACCAAGACAGTACTCTGCATCTGCTGTATTTGCTATTCAATTATGCAAAGTCCATCACACATAAAAGGTGTCTGCTAATTAAAAATATTAAAACATTAATGGGTTTTAGATCTCCTTTAAGAAAAATAAAATTGAAATACGTTACGGATTCGTTTTGCTTTGTGAGAGTACTGTCCTTTTCAGTTTTAATATTAGATTTTTCAGTTTGCTTCCAAAAACATTAAAAAAAAATACATAAAAAAGAAACAAATAAAACTATTGAGCTATCTGACAGTGTACTTTTTAGTACAGAAAGTATGATTATATGTTCTTTAGTATCTGTTCTATTTTTCACTATTTGTATTCTTTTCTTGTCAGAAAATATAGAAAAATCTAGGTGTTTTTTAATTTTTTTTTTTTTTTAAAGTAAACTACATTATTTAAATGTATAAATTTGCTTAAGCCTCAATGGGTTACTCTGACTTTTAAGACTATTACTTTTCCAGGCAATAATGATACTGCAAAGATATTCCATTTGAGAAAATATTTAAATAAACTTTCTTCATCCAAAAATGAGATGCAGCATATTTACATTTTTATTTGATGAAGTCTGTTCCTGCTATCTTTGTTCTTAATTTGGTCTCAAAAGAATTAGTAGTAAGAGGAAAAATAGTCTGTAAATATGTATGAAATCAAATTTAGAGGGTAGGCTAAAAGGTATTGACTGCCAGCAGTGCTAAACGGCAGGAGGCAAAATTTCCTTCATAGTTTTCTTCTTGGCTGGAAACACATTGCCTTCCATCTAGATTATTTAATCCTCAAAATGCGCATCAAAGCTTCTCATCAGGAGGTGTATGTCTTTATAGGCAGTTGAATGTCAAAGATCTAGCTTAAAGATTTTTGAAAAATGTAAAACATAATAGATACCAGATAATAACACAGCAGTGAAGTTTCTGTACTATTCCTTCCAGCAAAGTACAACTGTCACATGTTGTGGCTAATCTTTGTGGCAAAAGGAAGAGCAAATTTTCTACGTGTGAATTTGTGACATCTATCCAACAGATAGAAATAAAATGATTGAGGCATGTTACTAAATTAATATTAGTTTTCTAACTGTACCCCTCTCTCTTCATATGTGTGGCTTGCAAGAACAATAGGTTATGAGTTATCTCACTCTTCCAGCCCAATTAGACAGTGGAAAAACATATGTAAAATATGTATGAGACACTTTCCTCTTATATTATATATTCTTAACAGGATGCAGACTTCAGCACTGTCCCTCTTTCCAGAACTAATTTAATTCAATTTTTGGAGAGAGCTGATTACTTGTAATGATTGCATCAGTTCTCATGAATGAGTATCTCATTCTTAGCAATGATCTTTAAAATCTTCTAAACTTTTTTTTTTTTTTTTGTAGTTCTGAATTAGAATTTTTCCCTGACATCAATATGTAAGATAGTCAATATAAGAAGATTGAAGAATTGTAGGAGCAGAAGGATGTGTTTTGCTTTTTCTTGCCACAGGACTAGGACACTGCAAGAGCCAAAACAGAAGCAGAAGAAATAAAAGCCAGTGACAGTTTTAAAAGAAAAATCTTTATTCTACAATTTCTTGTTCTTTTTTTTTTTTTTTTTTTAATTAAAATCTTCATTTTTTCATATTTGTTTAAATATTGGTGATACAGTATTTCCTATAGGTGGCTCAGCTGTGACACAGAAATAAGTTATCTGTCCTGAATTTTCAAGCAGTTCATTTCACATCTTATTTTTTAAAAACCCTGAGTCTTGTTCTCATCTCTATCCCTGGCCTTCCCTTTCTTTTTTCTCCTTATCCTCTTCTTGTAGCACCTTTTCCTTGCCAACAATCTTCTCTACTGGTCTAAAAGCTCTCTTTCCCTTTCTGCTACCTGGAATTTCTACTTTATCACCTGTCTGTCTTTCCAGATGTCACCATCCTTTTCCATAGCTTTCCATTTCAAGGATTGTTTTATGGCAGCAAGAATATTTTCCTCTGTGAAGATATTCATTCACCGTGCCCTTAGCTTCTCTCCCCTTCTATCATGTTTTAATTAATACTCACTTATTAACTGTCTTACGTCAAACACATTTTCTATTTCTGTCTAAGCAAGATATTGCTTGCCTTTGTAGCTTATCAGGATTTGACTGGCCTTTCAGTGACTGTAGGGTTCTAGTGATATTTCTAAGAGAAAGTTAAAATAATTCAGAGTAAGAGGTTTAACACTCAAAGGCCCTCCCCTTTCTTTGCCCCAATTGCTTTCAGTGTGATTCAAAACTGGGGAGCAGCTGTGTAGCCCCCACTCATTAAATAGCTGCTTCATGCCTTTTGTTACTGTGTCCTACTTCTACAACCAAGAAACAGTAATTTGGGAAATTAAGAGGACTTGAAAGCATATCTTCACTCTATTTCAGTTTTGCATTTCTCTTCCTCTTTGTTTTCACTTGTTCTTTGACAACACCTATTAGCATGCCATGCACCATTTCAAGAACATGACAGTAATATTCTGATTGTTACATATTTTTGTTTCCTCTGTGCGGCTTATAAGTTTTGGGTTGAACAGCAGTCAGCTTTCCTTGTGTTTGTTCTCTCTTTTATTTGGGTGCAGAGAATGATCCTGTTTCAGTTGGTAAGAGAGGTAAAACATCGATGACTAATACATACAGACAGAAGTGTGGGCAAGAGTGCAGAATAGTTGAACATCACCCTCTGTACACAGCCTTTGACTTGAATGTGAGAAATGCTCATTAAAGTCAAAGAATGACTTAATGCAACATGTGGCCTTTCACTTCTAATTGAAAACTGATCTTATGAGATGCAAAGAAGCCACAAATTCTGTTTAATTCACTGGTTGATTTAAGATCTCATTGCATCTTAAGATGTGCTCAGTACTACTGTGGGTTAGAGTATAATAGGATATTATTTATTGTCAAGCTAGTGCAATAAGTGTATAAAATCAACATCAGTGCCCAATGAACTCGACACTTATGAAATAGTAATTTATCCTGCATGTAATCCTACCCTAGTTATTTGCAATATAAGGCAGGTATTATATTAAAGAAGTGCATCACAGAAGGCATTATCTAATTAATTATGTACTTTTACTCCATCTAAATAACGAGGAATAAATGTCTGTCACCTTGAGGCATAAATTTTCTTTCTTTTAGTGTTTTTTATTTTTAGTGGTTTCTCATTTGACTTAAAAACACTTTTTTGCCATTTCTGTTTTATAATTTAAAATATCTCAGCAAAGCTACAGGAAAAGATACAGTTGACAATAAATTTAATGGGTAAATTTAGTTGCCTTATTTTGGTTTTGGATTTCTGCACCCTAAAAATAGAAAAAAGAACTTATGGCAGAGAAGATATTTGGTAATTTTAAGATTATATTTCTATGAATAACATTTTTATTAAATAATGTTTTGACTCGGTTTCTTTTCTAAACACAATGTCTCAGTTTCATTTTAAGAACTAAAGACTTGCAAAAGGATGAATGTTTTTCATTCTTCAGTGATTTTAATATGTAAAAATCAATCCATTACTTAAAATGGTAATACATATATGCTGAACCAAAAACATGGCAAACAAGCTAAATAAACAAGTTGATTATATTAAGCACAGTAAGCATCTTTTTCCTGCATGTCTCAAGACTTTGCTTCGGAGTTTAAGTATGTGTTTCTGGTTTCTGTAGCACTGTATGGTGCTTGAAGTCCATAGTACGTCTAATTTAGATTTTAGGGAGGTTTGGGGAAGAGAAAAAGAAAATTATTTCTAGTTTGTTTCAATATAAATGTTAAAGGTGTTTCACTGTCCCATTGTCAAGACCAGTCTGGACACTTTTCTGTGTGATCCATTGTAGGAAACCTGATCTAGCAGGAGTTTAGACTTGATGATCTCCAGAGGTCCCTTCCAACCCCTATGATTCTTTGATTCTGTGACTGTAAATTTTTTTGGTTAATCTAAATTTTCATCTAAGGTGTCAGCATTTCCCTCTGTGTATGGTATGTAAAACTCTTCTGTGATAGAAATTCTTTAGTCCCAGGATTTCCCTTCACAGAGTTTTCTAAAGGCCTCTCTCAACACTCACAAATACCAACATATATGGGCCGCAAACAAAAAAGAGGAAGGAGCACAATGCCATTGTGTCTATGTCAATAGTTAAAGTCACAGTCTCAAAGTCTGGAGTAGTCTGTAAGATTCAGTTCAGGTACCAAGTGCCTGAAAGAGGTCCAGACCATATAATCCCATGGGTTTTGGGCTTAGTAGGACATGCCTCCATTGCCACCATGCAACCTTCTCCTCCTTTTTTTCCATATTTCCTTTGATAGTCTAAGTTTCAGGTATACCCCATGCATGTGAGTGTAAAAAGTGGAAGCAAGGAGATGAGATCAATGAATAGGTGAATCAGCCAAACAAACAAAAACCACAAAACCTCCACAAACATGCATTACACACTTCTTCCATGTGAGGCTGGTGGCTGTAGTGCTGTTGGATTTGAAGGGCAATTTTTGCTCAAGAGATTGCACAGGTTGGAATGAGCAAGGAAACTTAATTACTTTCTAATTACAGGAAACCTCATACAGAACAGCCTGGCAAGGTGTTACATTTTCAAATATCTAGGAAAAAAAATCATCTCTCTTAGGTCTGGTGTGTTATACTTTTCAGGAACAATAAACTCATCAGGCTTCCCCTCACCACTTTACCAGGGGAGGGGAACAGACAATGTGAGAATTATATGAGAGACCAGCTAACAGTTACTTTGTTGAAATAAGTTGTTGGAGCAAATTTTGATGTAAATGAATGGCTGCACCTACCAACAATAAAACATTACATAATTAAATTTATTTAATTGTGCACTTGCAAATATCTGTCTACAGTTCTGAACAGAAATCTTGTTTCTTGTATTTATGTTATCATCTTTTTTGGAAATATGTAATTTCTTAGTCATAAAAGTCATTTGTTTAGAAAAAACTCTTTTTATCCTGCTCACTAAGTTCTATACCACTAATAAGAATAAATTTAGAGATTAATCAGAATAAATTTAGAACTTACAGAAGTTCATGATAGCTTTTTTTTTCTGTGAAAAATAGTTATCAAGTTACGAAGTGCAAAACCTTGAAACAATGGAAAGGAAGAGAGTTTTCTGCAAACTGATGTTGATTCCAGTGGACCCCTGCATTTTATTATTTATTTACTTAGTGGTTCCATCTTGTGTGAGCAGATTTTATAACAATTCTGTTTATTCTGGAGAGAGAAACTTGATGTCAGGTCATCTCTGGTCAGCAGAGATTTGTCAGGAGACAAATCAGGTTAGCAGAGTTTGTCAGGAGAGATTTCAACAATGAAGGCATCTGTAATTCATCAGAATATATGTTGAGCTTTTCTGATAAAAGAGGTGTCTATCAAGAAAAATCTAGAGTTTTCCTTGATTTCCCCTAGGAACAAGTAACCTAGTTCCCTTAGGTTAGTTCCCAAAAACCTTCTGTGCATAGCAGAGAGATGGCTTCTCTAGATTCTGGCTATCTGTAACACACAGCAACATGAGTTTGCCTATTTCTTCCCATGTGTGAAACAGATTGAGTGACATCCATTAATGAAGTTCATACTGAGGCTTGAACAGACAGCTCACTGTGACAAAAGGAAATTTCTAAAATAAAAATTCACAAATACTATAATTGATTGGGAATCTATCTTTACAAGCAGTTTAACACCAATAGTCTGTGAACCCATGTGGGGAGGTGAAGAATAACACCTAGATACCTAGAAGATCATAACTGTGCATATAAACAAACAATCCAGTTGCTTAAGGGTTATAGAAATTTAAATGCAAATAGTGCTTGGTAATGATACCCTGGAGACTGACATTGTAGTCATTTTCTGGAGGATGCAGCATTGTAAACTTAGTTTTTGCTGCTGGTTTCCTTAGAAACTGGAACAAGCTATTGTTCAGGACACAAAATAATATCCTGTTTCAGTGACTGAGGATCTTGAACTAAAAAGTACTTGATTTTGCATGAGACACTGGATTGTCATGTACCCTTTCTAGGAAATACTATAGAATAAAACATATATAAGATTAAATGGTTTAAAACCTGCCATTTTAATTGTAGTGATCTCCCTGTGTAAGTCCTAAAACTGTTGAAACATCAGTTTTAAAGGGGTCATTTCAATAGCAGTGCTTAAGAATTTTAAATGCTTTACTAATCACATCTAATCACTGTCTAAACACATCCAGTATTTTATTCTTTATCAAGTAATAAATTTTAATGTGTACCTTTACTATGAAAGGATGCATTTAATGTATTTAGAAAGTGAATGTGTATAAAGCACATCACAGATTAATGAAAAATTTTGCTTGAAATATGTGATAAATACAGATTAAGAGCTACAGAGAAATGCAAATATGCCTACAGGGAGGACATTAAGGTCAATTCAAGATTTTGTTCATAAGAAGGTACCACATTTCTAAGAATATTTAGCAAAGTTGTAATACAGGTGGACACTTTTGCCCTTATTTAGGTGTGTATTTGAATATTCAAAAATTCAATATGGATTTGTAGAACATTTCAAAATTTGAATACTCAAATCAAATGGACCTTGGGTTGTATTTACATGACCTTAATCTGGACAACTGAAAGACTACATTTTCTAGTAGAATTTCAAAGTGAAGCCTACTTTATACTCCTCCAGATGGCAAATTTTAGCAACTACCTTTATTGACTACATGGAGAATCTTTGAGATTAGACTTGATTTTTGACTTTGTTACATAAATGTGTTTCTTACCTTGTGTTCCTTTGTCTTTGGTACTTCAAACTTGTTCATCATGGATAAAAATACGTTTCAGGTTGTAGGTCAGTTAGTCACTAATATGTATTTAAAAGATCTTTGAGCAAAGAATGCATCAGCTCAAATCTAGGTGAATGAAAAATAGCCACTTCCACTCCCAGGAATCAGTCAGGAACATAAGGTGCTCTAAAACCGTGTATGAGAGAAATACAAGTCACCTAAGTCAGTTTTAACAGCATAATATCTCACACTTTCCAGAGAGGAGCATGGGAATGTGGCTGTAACAGACCTGCTGCTTGCTGTGATATTATTACCACAGATGCTATTATAAATTTCCCTATATTATGATGGTTTTGACAATAAACTCTGCTTTGATGTAATGTAACTGGTGATTTCATTTGCTACATTAGAAGTTTCCTCGTCACTGTACAGTGTAGATGGGGAATCCAATACATACAAAGATCTACAAAAACAAAAACAACAACAACAAAAAGAAAAAATGAAATAGCATGAAATTATTTTTTTTCTTTTTGAGTTTTCTTCTGTGAAAAGGTTAGTATTTTGAGTTGAGAGGCTCTAGCTTTTGTCTAGCTTTTTATTTCTACATTAACTTATTTCTTTAAAAATATGAACACTCACTTTTTGAAAACTGTCACTGTTTCTGGGCTCACATCCAGAAAACAAGTTGTTGCGTTGTTTTGTTTTGTTTTTAATATTATTTTTAATAATAAATACCTTGTGCATTCATTCTATCATTTTACGAATCCTATCAGAGATATTACTAGTGAGCGTACACCTCTTCCTAGTTGACCTTAAGAGAAATTTGTTAAAAGGTTGCCTTTTTTTATATATATATATATTGAGAGAATAATACATTTCTGTTTTGTTCTTGATAAAACAGATAAAAGACAGTTATTATTGGCAAAATGAAATTCCATGCTTCATATAAATCTGTTTATCTTTGTGTTTTTGTAGAATCATTATTTTATGGATCTTAAATACAGAAGAAAGATTATTCACAATTCTTTCTGCAAAATATGATTTATAAAATGCACTTCCCTACATTTTCTTTTAATATATTAGAATTTATCTTCTGTATATGTGAACACGCTTTCATGTCAGCTTGGAACAGTTTTTCTTTTCCCCTATCTCCACCCTACCATATGTTGCTTTCATTTTTTGTTTTTTGTTTTTTTTTTTCTTTTTTTTTTTTTTTTCTTTTTAAATCTCAAATGTTCTCTACACCTGAAAGTTTTTTGTCCAGCAGTTTCTTACACAGATGTTGCAGCAGAATCAATAAGCTAAAACCACACTATTTTACACTTAGACACTGTTTGGGTATTAATGTTGTTGGAAATATCCAAATAATTTTGTCAGGACGGAATCTCTGATAAAAGCAGATTTTATTCGCGATTGCAATAGCGGGTGTCCCGCAAGCAGGAGCGCGCCTATGGACACTACATGACAGTGTTTATACCGTTTTCCCTTTACTCATCCCCCTGCCCTGTTTCCCCATTGGCTGGGTACTCCAGATTCACAATCTTATCAGAAGGTTTACACTTGTTAATTTATTTGTTATCTGGTGTCAGTCCTGTCGTCTCCAAGATGTCTCAATACTCTTCTTGTTCATATTGATATGGTGATTTTTCTTCAGAATCTTTGTTAAACAAAGAGTGCAGAGGGGAAGTGCCCGATCTTCCTCAGTACCTTCTTCAAGCACTCCCTGAGACATGTAACGAATTGTCTTTTAATTTGCGCAGGATACTCTTGCAAAGTGTGTGACATATATTTTCAATGCTGGCTATACATAAGTTGTTACTAGCTTATATATATGTATATATATATCCTTTAATTCTCTATTCTTATAATTTACTCCATCTACCTAATCTCTATAGATATGCATATATATATATACACATATTACTTTACTTATATACTGAGTATGTGTTGTTGGGAAAGATTTATCTAGGGAATTAGCAATGAAAACTTACCAGAGAACCCCAATAAAGTAGAAATGATGTACGGAATCAAACTCTGTAACCCAAGTAAGATTACAAAGCAGGTATGGTTTATTCAGTGCTGCGCAGACACCGGGTGCA
>JAOWBP010004015.1:13658840-13707881 GCA_028571105.1 Tragopan temminckii
AAATGGTAGCAGAAGCCATGAAATTAACAAAATTCTTATTTTGTTCTGATGCAGAAACAACATTCAATTCCCACAATGCTGTGGCAAAGGAAAATTAGAACATTCATGAATTCAAATATTTTTCACATCAATTGTGTAAATATAATGATTAACGTTGAGCTACGCTCACTATTCAGGACATGCAATGTACCATTTTTCTAGTTACACTTACCAGCGTGGGAAGATTAAACTATTTATATTTATGCAGTACTGCTTTATAGCATTAACCAGGAAACTCAGTTTTGCAATGTTGAATGCAAGAATCTAGAATAACCTGAAGAATTTGTTTACAGCAGCAGCAGCTTGTGGTAGTCTTGAGTAGGAATGGCAAACTCAACTCATTCTGAATCAGCAGTCATTTTAGCTGCCTCTCTCATCTGTAATTTCACTGTTGATTGGGTGACTTAAAACACAAGCAAAAATGCTGCTTAATGTTATGGCTTTATCTACAACTCTGCAAGTAGACAAAAAAAAAAAAAAGCCAGAAAAAAAAGAAAACTACAAAAAAAAAACTAACTGGCAAGCAGGGTTTTGTTTTCAGTTATTCATGTTTTATTAAAATAAACAAGTAGTTTGCAAGAGGTGGAACTAATGAAACCTGGTGTGCTGTAGCTCTGCTTCTAGCGACAGGATTCTGTGAAGAATAATAAGGTGCAAGCTCAAACTGAAGATTTCCCTGAAATTAGGACCTGCGTGCCCTGGAATCTCCAGTGCCTATGAAGAGATGAGCTCATATTGCAGTCTTTCCCAGAGCAGGCACCCTAATTGTTGTGGATTTCATTTCCTTATTTATTTGTTTATTTAAGAGCAGCCTACTCGCACTGCACTTAGAGGAGCTCAGTATCTATATTGATACGACAGATTTTGTAGAAATAGGAAAACAGACTGAGAAGTTACTGGGGCGGGAAAACGGAGTGAACAGGGGAGAGCACTCCTTTGCATTTGCATGGTTGTGAAACGATGTGCGTATTGTGATGAAGTGAGATGGTGTTTCCTTGGGTCAATAGGTCTTTGTAGGATAACCATTCCAGAGATATCAGAGTTGGGATTGTCCGTCTTTGACTTTCTTTAAATGGTCACTGAATACTGGAGTTGAAGGGAAGGCTGGTGATTTTAAATGGGCTGTAATCGCTGCCAGCCAGTTGGAGGATTGCTCCACTTTGTCATTCCTATTGCTATGTACTAGCAGACACTGGCACTGTTTGTCTCCCATGCTATTTAGAATAAAGCTTTGAGAAATTTCTCATTAAGAAAGGAGCCCTGCTATCCCCAGTGCCATTCATTTGTTGTGTGCTGGCTGTGCCAGGGGGTTGTGAGTGTGGAGAGATGTTCCAGCAGAGCTTGGTGAGAATGCCTGTTTGATTTGATAGTTAAGACTACTAAATATTTATCTTGTTGCTTATTCTAGATCCTGATATTTACTATACACAAAAGCAGTATTTTCTGTAAAAACCGAAACAGCTTGTACGTGACTTTTTATAGAAAGACAGTTAAACTCAATGTACTTTACTACCTGTTGTTTTTTTTTTTTTTTCTCAGCAAACAGATTCAGATGGGAGGAAAAAAATCTAAGACAGAAGATGAACATAAAGTAAAAATGTGATATGTATTTGGATCCAGCTATTTGCTGCAATACTGCTTCACTTGTTTAAGGGGGAAGGGTTCTTTGTTTCTGTGGTTGTTGGTTTTTTTTGTTTTGTTTAGGTTTAGTTTTTTTTAGGCATTTTATGTTTAGAAAGCTGCCAAAGCCACATTCTGACTTTCTTATTTGTTTCAAGTTTGCCTTCATGCTAAAAGCAGTCTCAGTGTTTTTGGCACCATGAATTCACCAACTGAATATTCAGAGAAATTAGTGCAAAGACAAAGAAGAAAGGGAAGGAAAGCCAGAATGATAACAATATATCCAAATTATATAAAAAATAATATAACCAGACCATCAAAGTGCTTAAAAGCCTACAAAATGTAAAAAACAAAGCATTAGGTTTGTATACTTTGGCCTATACTTTAGGACAAGGGCTGAACTTGCAGTCATTGTACACTGAACAGATTTTCACATATTTTGATCATATGTTTCTTCATATATTTTTGCACATATATTGTTCCCTTGTAATTCACAGTCATTGTCTTCTTTTTTGTTTTTTTTTGTTTTGTTTTGTTTTGTTTTGTTTGTTTGTTCGTTTTGTTTTGCTTTGTTTTGTTTTTCCTTGTATCTAGATGGCAAGTTGTTTGGATTTTGGACTTCCTGAAGTTAAAACATAAGGGCCCATTTAAAAAAAAAACCTATGCTAAGATTTTCATTCAATTCTTATATTTTAAATAGAGATGCTATTTAGCTGGTACAACCCTGTATTCTGCTTTTATAAGGTGCCCCATCAGAGGGTTACAACATCCAATAAAATGCTCCTGCATAACACCAAGTCCTCTCCAGTGTTCATACATTTCTTCTGATGTGTGGCCGTGGACATTTTGTTTTTTACTGTGTCTGCATCCTGTACTCTACTTATTGAGAAAATATTGTTTGAAATTTGCAAATGAGTGTACTGTTAATCCTAAAAAGTGCTCTGAAAACTTAATGGAATGACTAAATGACTATAAAATTTATGATTCTCTATCTGAAAAACTTTAGCCATGTCAATACTTGCAAAGAATAATATGATCGAAGAAATAGGTGGCTTGTAACAACCCATCTTGTGTTTTCTCTATTTCTCTATTCCCCACATAAGCAAGTCCTGTAAATCTCAGCAGATTTTAAACTGGAAATTCTTAATAATATGAGTGATTTCTAGTCAAGTCTTTTATATTGCTTGATGGTGTAGAATAGCTGCTGGAAGAAGAAACTTGATAATGAGTAAGGTATTAAATTGTGAGAGTTTTATAGGATGATATCATTCTCTTGAATGGTGGAAGTCACTGTGAATCAGAAGCTTCTATTCATGATAAAGGGGGACTGGCAAACCTTGTCTGTCTTTCCCAGACAAGATAGTTTTAGAAATGAATTACAGTGCATCAGCTGGTTTTGGTGAATAACGTTTTTAAAGTGTTTTTAAAGTAGTTTCAATAGGGCCTACATTTTCAGAAAACATTTTGTATAAAATGATATAATATGAGGTGAAAAGAATGTTCCTTTTTTCATGTTTTAACTATGGCATATGTGCAGAACAGAGTTCAGGTTGCACTTAACCATTAACAGAAGTTTGGTTTTGGTTACATTTATTAAAAGCTTCTTGCAGGGCTCTCTCTTCTTGAAGGAGTTAACGTATCAAGGCCTTAAACAGTGCTTTAAAGACATTTTTGTCCACTAATTTTGTTTAGTTAAAAGATTTCTTGCCAGAACAGAGCATTTCAGTAGCAGGCCTACACTGCTACTGGGAAACTGTATTAAGCCTTCTGCATGAGTATGGAGAGTTTGACTCAGGCTGCAGAAAACTATCTGCTTTCTTTGTTATGTCCTGGAATGCTTTTCTAATTAAGCCTGCAGGGTTCTTTTCTTGTAGGAGGTAAGATAGAAGGTTCAGAGAATTTGTAAACATGCATCATCTTCAATTCTGATTCCTATTGGCTTTAGATATTTTAACACCTCCTGTAATATTTTAATGCAGACTCTTTTCCCCTGAAGTTATATACTGTTTTCAATATGGCTTTTTATTACTTGCTTTCATAGATCTATTCTGCACAAATGAAAAAGAGAAGTAGCTTCAAATATATCTCCAAGTTACTAACTATATCTTCTGATGTAGTGCTGGTATGATGATTTCTTTTTTGGCCCCAGGGCTATACTGCTTTCCTCAGCTCCCAGTTTTTCCCCATTGTTACTATATAATACTATGCAGTTCTGCTATCTACCAAGCAGCTGCTATATAAGCTACATCTACCTCTACTGAAGTTTTATGCTCAGTCTGAAAAACAGCTTGTTTATGCATTTGTCATTGCATATGTTAAGTCTTCCCTAATCTTTCAAAGTCATTCACCTATGTAACTGTTGAGCAGGCTGTGGAAATGCAAATACATCCTTGCTGTCCCTAAGGTTTTCCTTAGCCTTCTGATAGACACTGCCTTTAATAGGCTATTCTTCCCAATTTCAGTACATTTTCTTGATTTCAATCCTTGCTTTTAGAGCTAGGCCTTCTCCCCTTCTTTTTCCGTAGTATCTGCAGCTCTGCTGTCCTGCAAAAAGTATCTCTTATGGCTGTTTCAGAAATGCTTCCTCTTACTCCTTTTAAAATACTGTAAAGTTTTACTGATTTTCCAATCAGGTAAATTTTCCTTATTTGTAACAGAGAGTCTCACATCTCTTGTTTTTCTTTCCTCTATATCTTCCTTTTTCAACAGCCTTGTTGGAACAAACCACTTACAGCAGATTATATTATCTTTCATTTCAACATAGTTTGTCTGCTTCACTTGGGCTTTCTCAGTCTGCATGAGACTGTCATAACACAAAGTGAAATCCTCTACATGCTCTGTAATAAATCAAGCTAATTTAACACCTCAAACTGACAGAACTTGAATTTCCTGCATCAGTTCCAGAAGAAAAGCCCAGATGAGATTAGGTTAAGTAGCCACTTGCTAGCAGGAAGACTGATGCAAATCCAAACCTAAAAAAGGTGAGGTCTGCTCAACAGGGGACAAGCGATGTCCTCTGTCTCAGTCATGACACACCATCTATCTTATGGAAAACCAGTACTCCTTATTCTTAAGCTGCAAGTTCAGTATGATTTGACCATTTTGGATATTCTATTCTTTTTTTCAAGACAATTTCTAATTTCCTAGATAGTTTTCAAAATGAGATTTTTATTTATTCATTTTTAATGACAAAGTAGGGAAAAACATTTGATTTTGATGGCTGTGGTTGCTATGTATGTGTAGCCATCCATTCACTTGGTTGTAGTACCCAAGATTAAATTTCATGGGGGATTTTAAATTTTCAGTCATGTGCAACATTTTATATTTGGAATGTATAATATATATAATTATGTAATATATGCATAATATTATATTTCCATATATAATATATAAGGAAAAGACTTGCCATTTTCTTTGTGTCTTTTAATTCTGTTCAGCTAAAATTTGCAACCCTGTAAGATGGCTGACATAAAAGGGTGAAATCTCAATGAGGTGAACAGGGAATTATATGAATAACTCCTAATATTAATAATGGGAGTTGTGTTCATTTTTACTCTGTACTCTTGAAAATTGTATCCCTGAAGAAGTTGACAACAAATATGCTTTCCCTGTTTAAGTTGCAAAGCACACTAACATCAAGGTCACTTGCTCCATTTGACGGAAATAAAAAAGCACCATATAAAATACGGATAGAGTGTCAATCAAAACTGGTTTTTACAGTATATGCTATGGTAATATGAGTCATATTGCTTTTTTATTTTTAAACACAACTAGATATGGTAGTTTGGCAGCACTGTTTCTACAAAGGCAGTGCCTTCAAACTCTTTCATAGCAAGACTGGAAATCCTGCCAGATTAAAAAAAAAAAAAAAAAAAAAAAAAAAAAAAAAAAAATAAAAAAAAAAAAAAAGAAGAATGTTATGTTATTGAAAACCTTTCTTTCCTTATAGGCCCGTTTTGACAGGAAATCTTTGAGAGGCAGCAGCAATGAAGTGCCCAGAGATTTCATCTGTCTTCTTTTGCTTCAGGAAATGCTGAGCACAGGCTCCCCTATTAGGCAAAATACATGAAGTAGCAAATCCCCTTAACAATCATCTACAGTCTACTCTTAGGTTGACAGCTTTCTGTGTCCTAGTCTGTCAAACAAGACCTGTTACTGGGACTGTGTTAGTGGGACCAATGTGAAGTTTACGACAGTACTTTGAGGGGAAAAAGAATACATATTGTCAGTGTTTACAAGTTATTTAATCCAATCAGTTTTGTATGGACTTAATCAGAATAAAATTTATTGTACTTGATAGGTGCTAGTTCACAGTGACTTTTCTTGTGCTCCATAGCTCTACCATAAAAATCCATTTTGAAAGTATTGTCTCTCACTGGGTGAGTCAAATTCAGCAATTAAGAGCTACTGTATTTTAACACTCAATAGTATTTTTGTTTGTTTTTGTTAGATGCCAAATCTAAAATTTAAATAGTATTTCAAGAATGAAAATGACAGCTTGCAGTAATTCTGCAGGTGTCCAAACAGATGTACCTCCAGAAATAATTGGACAAAATATGTACAGATTGCAAGAAATGTGAAAAAATTGTTATTAAATTTTCATGAAGAGATACTCAATGTGTATGTTTGGACACTTTTGCTACTGTAAAACTATTAGTTACAAAAAAATACTTTTGTACATTTACAGAAAACGAATGTAAATTAAATTGTAAACTGGATTTAAGCCCTCCTAAAATCTTGTCTTTGAACACAGAGTACGAAAATTGAAAAGTAATAAGGACGAGTAGGTGAGAAAGTTCAAAATACAAATTCTACCCTATTATTTAGCACAGTGGATTCACTGAATTTGCTTTTTATGATTTCTACTGAGATGAGTGAAAAGAGAATGGGAAACAGAGTATCTGTATTTATTTCCAATCAGCTGTATAACTTTCAGTGATTATGGACATAAAGATGGGACAGAAAGCAGGTTTTTGAAGTTTTTCTTGCTTGAAATGGGCATGATGTATATGCCTTTGCAGCTCCTAAAGAAGATGCCTTCTAGGAGTAAACTTAGATGTTAAACATCCTGCCCCTCTTTTCATCTTATAGTTCATTTCAGAAGTTGACTTCATTTCAGAAGTTTACTCAATGAAAGGTGAATGCCACAGATTGTGGAATGCTGGCCAGTGAGTTAGTAAAGGCTAGCAAACAACAAAGCTAAAAATAGAACAAAATAAGGCAGGTATCTTCCTACATTTCCTAAATGGTTAAATCTCTATTGTTTAAAATAAACAAGCTGCCCTGAATATAAGGATTGGAAATTAGGACTTCTACTCACCATTAAAATATAACTCCTTTTCTTCACCTGTTCAAATTTAAAATCCCACTCAGCTGAATTAAATGAGGAGTTTGCTACTGTCCACGGAGGTCACTGAAGCCATGCATACAGTAGAGGGATTCGCTCAGTGGAGTAGCAAAATTTCAGCATGATTTCAGAAGCTTTGGAAGAACTGCTGGCTATTCAAGTGAGGGCCTTCCCTCACTAGGGAGGGAAGGGAGAGCACTATATTTCTCCTTTATCTTTCTTTTCCTTCCTCACTTGGATTATAGGTAGTACAGATTTGTTAGTCATTTGGTTTTACTCCAGCCCATTTCTTACAGCATATCTCTTGGATTATTATTATTTTTTTAAGTCCCTGTTATCTTAAACTATGGGACATCTGACATAGTGCTTGGCAGATGACTCCGCAATTTAATTAGCGCCAGCTTCAATCCTTTTTTTTTTTTTTTTTTTTTTTTGATGCCATGAGGTGTTTTTGTTTTGTTTTGTTGAAATTTCACTTATTTAAGACTCAAAATCAGAAACAATCTCTCTTCCTACTTTTATTACTATTAGTTTGTTAATATGTTAATCTTTTAGGCATCTTTTTAATAAGTTCTTTCACAAATACACCTCTTATCTGTTTGACTTCACCCTGGTTACGAAACCAGAGAGTGTTAATCTTTCAGTATGGCAGTATTTATAGGCTTAGTTCTGCAAGTGGAGCAAGCTGCTATCCAGATTGTTCTGTGCAGGAAGTTTCCCATTTCCTCATTGTTTAAATATGCAAAATTAAGTACTATAAAAAACATTAAATGCGAAGTTTCATATTCTCTTCCATCACAGTATGTTTGTTTGTCTAAGAGTCTTGGCTTGAGTACTTTAGCTTTTACTTTCTTTTCTTTTTATCTCTTTTTGTATGTATTGTAGTTCCTTTTTCTCTAGTCTATTCATTTTTAAGGAAACCCTTTAATGGGTTTATATATAATGTTTATAAGTTTCCATTCTATCTTCTATTTTATTTAAACATTTTAAATCAGATGTTTGAAATAAGTGAAAAACAATAATAATGTAAATTTACTGTTCAGATTGCGCATTGTCAAATATGACATTTGTACTTCCTTTTTCGTTGTGTCCTGTGATGGGATGCATCATTTTTGTGCCATCATAAAAACTGTGGGAAAGGTTTCAAACAGTGGAAAATCTAAACTAAGGGGTATTTGACATTTCCCTCTCCCACCCTCTAGTTCCTGGAGATATGTCTGCAATGCTGTTGAAACTGTAGAGATGTGAAACAAATCTTATGGCAGATGCTATCATTCCTAGCTGAGTTGAGTCATTTTCAGCCTACTAACTTAAATGGTTTTTGGATTAGATCCTAAATATAAGGATGTCATCTCTGAGATGTAAAATGGTTCTTCACAACATCCAAGGACAACTATTGCAAACAGAATAGATTTCATACAGAATCTTTCTTTTCTCATTACAATGGATTTAGCTAAACTGTCAGAAAATGTGAGGTCTGGTTTTTTCACCATTATTACTTTTATTTACCATCTCTCCTTTCTGCAACACCTAGCGTTTTGCTAAAATTTTATGTAATTTCTCTGATATTTTGACCTCAGCAAACATCAGCTGTTGTCTCATTATTTCCAGATAATACACTACTTGTAGAAAACTTCTCTTGTACTCTGAAATAGACTTGCAAATGCATGTTATAGGGAGAGTTTTTGCTGTAGTCCTCAACAATTCTAGCAGATGAAATATTCTATCGAGTTGGTGTCCATGTAAACAAAGTTTACAGATGCCTACTGTTCCTGACTGATGTTAAAATGAATGTGTTGCCATAAGAGTATTGATGCTATTCATTCAGCTGCAGATTTCTTTGCAAAAGTGGAAACCTTTGTCACAGCACTCTTTACACTAGTCAGCTATTTAGCCTTCCTTCAGTCCTACATCTCTCTTGCCACACCATGCAGGATATCCGTGTGGCAGAAGCCTAAATAGTGAAATGCTTTCTGATGAAACATTGTACTAACACAACGCTTATGGCACAATAACAGCTTTGAGGTAGGTGAGCATGGCTTGAAAATGCACGAGACTTCACTCAGTGCTGTGCATATATAACACATTTTCTGTGCAAAAGCAGCTGACGGATAATCCAGGAGGATAATGCAGATGTAGAAATAGAAGACAAAATATTTCTCTATTTCTTAGTCTTCTGAAAAATGATTTACGTTCTCTGAGATTATGAAGAATAAAACGTTTCTTGTTTGCAATAGAGAGATGAGATTTTACTGCTGCTCATTAAAAGCTGGAGGAAAAAGAATGAAATGAATTAATATATGCAGAATGAATGAATTAATTTTTAGTTATCTCATCAGTGACTGAGAAAGGAGTGAAACTATGTTGTGAAACAACACTACTTTAATTCAAAGAATAAATAGTGTTCTCAAAACAACAAATTCTGACAGGAAATTAAGAAGTTTTATTTTTAGGTTCACATCAATTGGGTTAAATGAGTGGGTTATTTATAAAGCACTGCATCCACTGACTTTTGATGTTTTTATTTTCTGTAACAAGCTGGCATACAAAAATAGTATGACATAATGAAATATTGACAATTCTGTCTCCTGTTGTGTTCTGCTATCCTGATGCAAATTTTATTCTTTCACTTTTTCTACTTTTTTTCATAGTACAGGCCGCTTTTAATTCACTTAATGTGAGATCTGATTAGCCACCCCCAAGAGTTTTGTCACTGATTTCAGTGAGATGGGATTTAACCCTTGTTTCTGTTTCTCAGGTCACAGATTTTTGTCTTCTGCCTAATTCCCCTTCTTGGAGAGCAGGCCTACTGTGGTTTAGAATCATTAGTCCTTTTTCCCACCTGCTTCATTCTGTAGATGATTGCCTGTATCTTGTTGGTGTTACAGCTGAGGATTTACTGACTTTGTCATTTCAGCCCTTCCATTGTTTCTGTTCAGTATTTCATCTGTGGAAAATTGACTTGAATAAAAATGTTCTGTGTTTGCTGCTTCCTAATTGAGTTAGATGTTGGAATCCATCAGTTAACATAAAATATTAGGTAAAGATATTTTAGTACTTTGATGCATTAAGATTGTTAGTTCAGCGTAGGAAGAAAGAATGACAAGATTTCTCATCCTTACAGGACAACTTCCAGGTGGAGTATATAACATACAAGAAATAAATAAATAAACAAATAAAAAGGTATCTGTACTAAAGAAATACTCATTAGTTCCCTATCAGTCTGGCATTTAAGTAGCTTGGGGGACCATTGTATGTGATGTAGAAAGGCTATCTTCTCAGTGCTGTGTTTAGTACCATTCTTGAGTTTTTATAACTGTTAAACTTGTATTTTGTGACAGTTGAAACTTGTAATCTGTAGAGAAACAAGCTCTGAGCCTGGTTTTTGAGTAGAAGTTCTTAGGATGAGACATTGTCTCAAAAGGAATTTACACCCAGCATTTCTTTTTTTGTCTTTTATTCTATCAAAAAAAATTAAAATAGAATTTGTTTCTGAAGCACAACTGGGTGATTATTTGAGACTCTTAAGATGTAAGCACTACACCAAGGTACAGGAGAGAGTTTAAAAGAGAAGAACTGGGGTGTACATGGACTGTCAATCTGAATGACAGAAAAACCACTTAGATATGTCTTATTCTGTCCTCTTTGTGAGAGAACTAACAGGATCTCTTTAAAATTTTCCAGCTTCCTAAACGAGTTCAATGTAGCCTGTTTTTCTCTTACTACATAGATCTGGCCTCCCTCAGAGCTGTATGCTGTATTTTAAAGGCTGCATTATATTGACGTTCAAACACTTAGCTCTCAAAAGGTATTTTGATTCCTTTCATTTCTACATATTGATTTCTAGAAATTGAAATCATTTTAAATAGAAGGGTGTTTCTGTCTCTCAGTTGAAGGTTCTTACATATAGTCTTTGAATCTTAAAAATACCAATACTCTTATTTTAGAGGCTAAATCCAAAGAGGTTTGGACATTTCACTTTTGTTTAAATTCATTGTGTTAATGCCACTTCCATCCTAAAGCTGTGGCTCACTGTGGTGCGTTAGTTTCTGCTAGTGAACACTGGAGTTCTGATGGCGTTAGGCTGCTTATTCCTTTCTCCCAAGATGAATGGAGAGAGGATACAATATCTTGCCTACTCTACAGCTAGGGCTGGGTTCATTACAAGTTCACAGAACACAAAATTCCCTGAGGATTGGTTTCCTCCCTTCCTCTCCTGTATCCTTTGAAAGATGTAGTAGCCTCATCTGTGATATGCAGGACACCCATGTTCAAAACCCTTCTTTGCTCTTGCTGGACAAGGACTGCTATTAATAACTTAACTGATTACTTTATATTCAGCTGTTGAAGATGCCCACTGTGAAACTACAGTCCTGAATTCAATTACCCCCTTCACATGTGGTGTGAAAGGTATTTTAATCAAGATCTTTCAGGAAATGTTCTATCCATTACATTTCAGAGCATAAAAAGAGAGGTTTTTTTTCATTTTTTTTTTTTCTTTTTTTCTTTGTCAACCTTTTCCTCCTTCCCCCATCTCTAACTGTGAGGGGAAAGAAAGAAAAAAATGCATCCTAGCTGCAACCCATACGTCTCACAAGCATTCATTACTGCAAACTCTGTATTAAATCATGAATTTCTAATCTGAAGTTAATGATATAATTTGTGGAGATCATACTCACTTTTCCACATTTGCCATCATTTTGTTAAAGTGCCATCTTTGCAAGGTATGTCATGCTCATTTTAGATTTTCTTTTATGTTTTGTGGATACTGGGTCAATTCTTAATGCTTAACTGTTCACTACCACCAGTACTTAAGTATTATCATACCTAGATCATTTTGTGGATTAAATCATTCCTGCATGCTCTGTAAGAACAATACTGCACAAACATTAGCTAGAATGAAAGAATAATCACATAGAAACTCATCAGTCAGGTGCTGAGTATAGAATGATTAAATCCCAAATCTATTTTTCTAGATAAATGTTTTGAATGCAAATGGAAAATTCTTTGTTGTCTAACTCAGAATATAACAGATAATAAAAACTGCAAATGCAGGTACTTCTGCATTTTCAAATACAGTTGAAAAGACAAAGACAGTATTTCAGATGATATCTATTAAGTTTCTTAAGTTTATGTATATGGTGCATACTAGAATATAAGGTACAATGATATTAATGTTTATTGTCCATGAGAGTAGATGAAAGGCTATTATTGTCACTTGCTTGTATTTTGAAAGTTTGATATTTGATAATTTGATATGTAATCAAGCTGTCTCTTTCCACACAGGAGGTTCCTAGAGGTCTTTCTGTATAGATCTATTCCTGTTTAAAAGGCGGTGGTGTTTGTTGCTTTGGAAAACATCCTTCTTCAGAATATCTATTAAACATATATCTCATCTCCATTATGAAATGTTATATATTTATCAAAAAGGCTCAAAAAGCAAAATTTATCAAAAAGCATAATATGTGGATTGCTAATTGTGCCTATAATCTCATTGTTCAGGGACAATTTGTATGTAATATCTTTAGAATCTATGTAAGTTTCATATCAGAACAAAATGCTATAAAATTGCAAATACAAAATTACCACTGCCCCTGGAATTCCATGAGATCCACAAATAGACATGCACTTCAAATACAAACCTTGCCCACAAGAAGCTTGCAGATACTCCTGAAGACTAGCACGGATAGTACTCTAGTATGCAGGATGTAAACTTTTTGTAGTTGAGTCTCTCAAAAAGACTCTGAAAATGCACATCCCTTATCCCGCTTTTTGCTTTGACATAGCCGATGTGCTCTAGTCCTCTTCTGTTCTCCAAGTGGGGTCAAAAATAGCTAAGCTGGCCATGGAGAACATCTCAGAGAACTTATTTTCAGGATCATCTTACAGTACACCAATGTGCTGTCATTTTATAATTGGACTTGCTTTATAGGTGGGTTAACTCCACTCTTGAAAATTACCACCACTTATCAAACCCCCCTGATGTTTTAAGTCACTGCTGCCATGGCACAAAATGGAAATTGAGTAAGGATCCTTCCATTAATACTCAAGGGCACAAATTACAACACAAGAAGTTTCATATGAACAAAAGAAAAAAGTCTTTATTTTGAAGTTGACAAAAGTGGAACAGGTTGGCCAGAGAAATTGTAGAATCTCTTCTGGAGATATTCAAAACCTGCCTAGATGCTTTCCTGTGCAACCTACTGAAGGGAATCTGTTCTAGCAGGGGGTTGACTTGATCTCCAGTGGTCCCTTCCAGCCGCTACAATTCTGTGATTCTGTAAATCTCATATACAAAGAGTGAAAGGGAAAAGCAAATATAAACCAACCTTGAAAAAATATGTGATATAAATAAGCAGTTTCCTTGTTGGGCTTTGTTGGGCTTACTAAGAGTAAGAAACCAAAATATTCAACCACCTATCTTGTAGTTGAGTACATCAGACCTATATGGCTTTTTTTTTTTTTTTTTTTTCATTACCAAAAGGAAGATATCTGCCAGTGAAATTAGGGTGTTTTTTTTTTTTTTCTTTCTAAAATATATGCATACATTATGCCTAATTTGCAAAGGAAATGACAGAATTCTCAAAGACTTTTCCATGCACTGAAATATTAGAGATGGTAAAAATTAGAAAGCTCAGTTTCCGTGCCTAAGTCACTAGAACCACAAGTTGTATATTACCATAAGTCTGCAATTTTGGAGTGAAGAAAGAGGTATTGGGATTTTTTTTTTTTTTTTTTTTTTTTTTTTTTTTTTTTTTGTGAAGAAACACAACAGACAACAGCTATGAATCTATTTTACCTGACTGTTTCTTTGATAGCTTTCCTGTAAGGAGATAGTCATTGTGCCTACTTGGTATTACAAATAACATCTGTCTAGCACATAGATAATTGTATAGCATATTAAAGACTAAAGATTAAGCATTCATTAAAAAATGAATCATATTCATTGTAGTTTCTTTCAGTAGAACAGCTCTGTTCTCTACAAACCCAAATAATCTCTTTGATGAATAGGACAGAAAATGTCTTAATGAAGTAACTCCCTTCTTGGTTATTTCACTAGGAGTTCATCTGCTGTATTATTCTATTTTATGTTCACTTCCCAGTCAGATCTTGCTTTACAATTTGCCTGTTCCTGCAGCAACATCTCTTTGAGTGATGCTACTACAGACAAGACTTCCCTCACTCTCTTTTTTCTCAAAAGCGTTGTGTAATCCTTTTCCATAATATGACTTTTCATAGTTGACTTCTATTCCTGTGCTATCACCTACCTGTCTAGTCTCACTTTTCTTGATATACAGAATGTCACAATTCATTAGAAATATCAGTATGAAAATATTCAAGTATTCAATATCTCTGTATTCATTCCTGCTTTTACTTTCTAAAACTTTTATTAGATAAAATTTTATGTTATGACAGCAGAGAAACATATACTGATAATATGCTGCTAGGAACCCTAGAAATCTTTAACAGTCCACTTTTCAGAGGACTCCACAAAGTGGAACATTTTGGGACTACAGTGCTTGGAAACATGCTAGGAAGCATTAAAAAAAAGTTTGTGTTTGGCTATTTTTTTTTCTCACAGTATCAGAACTTTGGTACAAATGAAAGATCAGGTAGAAATATTTAAATACAGTTCCTGGACAGCACTTTCTTCCCCACTCCTTTTCTGTTGTTTGTTTAAAAACAAAAGGAAGAATTTTTTATTTATTAATCTCATTGAGGTTTTAAATATTTGAAATGTTTGATCTATCATAAATTCTTGTTTCCAAATAATAAATTCAATAATATAGAGTTTCTAATAGGAACTCTAATAGATATATATAGTTTGAAGGATGCCTATAATGTCAAATGTTGCCCTGTAAGTACAATACAATCATTTATTTCTTATCACAGAAGGTGACACTGTAGACGTTGTTATTGTCACGGACTTGAAGTTCCAAAATAGATATTGAATAGAAAGTGCATGAATCCTCAGCTAGTTTCTTTGCTTAATAGAAATAGATCAGGAAACACCATACGTAGAGCAGATGCCCTATATTGCAGCCAGGGCAATATATGCTGTCATTTAGAGTAAGTTTCCTCTACTAGTGATAAAATATTTGAAGGGGAGAGGCCACACAACTGGCGGTGCATGGGAGTTGGGCTTGATGATCCTCGTGGTCCCTTCCAACTTGGGATATTCTATGATTCTATAGGATATCACCTATTACTCTATCAAAAGTATTGTTTGCATTTAAGAATTCTATCAAATCCTTCAGATTTCTTCTAGTAGAGCAGAAAACTCACAAAGCTGTATATATGGTGCTTGGAAGCAAAAGTCTTCCAAAGGAAAATCTTGCTTGTTTAAGATTATTAAGTGACCATGGCAGAAGAAAACTTCAGGTTTTAATGTATTCTGAGCATGAAATGGTTATGATTGCTTAAATTATCTGTGAGGAAAAAAGAAATGGAGTAGGATGTTTAAAAGTGAGAAAAAATCCTATTTAGCTTTTAATCAGATCTGTTTGGTTATAGAGTGACTAAAGAAATATAAATTGACTGTAGTTTCATGGGAAAAAAATCCCATGAGTGTTCTAGGGCAGGAGAGACAGGGTAAGAAGCACCAAAAATTTGGGGTTTGATACTTCAAAAGGTAGTGAAACTTTAGACTGGATAATTTGAAATAATTCAGAAATTCTAGTAATCTCTCAGCCATATTTTATTTGACCACCATTTTGTTCTTGCTCTAGTACAGCTGGACGCATGAATAAATGAGAAAGGACTATAATGTATTAGCTTATTTTCTACCAGATGTGTACCATGGACATGAAATTGCCCTTGAATACACAAACTGCAGAGACATACTGATGACAGCAATGACTGTGGGAATGAGAACTGTCAAGATTAGAGACAGTTAGAGATAAGTTCAGGGGTATGTCTTTGTTTTTCACAAATTCAGCAGTGTTGAGGTCTAGGATCTGCTTTGCAACCGACTCCAGACTAAAAGGGGTGTCAGGAACTGTAACAGAAGACAAAACAAAACAAACAAAAAAAAACAAACCCAAGAATCTGTTACTTCATTATTATTTAAAATATTTAGATTCCCAAGCTTCCTGTCTCCCCTCCCTTCCACATCTCCTATGTTTTGGAGCCTTGACTAAACTAAACGTATTCTTTCACACCACTATCACAACAGCATCTGATTGCCTTGATGTCTTCCCTTCAGCTGAGAAAGAGAACAAGTGTTTTCTTCAGTTCACTGCTGTGGTGCTTGGCAGGAGATGCTGTATTTACAAGACCTGCAGTTTGTGATAGGAATGAATGGGGAGATGAAATCTGTTGAGCAGTCATCTGTCACACACCTAGCAGACCATTAAGTGCTTTTTTTGTTTGTTTTCTTTCTGCCTGTGAAAATTATAGGAAACTATATTTCACTGTACTAATATGGCTAATTGTTTTAAGTACAGGATACATAGGATGAGAGAGGAGCACCATCCTGTGACAGTGCTAAAACTAGGAGCTGCCAGCAGCCCTTGTTGTTGCTGTAAGATTTGCAGTTCTGCTCTGGAGGGGACAAATTATCTCTCTCCTCCCATTTCGGTGAATGCTGTAGCAATTACATAGGTTTTACTGTGTGCCAATGCAGAGTTAGTGTTTCCATATGCTTTTCTCTTCATTCTTTTCATATTAATATTTTTCAGTTTTTTCTTATTTCATTTTTATTATAAGTAGATCTGGTATCTTTGTCAGTAGTTAAGATCGCCTAAGAGTTTCCTTTATGAGAACTTGTTTCAATTACATGTATATGTGCTAACACATAAGAGTTCAGTTTGAAATGTTTTATAGAGGCTTCTCTCTCAGAGCACTAGTGACCAAAAGCTGCTGCTAACACAATACCACTAACAACTTAGGGGAAGAGATTTTTAGGTGCTCCTGAGACTCACATAGGAAGATAAGGTTTCAGCATAGTTTGGAAGAAACATACAAAATAGTGCTAAATTTGTGTCAAGGAACACTTTCTTCAACCAAAAAATTAGTATTCATTGAGATTTCTCTCTGGAAAAAAATAGTTTATAAATGTCTTGTAGAGAATCTTGAGGAATCTAGCTGTTAGTTCACTGAAGTATTCCTCTAAATTGTGGGTGTTTGTCTTATTAAATATCATCAGTACTAACTGTACCTTGAATGAGCCAGTTCCTCTGTTGAGAATAGACACAACCCAATAATGAGAAAAAAAATCATACAGGTAACTCTGATAGTGGTTTCCTCTAATTTTGATGGAAATGTTCTAATTTTTAAGGTTTTATCACCTTTTGAAAAGTTTTTGCATTTTGATATATATATAAGGAATAAGCTAAGTCAAGGTCTGAATGTGAATACTGAGCTTGCAATTAGTGTTTTCCATTACAAAGTGTCTACTGAAAATCTAATTTTCAAGAATAAATGCCCACTTCACTGGAAAGCAAAGTATGTATTCAGATTTTGTTCACTGAGCTTTCCAAACTGGGCCAGGTGGCCAATTTACACGGGTGCTGTAGGTTCTAGCCCAGATGTTGGGATAGGGCAGTTTGTGTGTACAGCAGCACAGATGCCAATTGAGAAAAAGAGAGACTGGAGACTCTGTAAATGTGGCAGAAGAGATCAAAATATTTGCTTAAGCTGCCCTTTATAGGGATAATTTGTGGAGAATTGTATTTGTTTGCTCCCAGTCATTGAAACCTGCTTTCTTGAGGGGAAGATATGTGCACTCAAAAATACACAATTTTGTTTTCCTTGGATTTTTTCCTATTTCTTTTTTTAAGTACTTTCACACAGGGATAAGCTGCTTCCTCAGTATTGGATGATCTTGGCTAACATATTTATTTTGCATCTTGAAAATAATGGAGACCACATTTACTTTCCTGTATTCTCTGGGAATTACAAGTAATTTATTTTTTATATAAAAGACCTTACCTTTCTGCTTCTACTGCTGAAGCAGACCAAAGAGGCCTCATATCCTTTATCTTATTCTAAGACAAAAATCCAATGACTTAAAATAGAGAATGCATGCAGCACACATTTACTTTTACATGATATAGAACTCCAATGACTTTACTGAAGCTTTGCATCAGATCCTTGCTCTGTACTGCAATTTGTATTACAGTACTGTAAAATATTTAGCTTTGTATTGGGTTCTAATCCAAAACTACTCATGTCAGTGCAAAGACTCCCATTGACTTGAGTTAACTTGGGAATCAAGCCATTAAGAATAGGTAGCACTTTTATGTTGCAGTGGTGTGCCATGTACTAAACACATTTTTCACATTTGTAAGCCTGGAGAAAAATATTAAATAGGAGTTGTGCTCTGGGAGGGACTGTATTTGGACCTCTAATAGGGTAGCTATTAACTACCTTGTTCGTTTAAAAGATAATCACTGTACATTGTCTACCTTTCTGCTAAGTCTAATTATAGCTAAAATAATTTACTGTCTGAAGTCTAGTACAAAGTATGTCTTTGAAACGTGTTCTCTGAATACTTAGAAGTATTTTATCTGCTAAAGCTGCCTTATAGGTTCCCTCTTTCATGGTTTTATTTCATATATCATAAAAGATCCACTGTTGCTCGTGTTTATGTTCAAGTGCGGCCACTAACCTTGCTTCACTTTCACAGATTTGTTCATCTCGTGAGACACTTTACATGCTGTAAACTGGAAAAAAAGATACACAATTAAAACTTGTTAAAGATAATTAAACTGAAGTGAAGGGAAAAAACCTGCCTCACTGCTTTGTTCATAATAATAGTCTCTGAACTATAATTAAATTCTTCCTTCCAATAATTGTATACATACAAAGGAGTTTTCCAGATAGCAAAACAATACAATGATTAAAAATGATTAAGAAGCTGATTCCAAAAGCAAAGATGAGCCAAGGAGGTTGGAAGGATTTTAGGTGCCTCTAAATATACTGTGCCAGCTGGGTACCAGATGGTGTTTGGCTACTTGCACCCACTAACTGAAAATATCAGAGGAGCAACTACACTATTGCCAGAATCAGTTCCCCTCCCTTAAATAAAAGTGGCACTCTCGGGAATGACTTGGCAACGCAGAAAAATGTCCTGACAGTGACTTCTATTATATAGTGGAATAGTCTCCCAAAGGCAGAAGTAGAAGCCAAATTGCTTGGCATTTTAGAGGGACTGGAAATGGTAGAAAACTTGCCATAGAGACATGCTGCTCCAATGCGGTGGTGGTCTACTCTGTTAAATAAAATCTTTAAGATAAGATTCTTAAATTCTGTAAAAAGCTTGGAATTAGGCGAATTAGAGGAGAATATCACTGCTTTCATGAAAGTAATATTAAAATATCAAGGTGTAGCATTCATATTATGCTAACTGGTATGGGGAATCAAGGAAAGACTAGAAAATCAATGTTGGCTGAAGATAATTTTTGTCTGACTTGTCTCTAATAAAAAAATCAATCAGTCATTTCATGATCTTGGTAGCTGTGTGCTGTTTCAAAAGAAATTTTGTGCTAGAGTAATTCATATTCTTTCCTTCCAAAATGTTGTCAGTGCATCTTGCAGAAACAGTAAGCATCACCAATATGTTATACTAGACATGCAGACATCATCAGGTTTTGTGGATAATGAAAAAACTCTTGTAATTTGTTCCTCTTATCTGTGATCAAAAGATAATTAGAAAGAAAGGAAAGATAATTAAAAAGAAATTAACTTAACTTCAAACTCCCATTTCTGTTGACTGTTTGAGAGTTAAGCCAGAAATAGGAAGCACATTGCTGCATGTAGCAGTTTGCTAGCAAGAAATCATCTCCAAATTGTTAGAAGTGTGATTACATTAATTGTGTCCAAACTGAAAGGTTAGAGAAATCAGTAGAAGTACTGTGTTACAGAATACAAAAAAGGGAATAATCAAATTAACTAATGAAGGTTCCAGTCTGTATGGATGTTGTTGGAACTTGTTATTTCAGACTCCTTGAATCATTATGTCCAAGGAAAGTGTAGCAGGAACAAAAGGAAAATATTTCTGTTTTCTGTTTTGTCATTATTTATTTATTCATTTAAATGAATGAAAAACCTTGGGGACCTAAAGCCTCCAATGTCATTTGAAAATAGCATTTTCAGTTTAAGCCCCAGCTGCAGACTCTTTTGTCTTTGAACTAAATGCAGCTGGGGCTGAAGGCACCCTTGGCAGAGCAAAAAAACAGTTGTTTTCAGTTATTTGATTTTGCTTATTTCCTCACTGCCACTACAGACTTCTTTTTTTTTTTTTTTTTTTTGCCTGTAAGTAGAATTTAAGTCTAGCGTTTAAAACCATACATCTGCATGTTTTGAGTGGAATCCTGGTAAGCTGCATGGAGAGGGTATAGCCTTCTCTACCTTTCAAAACCTTTGAAGTATTCTCACAGGAGCTCTTCTCAGTACCAGAAAATCTGGAGTTTTGAAAACTCAGTCAGTCAGCAAATAGACCAGTGTTCATTTCTAATGATAGGCAGAAGGAAGGAGAAGTTTTGTGGAGTCATTTTCAATCATGTTACTACTCCTCACTCAGAGAATGATCCTGGGTCTCATTAGTTCAAAGACAGCAGGACAAAACCACAAGATGGCTAAAGTCCATGTTTTGGTATTCATATGTTTAGTCTAATTTTTTTTTTTTTAATAGATTATTTAAATCCTAGTAACACCCTTCTTCTTTGTTGTTGTATATTTGCCAACCAACACTTACTAGAAAAGCCCTGCTCGGGACAGTTTGCACGTTTGTAAGGGTCTGCAGTGTTTCAGATGTTGCCACACTTCGATTTAAACTCTGTGACCATAAGGAGGTGAAAGGTGATGATAAAAAAAAATATTGTTCATCCAAGATCCAAGTTTCATCAGCTTTTCCCAAAGCCAGATAGCCAGGGGTAGGATAAACTAGTAACACATCAATGAGTTTATTTTGAACTAGCAATTTCAAAAATTATTTTCTGTTCACAGTAGCAGCAAATGTTAACTGTGTCCTGCTACTAGCATCCCACTTTTGTCACCTTGTTGGAAATGTTAAATGGAGTTTTGGTAGGAGACTGTTGAAGCCATAGTGATATGAAAAATAAATATTCAATCAAAATATTCAAGTTCTAGTTCCTATTCAGGGACAGGGTGATGTAGAGAACACAAGCCAAATGCAAGCCCTTGCCAGCTGAGATTATTCTTTTGTCTGAGGAGGGTGCCAGTGTAATAAGGAGCTGACAGAGGTGGCTTCCTATAAAATCTCTTTTCAGTCTCTGCAGGATCAGGTGGGGGAATGATAAAAATATTTTTCTTGTTCCTGGTTTTGGAAACTCTCTGAGAATCCCCAAAAATTAAGCAACAAAATTTAGGGCATCCTTGAATATATTCTGAATACATACCAGCAAAAAAAAAAAAAAAAAAAAAAAAAAGTTTTTTTTTCATTCCCTTCTTTAGTAAGTTGAGAAAATGCACCCTAAATCATTTTTTTATTTAACTCGCTGCTTATCCAATCTACTATGTGTTTACTATAAAATGTACATAAACATGAGTGTACAAACAAGCTGCATAATGTGAACCCAGAGATGGACACCTCTAAATCACTTCTATGCAAGCAAATGTGTGCATTTGCACACACTTATTTGGAAATATGCATACCTCTGTTTACTTGTTCTTCAAAGTGAGACTGTCCTCTCACACAGGTCAGAAGGAGAAAAGCTGCTTTGCAGTAACTCTGCTGCTTCTGTAAAGACTGAACTTGGCATTCAGCTTTTGTGAAGTTACATCAGGGCAGAACGTATCCTTTGCTGTTCCACTTTGTAGACATCTGAGAAATTTGTTATTTTAGAGGAGTGTATTGACTCCATGTGTCCCAATTGTCTTCCTGAAGAACCTCTTTCCTCAGGAACAGAAATTTTCTGAGTTTATTTTCTATTTGTACATAGAAAGATAAAAAGAAGATAATCATCCTTACCCTTTTTTACATGTAATAGTGATCAGTTTCTTAGAAACCAAATGTCAGAGGACCATTTGTTGTATATTCATGACTGAAACAATATCGTTGTATATTCATGACTGAAATAATATCATTGTATATTTCTACAAAATGAAGTTCACTTTCTCTGTAGCTTAAACTATTTGTAAGGTAGTGATCTGTGAATGTCCAATAATTGAAATTCAGCAGTGGTATTTTTCATTAAACATTTTTTTTCTGACAGCATGCACATGCAACATGCATGAAATAGTATTGTAAACTTTGGGAGTTCACGAATCAGAGTTGACCCATCTCAATGAACAGCTTTTCTCTTTTGAGCTTGTGTGTACTGCACATCCTTTCAGAACACAGTCCCAAATCGTAATGATGTCCCAAATCACAGGATTAATGTGTCTATGAACAGACCTCTTATGCCTCCAGAATGAAATACTCCTTGCTAATTTCTCTTCAAGACACCAGCTTAATTGCATTTTAAACAAATGGGCTGCTTTGCTGGCCAACTTTTAAATGAGATAACGGCAATGTTCACTCTCCAGCAGTGATGAGTGCTTTGCAGTAGATTCAAAACTCTGTTCAATAACAGGTTTAATCTCACACCAGCAGATTTACTGCAGAATAAACTGCCACTGAGCTCATAATTAGTAAAACAAAAAACCCAACCTACTAAATATTATTTTCCAAACCAGCAGGCTATGTTTTAGTGGAAATTTTTAGTCCTATTCTTTGTGTGTTTTATTGATTTTATGTATGATATTGGGAATTCATGCTATGATTTAAGATAATGGTCTTTATTGATCACTTAAGCAGTTGTTTAGCTACATAGTAACAAAATGATGCTCCCATTCACGGAAATGTGATGCTGACAGCGGGGAGACCACAGTGCTTCCCTTCTTAATGTTTATTTCTTTTTTTCCAAAAGCATATTCACTGCTGGAAAACAGCAACTGCAAACATTTGTGCTTTAGAAACAATCTTCCCATAATTTTCTTTGTTGCAGCTATTAGTGGCCAATTGTGATTCAGTGATACCCAGTTCAACAAACAGATGTTCCAAAGTATATTCTCTCTAGCAAGAAAACAAATATTAATGAGGTAATTTGAACTATTGAAGAAAAGAAAATAGTGAGTACAGAGTTTCTAATGTTTGAAGTCATGCCCTTCAGTGTTTTCTTTTATTTAGTGGCTGTTAATTTTCAGAATCTGTGTTTAAAACCAGAGGGCAAGTTGTCAAAAGTGCTTCATCCCGGGTTCAGGTTTGTGTATGCATCCTAAATTTATACTCAGGAATGTAATTGAAAAATTTGGTCTCATGATTTTAAATCAAAGCACAGCAAAACAAAACAAAAGACTCCCAAGTGATGTAAAGTAGTTGGAAGGATATATATATATTTTTAATTAAAAAGTAGAATGCCTTAGTCCAACATCTGAATTATAGGGTAATGATTACTATTGCATTTTCACATTGTGCGTGCTATTGTGTTAGATAGAAGTAATTATCAGTTTAAGTAATTTTAAAAGTTCTTAAAATGTTATAAAAGGAACAGCATCTAGAATCACAGAATTGTAATGGCTTGGGCTGGTGGGGAGCTCAAAGATACCTAGTTCCAACCCCTGTTGTGGACAGGGGTTGTCACCCACCGGACCAGGGCTCAGAGACCCATTCAATTTGGCTTTGAACACCTCCAGGGATGGGGCATCCACAGTTTCTCTGGGCAGCCTGTGCCAGTGCCTCACCACTGCTGAGTAAAAATTTCCCCCCAGTGTCTCCCCTCTCTTAGTTTAAAGTGATTCCTCTGTATCCTATCAATATCAGACCTTGTAAAAAGTCATCTACCCTTCTGCTTGTAAGTTCTTGTCAAGTACTGGCCTCAATCAGATCTCCCAGGAGCCTTCTCTTTTCCAAGCAGAAAAAGCCCAACTACCTCAACCTTTTTCATAAGAGAGATGCTCCAGCTCTCTGATCATCTTGGTGGCCTCTTCTGGACCAACTCCAGCAGCTCCATATCTTTCTTGTGTTCGTTGCCCCAGGCCTGAACTCAATACTCCAGATGGGGCCTCACAAAGACAGAGTAGAGGGGGACAATCATTTCCCTCACACAACTTGCATCTTTTGATACAGCCCGGGATACAGTCAGCCTTCAGATTTGCAAGTGCATTCTCTTGGTACACATCCAGTTTTTTTCCATCAGGACTCCCAAGTCTTTCTAAGCAGTGCTATTCTCAATCAGTTCTTTTCCCAGTCTGTAAACATATCTGGGATTGCCCTAACCCAAGTGCAACACTTTGCACTTTGCCTTGTTGAAACTCATTATGTTCATGTGGGCCCATTTCTCAAGCCTGTCCAGATCCCTCTGGTAGACATTCCTTTCTTCTATTATATCAACTGCATCACATAGCTTGGTATCATCCACAAACTTGCTGAAGGTACACTCAATCCCACTGTCTATGTCATTGCTGAAGATGTTATAGAGCACCAGTCCCAACACGGATCACTGGGGGACACCACTCATCACCATCCTCTGGCTGTGACCATTTAGCCCATTCCTTATCCATCAAATAGTTCAGCCTTCAAATCCGTATTTCTTCAATTTAGAGACAAGGATCTGGTGCAGAACTATGTCAAAGGCCTTGCACTAATCCAAGTTCATGCCATCAGTTGCCCTTCCTTGTCCACTGATGCTATCACTGGACTGTAGAAAGATACCAGATTGATCAGGCATGATCTGCCCTTGTAGAAGCTATCCTGTCAGTCATGGATCACCCCCTCATCTCACATGGGTCTTAACATGGCTTTCGGGAGGATGTGCTCCATGATCTTCCAAGGCACAAAGGAGAAGCTTATAGGCCTATAGTTCCCTGGGTCTTCCTTTCTCCATTTCTTAAAAATGTGAGTGGTGTTTCCATTTCTCCGGTCACCAGGGACCTCGCCTGACAGCCATGACTTTTCAGATATGACGGAGAGTGGCAACCACATCAGGCAGTTCCTTCAGGACTCTGGGATGTCATCCAGACCCATAGACTTGTACACACTCAGCCTCATAGATGCTCTCTGACTTGCCCTGTTCTTAAGTGGGAAGGATTTTGTTCCCCTGACACCCACCTTGTGGTTCAGGGACTTGAGAGTTGTGGAAAGCCTGAATGACAGTGAAAACGAGGCAAAGAATTAATTCTCCGTGTCTATTGTTGCCTGTTCTGTCTTTTCATTTTTCAGAGGGAGTACACTCTCCTTTGCTTGTCTCTTCTGATCAACGTACCTATAGAATCCATTTTTGTTATTTTTCACATCCTTAATCAAGTTTAGTTGCATGTGATCCTTGGCTTTCCTAATCCCATCTACGCACGTCCAGATGACATCCCTATATTCTTCCTGGCCATGTGTCCCTGCTTCTACTGCCTGTATATTTCCTTCTTTTCCCTCAGTTTGACTAGCAGGTCCTTGTTCAGGCTCCTCCTCTGTTTGATTTCTTATGTGGGGGGATGGAAAGATCCTATGATTCAGAAAAGCGTCCTAAAGTGCTGCCAGCTCTGTTCTGTTACTATGTCCCTAAGGAGAGTTTCCCAGGGTTTTTAATTCAATAATTCCTTAAAAGCCTGGAGTTTTGGGTCCTGACTCTGCTCTTTGCCAGCCCGTATTCTTTGAGATCATGAACTCAACCAGGGCATAGCTGCTGCAGCCCAGACTGCCTCAAATCTTAACCCCTTTAATGAGCTCCTCTGCATTGGTGAGCACCAGGTCAAGTAACACTTCATTTCTGGTTGGTAATCAAATAAAGCATCCTATTCAATGGGTCATTTTTCCCAATGAGGATATACACAAGAGTATCAAAAGGCTAACTTTCATACATTGCTTTTCTGTAGAAATACTTTATTTCAATAGAATTGTGATATTACAATCATTGTGATAGTGTGCATTATACACAGAACTGTGTTACCAAATAGAACCTGTGTGGCTGTGCTTAAATAAGTATGTAACAATTGCTTTGTTTTTTTTCCCAAATTTTGAAGAAGTTGTACACCAGAAGAATCGGTGCTCTCCCTTGGCTCTTATTGCCTATACTGGGGGAGTCCGTGTTTCCTTTTGAAGGAAATGAGTGCATGAAGATGTGGTGCCAAAGTATCCCTGATTTGACATCCAGCTCACAGCTCCTTGAGTGCTCACCAGCCTTGAGTTTTGGTAGGCACTCAAGGAACTTCACAGAACGGCTTTGTTCCACAGTTTAGACATATTGAGATTCATCTTATGCCATATATGATGTATCATCTCTTTGCTTGCCTTTCAGATTTCAAAAAATTCTATTATGTCCTTACTAAGTTAAAGTAGGTATTGTTCAAGGCTACAAAAAATCCTGACATCTTACTCTACCTGAAATTCCTTTTCTGTTTCTATACGAGCAAGTTTTTGTAATCAAATAAGAAAGTATCAAAGGTACCATGAAGAAATATGAAGGATTCTAGCAAAGTTCTTCTCAAGGATCCAATTTGTCTCCTTGTTTGTCAAATCCCATAGAAACAATGATCAGTGGCTGCACAAGGTTGTCACACTTTCAGTATTTCCTGATAGGATTTTTTCTTTCCAAAAGGATTTCCACTTAGACACATGAGAGAGTGCGGGTACCCCTCCTTGTCTGAACAGCCTCTCTGCAGCTGTAGATCTACTAATGTACTGTAAGTGCATTCATTAATTCTCATGCTTCTAGGTTCCAAATGGAGCAGTGGCATTGACTTACCTAGCCTGACAAAATGGAAACATTTTTTTGTGTCATTTTCTGTTTTCCTCTTCTCTGATAACTTTTGTCTGAATAAATCCAGAAACCAGAGAGTAGAGATAAAGTGAATGTCAGGAAGGGGGATTACTAAGAGAGTGGAGAGAGTATGGTGTCTTTTTCCACTCAGAATAGCACTTCCAATTCTCATACTGAATCAATTATTATCAATAAAGCCTTTTTTTTTTTTTCATGTAAAAATGAAAATTTATCCAACAGATTATAATCTCAGAGAATACTGAGTAGAATACATGTGTAGAATACAACAGCTCAGTAGTTCATCAAAATATCAGAGGATTATAAAAAAAAAAAAAGTAAAATTTAAACATAATGACCAGTTGGTACTTCAGCCTTTTATGTGTGTCCCTCATGAAAGACATTGAAAATTTCACCCTGCACTGAAGTTTTATCTACACTGTTCTTGATTTGATTTTAGGCCTTCTGTGCTTTTCTGGTGACTGCTGCTAGAGTAGAAGACTGATTTATAACAATCTTTTGTATATTTTGAACAGGAGGCAAGGAACCAAAAATTCTGGTTTTATTTCTTGACTGCAGCACAGACTTCCTAAATGGCTATAATAATTTTAAACGTTTGTAAAATAGAAGAATATGTTTCCCTACTTAAGGGTTATGATGATAGACTTCTTATTGATGGAGAGAAAAAAAAAATCTGTTAAAATCATGACCATATTATATAGATAGCTTTACTGATAATATGCACTGCTTTTTATACAAAGATGTCCTCTTTGTATAATATTTCTAAGAGCTAATCTTTTATATCAGATCTAGCACGTTGTACCTGAATGATATTCAGATTTCTCCATTCTGCATCTAGGAAAACTTATGTTTTGGAATTATTTGTTCATTGCTCTTGTCAATGAAATGTATTTTTCTAGCCAACTCAATATTTTCAAGCTACAGTCACAAAAATAAAAAATACATTTTAATGTCTTTTTTTTTTTTTTTTTGTCAGCAGTATGGCCACATCTGTGTTCTAGGCCTGCTGCAAATTGCTCCTCACTCTGAGGAAAAATACATTCAAGCTCAAGAGGAAATGAGTTATATTGACTAGTGCTATTTAGTATATTTATGGGATATTCCACATTTTTTAATATTAAAACATCAAGATTCTTGATGCTTTTAGAAAGGCCTCTAAAAGGTGTAACGTAAGAATAGTGAAAGAGTGGTGGAAAGAAATTTTGAGAAAGGTATGGAGAGTTTCCCAAGAAACAAGATAGACGTTTACTGGAGGTTTGGGAAAGAAGAATAGGAATGGTAGGGAAGGTGAATGCCAGTGTTTTAAATAGAAGGTTTTAACTGAATGTAGAGAAGTGAAAAGTGCTGACAAAAGCTGAAGTGAATATTTTTATATATTCTCTGATAATATTTCTAATAATAAAAATATGAGGAATGCAAATATGAATGATACAAAATTTGAGCCGAAACATAATAGTGCTATGGTCTTTTGTAAGAGTCTGCTGCTTTTAAGTCATTTTAAGGACTACGCATGCTAACATCATCTACTAAGTCTTTTCTTCCTGTAGTAGGGCTCTAAATCTAATGTGTTTGCAATTCTGAAAAAGAAAATTAAATTAGTCCTATTTTTCTCTGAACTCTGACTTTGTCACCCTGATAGTTCCATTTTGGGCTTGCCTTCTCTATATAGCTTGGAATTGAGGTACCACAAATATTTGTTCCATTTTCTCAAAGAACACCTGAGAACTCACATGTTTTCTGTGTGCATGTTACTGAGGGTACCATTTCATCACACTTGATGCAAGCCTGTGCAAAAGCCCATTTAGTAGTTGCAAATTGTTGAACAAATTAATCAGTGGAAGAGATTAATATTTATACTGTTTTCACAACACAGCAAAAATGTTAAATATATTATGCGAAGTCCATTCAGTATCAACAAATACTTAAAGCTACAACTTTAACTTTGCCTATTGTTAACATTGTGTTTTGTATGTTACAAATAAATTCCTTTTGCGTATTCATAAAAATGAGTATTTTAAATTCATTCTTAGAGAAAAAATATCAAACATGATAGTTTTGAAATAAATCTATGATAGAAAAAATGGTTTTGCATAGGAAAACTTCATTTTGTTGCTAATTTTGCCAAGACCTTTTCACTATAGTTCTGTCGTGTACACATACACTCAAAATCAGAAAAAGCAACTGCAAAGCTTCATGCTGAAATCTTTTGATAGTTCATTGATGAAGATATTTGCTAAGGATTTACACTGAATATTCTTCCTATTGTGTTACGTGATTCTGTGGATTGAAGCCTCCTCAGAGCTGCATTTTGCTTTGACCAAGAAATATATCTTACTTATGAAATTTTCAGTAGCTGAATTGGAAATAAGGTAAAAAAGCATCACAGATGAAATGTTAGGGGACAGGACTCAGCAGCAGGAAATATATTAATGGCTGGTGGATAATTAGGAACCACTTCATGTCTCAGTGTCACTTTTGTCGTGGGATTCGAGCAATGAGCCTGGTAATACTTGCTCACAGTTGGATTTTAGTAGGTATTTTGCTACAGCTGCAGCTGCAACTGCTACAGAGTGCGTGCATATGTGATACCATTTATGCAGTGTGTATTTGGATTTGGCTGAAATGTTTTGCCTCTGTGTGAGTTTGGTGTTTCTCTTACTGTTTGCTATTTGCCATTGTGTAATAGGTATGATTCCAACTTTTCTGCTCATTCTCAGGTTTGCTTGGAACAGCCTTGGCTGATGGTATGAGAAGTTTCTAATTGAAGGGGGAAAGCGCCAAATTTCCTGTACAGAAAGCAGCAATTGGAATATCAGTGTATGTGAATAAGGCTATTGATTCTTTGCTATTATATTCCTCTTTCTCCAGCATTTCTTCTATTAGAAAAATATTCAGAATACAAAGTGTGATCGATAAGGCAAAGGTTATGATAAAAAAATGTAGGGGAAAACATTTCTAGATCCACTTGGAATACTAAAATGCTCCTGATGTTTTAGGAGGAATACTGAAACAGGGATGGGTAAATTACTTAAGCCATATGTAATTTACCAAATTTTCAAATGTTAAGTTAGTATTTGCCTGTCCCATTTATGTCATTGAGCTTAACTCTGGGATACATTAAAGGAACTTATACTTCAATTTCTGAATAAATCCAGTGTATTTTGACATTCAGGCACATACACTTTTTTATAAGAAAGAGTAGGTTAAAAATAAGAACCAAGATACTCGTATAGAGAACCTGAACTATCCCCAAAATAAAGCAGAAATGAACAGCAAAACTTCATAAGACTAGGTATATGTATATATCCTACCAAATGATGTAATAAATGTGATTCTTAGGATATTTAGGAAAGATATAACAATAGAAATAACTTTGAATGGAATGTGAAGAGTACAAAGAGTCTGTGAGGTATTGAACACCTTCAATTTCTCCATTCTGAATTCTTTCTGTAAATTTAAAGCTAACAATATACCAATACATCTTTCTTTGTTTGTTTTAATGTTATGGAAACTAAAGAAGCAGACACTTAAAAATTCAATTCAAAGTGATGTTATGAAAGCAAGAAAATGCAGTACACTGCTCATCCAGTAGTCTGGCTGCTGATGGTCTTGAATATCAGATACTTCTGGCAAATGTTGATTGTCATCAATTAATCAAATTAAAATCTGTTCTTGAAAACTGTGTTTTTAGTTTTTTTAAGTTGTACAGAAGATTAGTATAAATGAAGGACAATTATATAGCATGTTCTATTGTACAACAATATAAATGTTCCAGTGTATACATGTAAATCACTTTACTCAAGGATTTCTTGCTTAACTTAAAAACATCCTGTGGCATGAAATTTTCAGGGAATGTCAAAATTCTCAATTAATTAGTCCTCCTTAATTCTAACCATTTAAACAATATGTTAAGTTATTTAAAGCTGCCTAAAACTCTAAGATTTCCTACATTTATTAGATGCTAAACTTGTTTCCTATAATAAAAATTTCCTACATTAAGGTAGACTGAATATACATTTTAATATATTAGTGATATTTTTAGATAATAGGGAAGAAAAAAAAACACTTTTCACATATGTAAGAATGCCTCTTTACCCAAAAATTCATAAAGACTTCTGGTATGTAAAGTTATTGAGCATGCAAGGCTCTGTGGATGAAGAGCTCCCCAGGTATACACTGATGAGGGGACTGGAGCTGTTTGTGTCAATGGTTTGCAAATAATGGGTCTCTAGGAGAATTTTAAAATTGCAGTTTTCACTTCAGACTGTGGTGCTTTTTAGGATGAGCTGAGTTGCTATGAGGCTTGGCACTCTTCAGTGCACCTTAGGCAGCAGTTCTTATACTTCCATTGAGATTGTAACAGCTGGCCATTACAATCAATCAAGTGATATTTCAGGGATATTTTTCTTCAATATTAAGGGAAAAAAAGAAAAAACAAAAATATAAAAATTGTAACTTGTTCCAAAAAGACGACAGAATTTAAAGATTTACCTTTGACTCTGAAAACAGGCACTTGCCAGTAAATCACAAACTAATCGTGTTTCTATTTGTAACACTGCAGTATTTTTTATTAACATATAAACACACTCTCTCAACATCTTAGTACTAATTCTGTGTGGATGTTAGTTGTGTGTTTCAACAGCCTTCTGCACATCTGAGTGTAAAATGTATGTAAACTTCTGATCAGAACTTCATTTGCCAAATCGCTAAATATAATTTGGATTTTCCTTACTTTAAAACATACCTCCAAAGCAAAGAAAGATATTGGAGAAGTATGTGAAGAAAGCAGGATTCTGAAGGCTAGACAGGACAGGCATAGGCTTTCAATTTTGGCCAAAAAGTAAAGTTTAGGAAAGAAATACTATCTAATATAAATTTTCTGAATTTCTAAACTGGACTAGGAAGCAAGAGAGATATGATTTGCTCCCATGAAAAATTCATCTAGAGACACAGCTTATGAGTAAATCTTTCCACTCTTCACAAAGTAGAGTTTAAATAAGTTAAATTATTATTTTTGCATAGCACCTGTATCTTAATGCTTTAATGCTCTACATTTTCTAGAGTAGCTAATCCTATATGAACATAACCAGATAATCATTGAATAAACCTGTGATTATTCTATGTGTAATAAAAAAAGTTATTAATGAAACATTTTACTGAATACTGGCAATTTGCTTATCGGCAACAAAGAAACAAATCACGACTGCAGTAGTTATAATCACAGTTCTTAATGCAAAGCACATCCTACCCGGGGAGTACCTAGGTAACTACATATTTAGCTATTTTGTTGCTTAATGTCTTCAGGGACATTTAACAACTAAAGCATCTGTACGTAAAAGATCAGAACAGGGAAAATTACAGAGGAGCTATAGTATGATGTAAAAACAGTGGTAGCAGCATGTTTATACAGATAGATGGCAATTTTAGTCAGCTGGGTGCATATTCTACATGATGCCAAATTTCATCTTTCCATTTGTTCATGAAGTAATGCAACTGACACTAATTCACATGGAAGATAAGGAACAGTAAGTTCAGAAAAAAAAACTAACCACTCAAACATCCCAGCGTTAGCAATTGCTGCTCTTCAGGGTTAATTCTTTCAGTACATAAACATGTTGTTTTTCCCAAAAATATAAACCAAGGGAACAAGAAAGTCTCTTCTTAGTTAAAAGGTCAGTGAAAATGGCCTGTTGAAGCAGAGAGGATCTGAGCACTCTAATAGGGTTACGTGAGGAGATTTGTTTCCTCCATCAGACAGTAGTGGTCAGACCTTTAGTAAAACTGTATGTTTTTCCTCCACCATTAATTAAATGAATTTCTTGTCATTCCCTTTACAGGACATCGTGGATGACCTCCAGGGGGACCAATCTCACCAGAAATCAGGTTGTTGTTCTGACTCTGATTGAAAACACTGAGAAAAGTTTAAGATCTTTTACTATTTGTGTGATTGAGGGAAAGAAACATGGAGAGAGGGGGACTGTGTCTTGGAACAAATGAAGTCTGAGACTTCATTGTTTGGAGGTTTAAAATTGAACAAAGCTCAGAAAGCTTTCAGGTGTACTTTTAGTATCAGTTCTGTCACCTCTGAAGTTTCATACAGAGCTCTACATCTCTATTTCTCACAAGAAACATTCCAAGTGATGAAGATGGTCTTACAAATACCATGATATCTCATTATTGTAAATAATTAAGTAGGACACAAAATAATTTTTGGCATATACTATATTGAAATATTTTACAATGACTTTAAATGAAAATTGCTTCAGGGTGATCACTTATAGACTACCAATTTGCATAAAAAAAAGAGAAAGTTATTACATATGGACAGTTTCTAAAATGTGCACTGTTGTAATAATTAATGCATTCGTGGAAATATCTTTCACAGCATTATCTTTTGCTTATCTGATTTTAGGAAATCTAAGTTATGGGAAAAGGAGGAAAAAATGTTTTCCACTCTCCATCTTAGTAAAAAAAACCATCTATCGATCTATTCATACATATATATGAATTATTAATTCAAACAGCTCAGTTATCTGAGATACAAACTCTGATTCAGATACTATCTCCAAAGTACTGCATTGAAACTCTAAAGGATGACACCTCTCGGCCTTTTTCTACCATTTAATAATGAAACATTTGGTCATGATAACAATCTCCTCTAAATTAACAGAGTTAACTGATAGAACTGTATGACTAAAATAAAATGCATTATCAGATAATTTTCCTGGTCCTAAGGTCTTCCTCTTAGATTCCATTTTCTGCCACCTTGTATTTCATGTGAGACAAGATTTACCTTCATCATTGCAGACATCCTAGCTAAGTTTCATCTTAGTCTTGTACTTTGTTCTCAAGTAGCACCTCTCAGATGACTGTTTGGATGGATAGGAAAACATTAAAAGCTCTTGTCAAAGCTCTTAACATCTTATATTTCTATTGCCATAATAGTCTTTTTTCTGGCCTTGACAAGTATATCATGTCCAAGCAAATGCTGCAATGAAGCCTCTATCTCTTTTGTATCACATGAGTATATTACAGTTTGTCCTCCCCTTCTGTTGAGTTGTCAGCTGCTGCCTTCCATTATACTCTCATTGCCCACTTGTTAGATTTCCAATTAAGCACTTCTGTGCTTTCTTCTGTGTTGACCCAATACTTGAAACTTGCCACAAGCATTTAAAAGATGACCTCATTAAATTCTAGTCCTTAAAACTCTCCCTTGTTATAATGTCTATAAAAGAAATGAGAAGAAATGTCAGGCTGAGGTTATTTGGTGAATGTTGCCTTTCTTACTTTCATGCTTTCCTTGTACACCTGTCACTGCTTACATCTCCCTGCTCTCTCCAGCCTGATGGCTTGTTCTACACTCTCTAGGAAATGAGTGCTTTTGTCCTCTTGCATGACATATACTCACTCTATAATTTGGGGTCTCACATTGTGGCAAAATAAAGATCCGTTTTGATAAGTAATTACAGTTAGGAATGGAGTTGTGAACATACATACGGCTAGACTGGTTGAAGTTTTTACTTGCTTAAGCTTATCCATCTTGCACAAAATTGGCATATGTGAGAGTATCTTAGTTTTTAACTGATCTTCCTTAGCTTTTAAACCTGTTCTATCTGTTTCGGATTTAAAGCTGGGCTTAAGCTTGAAACGTACAATAACAACAAGATATTAGAGTTTTTGGAGATGCTCCCTTTAGGTCTCTCTTTTTGGCCAAAGTAGATTCCTCCCTGAGGAACCTTGCCATTACTACACCTTGCAGTGGTTCCCTTTGAGTATGGATTCCATTCTGCAAGCCAGAGATATAGCAAATGAATGCTGTAACAGTTCTGTGCTGCTGCAATGACTAGATTTTGAGTCCAACATTAAAATCCTCAACACTCCTCCTCCAGTTGATTCTTCAGGAATTGCTTATTGGTTTTATTTGGTTTTTATATTTTTCCCCTAACATGGGGAAAACAATCTTCAGGAACGTAGACGTTTCCAGGCAATGAAGTTGCTACTGTATAAGACAGAGGAGAGTCTTAAGCATAAGTCCACACTATTATAGTATATTCACTATACTGGAACATATATTGTTTTTGGCTGTATGAAGGGTGGGTGCTGGGGTGACACAAAACACATAAAAAATGAGTTGAATAGTGTTCTGTCAAACCTATGGATGTCCAATGCATGTACATCCTCAAAATTTTTGCTAGCAAAAAGTTTATTGTACTTAAGCATTAAGCCTCTGACTCTCTGTCCTGATCCACTGATTGCAATCCTTTCATTTTGCCACTAATATGTGAGCTTACTTTAAACTCTGCTGTAATTTGTGGGGACTCAAAGCATGCTTGAAATTACTTACCTGACTGCACTTTGTGTGAAGAACTCCATCCTCTCAGCTGTTTTAGATTAACAGTGAATTACAGTTCACTTCAATGCAATTAGACCTAATGAGGTGCACATGGAGACTATTGGGCCACTATGTAACCACATTATATGGGCTTGCTAGTTGCTGTTTTAATCAATTGCTTTGACCTTTGATTGCACGTAGCACAAAGACATTCATTGCCCAGATACCTATTTACCTGAATACTGTAAGAGATGACAAAAATTAGCCTCTGATCAGGAAAATCAGTTTCTCTGGAAAAACTTTATAAAAGAAATCTCACTTGCAAAATATTGGTTAAAATGATTGGTCATATCATAGGAACAGTTAAATATTGCCATTAACGTTTTACTTTCACTTCTGCTATGACTTGATCTTGAACTTGTGCTTTCTCTTGTTGGCTGCTTAGGAACCAAAAGTTACATTTCACAAGAAACAATTTCATTATATCAGATTACATTGTGGTAATGAAAATCAAGCATGACCTCATGTAAGACTGTTGAAAATAGGCAGTCTTCCTATAAGACAGTTAGCTTTTTTTACCTGTATGTATTCCTGATTCTAATTTACAGAATTGAATTTTTACATCAAGTTGGTGTTACTGAAGGGAGAGAGTTAAATATGATGTTAAAGCTATGAGAGATGAGTGGTTTGTTTCCAAGGGAAATGTTCCAAGCATAGCAAAATGAAAAGTAATAGGACTATTTCTACAGATTTTACACAGATATATGTATACTGCTCCCTACATAATCACTGCTTTTTGTTCAGTTTCTTGAACTTTGCTTTGCTTCTTATCATAAACTCTTGTTTTAAGATAACCCCACCAGGCAGCTAAACACTACACAGCCTGTTACTGAGTTTTATGTTTGTATTAATGGAGGAAAAAGAAACAAAAAAAAAAGTAGTTTCGTACTTCTTAGAAATTGCAGATGATTTTTAAGTTGATTAGAAATAAATACATAGCTTTCAGTGGGATTTTGTCTTGTCTTTGTACCACAAAATGTGGATCTCCCCAAAACACTTGGTAAATTTACCTAACCAATATTTCTGCTTAAAATTAAAACCTTTGTAGTCATATCTTTCAGTCTTTAAGAGCAAATATTTGCAAGTAATGTTTGAAAGAATTTTCATTCGTTCATTTCATGGTTCCTTTTTATAAGTCTCTATGGTATGTTTGAAAATTATTGTCTTACAACTTTCAGAGCAGCTTCTGCACCACACCTTGTGAAAGGGCATGAGTAAGATGTGTTACCTAACAGGAGCCTTAGCATGAATTCCTGGTTATGAGTCACATTAAGAAACAGTGCCTTCATCTTCCCTTGAAACTGCAAGCACGTAAACTTCTTTCTTCTTATTGTGCTTAGCTTCTAAATGAAAAAAAGTCTTTTTGCATTTTAATTAAATAATATCATAGTAAATCATGGTATATTATAACTGTGTGAAAGATGGCAAGGAAGCAGATAAGACTTCTGGTGATTAAATGAAATAACAAACATTTTATAGAAGGTGCCAGATTAGACAAAAGTCTATTTATCTCTCTATATGTGTGTCTATGTGTGTGTGTGTATATATACATACGTATAAATTATAATAAACCTGTTTTATACTAACCTAAAAGTATTTAAACCCTTTGTATGTCTCTGACACATTAATGATTTTTTATATTCAAAACAAGTACCTAAATACATGGAAAATATGTAGAAATCCTATCAGTCAGTAACAGATTTAAATATCAGTGGATTGTATGGCCTTCTGGTAATTGCTTAATGTATGAAGCACATTGACATGCTTGCAGATGTTTTATACTGGTATAGTCTTCCCTCTATTGTATATGGCTACTATATGAACAAATGTTACAGTTCAAAGAATTGTCCACATCTAATGAAGTTTGTTTGATATTAAAATGAAAATGAAAAAATCCTGAATTATTTGGGAGAAAAAAATGCTCGTGGCCCAAGAAATAAGTATCCTCAGATCGATGTAAGCTCTTTTGCATTGAGTTGAAAAGCTGTTTCCTTAAGACATAATTTTGATTACAAATGTCTTTAATTATCTGTTCCTCCTGTACTGTAGAGTAACTGATATAGGTGACAGCACCAGAACTAGTCTTATCTAAAGTAGCCTTTCCTATGCAGTTGAAGCGTATTTTTATTTTGTATATCTGGTACATAAGGTTCTTCCATTGTTTTCATACCGAGAATTAAAGAGTGTGGAGAAGTAGAATAGATATTCCTTCTTTATGAACTAGGCTGAGATGTAAGCTTGTAAAGGACTTATATGTGAATACACAATGTGAAATGCACATGGACTTGACTTGTATTTGAAATCCCTTCCTTTTTTATTGCAAAGTTTGGTTGATGTCAAAGGCCATCTGTTTCCTGTAGTGCAGAAACATGCAGACACTGAGAGAACAGAATTTTAATCTGTTCAGTAAACTACAATTTAAATGTTTGTTTCATGAATCTCAATAGTTTCAACACTGAAATTTTGAGTACAGCGATTTTCTGCTTGTTTGTATACATATGGTCTGTATGTTATGATATATAACAAAGAAATGAAGCATGGCTCAGTCTCACTCTGCAGTGGCATCATTTCAGACTTGTTGAGGATACCCAAATCTCTAATATCTTTTGAGGGAATGATCTGAATCTGATGTGAACCACATTTCTCTCAGTAGGAGCATGCTCTTAATAGGTGAGTAGCATTCAAATGAAGTCCTTTATACATTGTATATACAGCCTTGGTGCCTTAGCTAGCTGTCTCAGTCTAGAAGATGTGTAAAATGTAGATCATCCTGATAATCCAGATCATTAACTCTCAATTTCTCACATAACAGAGTGACTGTTGCCTTAGTCCTTCTATTTCAAATGGGCTGCTCCTGTATTCAAGCATGCTTTGTTAAACTTTGAACTTTCAAGGACAAAGTTTAGAGGAAATACTTAATAATTTGAGTATAATGTTTGTACACTGCTACACTGCTAGATTCTTGTTGTTTGATTTAGCTCTGTAGAGTGGTCTGGGGCACTAGAAATTAACAAAATATTGATTTGAAATTAAATCAGTGGAAGAGAAATTTCATTATGAAAGTGATTACATCAGTTTTCACTGGTTGTATTAAAACAAACCTAAGGGCCAAACCTGGCTTATGGAAGCCATGAAGGAAGCTGGAACTTCTAATTAATTATGATAAACAAGAACAGAGCCTCCATTTTTAATCTCCAGAAAACCTATTGAGCTAATAACTATATGTATGTCCATCTGACAAGATGTAACTTTTGAAGTTTTTACAATTCAGAAGACCAAACACACTTTAACTACTGATGGTGTAACTTGAAAAATTGAGGATTGATTGACAGATTGATTGATTGATTTTAAAACATTTCCATTACCTCCTTTCCGCATATAGAGTATATGTTGAATGGTAACCAGGAATCATTTCAAAAGGGAAAAGTTAAAAAGTTTTAACAAAGTTATAAAATAATTGCCAGGTTAACTTTCTGTCTCAAAAGATTAAATCTTAAAGGTGAAAGACTTCCTATTATTACAAAAAGCTGTGGCACAATATTTTGATTCCTTGAGTCTATGAGGGTCATACTCTGCTACATCAAAAATTCTAATCCTGAATGAATAACTCTACATTTATATTTGAATCTAATATAATTTAGATGCCATACACAAGAAAAAAGTATTCAGCTGTAGTCCATATCAAAGGCGATTTAAATGTCCAAGTATCAATTCTTAAGACATTTTTGTCATTATAAAAATAGTGCATTTAGGCTTCTCATATCTTTTCAGCTTTCAGCATGTTGATTAGCCTTAAATAAAAGCATTTTAACAATGCTGAACTGAAAGGTAGTGGTACAAATTTGCTAATGATTGTATGTAATTTATTGGCAGATTTCTTAATTGTATTCCTTATCTAGTTCTTGAAGCTAAACTAAAAATTTTAAAATAAAATATTGTTCTCTTAGACACTCAGTTAAAGTAATTTTACCTCATTTATATAAAGCATTACCTGTCAGTGTGCTTCACCACAAAAATTAAAACTTCTTACTTGTATGTAACATAAAATGTGTAATTAAATATTTTGGATAACGGATTGAAAATTTGCCTGAATCATTATTGTTCTGGTTCTGTTATTTGTTGTGCTGTTTTTTTGTTTTGTTTTGTTTTGTTTTACATGTGAAAATAATAATAAAGAATAATACTTCAGGAACGTTTGCAAAACAGCCTTTTTACTTTAAACCCAATTAGAATAAAAAGCACAATAACACATTATAACATAAATCTGACATGTAGCTTTCCTTCAGGGGACATTCAATTTTTAGTTTTAAACAAGTCCCTTAGAAGCTTTAGGGTTCTTAGGATGCCTAGAGTCAATTTTGAACAGTTTTGCAACTTACTACAGGGAATCTTAGCTCAAATTCAACAAAACACTGAAAGAGGTAGTGCTCTGTAGAACTTAATTTCATCAAAGGACCATCAGTGTGAAACCTCAGATGGTGAGAAGCATGAAACATGAAAATAAAATATATTAACCTGAGTACAGTAAATACGAAGAATAGGTCTCTTATTTTCTATTGCAAGAAAAAGTTGTACCTTTTCACATTATCAATAAATATAACAATATGGACTGTGATAGAAAGCAAAATTACCAAAATACATTGCTTGACTATGAGAGTATAAGATAAAAATTATTCTCTGTCAGAAGTTGCTAGTTGCAAATAAAGGTTCTAATTATGTGATTCTCAGTTGAGAAAAATTCTGCTAAACTTGGCTTTCATGGCTTCCTTCTCCAGAGATGTAGTTTCTTTAGTATTTCCAAATGAATTGCTATGTATAATAGGGGCAAAAAAAATTTTGTTTTGTGGGTTTTTAGCATTGGATGCTGATGGTGACTTGTTTACATTTCAATTTGATGCTTCTGATCCATGACAAACAGTATGACAGCTTTTAGGCTAGAAAACCACAAATGAAGTTATTGAGTGCTCTCATGATGATTTAAGATAGGGAAAAAAAAGAAGAAGAAAATAAATTCCTGTCACATGCAGAGTCTGTTAGTAGTATTGAGTTAGGCTGAATTCTCAAGGTTAACAAATTACTTCACACTAAAATTAACAGTAGAACCACCTCAATACATGATTCTAGATAGCCAGAGAGCATATTTTCTTAATATTAAACAGTTGTACTGTTCTGTGAATGATGTTCCTTCAATATCATTCTCAAAATTACATGAAAATATCACTCTTCTTCCATTTGAAGATTAAAGTTTTGGAGCTTTTCTCATAATGGTGATATAGTTGTACAATAGAAAAATGTTAGATGTAGAAAGAGTTCTGAAAATAACATTTCATCAGGCGCTCCAAAAAAATGAATCAAAATTCTTAAAATACTATGTTTTTTTTTTTGTTTTTTTTTGTTTTAAGACTGTCAATGACTAGGTTACTATTGTAACTTTAGGACACATCATTACTATTATGCTTATTATAGTATCTTTGTATATTAGTCATAATCAAAAAGCTTTCAGACACTATTACTATTTGTAAAAGCACTTTTCTTCTTGTTCACTGTATTGGTCAGCTTAGAAGTTAAAAAGGCATTATGATAAAACTGTGATTTTAATTCTATTCAGAATCTTTTCACTTCAAAAGTCTAAGGGAGCCTGTAGTCACACAAATTCTGCATTTAATTAACTCTCATAAATCTAATATTACTGAATCACAGAATTTCAGGGGTTGGAAAGGAGCCTAGAGATCATTGCGTCCAACCCCCCCACCTACTTTTTGTTCCACTTTATTTAATCTGGTGAAGTGGGATTGACAATGAAATAAGCAGGTTTTTTACTTCCTATGCTTTGGGAGAATAGGAATAAAAATGGTGTTTTTTTTTTTTTGTTTTGTTTTGTTTTTGTTTGCTTTTTTTTTTTTTTTTTTAATAAATAAAATCCATACCTTTGTATTACTTGTACCCTGTATTCCATTAACTTTGTATTCACTGTACAGCAAGCTTGTATCATTACTAAGCATTACAAGAACAATGAGAATCACTTAACAGTATGAACCTATCTTGGATTTGAAGATGTTTGTGTTGCATACTGCTAAGGAATCAGTATTGCAGTTTTATTTTGAAAATGGTGCACTGGATTTGATTTTTTTCTTTGGCATATTATATCCAAGTGTTCTTGCCAAATGATTTTGAATATTTATAAAGTTAAATAAATCTTTAGGTTTACGCACACTTTATCTGAAAAGATATTTCTAATAAATAATTTGTACATTTCTGAAAGGAATAGATTGAAATTTTAGAATCAACCTGTTAATACTAATGATTTTCTCTGCCAGTGCATCAGAACATGTACATAAACAGGGCCATTCATATGTACAGCAGAAGGTATTGCTCTTGGCAAACCTTAGCTGGAAAAATGATAACACATATCTCGTCACCGCAGCACAGCGCTGTAAGGTCAAAACATTTGTTCCATGTTACTTTCCCTATCTTCTTCAGTTTGACACAGTGCACTAAAAAGATATAGACCTGCTGTCACAATCCCAGTAGATCAAGTTGTTGAAGTCAAATTTTTTCAACCCCTTCAGGGCAGAAGCACTGTTCTGGCAGCCTTGCCAGAGAGCCAGATGAGCCCTTAGTACATCATATAGTCACTTTATTACTCTGTCTAGTGCTGATTGAATACATCAAGAGTAGAAAAGATTATTGTGCATAGTTATTTCTCCATTTTTTCCTTCCCTAAGGAGATTTGGCAGAGTGGGTAGGGTTGTGTACTGACAGTATTCACCATGCTGATTTGACAGTTTCCTTCTATATTGTGTTTTATCCTTTGCCTTTCTACAAGCACTTAGTACAATGCCTCTCTCTTCCACCCATTTCAAAATTTGTTGATAAAGTATACCACGTGCTAAATAATGTGAATGAAAATAATAAGTTTTCATGAGTGTTTCCTTACAGCTGTGGTTTAAGGCTAACATTTCTTATAGTGCTAACTGATGCCAGGTAGTTTGAATTTTTTGATCTTCATTTCTTGCCAGCTCTCCTGAGAACAATCTTGTGTTTTTCTTTCGGTTGGGGTTGGTAAGGCTATCTCTGTTTCTTTCTAGTGGGCTGGAGGCCAGCATTTGGGAAGATTCTGTGCCCCTCTATCCTTTGATGTTGTACAATAATTTTAGAGATCAAATTGCCCCTCATTCCAAATTATAATCTGGCTTTAATTTAACTGAAAATATACTGATATTTCCTTATCTTTCATATCAGTATGTCGCAGTATCTCTTTGAGTGAGAAAAATATTTTTCTAACATAAAGTTTGGACAGCATAACATTCAATAATAGAATGGTTTCAGCTGGAGGGAATCATTAAAGCTCATCTAGTCCAACACCCTTGCCATTGTGAAATAGGTTTTGTTAGATCCAGTTATTCAAAGCTTTGTCCAATACAACAAATATAAAAAGAACTAGACGCAGCTTCACTATCTCACCAAAGAAAAAGAAATTAAAAAAAGAAAAAGTAGGATTAACTTTAAGTAAATACACAAATCTGTCCCACACTCACCAGGGCACTAAATTTCCATTTGCAGTTTTTTTACAGGAAGGAAAATGTGGATATCCAAAGCAATATAATCTTTTGAAATCTAATTTAATAGTAGAAATCTTAAAACAAGGGGCAGTACTGGAATAAATTTTGGAAGTCTCTTTAGTCACTTGCTGGGTAATGCATGTCATTTGTAGAAGATTACATCATAGTGAGAAGTTTATGGTGACCACACACTCTTGATGAAGTCCTCTTAACTTTCATTAAATGAAAAAGCTTATGATCATTTAGTTTTGCTAACTTGCTTGTGTTTGAAAAAAGTGCATGCTTATGATTTAACACGCTGTGATTCCTTGAGAGTGTTGAAGATGGGTTTATTGCATACATTTTTCCTATTTAAAAATAAAACCAAGCTGAAAAAACAATGTCCTTTTGCTCTCTTGATAATGGTGTAAATTACTATTTTACCAGAATTGCTGCTGCTAGGAATAATAGTGTAGAGATAATAAAGTTGATTATAAGGTATCCAATCCAGTCCAGAAGGTGTTAATTAGGTACTTCTTTTTCCCTCATTTCTTCCTGCAATCTTATGTATCCCAACCATTCATTCTTCTAGATGATAGAGCCGATGGAATTCACTTTAGAGATAGAGTTTTATAAAAAACACACAAATGTACAGCTTTTCAAGCCAAGAGGAAAATGACTTTTCTGAAACAAATCAACTCCAAATCAACTTACCTCTTGTCAGAACTGAGAGGGAGCTGATAGGGGATGGCAAGAGGTCTCTGTTTTTTGTTTCAAAGAGAAGTAATGAAATTTTTAATTTTAAAAACAACAGCAACAAAATAAAACAATTACATTTTTTAACTGCTGTCCTAATAAGTCCTCATGATCTGTCATACGAGCATTTTTAAGAGAAAGAAATCAAGTTTTGTTGATGTATGTTTTCATTTTATATTTGGTTTTAATGCCATCAAATGCTTTACTTGGAAGTTTGGTATCCAAGAAGATCTCTTACTGATTTATGAGTCTAGGGTGCAGAAATCTGAGTAATCCTAAGGACATATGACTCCACTAAAGATGACTTTATATTATTTTGAGTTTACTGAGATAACTGATTTTGCTGGAGTAATCCAAAATCAAATTATGCCTATATTTAACATTTATAAGAATTTTTTAGTAGTTTTCATGTATTTGTTATTTGCAATTTTTTCTTACTATGATTGGCGACCAGTGAAAACTGGTCAAGATTTACACTGAACTGAAAGTAACCTATTGTTGTGTAGGTAATATTTGCAAGATTCCTCATTAAATCCAGTATATTAAGAAAAAATATTGACACATAATGTTAGCAGAACTTAGAAATAACTGACCACTTCTAACTGTGCTCTCACTGGAATTATTTTTTAATCAATAACCAAGTCAACACATGTAAACCTTTACTATCAAGGCTTTAGGTTTTTGTAAAGTCATTATGAAGAACCAGCTAAATGCACTAGGCCTGGGTTAAAGGCACTAGACTGCAGAATCAGATGTGCTGCCTTTCTTCATGCTTGTAGAAATGTAGAATGCTGATCTCTTGGAGTAGCTCATAATCCTACAGCATTTGAAGGTTTTGTGAACTCTATCGGGGAATAGTACCGATTTGTTTTTGATCCTAGAATTTTATCTGTTTGGTGGGGTGAGACAACTAACTGCTTCAGTAATAAGGTTATCATATAAAAGATGATCACCACACTAAAATAAATAATAAATGTATATAAAAATATAAATAGCTGATGTTTTCTGAAGGGCAGATGTGCAACGAAAGTAGACAGAGAAACCTTTCTGCATACCACAATGTAGAAAAGGATGAAATTTGAGATGGTGTGATCTGTACTCTATTTTAGGGATCAGGAGTACATTATCCATCTATTTTCCATCGTGTTCAACCTTCAAGAAAGCTTAAAAGCTGCAGTGGAGTAATGAGTAGCATAGTAATAATAATTATGAAAACATAATTACACTAGTATGAAATATTAGCTTATATATATACATATATATATGTATAAGATAATAACCTGCTTTTTGTTGCAAGTGGCCACAGAAAGCTTGCTGATATTCTCTGTATGTTTCCGTCTTTGTTACAGTGTCCACCTTTGGGGAGTGGTTGAATAAATCAATGTGCCTTCTTAATCATTGGATAAGGAAACAGTGAGAGGTACATTGTAAGATTCATACCGATATGTATTCCTTTTTAATTTTTGAGGAACCAGCCTATCCAGAATAAGCATGCTCAAATTAAAGTTACAGAAAGTAGTATAGAATATTTTTTTTTTTCTGTGAAAAGAAATGGTTCTCTACAGCCACATAACTTAAAAGACAAATAACAACATTACCTCTCAGTTTCATTTTGTAAGAAAGCAACATATTATCAGGAACACTTAATTTGTCAAAACATTCTGGCAGCTCTCATCAAAACACCAATATAAACTTTGCTAGTTTGGCTCATTAAATTGAAAATTGGCTCAGAAAAGGTCATGGGGAATTAAAGGTTACAGAACCAATAATCAAAGCAATTAGCTATAACTTGAGTCTTCTGAGCTGCCTAAAAGAGAAAGCAGACCTGACCTTGTCAAAGAGAAGAAAGATATTAAAACTGCATATCAAGAAGAAACACGGGCTAATAAAACTATGTAAAGCACTGCAGAATTTTTTTTGTTGTTTTTTTTTTTTTTTTCCCATCTCCAAAGATGATGTTATTTCTGGACTAAGCTCCCTATATGTTTTAAAAATTTCTCCTCACTGTGAGGATTCATATGCTTTTTAGATTGTGATATCACACAGGCACTAAAGTCTCAGGGTCTGATGCTTCTCAGGAGCTCTATTGTAAACCAAAAATAAATTCACTGAACTTATTTGAGTTACATCAGTTTAAAAGTGGTATGAGAGTAGAAACAGGCCGTTAATGTCCAGGTAGATTGATTAAAACAATCTATACTATGGAATTGAAAATGTATATTAAGCATACCACATTGTCAAATGTTTCTTAGTGCATGTGCACATAAAATTCTTCATTCTGCAGCAGTTAGCCATTTTTCTGGCTTTCATAGACTATCCAAAGTTGGAAGGGACCCACAAGGATCATCAAGAACAACTCCTGGATCCACACAGGGCCACCCAAAATTCAAACTATATTTCTGACAGTATTATCCAGTCTCTGGCAGGCTTGGTGCCACTGTTCCAGTGCCCCACCTCCCTCCCACTGAAGAACTGTTTCCTAATACCCAACCTGACCCTCCCTTGATGCAGCTCCATGCCATTCCCTTGGGTTCTGTCACTGTTACGGGAGAGAAGAGATCAGTTCCTGTAGCTCTGTTCTTCTTGTGAGGAAGCTATACGTGGCTATGAGTCCTCCCTTCAGCATCCTCTGCTCTGGGCTGAACAAACCAAGCAAACACAGCTGTTTCTTATACTCTATGCCACCTAGGCCCTTCACCATCTTTCCACTCCTCCTTGGGATGCTTGCTAATAGCTTCATGTCCTCCTTGTATTCTGACACCTCAACATGTACGCAGAACTCAAGATGAGGCTCAAACTTCCAGAGTCAGACAAGAGAAGAACACAACCTTTCCCTTGCAACATGGTAATGCCACGTCCCTACCAGTTTGAAGACCATAGACCATATTGCTGGTTTTGTGTGGGCTGTCCCACCACACCTGTTTGTGGCAAGGAAGGACTACCTGGGTTACATTTTGCTTGCAGCAATGCCGTCATAGCAGCTGTAAAACTAGTGGATCACTTCCACTGGTGTAGATGTTTACAAATGCTGCATGCAGTCCCTTTCTTATTGCTGACAAAAAATCATAGCTAGTGGTTATTTCCTATTTCCTGATATTGGTCTTGGGGTGATGCAGTAGACATTCTGGACTGCATTAAAAAAGGGGTGGCCAGCAGGAAAAGGGAGGTGATTGTTCCCCTCTACTCAGCTCTTGTGAGGTCTCATCTGGAGTACTGCATCCAGGTCAGGAACAAGAAAGAAGCAGAGCTCTTGAAGCAGGTCTAGAGGAGGACCACTAAGATGATCAGAGGACTGGAGCACCTCTCCTATGAAGAAAGGTTGAGGGAACTGGGCTTGTTTAGCTTGGAGAAGGCTTTGGGGAGACCTCATTGTGGCCTTCCAATACTTACAGGGAACATATGAAAAGGACAGGGAATTACTGTTTATATGGGTTGATAGTGATAAGACAAGGAGGAATGATTTTAAACTGAGACAGGGGCGATTTAGGTTAGATATTAGGAGAAAGTTTTTCACTCAGGGGGTGGTGACACACTAGGTTGCCCAAGGAGGCTGTAGATGCCCCGTACCTGGAGGCATTCAAGGCCAGGCTGAATGTGACTTTGGGCAGCCTGGTTTGATGGTTGGCGACCCTCCCTGTGGCAGGGGAGTTGAAACTCGATGATCTTTGAGATCCTTTCCAACCCAGGCTGTTCTACGATTCTATGATGATTCTATGAAGAGATCATTAAGTTCTATTTGGAGAGCTGGTAAAACACACTTCAAAGATGAAGATAGCTTTCTATTCCCACCTCTCCTTACCCCAAAAGAGAAGAGGAAAAAAAAAAAAAGCACAGTAGAGAGGAATTCTTCACTTAGTAGAGTATAACAGTGTAGTAGCAACCTGCACAGTTCTGTTGCTTACAGTAATATAAGGAAATAAAACTTGAAAGTAAAAGACATTCAGCAATTTCTGTACTCTTGGACTGTATGAAATTCGTGAATATATGTTGTTTATAGTATTTTAATACTGCTTACCAGTCCACTAACTTTGATATTTTCATCACCTTCATGTTCGAGGTGTGTAGAACTCGTTGTTATGCCAATAATCTTAATATTCCCCAAGAATTTTCTGAATGAGATGTGTCTGAGTTTTACTTACATGTTTGTTTGTTTGTTTGTTTGTTTTTGTTTATTTTTTGCATATATTTTCAGGAGACTACTGAAGATAATAAATTATGATGTAAACATTCATTTTATTATTTTTATACTATATTGTCTAACAGCACACATTATTCTAACAGAAATTTATCTAAAATTAATTAATATTTAAAAGCAGCATGTCATTTTATCACCAATTCAAGCCATAATATCTTGTTCTCAGTTGGAATGTAGTCAGTGTTGTTGATGAGCATTACGTCTTACTCTAAAGGCTGAAAACAGAACCAAACTGTGAGACAGTTGCATTATCTGCCCAGCCCTCAATGAGTGAATACTGACACATTTAACTAAACAAAGGTAATGTAGATTTATGCACTTATGTCTTGATCAGCTTCATTCGAAAAATCCGTAGGAGAGGAAGAAGTGTTAAAATCATTCAGTGAAATAGGAGTTATACTGTTGTTGGTTTTTTTTTGACTGTCAAAAATATGTATAGCTGCAAAAAGTATTCATGCGAGAATTAGTTATTTTTAAGGAAGTGGTATATACAACCTGGGAGATAGAGGTCAGATTTCAGTAGTGACAAAATAAAGTGAAAAGTATAAGTTATATACTATGTGGTAAATTTGGATTTTATTAGCTCCAAATATCAATTAAAGACAGATAATAAACATAGTTAATAAACTGTACGTCAGATCTCCAGGTGTGATAAAACACAAGGAGTAGAAAGATCTTGTTACAGCTAGTATAATATCTAATGTGTTCAGCTTCATAGAAATCATTAATGTAGAAAGGGATTTGATGAGGAATGCTGCTCAAGTTACACAAACATGCACCAGAATAGAACCTAAGTGTTAAGATACCTTGTGAATAATACTGTACTATGATTATTTATCTTTAGCCTGTGAGTAACTTTATTAATAAAAAAATAATTATTTAGTGCCTGTATTCACTTCTAAGTTTCAAATAAGGATATCAAAATTTGAGAGAGGGAGGAGATATCTTGCAAAAATTACATCTTCCTTAAGTTGAAAGCTACTGAGCATTAGTTCTCTTTGGTTTTCTGATGGTGTGATTTTGTAAAATTAGAAAGGCAAATACATTTTAAGATTGGGTTAATTCATTGGTAAATTAAACGCACTCTAAAACTGCATCATTATAATTTGTTATATATGAAATATTGCACTGTAATCAGTCTAGCAGGAGGTCAAGACAAATTTAAAAGGGAAATTTCAAGCCACTTCCTGAACTAGCCTGGAGAAAAGAAGGCTGCGGGGTGACCTAATTGCAGCCTTTCAATACCTAAAGAGAGCCTACATAGAGGAGGGGAATCAACTCTTTGAAAGGGTTGATAACAACAGGACAAGGGAAAATGGTTTTAAGTTGAGGGAGGGGAGATTTAGGTTGAATGTCAGGAGGAAATTCTTTACAGAGAGAGTGGTGAGGTACTGGAACAGGCTGCCCAGAGAGGTTGTGGATGCCCCGTCCCTGGA
>JAOWBP010004015.1:13707981-13730101 GCA_028571105.1 Tragopan temminckii
CTGCACGTGGCAGAGGGGTTGGAGATTCATGATCCTTGTGGTCCCTTCCAACCCTGGCCATTCTGTGATTCTGTGATTCTGTGAATTAGCCTGGTTACTTCATATTTAACTGATTCCACAAGAGCGGGTGGGGAATTAAAAAAAAAAAGGAAGAGGAGGAAATATATAACTGTACAACAATGGAACGTGTCAGGATTTATAAATCTCATGTCTTGGTCTTTACTGATCAGAAGCTGATCATAGCAACTGAATTAATAAAAGTATAGTTAAAGTCATTCACAAATCATGCTTGGATATAAGTGAGAGTAGATTTTATTGATTTGTTGTGTCAACTGTTTGAGAGAAATACACCATATGTTCAACATATGAAAATAGCAGAAACAAAACTCAAAAGAAATTCCTCTACCCTATCAGCCAATAAAGTTTTAAGTTTATTAGTAAAGAACTGAGTGGGGTTAATACTGCATATCCATAATATACCATTGTCTAAATGAACAACACAAATAATGTTAAAATCTGTTAAGTATGTTTTTTTTCTGATAAGCAACTTGTTTAAAGCATAAAGTCGGTTTGCCAATATTTTAATTTTTGAATTATTTTAACTATATTTTCAATAGGAAAAAGCCATGATAATTGTTTTCCTGCAAATGTCTCTTTTATGCATCATACCTGCCATGAAAGCATAACATTCCAGTGGGAAAATAATCATAACCAGATTTGGTAGGCCTTCATCTTCTGAAAGTGTTTTCCAAATATGTTTTTAAGGCTCTTAGGAGTCTTCTGCATCATATCATGTCAACTTTTAGTCATAGGCCAAAGAACCTTTTGTTTCTTACATTAAGATACCACAGAAAAAAATGCGTATTTGAGAAATCAAAGAAGTCATGCAGTGTAGATATATGGTATGAAAAGTAAGACTTGATGCTGTTACATAGAATTTTAATGTGAGACCTGCGGTTGTTAGGAATGTATTATATTAAAAATATGTTTATGTTTATTTAATACCTAATCGTTAAGAATGGGAAGAATGTGGACTTTGTTTATTTGATTTCTGGATTAGGAGTAATTGCCTTCCATGTTTATGTTAAACTCACACCCCAATACCATTAGGTGAAATCGATTTTCTCATCTTGCTTTTCTCAAATTGTTTTTTGGAGAGATGTAGAACCTCACAGTTGTCATATTAGACCTTTTCCTGGTATTCGTATGTAATAATTATCCTACTGGTCAGTTCAATACAAGGTTTGAGAGTTTGCAAATGGTTTTAAAAACTGTTTGAGAGTTTTCTGAATTGCAAAACTGTTTAATCATAATAGGAGTGGTACAAAATAATGTAAGGAAAAGAATAAACTAGAAAATATGTTCCCTAAAACTTACCACTTAATTTAAGAACTTTTCCAATGTAACTTATATTTGTTCCAGTCTATACTCAATCTGCCTCTTTTCTTTTAGAGAATGGCTTAATGTTTAAGATGGTCTGTGTTCATTTGTTCATAGTCAGTTCTATTACTTTGGAAGAGAGCAAAAGAATGGGACTTCTCAGCATGAAGATTGCTTACTCTTATATTTTCCGAAGTCAAAATTTGTTTTAGATAGAATATTTCCCATTTGAGACCGTTATATATTGATCTTCATTCTGTAACTGCCTTGCATCATTTAACCATTTTTTTTTAGCCAGAAATCCAAAGTGCTGTACCATAGCACAGCCATAAAGAAAGTTAATGACATCACAACCACTATTACTGACCAATATTTTTCACAAAGATGAACAAAACGTGCATTGTAAAGTATTTCATGTGATGAACTCTTTTCTGACAACAACTACTAGACTAGGCTTCCTGCAAATGAGAAAAGGCATGGCATGCCAGAGCAAGAAGAAAGTAAGTAGTGTGTCTATTAATAGATCTTGTACATTTTCTTTTCCTTCATTGTAAATGTGTCACATGGCTATTTGAAAAGAAGTCTATGTTTGAGAATACTTATTGATCAAGAAACAATATATTTAGTTGTTAACAAATATGACAGCCATAAAAAGCAAGAAGAAAGGAGATAGGATAGGTTTTATACATTGGCTTTTAGTAACTACTTCTGTGTTTGTTCTAAAAGAGCTTAAGTGCTTTTTAGTGTGAAATGTGCAATTATTGTGAAATTCATATTCTGTGTGAAATGGGTTAGGTTTGAAGGGTGCCTGTTGCATTTGTAATTAATTTTTATTTACTTTTTTGCAACACAACTAAAATATACTACTTAAGAGTTTCGAAAGCCAACTACGTCGCTACGTAATACAAGAGAAGCAATGAAGAGCCTCTCAAAAGATGTATGCTCAGAATACTCTTAACTTACAAATACAGAATTTTCAATAGTCATACTAATCTGAAACAGTGTATATACATGTTGTATGGGAACTGCTGAGTCACGGCCTGAACCTCTGATTGATCACCTGAGATGAGCAATGAGTCAGCCATGGGAGCATAGGTGAAGGCAATTCACCTGTGCTGCTGAAAGGGGGGGAAGGATCTCTTCTGGAGATCCACTTTGCTGGAGTTCCATAAGCAAGCCCAGCATACAGGTAAGTGTCCTATCTATTCTCTTTTTGCTATTGCAACCTGCTTTGCCTAACTCTCTTGTTTATTTCATAATTATAACGTCTTAATATTCATTGATTATACACGTGTTGTTCTAAAGTCTACATCTGATAAGCTTTTCAGTAGTATGCACCATAAAATACAACCTATTCATCTAATATATTTGTACAGTTGGAACAACACAATCAAGATTTGAAAGTGCAGTCTTATGGAATGTGGATGTTCCTCCTGTGGTAGGTTAGTGGTTCAAACCACTAATCCAAGGAGTTCAGTAAATATCATTATAACTTAGAAGTTGGTCTACCCTAACCAACTGGATAGTCTTTCTCATTCAATTCTTCAGAAACTGCTATGTTAGTCTAGTCAAGGTATTATTTTCTGAAATACTGGTGTGACACGTATCCTAATTTTAGAGTATTCAGAAGAAAAAAAAAGTGCTTGTTAAGCGCTTTTAAATTGGACCCACTGTGTCTCTTTGCTATTAATGTAACAAAATTCTTTAGAGATAGAGGTCTTGATTTCTAGATTCTAAGCAGAATAATGATTTTTTTTTCCCAAGGCAGTAATAAATCCTTTCATTTCTCAAAATCTTCATTCATTAGAAACTATAATTCTGAGTGGAAATCAGCTTACTTGAAACATACTGCAGTTGTCAACTTAAACTAAAACAATGTCATTGTAAATTCCAAGCAGACTGTAGAAAAGCTTATGGTTCTGCAAATATAATAAATTTTCTCTGCAGAAATCATACACATAAAACAGATATCCATCTCAAGTAGTAACAAGGATTATAAAGGTAGCCTGTGAATAGATATCCCTCAATTTAATGAAACAAGTTTCATTTAAAAACTGAAAGATTAAAGAAACACAACAAAAAAAGTTTCCCAAAGTCATAGCATTTATGATTACAACCAGTTTTCAGGAGCAAAAATGATCATCTTTTCCTACTGTGAGCTCACAACTCAAGCTATACCTTTTACTGATCTACAGACCCCCTCTAGAATGACTTTTGTGTACAGTTCTGCTAAGTATTAAAAGTCTAGTAATCTTCATAGGGACTGTTCAGATGCAGAAGAAGTCAATATACAGAAGTTTACAGCATCAAGACCCCTTATCTTTCTTCTCAAATTTTTCTCTTTCAAGTCTGTTCCCATTTTTTATAATTTATGTACATGAGGATTATTAAAATATAGCAAACAATGTACTATAAACCTCTTAGTTTTATGATAGCAAAATAAAACATTTGACATACACATGAAATTCTACCAGCAAAGCCAAAAAACATTAATGACAGAAGCTAGGTGAATTGAGACCTTCATATTATTTGTTTTGAAATGAAGAGGAAATTGATATTAACTGCAACAACAATCTTGTAATTATTTTCAATATCTAGAGCTAGAGGAAGGCAATTTATGACTGACTGTGTACAGTAAGTAAACTATTCCTTTCTGGACAAACAGGAGTTAAGTTGAGGCATGTACATTTAACTTTAAATTATTACTCTTTGTCCCTTCATGGCAGACGCTACTTTGAACGTACTTATGTGAAGGTGTTTATGTTCTTATAAATTTCTATACTTATGTCAGTATTTCATTAGTCTCTCTTTACTTCAAGAATTTTATCATCTTGTTTTTTTTACTACCAACCTCCCAAAACATAGATTTCATACAGTAATTTGTTTATTTTATTTTTAATATCAAGCAGATATTTTTCACTATTTTCTGGCACATATTTTAACTACTAACTGGCATTTTGTAGGACTGCAAAATTTCATGACAAAAATGTTTTCTTAAAATCTTTTTAGCAACCATAAAAAACTAGAAGTCTGAATTGAAAATATGTGACTGAGTGTATTTCTTAGTTTCTATTTTTCAGACTGTTGTCATGTTAGTAAGCGGTCACTTTGTATTTTATGCACTCCTAAATGATGATGCAGGCATATAGGCATATAAAAGATTTTTTTATTTGATTAGTTTCTATTTTCTGGGTTTAAAATAGAGGAAAACACTTGTATCCTTTTCAGGATACCTATTCTTACTTTGATGTGAACTCTCAGATAATTCAGAGGGAATGTGCCGCCCAGTCAGAGGAGATTGCAATTTCTGCGTCAATAGTGTGTATGAGATGATGGAGGAAATGTTTTATAAAGTTTCACAAATACATAATTTTACTACTTGACAACAGGGAATGAAAAGGAATTTGATTGTCAGGAACGTTATCTGCTGTAGAGAAAATAGCCAACTGATAACTGCCTAAAAATTGCTCAATTAAAGTTGAATGGCCGATGAACAGTTATGGTGGAATATATCTCGTTTTTGGACAAAGCATAAACATACGTGAATACTGTCAGTTCAGAGATTTACTCTCTATTGTAGCTGAGAGAACTGGAAATTAAATCTGTCACTGAAGTTGCTAAGCTATACAACAGAAAAGCTGTTCTCACCTAATAAATTGTATAAAATGGAAGTGGAATAAAGTTTGAATCTCAAAACGGTTATTTCCTTTAGCAATATGATCTGACACTTTTGCAGTAGTTAGTTGGCCAATATCCATGCGAAGTGAAAAGGCCAAGAGCTACCAGTATTAAAAACTGTCCTTACTTCTGATATCTGTTCCTGTTCAAACTCATTACAGGGCTTAGGCTGGACACCTGTACTGTCACTGACTCAAGTACTATGAGCACAAAAATAGACATAATTTTTTTTTGTAAATTCAGGGAAAATATAAAAGAAAAGCTTATCTGAGAGGGTAATATGATTTATTTTTAAAAAGTAATAATTGCTTTCTGATGATTGCGTGATTTCAATTACTTAAGGAAATTATTAATGCTAGTGATAAAATAGAAATGCATTCCTGTGGCAAATGTTAAGAATTATGAAAAGCCGTTCGTTTTGTCTTTTGTAGTTTCTTCTGAAAGTTTTGTAAATTCTATTCCCCTAAGTTGTTTTGATTATAAAATAATGTTGTCTTCTAATAGAGAGATATTTAATTGTATATTATCTTTACAGGTCTCTTTTTTTTTTGATCATGCAAAATGATCAATTCAGTAGTAGGGGAAAAAAAGAACTATACTTAACATTTTTGCTCATTTTTAAGTTTTGATATTTTTCCTTTATTTGCTCAAAGGTTCATTTGTGTCAGTTGGCAATCTCTCACATCTCTCACATTACATTTTGGATCAGACTCCTAAATTTTCCCCACTGGGGAAATTCTTTCTGTATGGTAATTTGAAGATCATTGAAGGTGATGAAATACTAGAAAATCAATGAGAATTTTTTTACCATACAATTTACAGACGCTTTATTTTAAATTCCTAATATTTAGACAATCATGTGGGTTGCCAGGATAGGTATCAGTATAACACTTTGGATACAACAGTATATCTGGAATTTTTGAAGTCTATACGAAAGAAAAAAATAAAATCTGTTACTTAAGGCATGTGAAGTAAGTACATTACCTTTTTAATAAAAATTTAAAGTATTAATATAGTAGCTTGAATTTGTGTTTGTCTTCTGTTATATGATATCTGCAACCTGAATACTCATATTAAAGCTGGCTAATTAGACCTGCTTACTCTTGATTTTTACTTTTGCTGCGGAAGGAGTTCACTGAAAGAATCTAGATGAGAAAGCCCCGTTCAATCGTAAAAATATGAACATTTAAATTAGAGCACTGAGATTCCTTAAGCCTTTTAAAAATACTCTTATTTCTGCATTGTTTCTTGGTAGTTCTGGAGGGGGAGTCTCTTGGAGAAATATCAAAGTGCAAACAACCAAGCAAACAAATTTTGAAATGACAAGTCTGTCCAGAATATCTGTGGTCTAAATAAAATATGTTTGTTGAGATATTCTACTTCATTCAATGTTCTTCAATAGCATTTCCACAAATCAGCTTTCAATTAATGCATGTGCCTCTTAAGGGAACTTATTAATGGAAATATCAGCTGGATTCACAACTACAGGCATTTTTAAGCAAACTCTAATATTGAATGGTACCTTTAACTAACTTGGTTTTAGGTTGGAATTTTCAAATTACTTTTTCTCTTGTTTTAATTTAAATTTAAAAGACAGTGAAAGAGCTAGCTTGTCAACTGGGATTTTACTGACTATCAGCTCTAACCATAACCATACCACAAATAATTCTTAACATGCTGAAAGTACATCACTGTGCCCAGTGGATATTTGTTCAGATCACGCACAATTGAATGCTCTTGGCAATCTCTAGTTAAGAAAGACCAAGAACTGGAATAGCAGGAGTGTTATAGGTCTAGACTGTTGCTCAGTGCCAAGTTTTATGGGGAAGTTTGCACAGTGCCTGTCTATGTTATACTTGGCTCTATACAGTATTGTCAGTCCTTCATTTTCACGAGCATGAAACTCATCCCAAATGTAAAATATATATTACGTGTGAATGTCTATATTATATTTGCTGGACATTTCCTAGTAGAGTGCCAGATATTGAAATACTTATGTAGCCCCAGAGAGGGGATTACTTATGATGCAAGGTGCCTGTTATAACAGCTGATTTTCATGGCATTACATAGGATTTTTTGTTATCAGTGTAGCTTAAGTAGCTGATGTAGTCTTCTATATATATGTAGCTGTAGCTTTTGAAATGTGTAGTATAATAAGGTACAATTCCATACGTGCAATGTAGATTCCTACACTGTATCTGATATACCTAAAAACAATTGTTTTACCTTTGTGCTTTAAAGAGAATGAATACTTTAAAAGAGCTTCCCTAAGAGCTAAAAAGTTATCATCTAAAATCATCTGACTTTTTTGAAATAGTTTCTGGAAAGCTAATAATTTTGCAAAAGAAATACTAGGCTTTTAGGGTAACTGACCAGATACCACATACCATCAATTGTAATGATATATTCAGACAGATGTAATGATTTCTTTAGCCTGAAGAAATAGCTCTTTTTGCCAAAAGTAAAAAACTAAGTAGACTACGCATACCTTTACACAAGAAACTTATAAGTCCTTGTTGCTTTATGTAATTATTCTATGCCTGCCAGAAAATAGAACTGGGATTTTTGCGTGTTTGTCAGGAAGAGAAAATATTTATATGGATGCTGACAATATTTCTGTTTATAGGAAAAAGTCCTATTGAGCTTCCCTAAAATGCTTATTGTGGCATTTGCTCACACACAGTTACGACCTCTGGGGATTAATATGTCATTTCATTAAATTAATGTAATGTTTGTATAAAAAGATGTAAACTCAATATGGTAACAACACATACGTGGATGTTTTAATTAATCTATCTAAACTGGATATGCCACTCCAAGTTTATGATGTTCAAGCTTTAAACTACTCTTGGAATTCTCATAATATTTCCAGCCTGTTTTCTAGGGGATGTTCTCCTTATTTTCAGCGACCTGTTCACTAACCTATTTGCTAGCAACTGTCATAGCAGACAATAAAAAGGGAAAAATCTGTATTTTAAGACAGTAACACAATACACCAGAATTAATTGTAACAAATATACTAAGTATTTGTAATGATTTACTAGAAATGATTTTAACTAAGGTTCAAACAAGTTTGAATGAGTGTTTTTGATATAGTATGTCAATTGCTTGTTTATTTAAGGTTCTTTTTCTGGCAATGCAAATTTTACGTAGGTGAGAAAACTGTGAAGAACACAGTTGTCCCAAAATTTTAGAATTTTCAGAACTATTGAAGGCATACACACTTCAAGGAGTTTTCAGGCTTACCTTATTGTACCTTTACATCTCTGTATAAGACATTCTTCTCGCTATTCACTCCATTATTGCCAAGTCCTTTTTGCTTGTATCCTTTTTGCTTCTTATTCAGATTATTTCAATAGATTAAATGACTGTAGATGCCACTCTTTCTTTACAAGTATGTTATTTCTGTTCATTTGTTTTTGTTCTTTTTCTACTGAGTATAGGCTTAATTTCTTGTATTTTTTGAAGTATCTGAAATCCTTAAGTCCTGCTGTGCTCCTAGATTTCCCTCATGCAAATCTTGTTAATTTTTAAAGCAACTAATACAAATTTCTTAGGCTATAATTCACAAGATTTACATAGTCCACCGGATTTATTAAAAAACATACACATATATATGTGTATATATATATATATATACTCAAAGTAAGAATTGAATTGTACTGTAGATAACAGTTCTGTTGGAATCAAGGTATTTTTGCTCCTTTCCCATATCAACTGATGCTATGTTCCTCTTATCACAGACTGTGTTAACAAATAATGCAGCACAATAGTAGCAGATCTTGAAGTCTGGAAGGTTAAGATAACTCATCATTTTAATCTTCATTTCTTGAATGCCCATTGTCTGTCTGTCTATGAACTTGGTTTAACAAACCCTATTGAGATTATATTGGCCGCCTCCAGTTTTTTTGTCATTAACAAAATAAATCATGACATTTCATGGTCTTTACTATACCTTACATGTTGTTCCAGCACTGATTGTCATAATTTCCCTGTTATAACCCGGTAATTGTAAATTGTATTATACTCTTTCCATTACTTTGGCCATAGCCATAATGGTGTCAAAGAATCATGGAATCTGCCATTGATGTTGGCAGAAATTTCTAGAGATCTTGTCCAACCCCTTCTTCTCAAAGTAGTGCCAGCTAGAGCAAGTTGCCAAAGGCCATGTCCAGTTGAGTTCTGAGTATAGCCATTGTCTCTGGGCAACCTGTGAATGAATTGCAGCAATGGGGAGAAAGAAGTAAGAAAACTTTGGGTTTCTTTTTTTTATTATTATTATTTTAACCATTAGTAAGCAGCTGTTCATTGGAGGATGAGACATCCAGACTTCAGGCATGCTTAGGAGGAGGAGTGACATATCATATAAGATAGACTGTTGGCTGTTTCACTTTGGACTCACGTGCTTGATAATGTAGAGGTGATAATAATGTAGAGGAGCTTTTGAGAAGTATCCAACTGCAAAAGGGATATATGATAATGCCCACTGAAAGGCAAACTTGTCTCTTCAGCAGTACTTCACTGCATTACTTTCTATAACATTAATTTTTCTACCCTGATTTTCAAATTAGGGTGATTTCTTTGTTAATATATCCTAAGGTTCTGCAATAAGGTCCTGATAATATGTTCTGAGTAATACCTGAAATACACTAGTATTTTCAGATTATGAGAGTAAAAAAAAAAGACACACTTCAACTTTTTTTCTAGACAGCTGTTTGTTGGTGTGCTATCCCAGTGATTCTTAGCAAGGGATGTTTCTCTCACTCCAGTCTGAAAGTTCAACCTCTAATGTTTCTGCAGATATCTTACACTGAGAAAGGTTCTAATGTTCCTTATTCGTACTCTTATCACTTGGTGTTAGTACGAGACTTGAATGTGGAAGCTGTGATTTTCCTAATTGCTCAGTTTGTAGAAGACCATCTGTAGCACTCTTCAGCTATAATTTTAGCCACCTTTTCTATAATTTAAACAGGTTTTATTTAATTTGTATTTTTTGGAGTATATTCAAAACAGAGATGATTGATCTTGTTAGGTAAAGTATGTAATGAGGTGCATTCACTTAATTGTTTATGAAATCTAAAGGATGTAGCATATTGTTTAATGGAAAAGCTGTAAAAGTAGTTAAATATTAAACAAATGATGATGGAAATCATAGAATCATTAAGATTGGAAAAGACCACTAAGATCATTTAGTCCACCTGTTGGCTCATCCCCACCATGCCTGCCAAACCATGTCAGTCTCTGCCACATATGCTCTTTACCTAAAAACCTCCAGTGATGTTGACTTCATCACTTCCCTGGGCAGCCTGTTTCAGTGCTATGCTACTCTTTCTGAGAATAATTTTTTCCTAAAAATTAACCTGAACTTCCCCAGACACAGTGTAGGGCCATTACCTGTCATCCTGTCATTAGTTACCTGAGAGAAGAGGCCTACACCCACCTCACTACAACTTCCTTTCAGGCAGCTGTAGAGAGTGATAAGGTCTCCCTTTGGCCTCTTCTCCAGAATAAACCATCCCAGTTCCCTCAGCTGTTCCCATAAGATTCATATTTCAGATCTTTCACCATCCTTGTTGTCCTTCTTTGGACATGCTCCAGGGCCTCAATGTCATTCTTGTAGTGATGGACCCAAAACAGATCACAGTACTCAAATTGTGATCTCACCAATGCCGAGTGCAGAGGAACGATTACCCCCTAGTCCTTCTGGCTATGCTATTTCTAACAGAAGTCAGGATGCCATTGTCCTTCTTGGCCACCTAGGCGCACTACTTCCTACCCTCAAGCAGATCAACACTTGCTTCCAACTTCGTGTAATCTGCAGTCTTATTGAACATGCGCTCAGTCCTCTCATCAAGATCATCAATGAAAATACTAATCAAGGTTGGCCCCAATACTGACCCCTGATAAACACCACCAGTGATCACTTGCCAGCTGGAGTTGACTCCATTCACCAACACTCTCTGGGCTCAGCCATCCAGCCAGTTTTCTTACCCTGTATAAGCCATGAGATTTTCCTTGGCCCACCTCTTGATGTTAACATGCTTGTAAAAATATTTTTTATTATATATGGTGGCCAGATTAAGTTCTTTCTAGGCTTTTGCCTTTCTAATTCTCCCCTCTGCATACCCTAGCAACATCCTTGTACTCTTCATGAGTTGCCTGAACCTTCTTCCAGAGATGGTAAACTATTTTTCCTGGAGTCTCATCAAAAGCTCCGTATTGAGCCATACTGATCTTCTGGATCATCTTATGGCACAGAGCCTGTTTTTGTACCTTTAAGTTTTCCTTCTTGAGAAATATCCAGCCTTCCTGGATCCCTTTGCCCTTCAGGACTAACTCCAAAGGGATTCTCCTACCAATGTCCTTAGTAATTCGAAGTCTGCCCTCCAAGAAGTCCAACGTAGCAGTTTTGCTAACCTCCCCTCCNNNCATGAGAACAAGGATAGAAATTTCTTGACTTCTGCTAGTTGCTTCATCTCTCTCTCCCACCAGGATGTCAGCCTCATTGGCCTTCCCCCGATCCTTTCGCTGATGCTGCAAGCTGTGGTCTAGAGATGCTCATCTTTTAACTTAAGAACGAAAAGCACAATTTAATTTCCATTTTATTCAGAAGGCGCAATAATTTTCAACCTGATTGACAGGTTCTAAATGGTTGTCACTTGTAAACTACATAACTATCACTTCCAGGTAGTTTTGTTTGAGTTATGTGAGCATTGTAGTTTCTTGTGAAAGTTCCACCAAAAAAAAAAGTTTTTTTGCATAACAAAGAAACAACTTGTAACTCTATCATGGTGGGAAAAGGTTGGAGTAGGCGATATCAAAAGAGAATAGGTGATATCAAGAAAACCAAATGAGGAGTTGGTGATAGCAAGAAAAACTTCTCTATCAGTCAAGCACAGGAGAGGACAGTACTCCCTGCAGTACATTTTGAAGCCAGTCTCTGGGATAGTACCTCAGTTTCACTTCAGGCAGAGTGCTCTGCTTCTAAATTGCATTGGACATAAGCATTAGAATGTCTTCCTGTTCTACTTCTTTAATGACACTCATCTTCATAGCCAAATGCTGGCACTGGACGCCAGATCCATCTGGGACAAGATCACTGTCTCCTTATGGGCATTTCACTTGCTATTCTCCTTTTCATTGCTAATCCATAATCTGTATGAAGGCCCATCACACTCAATTCTTATTTTGTTGTCATTTTAGTGATGGCTTACTACTCTCAGCCCTTTTTTCATTGTACCCAGCTCTTGACCAAGGCAAGACAGTGATAACTGTTAAAACTCAGATACTATATTAGTGCTTTAAGTCATCTTTCATGACTGAGCATCATGAAAGAAAATGTGAAGCAAGCCAAACGTGTGAGAAGTGGATGAAGTCATCTTACGTATACATCCATTCACATTAGAGAAGTGCAGGAGTTGGTCACACCTTGACACAAATTGGCAAGTATAAACAAGGCAACAACAATGTGAATGACAAGCATCCTGTAGTACGCTTCCTTGAGAAATGATTAAAAATGTATTTGTAGCTGCATTTCTTGGTCCGTGATATAAAACTTAAGCATATTTCAAGATCATGTCTGCACGTATCATGCGACACTGCTATTGGTTCTGCTACTAAGCAGTGATCTTGTGATAAGTTAAATAAGTAAAATAAAACATGCCATTATGACACAAAATCACTTTTGATAACTCATACTAAAGTTAATTCCTCAGTTTCTCATGGACAACCACAAACATAACACCTAACCTCCCTGAAAACTGCAAGAGCAATGGAAAGATTATAGCATCTTGATTAAATTCACTAAAATAAATCATTTTGAAAAAGTGATCTCAACCAGTTCATTATACAATAAATAAATAAAAACCAACACTGTGATAGAGTGACCTCTCCTCTCTTCTTCAAGGGTGAATTAGATTGACAACAAGACCTTGGCTGGGATAGCTATATATTCCTGTCAGCACGAACTAAACACACCATATGTTGGTGTGCTTAATGTTTGATACTTACTGAAATATGGTTTAGTTACTGAAATATTTCTGTTCTCCAACACAGAATTCATCCTTGATCTGGCTGCATAATGTATTTAAAATTACTGAGTGAAACCTACTACTAAGTGCAACCTAGTCTAAGAAACCTGCTTTAGCAGTGAGGTTGCACTAGACGATCTCCAGAGGTCCCTTCCAACCCCTACGATTCTCTGAAAAGTGGAGGTGTGAAGTTTCAGCAAGAGGATTAAAAGGGTTGTGTTATTGTTAAGGAGGTTTATTTTTGGTTTTGCTTTGGATTTATTATCTACAAATTCTGTGTCAAAATGTGCTCTTTGATACACAGATTTAAATTGAGTTAGAACTTATAGGACCTATAAATGGGTGTCTGAGAATACATTCTCCTTTACAGCATATGCCTATAAGTTCAGACTGAAACTTTGTGAAGTTCTTTATTGAAAAACTGTCAGATACTAGGTAGGATATTCAGAAGATCCTGTACCAGCTTCTTGTAGAATTTTTTGACAAATATAAATGTATTTGCATAAAAACTGAGAAAAGTCACTATAGTAAATATTCAGTATATTGAATAATAAATGATTCAGACAAAATTCAAAAATGCTATTTTCTGCTTTCAAGATGATATTGATACCAATTAAATTATTCTCAATCTTTGGAAATAATGCTTAATATTAAAGAAAATAATAGGATCCTGACTTTACTTAGAGGGATTCTCAGATAAATAAATAGTCATATATTTGATGAAAAAAAAATATTTTTTTCATCAAAAAAATTTTTTGTTTGCTTTCTTCAAAATGCAACTTAACAAACATTGCCTAACACCAATTGGATATTTTAGGTAAAATACAGCCTTGAATATATATTAATACACTTATATATTTGCTGCAAAACAGAAGTATAGCACAACTTTATTTTGAGTGATTTAAGATTAAAGTTCATGTTCACGTTTGTGTGAAGAATCATGATTAGACCTTTCAACTCCTTTCCAGTGTTCCTAGCTAAAAAATAAGAAGAAATGCAGGAAATTTCTCAATGCTTTTCACCTTCAGATATTAACATGGTCAATACTTTTTCTTCTTTTTTCTTTGTAGTCTATGAAAGAATTATAGAAAGAGACAAAGTAAAAGTCATATAGTCATTTTGGGGACACTGAAAGTAGTATAAGACAACTTGTATGATTTTTATGCTCATTTCATTGTTCTTAGTTTGGGCTATATGAACACAGAGGTGAAATAGCAGAGGGAATTAAGCTGAAGGCACAACGGATGAAACCTTGTGCAAGAAATTCTCCTGATAGGAACAATTAGGCAAATAATGAGCCAGTTTTAAAATTTGCTCATGGAAATGGGAATCTTAGAATTTCCAGCACTAGGCAAAAGTAATTGTTGGTGTGAAAAGGAAAGTAGAGAAAAAATGCTTTAATTACAAGTATGAGACTTTCTTGGAAGTGAGAGTTCATAGTATATTTCTTTTCCTTCATAGCCTGCAATACACTGAAAGTTTTAATCCTCTGACATTATATGCATACCAGGATGAGATGTCTTTATTACTACTTATTTTATCATGTAGGTAATCTATAGATAATATAGGGAGTAGAAGCTCACTTGTAGTTATTGATTGCAGAAGTATGTGACACAGCTATTGTTTTGAAAAGGTCACTCACAGGATAAAGCAAACAAAAGAAGATGATGTCTTCATTTGATCCATGAAGAACTGAGGCACAGAAAAGACACATAGAACTCAGAATTTCAATCATGATGCCGAACCAATATATTTTCTGATTTCCCAGGATCAAGTAGTTTGGGTAAAAATATTTACAATATGATGACTGACTCTCTTTAAAATTACATCTTCTCCAAGGAAGCATATCATTTTCAATAATAATTTTATAATGTAAATTTACAAAAATCTCTGTGAGTTCTTTGTAAAGAAGAGAGCTTTAGTATCTAGACTATACTATTTTGTGTATGTAATAGAAATAGAGAATGGCTTCAGTTGGAAAGAACTTTAAATATCACCTAGTTCTAACCCCGTCATGGACAGTCTTGTGATCCACTAAATAAAGCTCTGGATCAGGTTGCCCAGGCCCCCATCCAACCTGATGTTGAACATCTCCACAACTTATGTGGACAACCTGTTCCAATGCCTCACCATCTTCTGAGTAAAATTTTTTTCCCCTGAGCTTCTAACCTAAATCTTCTCTCTTAGTTTAAAACCATTCCCCCTTTCCTATCACTATCAGGTCATTTACGAAGTTAGTCTTCCTCCTGATTGTAAGCTCCTTTTATATACTGGAAGGCCTCAGTGAGGTCTCCTTGGAGCCTCCTCTTCTCCAAGCTGGACAAGCCCAGCTCCCTCAACCTTTCTTCCCAAGAGAGGTGCTCCAATTCTCATATCATCTTTGTGGCCGTCCTGTGGACCTGCTCCAATTGTTCTACATCTTCCTTGTGCTGGGGGCTCCAGGTCTCAACGCAGCACACCAGATAGGACCTCACGAGGGCAGAGTAGAGGGAGACAATCAATTCTCAGTCTGTTGTACCTCTCAGCTTGGAGTCATCTGCAAACTTGCTGAGAGTGCACTTGATCCCACTGTCGATGTCATTTGTCATGAATAAAGATCCTGAAGAGTACCAGTTCTAGAAAAGACCACTTGGGACACTACTTGTTACTACTTTCCACCTGGACAAAGAGCCACTGACCACAACCCTCTGGCTGTGACTATCCCATCAATTCTTTATAGTTCATCATTCAAATTAATGTCTCTCCAATTTAGTGGTAAGGATTTGGTATGGGACCATGTCAAAGGCCTGCAGAAGTTCAGGCAGATGACATCAGTTCTCTTTCCTTCTACATATATAACAACAGTCTTTTAATTTTCATCCAGATCTGTTTTCTACTTAAATGAAAAAATGTGTACATCTTTATTGAATTATGGTTTTCTAGAGATTAAAATCATTTTTGAGTGATTACTTTTCAAACCAGTGAATTTGAATGGATGTCTTATTCCCATGTCCAAATATTTTGAGGGTATTGACTTTCTGTAGAATTTTTAAGGGAGATTAATATTATTTCATTTCCTGTGAGTTGATTATCTACACAACTGGCCTCCCTGTTGCGTCTAGCACGGATGATCAGAGTATCAGAGTTCAAATTTATCTAAACTTATGAAGCTGTGGGGAAAGAGATTCCATCTGTGTATGAAACAGTTGTTTTTCAGGAATGAATGTCTCTATCTAGTCTATTTTGTTCAAAAATGATTGAGGTAAAAATCTGCGTACCTTTATGTAGAGAAACCTGAACTGAACTTCCCAAAATTACTCAAGCTTAAAAAATGTGTTGTGTTGTGCAGCTGAGCTTGAAAATGCTGCTGTGATGATGAAAAAAAAAGCCTATGTTTTGGTTTTAGATGTGCTAATCAGTACACTTTTTCTCATTTTATTATTATTATTTTTTAAGACATCCATCTCTCATTGCCTGTGCATTTGTTTTATTTCAGACTTTGATAGGATACAATTGAACAAACATCCCCTAGCCTGAATGTTTGAGAAGGAGGTTTGTGGTGGTGTTTTTTTAATTCATAAACAGCAATACTTTGAAGTTTGAAAGAAAGAGGACTTAACTAAAAGAATATATGTAAAGTCATCGCAGTGACTCATTTCTCTTGTCTAGTGCAGCAATTTTAACCCTTGAATTGCTTATCCTGGGAACCTGGTTATGAGATTTATTGTATTAATTATTGTGCATTTGTTTTTCATAGACTTCTGAGCCAAGCTGCCTGATACTGCTGCATGCAGGCGGTACAGTTGGAAGTTTTGAGTTTGTTTGTTTGATGTTGTTTTAGAATTAAATTCATAATATATACAGCTAAAGGTAACTATTACACATATGAGATAATGTGATGTAATGAGATAATGTAAAGTTAATGATCAACAAAAGCTGAATGGAGGCAGGTTACTCTACTCATCCATAATGCTAAGATATCAATGGCAGTAGTTAATATATCATTTACTTCTCTTTAGAATTTAAGCCCAAATTTAGAGGAAGGATAGTGAAAGAAGGGTGGTGTGAAGTTTGTATCTTCATCTATACCTGCTGAACATGCTTGAGACTATGAAAGTCAAAGACAAAATTTTAAGAACTGTTTATATTCTGACCAATACAGTAAGAGGAAACATAATATAAGAATATGTACTGAGTACAGTCTAATGAAAGATTTATGGGGAAAAGGTAAACAGAATATAATTCAAGCTTTCATAGTCATCTCATTAATTATTTCTTATTTTAGCATTAAAGAGGTTAATAACAGTAATGTGCCCTTACCACTTATCAGACTGCTTTTAGAAGATGTTTAATAATTTTTGGTTCTGTCTTATTAGTAAGTATGTAATCAGTTATGCGTGTACATTTCTCATGCAAACAGTGATTTGTTGTTTGTTTACGTAATGTGTATGTTAAATGAGTATCTGTGTTCGCTTGAAAAGATGAGTGACTTTGAAGCTGTTCACCGGTTTGAGTTAAAATTTTGAAGGATTGTTACTTCATAATTTTAAGTTTAAATTTGTACTTTAAAATGCCTCTTTTTACCTGTCACTGAAAGAACTCAAAGATCTCCGGACAGTCCTGGACTACATTCTTGGGTCCTCTCTTCTTCAGTAGAAATATATGCTTTAAAACCTACTGCCTCCAGAATTGTTTTCTTCTCCTTATGGTTCAGCAAGATTTATAAAAACATGAAAAGTACAATTCCACTGTGTAACAGCATGTAAAAGTACCTCAAATGGTTGTTTATTTGGTACTTCTCAAATAGAAAGGATGTGAAATTCACTCCACCTCTAAGGAAAATATTGTCTTCTTTCTTTTAAGATTCTTGAAGAGAAAACTATTGCCTTTGTGGCAGTATGTGTTTCGAGAAGAAGACACTAAAAGAAAAAGCAGTTACTAAATACACAGCTCAACCTGATATCAGAATCTATAGCCATTAAGTGTGCTAGTACCTTTTCTTTTTGTAAGGTGATGAGAATGGTGCCGTTGACGTTATAGCCAAGCATAGAAAAGCTACAATATAAAAAACTTAAATAACTTCCTTAAAAATGAACATGGAACTGTTTCTTCTAAAAGAGTTTTCTCAGCAGAAGCTGAGAAAAGACAGCTTCTCTCATTTGCCAGGCCAGTAGAAAATAATTTCTCTATACTCAGGAGTTTTAGAAGCCTTATTTTTATCTCAATTGTAAGGAAACTCTTTGTGAACTGATGTTTTTTATTTTCTTTTTACATCAAGTCAGTAAATATTCTATCCGACTTTGATAAGCAGAGTAAGCTTAAATTATTGCTCAACTTTGAATGCTTCGTATTAGCTGACTGAGTTTAAATTACAGAAGTTTTGTGATATTTTTCACATTGTCAGTGGTCTTCTGCTAAAATCAAAGCAAGTAAATCTAGCACTGCCACACAGAATGGAACAAAACAAATGTAAATATTGTTGTTGTAACTGTTACTTTCTATTTTTGTATTATGTCATGGGAATGACAGCTTGATATTTACCTAACAGGCGCATAAGTCATTGTTCAGCAACAGCGTATATGGAACAGTTTGCAGATCCCAAAGCTTCTTTGTGAGGAAAGTTTTTGCCCTTTTGTGTTGTTTGTTTTGGGTAGGGCTTTTTACACTTGCCTAAGAATGAGATATAAGTCTTCTGCTTTTGTTCTTTGTGAATAAAAGATAATCATACTCATGCAAAACATAGTTAATGACTTAGGTTTGCATGAAGTATAAGCAGGATGCAACACTTGGAAAAGAACATCCTCTTCCTTGCAGCATTCCTGGATGACGTGAGGTAGCAATGTAGGTGCACTGAGTTCCTTCAGTAGGATTTAAAACCTCTGCCCTTCTCTTTCTTGTCTAGTGCCCCTTTGAGCTTAAAAGAAACCCCCTGGACAATTAACAGGGATGACCTTCAACTCAGTAGGCTTGCTAAGATTCTACCTTACTACAGCTATTTTCTTTTGAAACAGAAAAAGACAAGAAGATGTACCACTAAAGATAATATTCTTTCAACCTCTTTAGACAGAGAATAAAACAAACCTACTTTTAGTCTGATACAGACTATAGAAAAGAAAGAGACAATGTCACTGCTAGAATTCTCTCACTAATTGCCCAGAAAGTAAGAAAAAAACAAGGCAGTTGCAGTTAAAAAGAAAAAAAAAATAATCTCAGAAAGCTAATGAGGAGATTGAGAAATATTTTCTAATCATGAAGAATTCTTTCCCTCTGACATCTTCCAGTTTCTTCTGCACAATAAGGGAGTGTCAAAAGGGACAGCTTGATATAAGGAAAACTATTCTGTAATTGTGTTTATTGAAAAAATAAATACATTTTAGCACAGCAAAGGCTGCTAGACAGGATAACATTTATCATGCCATGATACTGTAATTTTTGTTCCCTTCTCATTTTTGGAAGGGAAAATTCCACCAATATTACAATATATTACAACTTCCACTATTCTTGAAATAGCACTTGCTGAATGCAGTGGAAGAGAATTTCTGAATAAATGAGAACTCCTAAACAAGTTATGTCAACATTTTCCTTTGGGGAAACGAATATAACAAGAGCAATAAAATAACCTCAGATACATATTGGGAGGCTTATATCAGCTGTATTCAGTTTTTATACAGCAGTGAAAAACAATCTTCTGTCCAACAACTTCCCCTATTGTCAGTCTGCAGTGATGACAGCTACCACCAGCTGAAATCCTGTCTCTTCTTAGTGTCCTCATCTGGCTGACATCCCACATCAGTTGGTTTTCACAGGATTTATATAGAAGTTCAAATTAAAAAAAAAAAAAAGACAGAGAACAGAGAAAATTTCATCAATTTTAAGATTCCCCTTGAAGATAATAGAGATATACAGAACATCAGCCAAGAACTGAAATAGGCAAGTTTTACGGAGAAAACTCAAAGAGCTTTCCAGGCTTGCAAAATGAAGAACAGTGTCACTACCTATCAATGAGTCAATATTTGTATATTTGAAATAACAAACACTTCTAATCTTTAGTCAGAATTCTTATTTATGTTTCATCTCCCTTGTCTAATGAAATACTACTGTTCAAATTCAACACTTTAATTGCACATAGAATTTTTGCTTAAACTCCAATAAGCATATCATCTTCAAAACTGCACACTTATTTCTCAGCGGTTGTGTAACACGTTACCAAAGTAATGTAGAGAGATTTTAGTTATTTAACTGCATATAAAAAACTACACATTAGTCCAGGATCTTTTGTCAGTACTCTATGGCATCTCTAAAATGCAATCTGAAATGGAAACAGAAAAGCCGTGGAAAATTGATTCATAAGTCAAAAAAGACCAGCATTTCCTTTTCTTGCCTTTCTTTAATTCCAGCATAGAATAAAGGGATGGATTTTACTTTATTATATAATGTCTACACTTGCAATAGTTGTTATTTATGTTTAATGTCTGAGCCTTACCATTTGATGAAGCTGAAATGTACAGTCAGTTTACTACCGTTTGTTTCTGAATGCCTAGAAACCTTTTAAACAATTTTTAATGAGCAATACTAAGCTTGGTCTTTGCAGTTTGTCACTGATTTCTCTGACTGCAGCATTGGGCCAGCTTACTTATCGTGGGCATTACATATACACAAGCACTTATGTGGTAGTGCTAACTGCAATGAAATATGTGATCAGTTGTGCAACCACCTGATACATTAATTTATTATGCATCTTTGATTGCTTCACCTGCCCCCTTCCCATTAATCCTTCTTTCCCAGGGCTTCCTCTGACACTCTAAAACTCAGAGCAGATTTACACATCTACCATTACACTAAAATAATACCCTAAACTTATATTTGGAATGCTGCTTTCCTCTTTCAGTAGAATTTCATCTAAAGATACATCCACTTGGTGTATGAAAGGGAAGAAACAGTCAAATGACAGCTTTCTTAGATGTAAAAATGTCTCCTAAATCGGGATTATTCCACATTTTACAAACTGAAGTTTCAGAGGAGACAATTTCCATCTTCCTAATATCCAAGATACCTTCTAACAGATGTCGCTACTGAGACATTGCTTTTCAATTCTGCATTTCATAGCTGCTTGATACTAGATTTTCTTGGCAATTAAAGAATGACTTTTGTAATAGCTTTATGATTTTTTTAGTGAGGCAGCTACCTTGAACTTGAACATGTGGTTGTATCACAGAAATCTGTGTGTGTTTCTCTGTAGGAAATACGTAGTATTATTATAAATGATCATAAATTACCAGAATAAATATTGTGGCAATTAAGAGATCATAATTCATTTGTTTGTATAGAGGTAAATGGACATTTGCCAATGATTTTGATTAAAATGTATGAGCAGATTAAGATAGGAAACAAACCTTTTTCTCTGTAATTGCAACCTCTTTTTGATGTAACTCACTGTATTTGCTATTTTCTTGTATTGTCTTTTTGTCTTCCATCTACAAAGATAACAAGATCAGACTATCTTTATATGAACTTTTTTTTCTGGTAACAAAGCCTGTTTTAGTGTGGACATCACTGTCTCATTGTTATGTGTTTTTTTTGTTTTTTTTTTTTTTTTTAATATAAAAATTGTGTGGGAGGAATTTCTAAATTTTCTTGCATATTGTGTCCCTCTGAAATTTTTTCCATTTTAAGTCAAATTTAATGAGATTCAATAAGGCCAAGTACAGGGTGCTGCACTTGGGTCAGGGCAATCCCAGGTATTTATACAAACGGGGGGAAGATCTCTTTGAGAGCAGCCCTGCAGAGAAGGACTTGGGGGTACTGGTGGACAAGAAGCTGGACATGAGCCAGCAGTGCGAGCTTGCAGCCTGGAAGGCCAACTGTGTTTTGGGCTGCATTAAAAAAGGGGTGACTAGCAGGGAGAGGGAGGTGATTGTCCCCCTCTACTCGGCTCTTGTGCGGCCTCATCTGGAGTACTGCATCCAGGCCTGGGGTCCCCAGCACAAGAAAGATGCAGAGCTCTTGGAATGAGTCCAGAGGAGGACCACTAAGATGATCAGAGGGCTGGAGCA
>JAOWBP010004015.1:13730346-13743231 GCA_028571105.1 Tragopan temminckii
TGCCCAAGGAGGTTGTGGATGCCCCATCCCTGGAGGCATTCAAGGCCAGGTTGGATGTGGCTCTGGGCAGCCTGGTCAAGTGGTTGGCAACCCTGAGCATAGCAGGGGAGTTGAAACTCGATGATTGTTGTGGTCCTTTTCAACCCAGCCCTTGGGCTGCTGGCCAAGGATGTCATTGCTGTGTTATTGCTGTAATTTCCCAGATAAATATTGAGCCAGCAGTGTGCCTTTGTGGCCATGAGGGCAAGTGGTAGCCTGGGGTGCATTAAAAAGTGTGTGGCCAGTAGGTTAAGGGAGTTGATCCTCCCCCTGAAAATGTCCTCCTGTTTTATCCACATACAACGACTTTTTTAACAGCAGTATAGACACATTTGTATTCCTTCTAAATAAATGTGTGGAGAAAATAATTATTTGGCTTTGACCAAGAAACTAGGTCTTGAGGCTGCTGACTTTAAGTCATGACACACTACGTTATGATCTTGTTTAAATAGAACACAGCAATGAATCTTATGGCTGCAGGATTGGGCTGGTAGGCTAAGGTTGCATACCTTTTGGAGTCCACCAGGCATGAAAGTACGTACACTGTAATTGAACATGACAAAGATTTTTCGAGATTTGATTCTATGGGTTTAAAATTCATGAGTTCCATGTTATTTGAAATAGACTGGTTAATAGCATTGAACATGAGGGAAATTGGGGATAAAGTACAATCAACAATGCATTTAAAAAGTAGTGGACTTCTGCAGTTTGTATTACACAGAATCAGTTATCAACCGAAATGTTCACTGCTAAAGGTAATAGTACTTACAATCCAGATCCATGTTTTTTGTGTTTCTCTGTAGTATTTTGCAATCTTAGACATGTTTGTCCCACTGTATTCTATTACATTAAATGTAAAGAGAGAGGATTGAACTATATGGTATCCCAGGAGATATTTAAATATAGTATCTAAATAATAATTTAAAAGTAATTTATTTAACATAAGCTACCCAATTAACTTATGATATATGTACACAGATTTCTAAAAAAGTACTTTGCATTTCTTTTCATAAATTTAATATGATGAAACATAATAGTCAAGAGTATTTAAGGAGAGCTGGAATATGAGACTATTGGAATTGTAAAATTAAAAGAAGGTCAGTTATGATTTCAATTTCTTAAGCTTTGAATTAGGCTTATGTTTCTCATTACTAGCAGATCTGTGAAGCTGGACCCAGACTCATCTCATTTACTGTGCACCGTACTGGAAAAATGCTCTGATACCCTTTCCTTTTTATTCCCTACTTTATTATTTTTATGTTAATCCTACAAAAGTGGAAAGGAATCAAGACAAGAGCGTAAGCTTTCCTAACAATCTTGATCTCAAATTTAAAATGTTATTCTAAGATATTCTGCAGATTCATTTGCTGTCTCAAGCAATTCAGGAATAGCGCTGTAAAAAAAATGCAAATTATGTTTAATAAAGATTAATGCAAAGTTATGTATCCTTCTGCTAAAATATTAAATACAGCAAAACTGAAGGGCACAACATCTAGTGAATGGTCTGTGAATTGCATGTTAAGTTAATGGTAGTTCTTGTCTCAAATTCACTCTGCAGTATAAAACAACAATGATGGTACGTTGACTTTGAAGGGAATATGATGAAGGTTCTGAAACAGGGTGAGATGTTTAATTGCATATGTACTGAAAGCAAATTTAGCTATAAAGCCATGGGCCCTGAAGAAATGATTGACAATTTGAACTGTCACTTCTCAAAATCCTCATCAGAGGATTATACCCATATATGCTAATAGGCAAGAAACAGAGGTTAGGCTGTTCTTAAAATGAAAAAATGCCTATGAAAATAATAATAATTTTTTTAAAAAAGCAAAAGTTTTATAATTGAGAACAGAAGCTTTGGGGTAGATTTCTTTTTTGTCTTTCTTCTTGTATTCACCTGTCAAAAGAAGTAAAAGAAAATATTTTTTGTGTAGATGCAGATAAAATTTTAGGTGAAATAACTTAAAAACTGACCTAGGCACATCTACCAAGTGAATTTCTACTGTATGATACGAACAAAAGAAAAAAATAACTTGTAAAGATAACAGCTTATTCTTTATCACAGAGTCAAATTTTTAAATAGAACTCACTTCAGCCTCAAAAAATTGTAGGTACTGCTTTTATTTTCAGGCTGACTTGTGTCGAAAAGATTCATCTTGAATGCAGGAAGTTGTGTGTTTATCTACCCATTTTTATATACAATTTGTGGGTATGAATCATTTTTGAAAATCTACATGCGGGAAAAAAAGTAGCATGCATAGATATTACAAAATTGGTTTTGAAAAATACAATTCCCTTTTAGCATATCTCAGCTTACAGGGAGGCTCAGAGGTACAGACAGACATTCCCTGTGTGGAAAGTGAAGATCTCATGTAAGATAAAATTACTGAAACACAACTGAGCCTCTGTCTATGTTGCAACATCTTCATTGTAATCTGCCAGACATCTTATGTTCAGAATTGCCTTATTGACAGAAATAATCAACTATTAAAGCTTAATTGCAACATTTGGTAGTGAGGTAACTGGATGATGAAAAATCAATAGTTTTTCAGTGAAACACAAAAAAAAGTTAGTGCATCCTAATGGCATGCAGAACTACATTGCTCTGAAAAGCCTATATTTAAAACACTTTTAAGTTAGATTTTCCACACTGGAAGTGTCAAACTGTCAAATTAGAAACTTTTATATCATTAATACATATTTAACTAGGGATTAGGATGCCATAACAACAAGAAGTGGGAGACAACCTAAAGTTTATCTCCAGTGCAGCTCACACTGTGGCCGCCCCCCACTCCATGCCATCATGGAGATGCTGAGTGGCCTGGCCTGGACCAAGGCACATATCCATCACTCAGCAACAAATTTTGCTGCACAGTGAGTACTGTCAGGGCTGAAATCAGGAAATGGGGAGGGCCCAGTACAGTGCCAATTGAAATTATGGCAAATAATTTTATGCATTTTTGGTAATTTTATGCAAATTTTGATACATTGGCTGAAGACAGTCCTGTGGACAGTGAAAAATATGCAGTTGTGCTTTCTATTTTGATAAAGGAATTTGAGAACAGGTTTCAACATTGCCAACATTTCAACATTGTCATGATCAAAAATTTGATCCTGTCTCTTTATGTGACCTTTATAAAACCTCTTTTACCAGAGAAAAATGTCCCTCACTTTGCAACCATGTCTTATTCATGTCATCTGTGAACAGCTGCTTTTAGGGGTGAAGAACAAGAAGGGCAAAATTTTATCAAAAATCTCTGATGAACACCTTAAGAACTCACTGAGAATTGCAACCATTGCCATCGAACCAGGGATTGATGCATTAGTTTCACAAAAACAGGCTCAAAAATCCCACAAGTTTTGTGTTTTTTCACTTTTCTTTAAAAAAAAAAAAAAAAAAAAGAAAAAGTTTTTTTTAGTTATATATATTAACTATATTATATATTTTATGAGGCTGCTCCAAAAGTAATGCCTTCTGTTTTATTAAATAATCCCATAACATCAGAGGTGAATGTTGGTGGAATGGCAGTAGAGGATGAACCTTCCCACCAGTATGCTGTTACATTTTGTTGCTGTGAGATAGATGGCAGCAGAGGGACAGTCTGAAAAAATGGCATCTGACATGGAAATCTATCTGAAGCATTGGGGTGGAATTGAATTCCTATGTGCAGAAAAAATGGCACCCACTGAGGTTCACTGATGCTTGCTGAATCTCTGTGGAAACTGAACAGTGGATTTGAGTACAGTGAGGTGGTGGGTGGTGTATTTCAGTAATGGCTACTGTAGATCACCTCCTCTGGTACAGATTTTTATGAGCACAGCATGTAGGCCCTTCATCACTGGAGAAAATGCATAGCTAACAGTGATGACTACGTTGAAAAATAGTATTTTGTCACTGAAAATTTGCTCTATCCAATAGTGTTATTATACTCTTTGTATCAGTAGTTGTTTCCATGGAAATAAATAGGAGGCTCTGAAAGCCTCCTATGAGGCAACCTATTTGTATATGGTCCAAGACAATTCCTGTACATTCAGTGTGGCTCAAGCAAGCCAAAAGGCTGAACACCCATGGTATATTCTGTCATGTACAAGATACATGATACTTCCTAAATTATGAATGTAAAAAGAGACTAGATATTGGTATTTTAGCAAAAAAAACTTTTGGATCCAGGAGATTTTTGAGAAAAAGAGCTGTGCAGTTGAAATAAACACCACTTTCTAATACCAAAAATAAAATTTAGAATCAGGTTCTCAGAAGAACAAGACAATATCTTGCTTAGCTGTTGGCATTTAAGGTTCCTCTAGAAAGTATATTCTACTCCATGAGAAATATACATTATCTTTAAGGACTCCATGTTCTTCACCTGTATTATTTTAAGCCTCTGATTGACATTTATTACCCTGTATTTGTATTGGCTTTACATAATGTTAAATGCATGATATCTTTCAATTCCCAACCACTCTTTGCACAATGTACATTGTACATCTACATCCCAATGCTGTACATGACAACAAGAAAATTAAAAACATTCATTTCCTGTGCACCTTCTCTGAAATGGGAGGAACAGTCACATGAAAATTGCTGTAGATCTTGCTAAGCTGTAGCATATGTACTGTTAGATGCAAAATAACATCTGACTACCTAATTAACCCCCCTTCATAACTGAGATATGAAGCAAAAAGAAAAATTAACAAATTATTGAGGTCATGTTTGCCCTATTAGTCTCTCTTAGTATAGGTCGGATATGACTGAATAATTTTGAAAAATGCACTTTAGTTGCTGCCAGTCTGGTTAGATAGGTTTGTAGTAGATCAACTATTTTTAATTAGACTTCTATGCTTTAATCCAGACTATTCCAGCATTAGCACCCATCACAGTCCTGACTGTAAACAGTTACTTCTGTTTCTGGCTCAATTTAAGATTTAAAAAAGAAGCACAATAGTAGTAAGCAATTCTAAGAGTAACTTTCACAATATAATCAAAACAATCTTCCAATCAGCATATGCTATAAGATAAAACTAGCAGTTTTTTCAAGTCCTTTCCTCAGATAGAAGGGTTTGTTGCTGATCTCAGATGCAAACAAGCCAAGACACAAGAGCTGCTCCAAACCAAGGGAAAAGCAAAGGGGAAACCAAGGAGCTAATGGGAGAAGCAGGCTGCCATTGGTGCCCCATGCCTTCATCCAAAACCTGCAAGGGACCAGAAATGTATAGCTGAGAGGTGGATAAAGAGGGAAGAGTTAAATAAGCATATTGATTTGATCTGATAAGAGGGATCAATAGCAATGGGAGAAATCAGGATTAGTATAGGCTGAGGGACTCTTGTGGCTATAGTATGTCTTGTTCCTTAAACCTCATAGCTCTTTACTCTTAGCTTTCTAACTGTGTTTGGCATTTGTTGTGATTTTCCTTTAAGTAGGAGCTTCATCCTGTCTTCATAGTTACAAAACAAGGATAGAAATTAGATAATTAGATTTTAAATGCAGTTTATTTTTGAAAAGAACCTAGATGTGTCATTTCCCTTACAGCTAAAGGTGCTGTTAGGCGCTGTATGTAGAAACAGGTAAAACTAATAACAGCAATGTATTTGTATATACACAGATATATTTTCCTGTAGGGCTTAATTGTTAGGGCTCACGCAAAGATGTAAGTCCTTTTATTACAGTCTTTTGGTGAGTCTGACAATGGGAGTTCAAGCTAAAGCCAGTTTTAGTACCTCTTTTAATCTTCCCCGATAGAAAAAAGGATAAAGACTGACAAAATAATTCAATGGTATGTGTGAAATCAATTGCTGATTCTGTGATTTGGAAACAAATCAAAATATTGGTCAAGACCTTGGGTAACTTGTTTACTTTCTTGAGCATACCTTGAGCAGAGTAACTTTTCTTCTAAACCTGTATTTGCAATCTGCTCTGAATTTGCTTTCAGTAGGAAGTGACAGCCATTTTGTGTTCATTTCAGTGCAGCCTGTTATTGTTGAAGGGGTGCTCTTTTCCTTTGTCTGTTAGGTCTTACTTTATCCCATCAGTCTTGGAAATGTGAATACAGAAACCTGAAAATATGTGTTTTCCTTTGTAAAGGGCAAATATAATACTGGGTCTAGTAATTCTGTCATCATTTTATTGCTAATAAAATGGCCTTCAAATTTCTGTGTAAGATAAAATGCTAAATGTGAGCATAGAGCTCTTTTTCGTTTTTATACATGTGTTTTACTTAGGAAGCTTCTTAACAATTGGATAAGTTCTTTTTGATACTAATTTGACTATCATTTATGGGAGTGGGAGGTAGGAAATACTCCACAGTGAGTACGTTGATTGTGAATTATAGTATATCCCAGCAAACAGAACAAAAATGTACTTTGTATTTTGGGATGAATGTTTATTCTTTAGAATCAATTAGAAATATCTTACAACTTTTACCTCTTTTGTTAGTTATTAATGTATATTTCATAACTTGTGTAATCTGGTTTAGACTCTTGCTAGTGTATTTATTACTCATCTGTAGAAAAAAAAATTGGGATTTTATTAAAAAGCTGTAAAGAAGTATAACTTCTTGATTTTTGTATAAGTGCTCTTATTTTGCTTACTACAAACAAATAGAGATATGAAGTGAATGGAAACCTGAAATAAGGCATAATTCAGATTCTAGCCTTATTCTGGTATCATACCAGTAAGATCATTTTCAGTAAACTTTTTAATGTGAAATTTAAACTTCTTACAAGAAAGAAGTTAGAGTATGCTTTCAAGGGTATTGAAGTTTTGCTTTGAGACTTGTCTCAATTCTAAAATAGAATAAACTTCTTGTGATTAGAGAAGAATGGTAAAGAATGAAAGTTTTTCTCCCACCTGGAATCTTATAGCTTATTATCTACAGCATCATATCATTATCTTTAAGGTAGGAAATCTTTTATTTACTTACAGTTCTGTTCCTCCCAAGTGAGTGTAATACTCTGCAGGACTGGGTTTGTCACTGTCAGCTTCTAATTTAATCACATAACACACTAATTTATCCCTACAGTTGTTAAAATAAACCAAATTTAGAAAGACGTTTTTTGCCTTGAATATTCTATTAAGCTTATCTCCTGATTTTATTCCTTAAAAATGTGTTTCAAGCAGACAGTTGAAAATGAAGCTATCAATTTCATTTTTATTTAGGATTTAAAAGATATGTTTTCTGCCTCGGAATGTGGTCTTATTTCTGTAACTCATGGTGATAGGCTAATACTCTGGAACAGATTGCATACTCAGAAATGTCAAGTATAACGGAAAAAAGAAAATTCAAAAGAGAGGAAGTTGACCAGAGGTGCTATGAAGGGTCTTATGCTCTACAGGTTCTTCTATAGCAGCCAGACTTAAGGTAGGAGCATCGTGCTGGTCTCAGGAGTCTATTCTGTGTCACTTTGCTGCCATTCATCAGAAATAAACCTTCAGATAAACAGCACAGTGTCAGTTCTTTTTGCCTGCCTAAGATAACAGGTTTTTGGTTTTTTTCCTTTATTACTGGAGCTCTGCTGGAATTCTTTTCCTTCCTTCTTCTCTGACAGTCTTAAGTGTTAGAGGATCTAGTCTAAAAGTTTTTAGAGTTTTCAGTGGGGGGTACCACCTGTGTGTCCCTTCTTCTGGCAATGCCTCTGTCATGCAGTTGTTCAAAGGTTCAGAAATAAAATTTTTTCCTACTCTCACATTACTTGTTGATCAGAGGAAAAAAAAGATTAGTTAACAGTAACTTCTGACATTGAAATTGGTATTTAAGTCTCACTTTAGTTGCAAAAGCAAGTTGTCCATCTGCATTTTGGGGAGTGGTTGTTGAGTTTCTTGATAAGTAAACGTGCAGTTGCACATGAAAATATTTGTAAAAGTTAAGAACTTAGCTAACCTCATTGTCTAGAATTAGAAGAATGTCATGTTCTGTGTTACTATATATCTCTGTGAGTCTTTGGTCCAGCTGGGCTCAGCTGTGTGTGTGAGAAGGATTTTTGTGCAGTTCATGCAGTAGGAAGCCTTGAGGAAGCTTTAATTTCTTGCATGCTTGAATATATTCACGCAATGGTATACAGTGTCATACCCTTTGAAACAAAAATACTCTGCTTTTAGAAAAGGAACTGTAAAAGGTGGATTCTCATGAAGACTAAATTCATTTCGATTCCAAATGCATGCTTAATAAAGGTCACAAGGTCTAAAATCTTGGCTTCAAAATGATTCTTCAGATTTCTGTCTTCTGAAGACACATGGTCAGTCAGCTGGCCTGAGCTGAAACTGGAATTTGGGGGACAGGCAGGCAGGAAATTGATCACTAACTGTTGATATGGGGACAGAGGGGTAATAACTGTATTGATTAGTAACAATCATGAGTAAGAGTACATACAAATTGAAACTACAGAGATAACTTGTAGACTTGTTAAAATATTGAAATATAGAAATGTTTCCTAAAATGCAACATTTTTAACCTGTCTGAGTAATCAAAAATTGCTGTAAAAATGTCTTATTACTTTGAGAAATTATGTAAAACAAGCATTATAAAATGAAAATGACTGTTTCACAATATATTGTTATTCAGTTTGTTTCTTTGTGACTTGTTTTGTATTTATTTAAGAAAGCATGATGCTTTTCCTTTAACAACTTTGGACATATATATATGATGAAGACTTTCATGTCTTTTTCTTTTTCTTTTTCCTATGCTAACTTTATGTGTCTCATTTCAGAAAAACTGCTTTAATCTAGTATCCTCAGCGATCACCTACATCTTTAAGAAATGCACACTGTGCTTAAATTAAATAGCCTTTTTTTTTTTTTTTTTTTTTTTTTTTTTTTTTAATGAGACAGAGCTTGTGTCTGGTCTTAGGTGGAAGTATGAGGTGGCTGAGAATATGTGCAGCAGTTTCATTAGTGTAGGCACTGACACAGTGTAAATTTTGTTTTATTTGTTATCTGTAATTGTGAGGCTATAGAGTTGATCTAAATGATCTGAGTAGTGAAGTACAGCAGCCTCCTTGACTAAAACTCAGTCTGGATTGAACACAGGATATATCAAATTGCAGAGAGGTTTCAATATGTTACTTGGCTAAAATTACTGAACTTTTGTTCTTGCAATTATAAGACCTTTTTTCTACCTACACACATAAGCGCGGAAAAAATAGGCATGCTATTAACTAAATTAGATGATCAGGAACTGAACAGAATGATCAAATATGCATTATAACTGTGAAAGCGAAGCTTTAGATTGGCTTGTCAAACAAATTTTGGATTGTGCTTAGAAAAGTGAAATTGTTTCAGTTTGCAGAAAAGCTTGTGCTTTAACTAGTGTTTTCCCTTCCCTTCCCTTTTTTACCCTTTTAATGGGAAAGAAATTGCAGTGCACTGAAGGCATGTTAGAAGCTGCCACACTGCAAAGGGTAATAGGAATAAAGTAGGCTAATATGGTTATGTTAGGAACCAGAGTGGTTATGTGAAGTAGTTGAAGATCTGTGTGGATGTAGCAATTTAACTAATTAATAATTCTGACACACAGATACGGTTTGTGTGTCATCATGTACATATCAATAGATAATCAGTTGTTGGTTTGTTTGTTTGTTTTTTTTTAATTTTCCTAGTGGAGTAAATGGTTCCTACACTGTACCCGTCAGTTAACATTTGGTGGGTTAACCAATTCTATCAAGTTAGGGAAACGAGATACTTGTAGTGATTTTTACAGTACGTGCACATAACCTGCTTTTCTGTTAATTGGGGACAGGAAAGGTAATCAGAATTCAAATTTGCTGAAACTCACTTTTGGGACTTGCACTTAAAAGCCCTAAAACTTCCATACGCATATACTGTTCTGCCTTTAAAATGGTTCGCAAGTTTAATCACCAGCTAGAATTGATTTTGCAGTTCAAATGGGACCAACATGTGGCTGGAACTTCTTGCTATATCAGTCTGGGAATAAAGGCACCATAGTTTATAAGTTTTAAAAGGGAAGGAAATGCATCTGAAGTTAAGTCTTCAAGCTGTATTTGTGTCCCTCTCTCCTAAGGACGCTATATTATTATTATTTTTTTTCCATAAGTGCATGCAGTTCAAACTGTTCTAAATAAATTTATGTGGCTGGCTCAGTTCCTCAGTCTTTGTGATAATGCAGCCATAACAAAATTGTCAGATGTGTGGAACTGATTATAAGAACAAAGTAGATTTCCTGTAACTTCTTGTCCTGTTACGATGCTTGTTTACTGTATCTACCATTTTTAAGTGGATGAACCTAATCTAAAATGGAACAGCCTTTCAGGAAAGAACATTCTACTTGAGACGCAGTAAACTTTGTTGGCTACAGCTGATGAGCCTTATTCTATTTGAGGTCATTATTAATTGTTCCTTGGGTGGTTCACAGGAACAGTTGGAGACCTAGGTGATATCATTTATCAGTAACCCATTAACAGTTGGCTTGTCTAATATTCTTATATCTCTTTCACACTTTTCCCTTGAAGAACATAAGAGACTAATATTTGGTCAAGCCCTGATAAATCAATAACTTAATGCAGTTAGTTACACTTAGTGCAGTTAATATGAAGAACTTGTAGAAGTTTCTTTGTATTTACTTCTTTATTCCCTCATCACCTATTAAAGAACATTCTCATTTTCCACATGAAAGCCTCAGGAGTCATTTCACAGCACAGATCCAACAAACTGAACACCAGAAGATTAACTGACTATACTATCTAGTATTGCTTGTTTGGCTCTGCCTGTAGGATTTAAATTTGCAAAAGCAAAAACAACTTAACTACATCCCAAAAGCTTCATATAGAAAGCCTGTTCAATTTCTTCTCTCTTAAATTACATATTCAATGTAACTTCTCCTGAATTAAATGTCATTTGGCTGTATTAGAATAATCAGGACAACTTCAGATTTTAATAAGCAAAGTTATTGTAGATTAAAACTATTGTCTGATGGCACAGTTAATGGAGATAATGGCATTCTAATCACATAATCACATCCTAAATTTTTAGCTCCACTAAAATAAATTTTGAAATTAAGGATTTAAATAGGTTAACTGAAATTCTTGAATTATTTGTCATGTCAAACTGTGGCTCTTTTTTAAGGTCCGCACAGGAAGTGGCTGACTTTAATTAAGCTTATTTTTAATGTAATGAAACACTACAAATGTAAACAATACATAAAAGCATTAAGAAACCCAGGGCAGGATTTTCGTGCTAGTGAATATATGGCAAATTTCATCAGATGGTCCACATAAAAAATATTTATTTCTAATAGAGAATCTCTTTATATTTAATACAACGGATCGAAGGTAGAGCAGTTGTTCACCCCTCCTAGCTTCATTTTTTAAAAATAATATCCTAACTTAAAGATTGTCCTCATGTTGCCATTTCTTAGTCCTGCTCTCTGTGCAGGAATCTGTTTTTAACACAACAATATTACATTCATTTTTAAAAACACATTTTGCTATCTGAGTAGGACTGAAAAGCTGAAGTTATGTTCTCTAATGGCCAATCTATATGCTTCCAGGTTTTCCACGAATTTATCCATCTCTTTCTTGAACTACATGTTGTTCTAACTAGACCAAGGTTTCCTTTCTAAGTTAACAATTGTGGCTGCTAACATCACAGTAGTGTTTTTGTTTCTGCTGTGCTACTTTGATATTGGCAGGAATCAGTTCAAAAGCATGCTATGAAGCCTTCATTAGGGGACTGTGATACTCAGACTCTGGGAATTCAGCCAGGGGGAATCAATTGGTGAAATATTCAAAGAGAAAAATGAACCACCTCGTTTATATTCACATATTCCAGAGCAGACTGCTGAGACAGAGCTAGAGAGACTGGCCCTAGACTTTGTGGTTACATACAATAAATTCTGTCTCATTTATCCTTAAGTCTTGAATGCTGTTTGTATTAGATTATACTCCAAAGATGATAAACTGTGATGTATTATGGTTTCATGCCAAGGCTTTGGAAACTTTATTGTACATCTATGTACCTAATATAATGGAAGTAGGGCATGGATGAGAGCAAGGACGCAGTGTATTCACCTACGTGAGTAAGACAGGTCTAAAGAGAGAATGCTTCAGGTCACTGGGCCTGTAGAAGCATTCTTCATTGAAGGAATAAAATGTGTATTTTGCAGGGTATTCCTGAGTACAAAGAATAGTAAGTATTAGAGGGGGAAAAAAAACAAACCACACTGTAAAGCACATTGCCAGAAACTTGAAGATTACCCTATATAATTCAGGATACACATTTCATTGAATTATGCCTAAGTAACATCTTAGAAAGGATATAGCAGTAATCAAAGGATCAAGAAGTAATAATCCTGTGGCAATATTTTAACTGACTAAACAGCTTGCTGTAGCTAAACTTATTAGTAGTTTGATAAGCATGCAGGTAACTAATTGTAGGTACTTAATTATGAAAAGTAAACATTAGAATTTATCTCATAGTTATCTTTTAAACTGAAGGGATTTCTCTCATTAACCTGGGACTAAGTAGAGGGGGGAAAAAAAACCTGTGTAATTCACTATCTGTATTTGCTTATAATTTGATCTGATTTAATGTTGTACTAAATACTGATACTGCATATGTTGAAAACTAGTTACTTAGAAACACTTCCTTGAAAAGCTGTGGTAAATACGGATCAAAGTTTCATGCTTCTCTAGACACTCTTTTGCCTGTTTTTTGCAGTCCACTAAGATCCAAGATGCTCCAGTTTTTGCCTTATGTTCAAAGCAGGAAGTAATTACACTTGGCTTTAGCCTAAGAACAAAGGTTATGCAATTGTTGGGTTTTTTGTTTGTTTGTTTGTTTCATCTCTCATTTATTTTCCCATCTAACAAAAATATCCAGGTAAATACAGAAAAATAAT
>JAOWBP010004015.1:13743249-13757658 GCA_028571105.1 Tragopan temminckii
GGCAGGGGGGTTGGAGCTTCATGATCCTTGAGATCCCTTCCAATCCGGGCCATTTTGTGATTCTGTGAAAGTCTGTATGTTATTAATTTGGTTCTGTAAAATCAATTCCCTTTGTCATTTTCCATGGTACCCGATGCCCCAAACATCTCTAGGTCCCTATCCACAGTTATTCCAGGTCTTGTAGCTAAAACTAAATAAATAGACCTTTGTTAAAACAAGTCTTTTCTTAAGGGAAAGCCACAAAAGAATCAGGTTGTTGAACTCATACTTTTTCCTTTCATCTTGTGTTTTCTGTTCTTGTTGGCTCTTGCTTCTTAGGGTTCTGCCCTACTGTCTGATTTGCTGATTTGGCATCTTCAAAGAACCTCAGTATAATAGCATTCAAGTCATGGCCTGCTTGTCTAGCTCTTTACTGAAGATATTCTCAGCTGAAATTGGTGATTTGAACATTTAGGCCTTTTATAGGCTTGACAGAATAGCTTGTAGCCTAAATAAACTTAAGAGCAACAGTAGGAAGAAGTGTTCTTGTTTAGCAGATGGGTCAGAGCTCTGGGTTGCTTGTTCACGTTCGCTGTTGTTAGAGCAGTGCACCAGTATCTTAATCTGCTGTACAGAAAGCTATACTTTCCTACGTAGTTTTTCTTCAGTGTGGTTCTACAGTCAGTGGATATATGTGAAGGTGCAGATTAGAGAACATTAACCAGTTTCTTCCTACTTTTACAATGATAGCAGTATGATGCACATGGACAAAAATAGGGAACAGAAAGTGAATACACTGGAGTACAACATGCAAGCATAGGCATATGGGAAATATAGCAAAGCAAACAGACATTTGTGTGAAGGCAGCCCCTGGAAGGAGAAGCTCTAGGGAGAGGTTGTTTGAATGAAAAACAAACGCATCAGAAGAGCTGTGATCATGCAGTGAATTCAGGATCTTCTTTCAGAAATGGACTGTAGTGTCTATTTTCCATAGGAAATTCTATTATGTGGGTCGAGAGTATTTAGAGGACTTCAGTGCTTGTGCTAGTGAAATGGAACATAAGGTGGTCATTTTTTTTAGAGTTGTTATCACAGAACCACAGAATCACAGAGTTGTAGGGGTTGGAAGGGACCTCCAGAGATCATCGAGTCCAACCCCCTATCTAAAGCTCCTAAACATTCCTTAATGAAATCTGAAAGTTTCAATCACAATCTGGTTCTTTAAAGGCCTAAATCAATGTCTAATGAAAGGTTACGAAGGCTAATTCTGTGAGTTTTACATCTAGTTTGTGCATTTTCCATTATTTCCATACGTTGCTACACAGCAATATGTAAATTTCTATGCGATAATTAAAATGTGAATTATTGTGGTTGGGGAAAGCAAGGAGGGGAGTTGCAGATCACAGATAAAGTTCACAGCTGAATCAGATTAATAATTTTTGCTTTGGGAAACTGTAGGCTCAGCTCAAAAAAACTCCAACTTTCCAAGGGTGTACATTCTTCGAGTTATCTTCATCTTTAATGGAAATACCTAATTTTGATTTGTTTTAAAATATTGAACTTGTGTGGGGTACACAGGGTAAATGTCTGTGTAAGATCTCTATACTGTGTTCTGGAGAGCCTCTCTGTGCCCACGCTTTAAGAACAGGGCTGAGAAACTCATCTACTGCCACCATATTTAGACCGTATAAATAGAAGTGTCTGAGTATCAGTATCAGTTTGCAGGGAAGCAAATACACTTTTCAGGGAGACACAGCAACATGTGAATGCTCAGTTCTGCTGTTGTTTGCCAAGAATGTAAATATTTTTATATAGTGATGTACAATATTATATCATTGTTGGATTCCTCCCCCATACATTTCACACAAAGAATGTGTAGTTTTCAAGCACTCATACCACATACTGAGATGAACCCTAGTTTTCACATTTCAAGTACCCTCACTTAAGGGAGGTATAACCAAGTATTTTACACTGAGAAGCATCCTATATTGATATTGTGGATACTGATATGCGAGACATACTAAATTCTGTTTTTTTTATATCCGTCTTCCTGATAAGTGTTCAAACTGATGCATTGACATATTCCTCTTCAAATCTTTTTATGATTTGAAAGAATGGATTGTAAACCTTTGAAACATTTGTGTATCTGGGGGAATGGAAAGTAATAGTATTGCTATACTTACACCATTGTTAACTGTGGTGTAACAAGAACATTCTGAATAGAGATGGTGAAAGCAACTAGGCAAGATAAGCATGAAGTCAGCGTAAAAGATTATTTCATTGCCTGATATATTGCTTTATGGTAATGCAAAATAAGTAGGAGTCATGGCCCTTTAGAATAAGCTTAGTGTTCATGTTTTGACTTCTGCAGATGGATGATCTGTTGAGGTATGGAACTGAAAGAATCTATAGAGAAGCAAAACAGCAAAATATGTGGGAAGCAGTGTAAATGGAGAGGGAGAGCTAGCAAGTGTTTGATGTAGAAGGCCCAAGAATGTGCTGTGAGTTATGTGTGGATGGCAAATGAGTATTGAATGGGTGACAGGACCCTTTAGGAGTGCATAGGCAGTCTCCAGACTTCCATTTGTGCCTAGAAGTTCCCCTCACCTTTGCCATCTTCACATCATTCTGACTATGTTACTATGGAGCTGTTATTTAGTTAGGAGCATTTATTCTTCTCTTTTCTACCTGTTTCTTAAAATGATGGGGATAGTGGCGGAAGTTAACACTGTGCTTTTAGATCAGCAGTTCAGCTTTGTGCTATGTGCTTAGAAAAGTAGCATGTCTACACGGGATGCCTTCTTCTGTGGTTTTCTTACCAGAGGTCCATGGATAAGGAGTTAGTTATGTGATGCAATCTCATTTCATTGTTTGCTCTTTTTCAGTTGTATTAGAAAAAGCTATATTAAGTAAAATAGATGTTCCGTGTAAGAAATTGCTGTGCCTGCCCCAGGGACACTGAAGGACTGTGAATGAAAAAGATGATCATGTCTCTGATACAGAAAGGAGGAGACATGCACATATCTTTATTAAGATGTCATACTGAATATGGAGAAAGTTTTGGGACTGCTGTGCAATAATGAACTTGCTTTCACTAAATTTCTGAAAGCATCTATTTACTGAGGATATCAGTTGCAGCCCTCTGGAATTGAGGGTCAGACAGAGCTGATTATTGCCAGCTCAGAATTAGGATTCTCAATAACTTTGCAGCGTTGCTGAGCGCCTGCTATTTAACCCTAAATGACATTTATTAAGTTTGTGCAGCCAGTGGACTGACGGAGTCACTTCCTCATTATTAAATGTGTGTTTTTCTAATCTTGCATCATCATAGTGCTTTATTTAAAACTAAAATCAATATTCATGGTACAGAGGGATTTCCCCCCCCCCAACTCTTTCATAAGTCTGAGTATTTAGTTTTTGAGCACTTTCATTGCAGGCAGTGAGTATAATAAATGACAGTCTCAAGAAAGTTGTTTGAAGTTTTTTAAAATCTGAGAAATTGCCAAGGTTGGAACACTGTTTTTTCATCTTCCCAAAAGAGAATTTGTCTTGTAAATGAAAATAAACAATTTTACTATGCTGCAATGTATAATATAATATTAAAGACAAAATAAACAATACTGGTATTTTGATAATGTAAAAATTACTTGTTACTGTACAGTGTTATTATTAAGTAATTACTGACTTTATTACTAGAATAATATCATCTGAAATCTCCATTAAATTATTTTTAAATGAAAATAAATGAGAAATTAAGTGCAATTCTTAAGTACAAATTATGCCAGTCTTGTATTGCCCAAAGAATGTTCTGTATCGTGTGGCAATTTAAATCCTGCATGAAAGTCATAATGTCCTTTTGCAAAAAGCTCGTTTATGAAGCAATCTGTAATATATATTGCTTTTGAATTATCCTAAAATTGTGATGAAAAAGAACAATGTTTCAGTCATCATGTGTTTTTTTTTTAATTATTATTTAAACCTTTAGTATGGGAAACAATAAGATAAAGTCATTGGAGAATTCTTTGTGCGTAGGTTTAGAAGTTAGAGGAGGAAGTAAGTATTCTTTCATGCTGTATACATTGAAATTAATAACTAAAAATAAAATGAGAGAAATAGTGACATTTCATGTAGACAAAATGAAGGCAGTTAGGCCTAGAAGACTCTGTAATGAATCAATCAAAATGGAGTTAGCAGATAGAAGGCTTAAAGGAATGTAATAAGACCATGCTAGAGATATTCTCAACAGGAAAGACTGGGGAAAGAAAAAAATGCTATGTGATAAGATAAGAAAGGTATGTATGGATAATAGCATTGTGATGATGGCTGATAACACCTCCATAATATTAATTTGAAAACCTTTGAGATATGATGGAAATAATAGCTGTTGCAAATTACTGTTTCCTGAATCCTATCAAGAACAGCCTTAAGCACAAGTCTAGCTGTAGCAAAGCTAGAGCAAATACCAACCTGAGTAAATAAGAAATAGTTGATGCATAAATGTTTTGCTAATCTAGGAATTAACCAATCACTACCAAAAGGACATGCATTATTTTAATAGCTTTTTTTAAAAAAAAAAAAAAAAAAAAAAAAAAAAAAAAAAAAAAAACTAATTGACGTGGGGAAATGGATTGAATCAACCTCAGCACAGTGAATAAAACAATAAGGGAATTATGCTCATAAAATTAGCCAGGTAGGTGTCTGTAACCTGCAGAAGTAGTGTATATAGAAGGGAGTAAAGGAAAATAGGTATTCTAGAGGTGACACTGAGGGGAGATGAAGGTGGTAGCAAGTGAGGTTAGGAAAAAGGAGGAAAGAATAGATGCCAGCACTTTCCATAGTGATCTAGGAACATTATACTCTACTATAAAAGCATTTGTAAGGGATCAGTTGCAGAAGAGAGGATAGGAAAGTCCTTGCTATTACTAGGTAAATTTTAAAGGTTTTTGGCAAAAAGTGGAGAAGAGTAGAAGTAAAAAACTTACCAGAAGGTTGTAATACTTTTTCTAGTGTCAACAAAACATGTAGAATGTTTTTTGGTGCTCTTCCCTGGGACATATGTTACTGAACTGTTATTTCCAGTACATAGAATATGGCCTGGTACGGGAGATGATCTTATTGAAAACCTCAGCATAAAATGTGCTGTTGGGAGAAGGATATGTCATGTTATCCCTGAATCTTGCACAATAGGAAAACATTGAAATAATGGTGATGAGTTTATGGAAAAATAGTTGAGGAATACTCTGTACTCAAGAATATTATTAAAGTACGTAAAAAGTTGTCAGCATCTCTCTAACATGTCCTACTGTATGTGTGTGTTTGTATACATATACACATATATGTATATGTATGTATATGTATACATACACATACGTATTTCCTTTTAATGCAGTAATTACAGGTAAACTGGTGAGTTTCTAGCTGTGGATCTTTATTTTTACTAGTAACAAAATCAGTATTTTCTTTTCCAAGTCTATTGGCTTCATTTCAACTTTCTTTGAAAGCATTTCACAAAAGCAAGTAGTAATTTTTAATCCCACTTTTCAGCTGGGAGAAAGTGAGTCATGAATTAATTTTGTGAATCACAGAATATTCCTTGCAGATATGTGTAAATTCAGAACACAGACCTTCTCATGGTCAGCTCCCTTTCCTCTTCTCTGTTTCATGAGATTATTTCACAGCTGACTTTGTGAATGCAGCTTGCAACAAAAAGTCCTATCTGGAAAATAATGGAGACTTGTTCTGGGTATGCAGAGACACACTGTGTCATGGAAGGGATGCTCTTCAGAAACAGCTCTGTGCTAGTGGCTTGCTCCATGCAAGAGCAGCTGCTCAGTAAAGTGGCAGTGAGATGTTCTCTGTAGCTCCGAGTTCTGTTTAGCAGATCCCCTCTAAACTTGTGAACTCCTGTAGTGAGTCCATTATGTTCTTGTTTGGCAGAAAGGCAAATGCTGCTGTGCTGACATTCATCTCTAAGCATTTTATTGTGGGTCTGGCCTTCTTATGCTGATGTGCTTAAAATCAGCATGGGGATGCATTGGACCCTGTTCAGGCTGTTGCTGTCTGTGGGAGTGCTTTTTTTCCCCAATTGCTTTTTCCTATAATATCATATTATTTTCTGTCTCTGAAATCAGGTAGGAAATGGGGTAATGGCAAAATACCACAAGTTAGAAAAGAGCTGTAATGATGTATATATAGATCTTTTATGTGACTGTGTGTGTGTTGTTATATCCTCTCTCCACATTTGACATACTGACTTCAGAACCTTGTACTGCAGGAGGAGCTGTGGCCCACTATCACCTTCTTTAAGCAGTGATTTTGTTGCAGTCACGTGTTTTGCTGTGTACCTAGAGCAGCAGCATTTCAATTTTAGCAGGGGGGAGTCTGATTGCAGGTGAGAGTTATTCTTCTGGAGGGGAGGCAGTTTGAGTAGTATAGCAGTGTAATAGATCAGAAAATGCTAGGAAGTAGGATAGCTGATTCCATGTATAGAGCACAGACACTATCAGCACTTCGCTGATGAAAAGTGATTGTTGCCTCCCTTATGAATCTGCGCTCTCCTTTCAGAAGGAATGATGCTGGAAAAAAAGACTTTAATTTTTGGATTTAATTTTCAGACATGCAAAACACCCAGTGTCCTTTGACTTCATGTTTTCCTAGGGCTGTTCAAAACTGCTGAGTATTAGGAACAAAGTTGTGTCAGGTGTTTCTTTTCAGTAGCATCTGAGATAGGCTGTCTTTATATATTCATGTTGTCCCCACTTGTTCCCTTTAAGTTTGCAAATACGTTTATTCTAATATGCTAATTACAAGCATTAGTACTGTCTTTCATCGTTTAAAAAATGTGTATTTCCTTTACTAAGCTACTGTTGGATGATTAGCCTAATTCTTAAATGACATTCAATTCACAGTGTAAGTGAACTACTTTGTAACCTTGGTCAGAGCGCCCACATCTGTGCTTTATCTGTAGGCTATGTAACTAACGTCCTGTATTATCTATAATCTATAATATCTATAATAGTATGTGCTGAGACTGTAGATGTACTCCATATGTGTACAGTAAAATGAAATCAGTATGAAAGAAAATGTGCAGAGCCTTTTCTATGCACGTCATCCTCGCTGAATTTAGTGCAAAATTATTCTCCTTTGAACTGAAGCTAACTCACCATTTTAAGAGAAATGCTCCTGAACATATCTGGCTATGAACAACAGCAGCATTAGCTTGTCATGCAAAATGAAGAGATAACTGATGTATTGTTGCCCCAGCCTGCAACACTTGTGAGAGCTGAATGCAGCAGAGAGGTGGGAAGTATGATTTTTTGTTTTGTATTGTTTTTATCACTATGTTCTCTCTTAGTCAAAGCACTCAGACATTTATCCTTAATATTTGTATTCATTTTTTATTGCTGATCAGACTTCAACTGCTCTTCCAAATCTATTTTTAGGAACAGTTACAGAAATTGTTATTTCATTTTTAATGTGTTAACATAAATCCTAATGATGTAAATAAAAAGAAAGATGAGGCTTAATGTGACTGACTTCCTGCTTTATAAAAGGTTGAATATTCAATCCTCAGAAGAGGAACAACTCTGCTTGTGATCACATGTCATAAACAGTGTATTAAATACTGCAGTAAATACTTAAGTGAGAAGGATTTGAAAACAACTTATATTAAAATGTAGCTAGATAAGATATTAATTTATCCATTTAGAATTCTCGTAGGTAACTTGGAAAAGTGGTTTCCTTCAATCTAGCTATGGTTAATAGCCTTGGTCTTCTACTTCAAGTATTTTCCTCAGATAGCCACGCCTAATTCTCTGCAGGTGCTTTGATCTCTTTTCCAAAGTTGACCAGTGTTATTCATTTCAGTATCGGTGAAAAATAGTAATAATCCTTGATATGTCAACCACTGTGACATGAAAAGCAGGTGATAAAAGTTTAAGTAGAAGATGTGTTCTCTGCAAACTGTTGTGGTAAAGATATTCATACAGTGACTGTGGTGATCTTCTTTGGAGGAATACATTGCAGAAGCGGAAGCTTGCTTTTTACTCTCAAAGCTATTTAAAAACAAAAAGCCAATTAAAATAGAATCTTCACTTTGTTATACAGATCTGGGTCTTTGTAGAGGCAGCTGTTGCGTTCCGGTGGTTACTGAGGGTAATTTTACCCAGAAATGATTTTGAAATTAGAATTTAAAGAACTATATAGCTAAAGGAGAGGATATACTATTTTTTTGCAAAGCAGTTTAATAAAAATCAACCCACTAGTATTTATTAAAAGTAATTTGTCAATAAATAGTGTACCAGAGCCTAAAAATAAAACACTTTGTACAGCAGACCTGCTATGTTAAATTCTGCCTATTTCAAAATTCGCATCTTCCTTCTGACTGTGTATTGCATCCTGAAACAGGGACTTTGATTGAGGTCCTCTATTTCTTTGCGAAAAGTACAGAAAGGAATACAAAACAGAAATGTAACTAGAGAAAACAAGAGCACTGACAAACCTAAACACAACTATTTAGTTTATCTAATATTATGTATTTAAATCTATATTTGGACATAATAGGAAAGGACCTTATGATAAAATGAGACATTGTATTTGCAGAATTTTTTTTTATGGAGGACAGGTTATGTAGTCAGAATTGTTTTATTATATTTGCTTACAAATGAAAATAGTAGTGCTGTGTCAAAGGCTTTCTAATGCAACTAAAGTATAGTTTACTTGGGTAGTAAACTCAGCAGGTAAGAAGAGTTCTGATGAATATCATAACATTTTTTTTTTATTGGCACATCAACTTGAAAGACAGTGAGAAATGCAGTTGTGGTAAACTAAGTTAGTGAGAGCCCATCTGTTTTCTATCAAAGACTGAAATGTTTTGTAGGAAGGAGAAAGGGACAAATGAAAAATGTGGCCTAAAGTGACAATTAAATTGTTAAGTGCTTGGATTCACCTCTATATAAGACTGAATAAGGGAAAAGGGGAAAAAAGTGATAGTTCAAGAAGAAAATGAATGAAAAGTGAATTTGCGCAAGCTAATGGTATGACTGTGGATTAGGAATATGGGGTGCTCATGTTTGTATCTTCTGATGTTAAAAAACATACTTTAAAATAAATGCAAATGATTAATAATTTACATTATTTGTGTGCTATTTAATGAGGTCATGAAGCTTGCTGCTACCATGTACGATTAAAAATCAAGAGCTTAAGGGTTTTATTTGTTTGTCTCCACTTTAAAAAACTTTGTTAGTGTGGATATGCACCTTAATATAGAGAGGAGAAGAAATAGACAATATAAAATTTGGTGTGTTCTGCTTGAATCATTTTTAAAACAAAGTGCTTTTCTGATCAAGTGTGAAATAATGTATGGCAGTGGAAGGTCTGCGAGCTAATGTGCTAATTTAGAAGGCTGAGCAATAGATGTGTTAATACTTTTTCCTTGACACCTGCAGTTACCTTTGCTTCTTCCACATTAAGGGACTGGAACAAGGAGAGGCTCACATCAGCTTAGTGCCTGAGAGACAGTCAAGACCTGGCATATGACCAGGACTCCCATTATTTCTGGGATAACATATGTAAACTCTGTTGCAGACTTCTCTCTGATGAGCTTTACAGCCACTATTAGTGGTCTTAGAAGCTCAGAGGGATAGTGCTGCTCAGCAGCGTAACAGCACTGGTTGTACCACAGCATCAACTTGGTGAGGAACTGCTCGCCGAGGACACTGCGTGCTTTGTTTTATTGCAGAAACAGCATGTATGCTTCCAGGGAGCTGGAGTTGAGGTGTTCAGTTTTAGTTGTTGTTGTTTTTCACTTTTTAAACAAAAAAATGGGGGTAGAAAGAGAAACCTTAATTTCAAAATCCTTATGTGATCTGTGGCTACATAGAGTATATTGTGCTACGTTTATAAAATGTGCAGTCTTGCTGTGCAGGAGAAGATATGTAGAGAGACAGTGTTGTCACCTGTGCTGTTACAATCTAGCCAGCAGTGCTGAACTCTGAAGGCAGGCAAGCAGAAGAACAAAGCCAGGCTTGGTTATCAGCGCTGGGCATTGGGAAAGGGCTGCATTCCTTCCACATCATGTTTCCTTACTGTTACTCCACAGTTGTAAAATAAGTACCATTTAATCACCACAGTTTAGGTGTCTGCATTTTCAAAGCTGCTGTTAAAATGGAGTGGGAGAATGAGCTGATGTGACCATTGTAGATCCAAGCAAGTGATTAAAGTCTTTCTGCTCATGTCATATTTCTGAGCTTTGTGTTGAAGAGAGTGGAGTCTGAGAAACTGATTTTGCATATTCAGTAGCACATTTGCAAGTGTAAGAAAACTTGAGATTGGAGAAGGTATAATTATTTATAGGTTTTGTCTGCTGCTTGGACTATGAGAAAACAGCTTGAATTGGACTATACTTCATAGTTTTTCTGCCAGTATAAATATTTTGGAATATTCAACTTTTTTGAGCTTGATACAGTTTAAAGTAGCTTAGGTATTAAACTAAATGTAGGCATGTGCAATAAGTTCTTTCTAAATAATGCTAACTTTTTTATCAAGCAAGGAATCATCAGCATATTAACCATTATGTCCCTGTTTTTATTTATTAAAAAACATGAGGAACACACATAAATATGTTCAGTAAATAGTATTAATGTTGTTCTAAGTTTTCACTCCCAAAGCCCACTAGTATATATTATATTGCTAGGATTTACTATCATCTTGCACTGCGTCAGTTGAATCGTTGGTGATTTGAGATAGTATTAAGCTTCCCTTTGACCAGACAAAGAAGCAAAAAGTTCTAGTCACTTGTCCTGGTTTTGGTTGGGATAGATTTACCACTACAGCGCCACTTCATATGTGTAACCGAGAGGACAAAGTGTGAAATTATAGACGTAAATTGCAGATAGTGCTGGAGTAGAAGTAGTTTCCTGTGACTTACACCTGCTAATGATTACTGTGAAACCACAGTCAAGCACAATTAATGAGTAATATTAGAGCAATTCTTTACCAGGATATGAGGCTGAATGTTCCCATTTTGCGCTGCATTTCCTTGGAACCTGGCATAGAAGACAGCTTTCCCTCTTAGGAGCAGTCTTTCCTCCTTGGGGGTCGACAGTACAGCTAAGTAATTTAAGTATTTCCATGGATAGGAGTAGTGAAGGCAAGTCAGAGTGACTGCCAGTGACTACCAGAAAAGATGTGGACAAACAGCCATAGGCCAGCATCCACTTTGTCCACTCTGAAGCTGGGCTAAAGATTGCTTGCAGATGGTGCTGCCTGTGCTCCTCACCGCACCCACTCCTTTCACTTCTCCAGTAATAACAGGAAAGAGGCTCTCCTTCTGTCCTGTTCCCATCCCCTCCTTTTTCCAAGCAGCAGTAGTTCAATCTCATTCATAGTTTGTAGTGTGAGAAGCTTTGAGCTTGCTCTGTCCTGGAAGATGGACCCACAAGGCATCTGGGGTCTTTCTGTATTGTCAGTAGCAGCTCTCTTTACCAGTGCATGTGCTTTCTCTATGAAGAAGGATTTCACTGATAAGGGAGAGATTCCGTTTATTTAACTCTTGTTCCTCTAGACAGTAAACTGGTGACTGCATGCATGTTAATAAATTGCAGTCAGAATGGTATTTTATTTTCTGCCAACTTCTAAGTCCAGGACTGATAAATGCTCCATAGTACTCTGCAGACTACTACGGTCAGCTGTCCCCATTTTTTCAGTGTGCTGTGGTTTCTTGAGTTATTTCTAGTTCCTGAGTGTCTTCCAGAGTGTGCTTGGCTTGTCCTGATCAGGAGGACCTATTGGAAAGAGCAGCAGAGCAGCAAGAATTTGAGACCGAGTCAGCCTATTTTCTGTCAGCACAGACAAAAGGTGAAAGAAAACTGGATTTAGCTCCTGGCACTCCCTTACTTCCATGTCACACTGTCCAAGAGACTCTGAATGCTTGGGTTCAAACACAGCTTTTTGGACAGTTGCAAATCACTCAAAATGTATTAAAATATGAGTTGATTTCATTTTTTCATTCTTTCCCATATTAAACTCAACAATGAAGATTATTTTTTTCTGAAATACTTTTAGCCTGGAGATCATTGAAATCATTCTCTTTGTATGGTATTAGAATATCTCTTCCATGTCCATGTGTAGCTACGTTGTACCAGCAGGAGATTCAACACTGATATTTGTACTCAGAAGATGGACTGGCTATTTATAAGCATGAGCAGGGATCACTTTCACTGTCAGTACCAGTGCAAATATTTCCTTCGAACTTTCATCTTTGCTTACCTCGGAGAACCCTCAGTCTCATTGATTTTAACTTTGCTTGAGTTCAAATTGTGTTCTTCTGATTCCTCAGTAATTTGCAGTATATCCCTGTTAATAGTGCTAGCATTCGGTATCGTTTTCTTCTTTCTGATCCAAAATGGTACTATTGACTTCTCCTTTGAAAAGAATAAGTCTGTCTGGGAACTCTCTCACAGACGGAAATTGATATGCTGCTGCCTGTACTGTCCTTTTCTTTGCTTCTCAGATATGTTCTTTTTCATGAAATGCAGCCACAGAAGTCATTCTTATTTTGTGGCAAAACTGGTAAGTTTGTCCCCAGTAATAAAAGGATTGAAGAGGATTTCTGTTTCTCTTTCTCCCACTCTGATTACAGCTATAAGCTTCAAATTTTTTTTCCTCATACTTCTTGGCTCCTAATAGAATGATGCAATGTGACCAATTTGTTCTTTTATGTTATGCAGCAACAAGTAAAAACTACTTTTGGAGCAGATAGTGGCTTTCCCAGCAACCTAGTTAAAACTGGAAAGAGAATTTTCACTCAGAGACAGAACCTGGTAGCCTAGACAGAAGGAAGGCAGTATATTTGATGGAAGATATGAAGGAACTGTAGTGTTATAGCAAACAAGATCGAGAATTTAATCTTTCTTCAAAGGAAGTTGATGAGAGTTGCATCTTTCCTCTTTGGTGTTGGTTGTGGAAGATGCTCTTACTATAAATGATATTCTGGCACTAGAGGAATGTGTCCCAAGGTATTCCTTGTCATTGATTGGAGAGTTTGAGTGCACAGACATGACAGCCATACGATTAGGGCGTGTTCTTGATTAAGAGAAGATAAACAGATCTTTGTGTTAACGTTGCGTCTTCCTGTAATTTAACTTTGGATACACTCAACAGAATGTCTTCATGTTTTCAGAATTGTGTTACTGCTGCTGAATTACAAAGAAGCATTTTTAAAAGCAGGTATCCATGTAATATGTGCACCTGTAATTATTTACTGTAGATGGTTATGTGGTGTTTATCACCTCATAAACTGACCTGCTAAAGCAGTGAATGTCATTATGCCCATTTCACAGATAAGGAATCTGGACTTGGATATATAACGATATATGACAGTGCAGCTTCAGAGTTAAGTGGCTGATCAGTCACATGGCAGGTTTATGAAGAAGGTGGAAAAGGCTAAACTCAGAGATAGTGCTTCCTTCCAAAACAGTATATTTGGAAGCAGAGGTTCTTAACAGGTTGAACAGATTGTGATTAAGGTAGAATGTTCTTGTTGTGTTGCTTTGTTGTTTATTTATTTATATTTTAGAATAACAACAACAACAAAAAAATACACTAGTTACCAAATGGCAAGTAAAAATGATATTAAAAATCTTCTATTCCCTGGATCGTTGATACTGCAATAATAAGAACAATATAGACACAGAGATACCATCCTGTATTTAGAGAGCATTCCTAAAACTTGTGATTAAATGTGATTTCTGTGTTTTTTGTGGAATGCAGCTCCTTGTTTTGTGTGTTGGAATTTAAGGGTTTTTGCAAAATTTTCAGGATTTCGTGCCTGTTGAGGAACAACTGGAAAATCTGAGCAGGGAGTGTTGATAAAACAAGGGAAATATCACAAGGTCAGTTTTAAAAATAAACCATGTAATTACCTTTATGGCCTATATATCTGAATGTTTCAAGTTAGCCAAAGTCTTGAGTCTTACTTGGAAGATTTCTTGGAAGAATTTCAAGAACGTGTTCTCTATGCCGACTTATAGTCACCACCTTGCATTCAGCAGGTATGCGCCTGACAAATGGTACAGAAGACAAACAGGGCATTCCTGCCTTTTCCCGTGTTCTGTGTGACTTACAGCTTTATATGCCAACCAAACAAAATCTTGCAGCACATTCACTTATGTGTAGATAGTCACAACAAATCACACCATGGATGTCACGGAAGAGCCTGGCCAAAAGCCCTTGATCAGCTATACTGCTCGTTCTACAGTAATTGCAGTGTCTGGGTGTTTTTCAGGGATATACATAAGCAGAGTATGATACTGTAATCCATAGATAACACAGCCATTGCCGTGGTATGAACACTTTGTCTCGCTCCAATTTATAGGAGGGAGAGGAGGTTCTTTTAATATCTGTATACCCAGCGTGAGATTAAGAAACAAC
>JAOWBP010004015.1:13757758-13778011 GCA_028571105.1 Tragopan temminckii
TAAACACTCCTGAGCACTCTCTTCTGGAGGCAAGCAGCTCTGGAGGAAGGGGCTTTCAAATGTCCACAAAGTGATGTCGATTGTCACACGGTAGCACCTATCGCTTGCATCCTCAACAAATCAATCAGTCTTATCACAATATCTCAGGAAGCAAGCTTTGAGCCAAAAAAACAAAGAAGGATTCTCACACACTTAAACCCTGCATTTAAAAAGTAAGTGATTTATAGTGTGTGGGATTTTTAACTCTTAAAAAAATAATAATCATATTGTGGATTCATCGAAGTCAAGGATCAAAACCTGAATAACAGAATCAGAAATGCAGACATATCGGTTATGAAAATGCATGTCAGCAAATAAATGATATACATTCAATAGCTGCTTTAAAAGTCATATGAAGGGAATAGCATCTTTGTTGTAGGCATACCTGGCTGCCCATAAGACTTCTTCTGAAAATTAGAATGAAGAAACAATACAAAATACGTTGTTAGATCAGGAGGCAATGAAGGAGAAGTGTTTGCTGTTTCTTCCTCTTAATACTAGTGGATAAGGGAAACTGTATATGTGATGAAGGATGGACAAGCATGGGTTTGTTTTGTTGTTTGGTTTTGTTTTTGTGATTGTGGTGGAGTTTTTTGGTGTGGTTTTTCACCTTTCTCCTCTTTTTTTTTTTCTTTTTTTTTTTTTTGAGGTTATTAAAAAGATTAAGAGTAAAAAAGTCATGTATTGGCAGTGAGTCAAAGTAGATTGCAAAGAACAGTGCGCACAGAAGAAAAGCAGCAAAAAAGATGCTGCTCGCTTTTTTATTTTTATTTTTTTTTTCCACTAAAAAGTTTGAGAGAGAAGAAAAGATCCTTTATATCAGAAGAAAAGAAGTAAAGATATTTGCAGTTTCTGGGTCAGCAGAAAAGTGTCTCCTTGACCTTCCAGGTGGAGGAACCGCATCCTAGAGGGAGAAACTTTGTATTGTGCAGTCCAATGACTTGTGGACTGTGGGAATCCCACAGACTGTGAGATTAAGTGGAAGTCCTCTAAGGAGATTGTTTGATTTTTCCATTTGCAGATAACCCATTTGTAGCTGCTGATTTTAAAAATTGGGAACTTCAGCAGTTACTTGGCTTCTTGATTAACTGCAGCAGCAAGAATTAAGTGGGAGATAGCTCACAGCCTCATTCTTCTGGACTGCTTGCTTCCATAACATGTGTTGGTCGGGTTAGTTGACTAGGATAGCAGCCTCCTCTTTTGAGCGTGCAGTAATCCTCAACGCAGATGTATGGCACAGGAAGGATGTGATTTATTATAAAGTCACAGTTCTGCACTTCAAGGAAGCTATAACCTTCTGTTCTTCTATTTTCAGTTTCAATTGGTCAGCAGATTAAAAGGCTAAATTTGAGCCATAGGAAAGTTGAGAAAACAAGATATCCTTGAGTTCAAACTGAGCATGAAGATACTGAAATGCCTACTGAAATTAACAGAATATGTGCTGACCAAACTAAAGATCTACTAATATAGCCATTTCTTGGAAACTTCATCTTTGTAGCTTTTTTTGCCTGCTCAGATCCTTACAGTACAGTGGTGGATTTAAGTGAAATAATTATAACACCTGCTGGGGATGGGAAACTAGTTCTAAAAGACTGTTTCTTTCTACATTTAAGATGGCTGCTACTTTTAGTAGGTCAGAAAGGCGTACCTTTTTACATGGATGCTTGTGAAAATGTGACACAAAAAGACTTAAAACTAAACAAGACTTTCGCATAAAGCAGAAAATGCCCCCTAAAAATCAATGAGGAAATTATTCTTTTTTTGTACTGACAACACAGACTGAACAGAATGTGATTCTATGCATGGTGCAGGGATGATTAGTACTGCTCATTGTGCTGAACATCAGCCATTTTGCATTATGATACAGTTTGTGCACTTGCTTGCCTTCTTGTCAGGGTCCTGACTGAAGGTCATCTTTGCTTAGCTTTTGAAAACAATCTGTTCCAACTAAGTGAATCTTCTCATCCAGATTCAACATCAGAACAGAGTATTTTGACAAGAGCAAGGTTTTGTACTACTACATCAAAAGGAAAATACATGTCAGGCTTTCTTTCGCTGTTTTTCAATATAAGTGTTCTTGAACTAGACTACGTAGTATATGTCCAGCTTCTTGGCTGATTGGCCGTTGGGGTACTTTTCCCCTTTTAATTGTCACAGTACATTTAGCAGAGATAGTCTTTCCTACTACATATACCAGTGAATGAGAGCTATCAGGCAATAACAAGGAGCACTTCACTATATTTATATCTTAGGCACTCACATCCACTGGGCAGATATATTAAGTTCAAGAAAGTAGAAATCTTCATCTAAAACAGGTTTTTAACCTACTTTTTATTTTTCAGAAAACGATTATTTACCACGACTACTTGTTGCTGTTAATGAAGATTTTCTAGCCCAGTTTTTTTGTCCAGATATTCAGAGTTCTCAACAGTATAGGTTTAGCATTGCAAGGATAATTGGGGCACGGTTATCCTAGATTTTATGTCTTCTCATTTGGGAACTTAGGGACCAGAATATACAAGCATAGCTCTGCTGAATCCCAGCTGCCAAGAAAACACATGTTATGTACATGTGCCTCACAGACTTGTACAACATCTTGAAGCACCAGAGTTATTGTAGGATAAGTAATTGCTTCATCTTCAGCTGCATCCAGATGCACAGCCCACAGTCTTGGCCAGAAGTTTGCCCTTTCACCAGAGCCTGGTGAGAAGAATTAAATTTTTGCAGTACAAATGTTACCATAACTAGCCACGTTTTTCTCAATTGAAAAAAGATTGCTCTAATCTATTCTGCATATGACTGCAGCCTGAGATCATTAAGAAATAAAAACTAATACAGAATGTCACAACTCACTTATGCCATTCTACAAAGATCTTATTACAGTGGTGCTCAGAATTATGCTCTGTTTGCCAGTAAATTTTTGAGTAAAGTTGTAGGTTTTAACTTTCCTGCACCAAACTGTTTGTATGGAAACAGTTAGGTCACAGCCTGAACCAGTGATTGAACACCTGGTAAGGGGGCATAGCCAGCTTAGGGAGCACAGCTGTGTGTGAACAATTTATCTGTGTGACCCAGGGTCCACCCCTCCCTAATCTCATTTAAGGGCTGGCACCTGCAAGGGAAGGATCTCAACTTGGAGACTGCCTCTTCCAGAGTGTTTGGTGAGCCTTGGTCCTTAGAAAATGGTAAGAGATTCCTCCTTTGTTACTGGATTGTAATGGCTGTCTTTCTTGAGTGATTTGGAACTGGTTTAAAGCGGCTATATCTGCTGCCTTCTTTCCTTACACTATTGCTGTTAGGATTAGTGGATATTGTAGTTTAGAGGTACTGTCTGTGAAGGGACGACAGTTGTAGTTTAACCCCTTTCTTTGGGAAAGAAGTGGGGAAAAAACTTCAAGAAAGTGGTCTGTCATAAATATTCTGATAGATCTGTTTGTTTTTTACGGCCTTCTACAAGGCATGGAAGCACTCTGCTTTCAACCATCCTGACTTTGTGGTTGTTATCTGCATATAATGGATGACGAGAGTGAATTTATCTATGCTATTTGATATTGATTCATCTCTTCCTAGGACGCGCTCTGTCATTCTGCCTTGTGACATGTTCTTTCCCTATCTGTGGGAGTCCAAATGTGTTGCATTTAGTCAGTTTTTTTCCCCATGTTAAAAATTCTGGGAAACTTCAACAAACGCACAGCCTTGTTCTAAAAAAATTAATTAATTAAAATTTTTTTTAAAGTGTAGGTTTTACAAAACAGAAAACAATACAGCAGTGTAAGGAAATTATGAATACTGCTCTGAAATGCTCTAAAAAAGTTTTTCTTGTTTCCTGAAACTTGAAACAAATATCAGGGGGTACAGGTAGAGGATGTTGGCTGTTCTCAAAGACAAAGGATATTTTGTGGTCTGGCATCTGAAGAGCAGGCAAATAGCTTCACGGAGGAAGGAGTTAACATTATAATATCCCTACTGCTCAGCTGTAATTTAGCAATTTCCTTAAAACCATTGTCCTCCTCAAAATGCAATCCCTTGAACTTTTGGTGAGTGTAACAAGTTGTCTATTTGTAGGAACTGTGACACAGGTGGAGAGAAGGTAGAAATATTTCTCCTCAGGTCTTCTTACCACTGCAGGTTCTTTCAAAACACCATGTGGTTAACAGATAAATGAGATAGGATTCAAGGTGTGGCCCCGATTACTTAATTACATTTTTTGATCCTCATGTTAGATTTGGATTCATCATCAGTTTTCATATTTTTATCCTCATGACCTTAGATAATCTGTATGTGCTCTGTCCTCATCACATTTATGTTTTCATAGTTTAGTTTGGTGTGTGTATAACAAAGCACAAGATGTATGCTAATGCTAACTGTGCGAAGAAATAGTTTATCCTGGTAAATGCATTTGTTTACTTGAAACCTGTTTTAAGTGATGTTTATTTTTCATAATAGGGTCAATGCATCTTGTCCTCCTTACGAAGAATTAGGTAGTGTTTAATTGCCGTTCACTTGAAATACTGTTTTGACATAAAGTACATTTAATATTAATTGAATTATAAAATTTGAGTTTATCATACTGAATGCTTATGATCTGAGGTACATATCCTTTTTCTGCATAATTGAGGAGGTGCTATTAAATGTTGGGTCACCTTTGATAAGCACTATTATCAATTGTATCCTTAATTATTACTATCTGTCAATATATACATTATGAATAAGTTAGGGTTGAGAGGTTATGTTTCTGAATCATTAAATTAAAGTTGCATATATACAGAAGTGTTTGTAAAATTGGTCTGTGATTATGTATTTCTTCCAGAACAATCTGAACAGAATAAGGAGCGAAGTAGTGGTTAGTTTAATAATAAAGAGTGGAGGTATCTTAAAAATCCTTTGAGAATAAATATTCCAAAATACATGTTATAGAATATGAATAGAAAGGAGACATCATTTGTACGTCTGAAGATGTGTCTTCAAAATTATGAACCTGAGGGAGACAAAGAATAGATTCAGATCAAAAGTACCAGGCAGAAGCACAGGGTTTTTTTCCTTCCATAATTTCAAAAGTTATGCTACTGGCAATGTTTGTGCATGCTGTCTGAATATTTATGCTAGAAGGAAGAGACAGGCAAGATCAAAAGCTAAAGGGTAAAGTCCACCTAAGCCCTGTTAAGACCACCTGTCTGAGAGCCAAGGTTCATTGAGGACTGAAAGATAAGCAATTTCAGCTTTCCATCTTTACCTGAGGAAATTCCTCAGGAAGTTCAGATAATCCTTCTGTTTAGAATTGTCCCTTTTAAAATGTAAATTGAATTCTTACTGAAATTTGCCCATCATGAAGTAGAAATGGGCCCTTTCCACCACTTTATGCTGTTTTAATGAGAGAAATTTTTACTTTCTGGTGAGGTGAAATATGTTTGTTTGAATTTTATCCTGTGACAAAGAGTCTGTGTGCTGATGACTTGCTGCAGAGCTGTCCAAATACTATCATTTTTCAGTCATGCCTACCTTTGGTAGGAGCTGGTATTCAGACAAAGTCATTGTCCATGTTGATGTCAGTGAATTAGCTTGTAAGCTCTAGTTCCCTTGTGAATTTGATCAGTCCTTTAAGCTGAGTAAATGTCTGTGGTTATAGGCTGGAAGAATACCACAAATAACCCGTGAATGCATCTGATTCACAGCTCCTTTACAGCTGTTGAGAAGTGTTTGTTTGGAAGCCACGATATGGTGCTGTCAATCCAAACAGTTCACACATCTGAAGTATGCTGATGTTATTAAATGGTTCACTCAAATTCTTGACACTGCAAGGAAAGGCAGCACTATTGTTTCAATGCTTAATGATAGTTGAATTATTAGTCTTGAGTTTACCATACTGAACGTTTAAAATCATCTTGTTTCTCTACAATTAAATCAAGTAGAAGAGAGAAACTATTAAATAGTTTGTCAATTTCAATAAGTGGAATTGTGGAATTGTATTCCACAGTTATTATCTGTCAAGGTCGTCTTTACAAATATGGAGACTTTAGTGTTAATATGCATGTTAAGTTATATATAAATTGAAATGCATGAGTAATAGGTGATTCTCAGTATTTATAATTCAAATAATGCAATTAAAAAACAAAAACAAAACAACAAACAGCAAACATAACTGTGGTTCTTACTAAGAGTTATCTATCAGAAGGAAAATAAAGTTTTTGTAACTGGAAGATGTTAGAAAGTATCTACAGATAAGTGTTTTAAAATAGCCAGGTGGACTCCTATAAGTACATTCAAATTAAAATATTCAGTTATTGCTGAACTATATCACTTCCCCTGCCAGATGGCATTAGCAGAACCCAAATAATATGAAGATGATTTGTTTAAAGCATCTGAAGTGATTGCACTGCAGATACCTGATTATTTTTGAGAGCATGTCAGCATTCTGTATAAGTCTAGTGACTGTGACCATACGAAACCAAAATACTCGTTGTCTGAGAAAATGCAATACAATTACATCAAAGATATTGATGAGTAAATAGGGATCATATACAATGGCCCTGCTAACTTTGTTTCTCTCTAACCTGAACCTTTTTCACTTCTCTAGCAGATTATACCAAACAGTTTTGTGTTTTTTTTTTAAACCTACTCTAGGGAACCTGCTTTAACAGGGAAATTGGACTAGGTGGTCTCCAGAGGTTCTTTCCAACCCTTGTGATTCTGTGAAGGTAGTGCTTGTAAGAGTTAAATCTATTTTAAAAATTGTATGAGAACTTTATCCTTTACAGTTTGACTGTGTCCGCTTCAAACATTCCTTTGCAGTAGTCCCTTATGCACATGCTTCTCTAACTTTGCTGTCTTGCTCCAGTGCCCTTAGAACACAGACCTCTAAAGCAGATCCTTGTAGCCTGATGTTTACTCATCAGTAAAGTTCTTACCATGTGAGAAATTAGTCCAAACAGAAATAGAAGTAATAAAATGAGAATATGTATCATAATTTTTTAAATTGTACTGAATGCAGATCTAAGTTTAGTGGTTTCTGAAGAAGTTAGTGTCCTATCCCGCATTTTAGGTTGATATTTTTCATGGGCTGTACATACTAGAAATAAAGCCTAAAAAAGCAACAGCTTCATGAAAGATTGTTTAGGTGATAGCAGAGGGAAGACATACCTTTCTTTTGGCAGTTACAGTAGCTGAATGAAACTTCTACACATAATTCAAATTTTCAAAGGGAAAAAAAAAAACCTAAGGTAAAGAAGAGCGTACTTATGGTCTTCTACATTTTTTTCAGACCATGTCATTTTTGGCAAAAATAGCCACAAGCAGAAGACACTAACATCAGTAGCAGTACTACATTATAAGTTATTAATCAGGATAAGCTCTGTGTGTGTGTGTGTGTATGTATGTATATATATGTTGAAATTGTATTATTTGGTTACATCAGTACAGGAGACCCTGGATACCTGAGTGTATTGTTGGAAATCTGAATTTGTTTGTATTGGTGATATAGTGTATGAGCTGAAGTACTGTGCCGCATTGGAAAGAGCTTCTAAGATTTTAGCTGTCATTTTTGTCCAATTTTGTGATGTGCTGCATGAACTACTTGGAGCTAAATGTCATCTCCATATTAGGAAGGTATGCAATCCATTTTTCTTCTGTTTTGTTTACGTACCTGTGAACAACTCTAGTTCTGAATTTTCTTTTTGTCTTCCCGTGAACATTAATGTAATGAGTACTTTGAAAAGACCAGACTGTATGACTGAATTGTCAAATAGCTCTAGTATTTCATCATCTTTTTTGTACTTTTTTTTTTCCAAAGATGTTTTCAACTGCTCTTTTCTTATCACTGCTATATTTTGCTTAACAAAATACTTGAGGAGAGGCAAAAATATTCTATTTCTTCCTTTTCACCCCTCACTGGTTAAAAACAAACAAACAAAACCTTACCTCAGTGCTTTCCAATGCATATCCTGCATAATTTTCAGGACTCCTTTTACTTCATGAACTGATTTTAGAAGAGGAGCTGGTAATTCAGAAATAACAGACTTACAAGGAGATGCATTATGTTCTTAGATTCTGCCATATTCATGTTAGTCTAGTCTTGGTAATTGCACCTTATGATTACCTCATCTATCTCATGACATTTCATGTCAGATTTGAAAGTACAGCTACTGTAAGTTTTTCTTACTTGCTAGCATTAACCTTAGAACCAAAGATGACAGACTGCATAACCTCTTACGTACTTTGGAGCCCCTGTTACACCAGTTTTCTGTCTATGCACAAGCAGTTCATTTTCCTTAGCAGCACCAGACACAGCTTTAATATTCCTGAGTGATTACGGCTAGTGAGATAAGACACAAAAGACTCTTCTAAAGTGACATTGTCAAGTGCATTTTAGTACTTTAAAAATATGTTCATAGAAGGACACATACATAAAAGAATGAAAAGACAAAGTCAGAAGCAATCAATTATAAAGATTATGAAAAATCTTGAGCACATGCTGTATTTCAAGTAACCTATCATGCGTTTGAAAACTTAATTCATAGTCAACAATAATGGACTATGATGCGTGGAATATACAAAAAATTACATATTTTATAGGTAAATCAATGAGATTTTTTTGACAGTTCCAGTAAAGAAAGATAGTGGTTAATATTTTGTGTGAAGATGCCTAAAAATATTTCACTTCAATTGGGAAATGGGAAAGACACATGTTTGAAAAATAATATATAAAAGGATTATGCCTTTTCTATAATCCTATTAAAACATTGCCAGAACAGTCTGCACATTTACGTATCCTTAACATGAAAAGTGTCTTGAAATTCATTTAACTCATGATTTATCTTGGTACTCCAACCCCCCCCCCCCCCACACACACACACACAAATTTTTGTATTATATTTTAGGAATTTGTTCTTCTCATTAGAAGAAGAGATTTCTCCTAACTGGAGTTGTGAATGTGTCTGGTATGCATTATAGTTTTAAAGTAGTTCTGTGAACACTAGATGTTAGGCAGTGTTTTCAGATTGTTTGCAGCAAGTAGATTATTGATTATTGTGCATTCTAAATCTGCTTTTGAAGTGCTTGATAGCTCAACCAAGAACACAGTTGTGTTGTTTTACCTCTCTAGTGGTGTAAGAGCAGTACTTCAAAAAATTGGTTGGTTATGCTTTTGTGCCTGTTAATTCCTAAAGGTGCTATTGATTTTATATAACTTTCTGGAAATATTGAAGTGTATAAAAGTGCTTGAAATATATAATAACATGGAATATTCAAGCATATCTATGAATATTTTTTTCTGTTGTGAATCAGTTCCGAAATTGTATGAAGCCAATAGGAAGACTCAAGTGGACATACGGACAAGGGCCTATTTGTCCAACTACATTATGTCAACCTTCATAAAAGCTTAATCTGCAGACAGAAATTCAATAATATTTTTATATCTGTTCAATATTGCTATTGATTCTTTTCTCTTTTTTTTTCAACACGTTATTCTCCTTCACTTGGGTACTGCCAAGGAGAGGGTCTGATGATTTGATTTGACAAGTAGAGGCTTAAAGTCTTTTGTGGACTTCTTGATTTACTGTCAGTACACTTTTCTATTGGCATGGTAAAAATCTTGTCTTAGTGATCTTACTGCTAATTTTTAAATTATTTAAGTTGACTGAAGCAATGTCCAGTTACAAAACACACATCAATATGAAACAAATATGGAATGGAGAAGATGGTAATGTATCTGCTTTGGACAAAGATAATTTGAGTTCGTTACACTGCTTATAATAGTAAATTTGTTTATGCATATGTGAACATCTCCTGTATATGTCTAAAAAGGGCACTGAATTACTATTTTGACATAAGTCCTCGTGTATAAAGTACATGGCTTTTCAAAAGAAATGAAGTCTTCAGCCAATCTGCATACTCGGGTTGAGTTTAATCTAAGGGCTAGTAAGCTTTTGACTTTAAAAACAAACAAAAACTGTTGTCCCTTCAAATCTGAGTTTCTTGTTCTTTATTTCAAGTGTTGGTCTGGATTACTGTTTGTTTTTTTTTTCTTTGGCTGTATGGAAAGTAGAAAAGGTCACTGGTGAATTTAGTTGATTATTTACTGGATTATCATCTTTATGGAATTCATCTTCATGGTGATCTCTCGCAAGTGGTCTGGCATTGTCTTTGATTTGTGCTTGGTGCAGAATACAGGCAGTTTGATCACAGAATCATGGAACAGCTGAGGTTGGAAGGGACCTCTGGAGGTCCCTGATCAGGCAGGGACACACCCAGAGCAGATTGCTCAGGCTCATGTACAGGTGGCTTTAAAAGAGAAGGCTTTCTGGGCAACCTGTGCCAATGGTCTGCAATCTACATAGCACAGTGTTTCCTGATGTTTGGAGGGAAACTCCTCTGTTCTGGTTTGTGCTTGTTGCTGCTTGCCCTGGTATTAGACACCACTGGGAAAGGCCTGGGTCCATCTTTTTTTACATCCTCCTTTCAGATAATTGCAGACATTGATCAGATCTCCCTGAATCTCTTCATCTCCAGGCTGAACAGTCCCAGGTTCCCACAGGAGTTCCTCAATGATCTTTGTAGCCCTCTGTTGGACTCTTTCAAGTGTAACTATGTATCTCTTGCACTGGGGAATCCGTACAGATGTGACCTCACCAATGCCTGCTGCTTGACGTATCTTATTTCGAAGGATCAAACATAGGCACCTGTCTTTACGATTGAAGCTAAGCAGAACAACTGTGAAGCAGCCTAGTAATCAAATACTGGAATATGTGACTTGCAAGTAATTAACACTGCCATAAAATCCCTGCACTGAATATTAAAAGAAAATTTAAAATATTTTCAAAGGTGACTAATGTAGCACAGTAGAGTTATGTAGCAGTGCCAGCTGCAGTGGAAGTCTGTCAAGAGCTGTGAGAACTGTTATAATCTACTAACATTTGATATTTCATCACATCAGATTATACAAATTCTTGCAGCTTTATTTTGGCACAGCAAAATACTGTAAATTTGCTTCCACAAGCTGGCTTGTCATTTGGATAATCTCAAGAACAGTAAAATGTTCTCATCAGCTGTTCATCTGATTGTTGCTTTTATATTGCTCTTATTTTAGCTGATTTAATAGAGGAGTTAGTAACATCAAATATAAACACTCACCATCTCAATCCTGCAATGACAGAACATTATAGCAAACAAAGCAGTTCTGCTCCAAAACAATGAGAAGTGGGACTTAATCAGCCTCTTCTGTGTGCTATTATGGTGAAGGAAGAAAAAGTTTGAGAGGGCTTTTCTGCTTAGCATGCAAAGATGTAGCAATACTCAGTAATGACTGATGAAAATTTGTGTTGAAAAGATGGTACAAGTTTAGTGTTACAGAGATGAAAGTGCCTAGATGTCCTTCATCAAAATTGGATCTATTCTTTAAATGCTCTGCCTCAAACAGGAAGTCCCACATCCTTAGTTATGCACTTGAAATCTTTTAATTTGATTTAAGTTTGGTATAAGATAGGGTTTGTTGCCTCATCTGGCAGCCATGTTTGTATTAACACATGAGGCAGTCAGTGACATTTTTCTAACCTTTAGTCTGTAAGATTTAGCTATTAATTTTCCCTTCATTATTTGATTCTTTAAATAATGTAAGTATTTTATAAATTAAATACATTATTTGTAATATATTATACTCTCTGACATTGGATGAAAGTAATGGAACAACTTTTTAGTGCTGAGACTTAATATCTTCAATTTTATGGTTAATTCCAACTACATGGAATTTGATAACTGTAATGACACTCAAGTAAAATTATTCTCCTGTCTTGTCTCTAAGTAGCAAAACTCTAGCCTTGTTTGCTACAGCATCCACTGTATGGGACTCTTTCAATGCACCTATCTGCCATACTCTGCAGAGCTTACATTTATCTTAATTATGAAATATGCATCATAAAAAGTAATTATGCTCAATCCTTTTTAATGTATCTGCATTTTTATGTCATTTTACTGACAAAGTTCCATATTTCTCAAGTAAAAGGAAAATCTGTTCACAATCCCTTGAATGCTGTATTGCAGTTGACTCACTAAGAGTATTTAAAAATTACAATTTCAGTGGAATCTGGTAACCTATTTCCACACTTAAATTCAGTTGGAATTTGGTAGGATTGGAAGATCTAGGCTGAAAGAAAAATTGTTGTATGTACTCAACTATTTAGTTTGGTCACAAAATTACTGTCAGTGTGTCTATTAGGGTGTTAGAGAGCACATTTTCAAAATACTTGAATGTAGAATGTGGGCTTTGCTGATACTGGTTTAAGAGAGAAACTACTTAAAGAGAAATGTTAATATTGACAATTATTTTATTAAGAGCTTTTGCCCTGAAAAAATACTGAAAATATAATGAATAGATGAGATACAGTGTCAAAATTCTTATTTAATAGTGATGCAGATAAGTGGGAGACAACACTGATAACATTCATTCAAAATTTCTTAAAACTTTTTTTCTTAAATTAAAAAAATGTATTTTTTTGCCACTTCGTGACTCTCATTACTCATAAAAGTTGGGTAGGTTTTAAATGTACCATATATGAAAAAAGAAATTGCTGGCCAGCTGAGTCCATGTAGACTGAATTTCAGCCTGGAGTGAATTTGACAGCTGAGTTATTGCAGACAGTTCTGTAATAACAACATTACCACCCTGACTGGATACATACATGGAATATTCTTTACACAGGATCTTATTTGCAATTCAGAAAACTCAGCTTGAACTTTAAGCACCACTGAAATGAATTATAGCTTCACAGTGATGTGCTGGAGCAGGTTTTCAGTGACTCAGGCAATCTCTTGCTTAGTTCTGCTTTAAAACTTCTGGGGAAGTCACCCTTCACTTATATTATAGAAATCATCCTTGCCTGTGATTACCTGAAGAGCTGCTTTTTGCCTTCAGAATGTAGCTCACAACTAAGTGGAGCGAATGCACTTACTGTGTTTCTTCTCCAGGAAATTATGAGTCAAACTGCCTTCTAAGTCCTTTCTTCCTCTCTCTCACACACATACTTGCACACTGGCAACACACTTCAGATCATGCACACTGAAAAGTGCACTTTATTATTGTAAATATAAACAAACCCACATTTTCAGAAAATTGACTGAATTTGATAAAGTCATTCTTTTAGTACTCCCATCTTGTCCTTCATCTACTATTGACTGTGAAAGTGTGTTTCTGGAAAACTGTTGTCTTTTTCAGTCATTCTCTTCATAGATTAGGGAATTCTTCCACCGGGTAATTGTGTTATTGAACTGATGCAAAGAGCCTCTTGTATCATTCTTAATTATGGCCAGACTGTGAGAGTTCCTGACTTCAGTTAATGCAAGCATATAATATGTTTCATTCTACATGGATATGTAGAGTGCCTTTATCTCACTGAAATATTGTCAGGAGAAGGAACCTTGTAGTATTCACCCTCATCAATTGCTTAGCAATATTTTTGTTTTTATTTTAAGATCAATGCACGTTATAGCAGTACTTTGATGAAAAGCACTTTGTTTCCTTCCATTTATTATTATTTTACCTTTATCTATTTAGAGGATTTCATTCAACAAAAAAATAAGGTTTTCTTCCCTGTCAGTTTTGGGGCAGGACATGTATGTGTGAAAGTCATCCTCTTTGAACGTCTCCATACAATTTTATAAAAAAATTCATTAACTTGGAATTTCATGATGAAACTTGGAATAGGCATCTTGTTGATAGAGTTAATGTTGCTCTTGATCTTGGAGCTTTGTTATACTTGCTGCATGTGTTAGATGGGTCACTCTTTAGCTACATGTCAGTGCAAGCTGCTTGTCAGTAGAGGCAATATCACTCCTTCCAAAGAGTTGGGTGATATTATAATGTACATCTGAAAGGCAGAAAAATGCTGGATCCACAAAAGCTCTGTGGAAATGGCCAAAATGTTTAATTTACTGCAATTATATTTTTCATTGTGGAAAATACGAGCAAAGATCCAGGAGCTGTCTCTAGGCAGATCTGACTTGCTAGTCAGACTTGCTAGCTGAGCTTGTACTACCATCGTAAACACCACAACACAGGAAACCACTAAAACTAATGCTCACCAAAACTGTTATGTCTTTCCCAGATTTTGGGGATAATCATTTGAAAGAACTTGTGCATTATTAGAAAAGTTTCCAGTGTATGGTAATTCGCTATTAAAAGTCAATTGGACTGTACAGTAGGGTTTTGTCTACTTACATATTATTAGGAATTCTCTGCATAACTGTTCAGGTTGTAACATTGCTTGAACTAAGTTACTATTCCCTCCAAGGGAAAGTTTTCTGCAGTTTACTGTTAAATAAGGCACACTGTTTTTGGGAGAGAATAAGACTAAATGAACCCAGAGGAAACCAAAATCTCTAACCGTTCTCTAAGTTTTTTTAATTCCCCTGTTGTGTAAGAAAGAACCCTTCATGCCTGAGCCAATTTTCTAATATTCTGTGAAATTCTGTACCATGTGACATTACTGATACTATTGTGCAATACAGCCTTTCTAATGCCACCTTCTTCTCATTGCTGGGAATGATGGTTATGGCTAGAATTGAAGTTGCCTGATATTTTTTTCATAACTTTCTATTTTCTAATCTAATATAGTTTTCTCTCTGTCGCTCTCATGGTAATTTTTAAAATAATTTCAATAATTATTTAATTTTAATAATTATTTTAGTAAAAATAATTTTCTGCAAGCAATAACTAAAGGCACATTGTTATTATTATAACTTGCAGCCTCTTACGGATGAACCTATGCATTTCCATACTCTGAATAACATCTTGTAGAATGGTTTATGATCCCAAATACGTACTTTGCTGCTCAAATAAAAGATCTTTCAAAACTCGCTATTCTAAAAGCAAAAAATCTACAGTTTGAAAATAGTTGAAGGAGTTGAAACTGAAGTTCTCAAAGATGTAATCTGTATTTATAAGGCTAATCCTTACCAAGTTTCAAGTGCTTGAAAATGCTGCAAATTGCAGCAGCAGCTGGGTCCTCACTTCCTAGTGGCTGCTGAGGCACTAGGAACAGTTGTTTTAGGAAATGCATAGATGGCTGCAGGTGATGGAGTTTCTCCAGCTTGATGAGTTACAATTCATCTGCTGAATTGCTTCAGTTCATGTGAATGGTTGAATGGTTACAGAAGTGATAATCAGCTAATGAGTTGTAACTTATTATGGCATCACTTAATCGTTTATACATCCAGTAGCTATGCCTCCTATGCTCTCCAGTTTCTTCCTGAAGTGAAATCAATGGTCATGGTTGCATACAAAGGAGTGGTAAGACTTAAGTAGGAACGAGAGGAGCAAAGTTGTTACAATATGCTTAGTTTCAGCTTGAGCTTTATGACATTACACTTTGAAGAAATCGTCTATGCTTACACCTATAGATGATCAGTGTGAGGAATTCTGAACAGCTAGCATGAGATCCCATGCAACAATTTCTGAAAAGTGTTATGCTTTTCACGTTAGCGAAAATTTTGTTTTCTGTTTTTTATAGAATCATACAATGGCATGGGTTGGAAGAAATCTTAAAATCATTTAGTCCCAAGCCTCTTGCCATGGGTGGGGATACCTTGAACTAGATTAGGCTGCACAGGGTCCTATCTAACTTGGCCTTGAGCACCTTCTAGGATGAAGCATCCACAACCTCTCCGGTCAACCTGTTTCATTGCTTAACCACTCTGAGTAAAATATTTCCTCCTAATATCTAATCAAAATCTCCTCTTTTAGTTTAAAACCATTCCCCCCCTTGCTGAACGAATGTTGAGCAGTTCCTCTGTGCCTTGTTTTATGAACTATAAAATGACGGTATCAGTTCTCATTTCATCAGAAAATGGAGTGGAGATGTAAGGAACTTAGATTCCAGAGTGAGAAAAAACTAAAGCATTAGTGAGGTCTCACTAGCCTTTAGTCCAAACATAGAACTGTAGGAATAAAACAAAATGTAGAATACCCACTTTTCAAAGTAAATATCACTTCTGCTAAACGTAGGGTCAAGAATTACAAGAAAAAAAAACAAGTATGTGCTTAGATATTTAAAGCAAGATTATAATGCAAATAAAATAGCTGAATCCTGATTATTTTTGGCAGCTCTTATATTTAAACACATGACTTTTGGAAACAGTGTTTTGCAAACACACACACACACACATATATATATATGGAAAACCAGTTTGTATTGAAGCATGTACCAATATGATCTCTTTCTGGATTTACAAGAGTTCTTTCTTATACCACTGCATTTTTATTTTTATTTTTAATTTATTGCAAGAAGCACCCTGAGTTAAAGCCTTTGTAAATGACCTTGATGATACAGGGCACCTTTTAAGCCACAAAGTATAAATTAAAGATGTGCAGGTGCTAGGTCAAAAGATCAAAATATAATATAACACTGTCCTTTACGGATGGTGCTTAGAATGCGTTTTATATTACAGGGACTTAGTACGAGAAGAAACATTTTTAAAAAGCACTGACCTTCAGTTTGTATCTAACTCTTTCTAATAGCAAGACATTTGTCAGAATGTGGTTTTGTTGCAAGTGTTACAAGAACCAATTGAGAAGAAAATACTGTTGGTTTAAACCAAAAAATAAATTAAAAAAAATCAAATATTTGTTTAATGTGGTCCAGTTCCCCTTAGTATTACCACAGAGAAAATCACCTTTAGATAGATTGCTATCATCAATTTATGCAATGTAACTGATAGGCCCATTTGTTTCTCATGTAATATTAGATCGTTACCTTATTCTATACACATACTAAACTGAATTTGTATCATTATTCTCCCTCTTTTTTACTTCTTCTATGGAAAGTCTTTCTATTTAAAGGCAGTGGTAAATTCCGGCCAAATGTCAGCTTCCTGTCATCCACAAAAAGATGCATTTGGCAAGCTCAGAGCTCACTTCAATTTTAACTTAATTTATTAAAGTTATACTGTGATCAGTACAGAGGTGATACACTTGGGAGTATTAGTACACAGACAAATTATAAACCGTTGTGAATGCTTTTCTACCTGTTAAATGTGTCTAGAATTAAATAGCAAATTTATAGCTACGAATCAATTACTACCTGATTGTATTTTGTGAGTGGTCTTCAACAGAGGACTATTGATTTTCTTTCTAAGTTGTGCTTTTGAACTAATTCATCCATGGTACTCTATTTGTTGAAAAATAAATGATGAAATTATATGTATTGAAAGAAGTATTATTTTAAGACTATTGAAAAGTGGATTAAAATATTTATCATGGGATTAGCAGCATAGTGTTCAGGACTCCTGAGTTTAGTTAAATACTTGATATAAATGGTCTACACATTTGAATTCTAATAAATCATGACATAAAAATACACTTTAGATAATATTAACCTGTATTTTATCACAATTGTCTATATTAGGAGGAATCTTTCCTTTTACAATTTTAATAGAAAGATGTTATACATAAAATGAACAAATATTGATGCAATGTGTAATACCAGATAGTCATCAGACCTCAGAAGAGGAGCTTAAACACCCATTATAGCAATACCTAATTCTATGAGTTTCAGTAGGTATAAATTATATAACACCCAAAATCTTCAATCCTTTTCTTTTGATATTTTATCTTTCACTGATGTCAATAAGATTGCATATAATTTACATCACAATTTCTACCTGTACTTTCATAATTCAGCATGATTAAAAACAAGAGACTTACTACTTCTGTTAACTATCTGGAACATTTGCTAAATTTACAGCTTTTGGAGAAGCTCCATTTCTATAGAAAGCTTTCCTTACTGAATCACACTGTCTTTATTAATTTGACTGAAAATTAATAAAGTTTAGGAGAAATTGGATAAAGTATGATAAACCAACTGTGATTTTTTTTTTCCAGTTATTCATAGTAGCTATTACCCTTTTGCATATGTAGTCTGTTGGTCTCTTATTTTGGAAGTGGCTATGCGTCTATGTACCTGTGACTTTTAAAAGGGACAGATGATTCTCTGTAAGTTCATGACAGAATTATGTCAGTTATCTGTGGGGCTGGTAAATCATGCAAGACCAGTTTAGAAGGCCTATAGTGGGAGCATAGTCTGCACTGCTGCAGTAATTGAAACATCTGAGAAGCTTAGGCTGCATGGAGAGTCTGTCATTGCTTTACAAGCACCAACAGAATAGCTAACTAGGCTGAGGGACAAAGATACCTGTGGGGTATTTAAAGGATTGCTGAAGGCGGAACAATTGTAATATCTATTTGCTTCTTGTCTATTCAGAACGATACAGGAAAACATCCACTGAAGAAAGCTGTGAGCTTTTTCTGCTAGACCACTAGTCAGTGCAAGAGAGACACTTTAAAAAGCGGAGGTGTTAAGGATGATAATAGGAGAAAAAAAAAAAAGATCTTGGATGAAGCAATGAAAAATAGTTTATTCTCAGTGTAATAGCAAAGAGCATGAATGTATTGCAAAAACATAAAACTATTCCAGACCTTGCCTGGAATTCTTGATATTCATATTTATTTATGTAAACTATATTAATTTAAATTCTTTGCAGACAAGGCACATGAAAATTTTTGGAATTAGGTTTACTCTCGCAAGTGAATGAATTTACTGTTAAATATTAACATATAAATTTACTATCCTTCACTGATGGTTTGAAGAGTGCCAATGTCATCATTATTGGGGAAAAGCTCTCTAAGCACAGAGAACTTGTATATATTAAAGTTGTTCAGTTACATGCTTTATTCTGAAAAGTACTATGCTGTTGATCTCTGAAACTGCTATAAAACCTGTTAATTTTTTTCTTTTAACCAAAACTGTAATATATGCAACCTTTGCCCTTCTTTAAATTTAAATTCAGCGTATAGAAGCATGTAGACATATGACAACTGAATGAATTCAGATCATACTAGTCAGACTTTGAACATTAATTTTTTTTTCCCTTCTTCCAAATGCAACTGTTGACCAAAAGTGTCAGCAAACCATCAAGAGGAAGATCCGTTACTTTCATACTCCTTCCTTTTTTTATAATTAAGGTCCTCACTAGTAGAAGTAGCCGGAGGGATAAGAGAGCCTTCATCTCTGTCTTAGCTTGAATTCTTAGTTGGAATGGGTTTGAGAACTTTAAAGAGAGTGGGTCTGTATTAGATGAAGGGAAATTAGATGAAGTAAGGCCTGTATAAATCAAAAGAAAATTTTCAGGTTAAGAGAGAAAGCTTTCTCCTCACTGGGTGTGGTCAAATGCTATGTGGTGTCAGAGATTTCCAGAGGAAGAAGTTGCTGGCATGAAAATCACTGAATTGTGTAGGAAATAGTGGGATCAGGGACTAAGACTAGCAACAGGTTGAATTCAGTTAAAGTATCAGGCTCTTGGTTGGCATTTGAAATATTTGTCTTTCCTCAGTCATGCAGTGCTTCAGCAGCTCTTTGAAGGCCAATTTTTTAAAATATATTAAACATTGAAGGATTGCTATAAGGATCAAAAGTGTGTGATGTTGTGCTTGGTCAAACCTGTTACGATTAGCAAAGTGATGTTGGAAGAGGGGTGATTAATGAATTCCCAGTCCAAAATTCAGGATTACAGCATCCAACTTCTCATAATCTGCTCACTAGCTACTCTCTCATGACAGGGAATCACATCCCTCAGCTCTCAGCAGCTCAGGAAAAAAAGCTTAGTTTTAAGAACTAGAGAAGCTGCATCAGCATTTTCTTGGCAATGGAGATGATCGTGCATTCCTGGAGAGAAGAGAAAAAAATATATACTAAAAAGGACAGGGGTAGGGATGAGTTTTCTTCATTTTTTTTGTTTATTGCTGTAAACATGCTTTCAATCTCATTTGTGCTGAGTAAATGTTACAGATAACCACGTGTATTCCCAGCCATTTTCTACTCTGTTGTATTTTGACAAATGGGGAGAAGTGACTTGTGTTATGGATATTGACAGTATCAATCATTGGGCTGTCATGAAATTAGGAAAGGCCACGAGTGTTTGTGTTCATTCTGCTTCTCCATATTTCATTGTCGAGAAGTGGTTGGCAGGAATTGTTTTTTCTTTTTGAGCAGCCTAACAAACAAAAAAACAAAACAACAACAAAAAAACAACCAACCTGGAAATTACCTCTTGTTTTCAGTATGAGCAGAGAAGGTGACAGTAATGCTTTCTGCTGCAGATATTGATCAGAATGGACATTAGTGCTTATTAAAAGAACTCTCCATCATGAACAAGAGTTTGAGTGGGGGGGGGGGG
>JAOWBP010004015.1:13782261-13812230 GCA_028571105.1 Tragopan temminckii
ACAGTTAAACTCCCAGTGCCCCACATGATGTTATGATGTGGAATACCGAAAAACCAAAAATCACAAAACCATGACATGTGTTTAGACCATGCTTATAATTATTACCACTTTCACTGACACAACAATAACTTGACAGTGCAAAATAGCTAGGACTATCATGTTTGTACCAATGCACCTTTACATGAAATGTGAAATGCTTTCAAATAACATCATAGTAAAATAAAAGTCAATAGACAGCATGTGTACACTTATGCCCTTTAACAACACTTTTCCTCCTCTTTTTAGCAGTTTCTTGCAGTCTCTCTAAGATTTCTTAATGTAGATGTCAGTTTATTGAGGCTTAGCAGGCAGGCTGGACTGAGCTGGTGAGATCTTTGAGACTGGAATGTTCTTTCATCAGCATGAGATGTCTTTATAATCTTCACTTACCTGGAGAACCACTTCTTTATCATATCAGTAAGAGGAAAATCATTTTTCTTTTATTCTATAGGGTTTTAAGGCATAACTACTGTCCAGTGCTGTGATAAAATTTATCATAACATGGATTTTTGTCTTAGCTGTTCTGACTAACATAAAGGAATTTTTACTGGCTGATCTACATCTCTTTATCAAGAGACTGTTGTCCTGCATTGCCTGTATAATGATATTTGTTTCACATTCAGGGCCAGGAGTTGATTGAGATGCACAACTTTGAATGCAAAATTTTCTGCATTAAATTCAGTGACCTATTTTATGTAGATACAATATTAGGAGTTTGCAGTGCCCTTTTTGCTTTTAGTGTCTGGAAATGTAAATGGTCTGTGTAATCACTTCAGAAATGTATTTTATGTCTATGACTTCCTGGATGTTTTAACTGGAAATGTTTACGTTGAGTGAACAGAAAAGTAAGTTTAGAGAGATAGCACTCAATACCATTTGCATCTGTTAGATAAAAGTTTCTTGCATTAGTGTTCCATCATGTCTTAATGTGATGAGCTGCAGGTTAAGACAAGAAGGAATCTATGGAATGGATAATTTAAGCAAAAGTACTCAAGTGTAACAGACAGTAGAGAAACTGTTTTTCCAGTTTGTGAAATCTCTGAAGGAGAGGAGGTGTTGTTCCTTGTTTTTCATATAATAAACAAAACATTGACCATCAAACATACTCTTTCACCTTTCGGATTATTCACCTTTTCAGAAATGACAGTTTTGGGATCCTAATTTTCCAATGGTCCTTAAAGTATGTTTTTTTTTCCCATCACAGTGTCTATGTTGAAGATCTTATAAAATTAAACATTAAAATCTTGGGTTTTAGAAGGCAGTGCATAGGGAATGACACATGGTAAACATTCATACTGCTGTTTAGGAACTGCTGAAACCCTGGAGATTTAGAATTATGTAATGAATAATTTTAACAAATACAGTTGACACATTTACACCTAAATTAAGCTCTTCCTTTAAGCTACTAGTTGGAGTGCATTTTTTTTCCTTGGGAGAAGCCCCAACCAGAGCATTTTTTGTTTCAGAAGAGCTAGAAGGAAAGAAACTAAAGCAAATTATATGGACTGCATATTATTTAATCAAATTTTAATAAATGTGCTGAATATGTTGTTACTGTCATTTGTGAGAGAGAAGACTTAAATTCTTATTAGCTTTACTAGATTCACAAGTTCCAGATTTACTTAACTGTTTGTATTTTTTTTCCATTTTACTGCCTGCCAAATGCTTTCTTCCTTTCAGGCTCTTAAGTAATTCTGGAGAAAGGAAAAAAAAAAAAACAAAACAACAACAAAAAAAACCCTCAATGGATCTGTCTGTTGAGAGGCTCTGGTCATTCTTATAAGGAGTCATGCTTCCTTCCATAACACTGTGGCTCTGTTTGGCTAATATCATACAGATGAGTTGTGATACTGTTACAGGAAATAGCCCTTATTGTAAGGGAAAAATCAATCTTTGTGAAGTCAGTCAAGATGGCCTCATGTATATCTATAACAATAACATAACAGTATTAATTGCCTAGTTTCCTAGTAACTGAGTAGCACAGTGTTGAGAGAATGCTTAGGAAAACCATGGGATATTTGTGAGCATCTTAACAATTCATCTACTCAGTATACCGAATAGATACTGCTTCTTCTGTCTAAGAGTTGACATACATTGAGGTGAACTGTCACTTCTTTTATCCAATGTGCCTCTTCTATTTTACATTTCAATGTTTGGTGATTTCTATCCTTCATTTGCATACAATTGTTAAAATACCTGCTTTAGCTAATGTTTCATTCCTCAAAGATCTTAAGAACCTGAGAACTAAATGAAATAAATGACTTGGTACTTATAGCTACAACATTTTTTCAATACTGGCCCAGTGCATACAGATGTTTTGTATGTTAATTTGGCTGAACATTTGTTGAAATCTTTTAGCTAACAGACAAATAGAAAAAAAGCATTCCACACTACATGGTAGTTGGGCAGTTAAATTGTTTTCTGGGATGGAGGTAATTGGGTATGTCTGCCAAGTCAGGGGAAAAAAAAAGCCAGACACCATTGCGTCTGTTTTACAACTTTCCTTTGATTTTTCATGGGATGGCTTGGGAAACCTTTGTGGTGGAGAAAAACAAATTCCTGATGAATTCTTAGGACAAATACTTAATACTAATCTTTACACATCTAGAACTGTCTTTATGAAAAGGTATTCAAATACAAGTTGTTTTCTCTAAGTTGGTTTTCTTTCTTTAGTACTCGTACTCTATCCATTAGTAGATATATGTATAGGAATTAGAGAACTTGAAAATCCAAACCAATAAGAAATGAAAAACCGAGGAAAAACTATTCTACTACCAACAATATTTTTAATGATTGTATGAACACTCAGTACTTTGTGCCTTTTTGCATAAGAGAGAGGAGAAACAATTTCACTTATGAGAACGGTACTTCAGGAATGTGAGATAATGTATTCCTCACTTGCATAACTGTCCCCATGCTGTCATGAGTTCTTTCATTTTGTTTCCAGCTAGTTTTACAACTGTACTGATAAGTTCTTCTGTAGATTGTGTTAGACATAGTACTGTGTGTCTGTGATGTTTAGGAGATGCTGAATGGGAAGCAAAGGACTGTAAGTGTATTTCAGAGAAAAGCTTTAAATACACATCTTGCCACATAGGAGCTGATAACTCAGGGACTTTGTCCACCTATAAATCTCCCCACTAAAGGCTTTGAATGCTAAGCTTTCAAGCGTTCAGGCAAAGCAGTCTCATGGCTTATTGCCAATCTGTTCAGGAATTCAGACTTAATTTTTATATATGAAGATAGAAGTGTAAGACTGAAACAGTTTTAACCTTTTTTTCCATTATAATGCAATCTTCCAGATTTTTGAGAAATAGAAATAAATGAATGTTTTTTAAAGGGCAAATAAATGGGAGGGAAGGGAGTGCTTTCTTTTAAACTTATCATCTTTATGCTCAACAGCTTTCGTGCACTCTGCTTTCTCATTACTCATTGCTTCCTTTTTCCATCTTTCCCCTTCATTTGTTACACTTCCATGTAATTCTTTTTCTGGAGGCTTCCCCCAGGCTACCCGCTGTCTCCAGAAAATTCTGTTCCCTTTCATTTGCATCCCATTTATTTGATTCTTTGTTCTTAATATATCCTACATCTATTTCACTTCAGCATCTTGGTTTTTCTTTGTTTTTATTCTGCTCCAAGATTTTTAGAGTTTATTTTTTCCTACATCTGTATGATTCTTTACTGTTCTCAGAGAATAAGTGTCAAAATATCAGACAGCGGCGTTTTTTTTTTAATCCAGGCTTTATTGACAGAAGATTTTGCCATGCACTGACTGAGTAGAAGCTACTTACAAACCCTCAGCATACATTATTTATAGATATTAATTGCATACAGCATCTCAATATTGGTTTGCAGAAAAACATAAAAACTTTTCTTTGTACAACATTTGATTTACTAGCATTTTCAATGCAGTGAATTTCATAAAAACAGCTTTGGGTTTATCTGCATTATTTTGCAAGCTGTTTATTTTCTTGGTGTGTATAAATAGAACATCACTTTGCTAATAGAACTATGTGGTAATTTAATAAAAGCACATGTGATATGTATGGTTCCAGGAAAAAAAAAAAAACTTTAAAATTTCCAGATTCCTAATGAAATTAAAGAGGAAGGTGTGATCTAAGTAACTTTTTTAGCAACTTTGATGTATAATTACATAGGATTTATATTTCAAGGCAGAATGTTTTGTCATTTCTCATAAAAATACAACATCCCATTCTGCTTTCAGATTCATTTGAGAGATTTTGAAGGATATAAACTAAGCAAAATTTTCAAAATTATTTTAATAGCTAGCAGTTTTTATAAGAGGTAATTATTTTTTTTACTTGAAGTAGTACGTGTTTAAGTACCATTTCTTTCCATAGTGAATTTCTACTGTGTGGTATAGTTTCAATCCTTAAAAATCTGTATTTTGAAGACTTCGTTGAGTTATCTCACAAATTTTTACAAATTTTCAATTTCAGTGTTGCAATAACCTGTACAACTTTACATAAATATATATATATTCCATCTTTCTCTATTTGGGCCTGTGCATTCTGGGGAGTACATGAGAAGTTTCTAGAATGCAAACTAAAAAACAACAAAACACCATCCCACAAAGGGTTACAAATCTGTCTATAACATTTAATTGCTGTCTATGACGTTGTCTAAGCACATGCTTCCTTCTGATTTAATGAGTGGTTTCACTGACTGCATTTTTGTCTATTGTCATATTAATTATGTGCTTGCATACTTCATTAGAGTCACAAGTTCTTAGTATTACATTTCTAATAATTTGTGCAGAAATTTTTGCTGCAAAGTTGCTTTTGATGTCAGTGAGAACTATATCTACTTGAGAATCTAATGGGTTATTCTAAGTATTTCTCATTCAGAACTCTTGCTAAGTTAATAGAATTTTTGCCTTTTTAAAAGTTGCAAAATCAGGTTTAATCCTCAAATCTGTTTTTGAGCACCTAAAATAATAATAATAAAAAAAGCTACAATCTGCCATACAAATGTATTGTATTGTCTATCTGAATGAGTCTTTGGGCTTTCTAATATGTAATTTAACATTTCATTTTAATTCAGTATCAGTCTGTCATCATTTTATACGCTGCTTCTTAGGAAGAGTTATAACACTAATATGATTTGTAAATAATCTTTCTGAAAACCAGCAAATACTGAAACTAGATAATTATTCTTCAGAACGAATAACACATCATCCCAAATCATATGACATTTTGATGTCCATCTACTGCTTTATTTCATCCCTGTGATGTCCTTTCTGCAGTGTAATAGGGTGGTCAAAATGGCACACAATATCTCGCATATGGCTTCTGAATTCTTTTATATAGTGCCAGAATGCCTTCCATTGACAAATTATAATTCTGTCTTTATTCTTTCCCATCTACCTTATCTAATTTCATGCTCCAAACATTTGTTTGCCTTTTTATTGCTGCTAAATATTGTGCATGATTGTGAAAAACAATTTAAACAATCTTATTCCTGCTTCTTTTTCCTGGTCTGTATTTTGTGTTCTGCTTTAATTTAAACTTTGGTTTCACTGTTTCTGGTCCCTAGTCTCATTACCTTTTACTTCTTTACATGGAACTGTATAAACTACTTAGCATCCCATAAGCCTAATTCTATCCAAATCATTATGACTTTGTTTGCTCTGTTTCTTTGTATTTACTGCTTCTCAGCTCTGTGTCATCAGCATATTTAGCTACTTTTGAAAGGATGTCCTCTCACAAGGTCATTTATCTACTAGCCCAATAAAAGTGATCCATGTGTGATCACCTCCTGTACTTTTCTTGTGCAGCTAGAGACATTTTCTTGGACGGATGATTCTGTGAGTAGTAAGCTTATTGGACCTGTTGGAATGAGTCTAGAGGAGCCACGAAATGATTAGAGGGTTGGAGCACTTTTTCTATGAAGAAAGATGGCAGGAACTGGACTTGTTTAGCTTGCAGAAGAGATGTCTCTGGGGAGACATTATAGTGGCTTTCCTGTACCTAAAGGGGAGTTTAATATTTAAAAAAAAAATAAAGTAAAAAGTGGAATCTGACTTATTACGCAGTTTGATAGTGATAGGACAAGGGGAAACAGCCCTAAACTAAAAAGGGAGGTATGTTAGATGTCAAAAGGAAATTCTTTACTCAGAAGGTGGTGCGGCACTAGAAGAGGTTGTCCAGAGAGACTTGGATACTCCATCCCTGGAGGTGCTCAAGGCCAGGCTGGATGGGGCCCTGGGCAGCCTGCTCTGGTGTGTGACAGCCTTGCCCATGGCAGGGATTTTGAACAGGATGGTCATTAAAATTTCTTCCAACCAAAGCCATGCTATGGTCCTGTTAATCTGACATTTGGCGATTACCATGCTTTGCAATTAGTTTGTCTATGTGCCTCAATTTCTAAATATCTATTTTAAAAATGATTAAGACTTGGAAGCAAACCTGATGTTGCTAGTTTCATCTTTGAGATGATCTGTAAAAATGGCAAGCAGTTTCTTTGTACAGGGCACTGCACTGCTGTTGCTATCCTGTTCTCTCTACCATTTAAAACTACTTCTTTTGAATTCTAGTGTAAACATATGGCTATATTTCAACTGAAAAATGGAGAGGAGGATAATAAAATAAATAATAAAATAAAATATAAAAATATGTGATAAAAATAATAAAAGCTTTAATTTCAAAAAGTAGACAGAAAGGTTCTCTTACCAAGTAGATGGGAATCAAAACAGTTTAAGGAGAGACTGACTTACAGGAATGAATCCCGAGGAAGAAGAGAAAGAACTGTGACTGAAAACATTGTATTTGCAGTACAGAGCCCTAAGTTCTGTAGCTGAATTAGTTTTCTGATCCACACAGCTGGAGTGATTGTGTATGATCTATTGTGGATAAAGTGGGTAATAATATTTAGATGTCTTCTAATTTGCATCTAGGTTTCAAAATGATCTAGAGGAATAATGAAAACAAAAATGTAAAACAAAACAGTAAAAGGGGGAAGTATATTTTGTAAAACTTAATCCTGACTGACTCTACTTTTGATTTTAAGTTTCTTACTAGAGTAATACAGGAATTGATGATTTTAATTTGCATCTATCTTTTATAATGTTTGCTGTGTGCCATAAACAAAAGATGTTCATTCTTAGAACAACTTAGAACATTCATTTATGGCTTCCTAGTGTACTATTCTTATAAAAATCACTTATAACTGGCATCTTTTTCTATGACCTGAAGAAGATGACTTCATATGAGCAAGATGCTGAATTTTCTAGACTAGAAGCATTAGAACTGTGTTCAGTTCACCAACAGAGCAACATCTCCTTGGTATCTTAGACTAGAACTTATGTCCTAGTACAGTTAGGAGCCATCACTGGCCTCTTCTCATTTAAGTACCCTTGAAGAGCCTCAGCATGTACAGAGGCTGAATCAGAGGGAAAGTGTTGTAACATGGCACAGGTACAGTAATTCTGGTTAGTTCAACATTTTGACTTAAGTCTCTGTGAGAGGGAAATCTGTCAAGTAGAAGATGCTAATGAATTTCTTATATATCTCCATGTAGATGTATATGCTGCATATAAAACATCCAGGTAAGGAGACAGTATGGCTATAGAGGGAGAGCGTAAGGTTCGTTTAGCTGAGAGCAAAATGAATTCTTTACATAAGTATTCCCAAAAGAAAGGTAAGGCAGCATTCCAGAAACTGCAGTACACTCTCCTTGGGGAAAAGTGAAATGTTAAAAGGTTTTACCATCATACTAAAGCAGATAATTAGGCAATTATGACTGTTAACTTTGACAGAGCACCAGGCTTAAATGCGTTGGATTCCAGAGTTTTGATGTAGATAGCTTGGGAAATAGTACGGTCTTTGAGCCTTTCTGAGAGCTCACTTAAGGCAGGTTGGCACTAAAGAGTAGAAAGTGTAAAAATAATTCCTATGTATGTGTAAGAAACAAAGAATGATTCTGGAAAAGCTGCAGTAGTAAATTTGTCTTCAGAACATAGATATTATTAGAAGCATTGATAAGAATTGACTCACAATCTACTTAGCGGTGAATAATTTTAGCAGTGCAGAATCAAGTTGGATTCTTAAAACCATTGTTAGATTTCTTAAGTTAATCTGCTTTCCTCATGTTACTGTGAGATTTCAGGGGCTATTTAATACTGTCAAATAAGATGAAAAATTCTCTGAAATCTTGACATCTCTCCTCAACTGTTGATTACTGCATGGACATGTACTGGGTACATTTCTACTTTTTCCTTAAGGCATATCACATCAGGCGTATGGATGATGTGAAAAGAACACCTTTAACCAAACTACCACTGTGATAGATAAGCAAGAATTGGCTGGAAGATGAAGGAGGGAGGAAGAGAGATAAACTCCATTCGGCCTTTGTGCTAGCCCTAGAGCTGCATGTGTGAATAGGAAAGATTATTCATCAAATGCAGATAACTTCTGCCACACGCTTCAGTGCAGTTGTTTAAGAAAACCTGAGTGAAGAGAGACATCTGTTGTACTTCATCTCTGGTAAAAATTAAAACAGGGCTCCAAACTTTTGGCTCTGCAACAAAGGACGAGATTTTTTCAACTGAAAACGTTCTTCAACTTTTTGTTCAGCTTTTTGAATATGCCTAGCGATTTGAATAACTAATTTTCAGTTGCTTGTAGAAGTGCTTGGTGAAGTTATATGACAAAGTCTATTTAGGCAAAAAATATATGAAGTCATGACAAATGAGATATAGATCCACAGCAAATCTGTCCTGGTTCCACAATTAACTAGCAATGCTTGGCATTTCTGTTAGCTGCTTTCACTAGATATCTTCAAGAAGCTGTATCTGAGACTGTGCTCCAGTTTCAGTAGCTTCATAACAATTTGAATCAGCTGTGAATTGATCTCATAATTTCTTCCTGTATCTTGCCTTTGTGAATACTCTTGAGGAAAAACTAGGTCAAATTCTACTCCTAAATGGCACCTATTTAAAATGAACAAGAATTATGCACAATCCACATGCTAAATTTGGTTTATAGTTATTTAAATGAGCAGTGTGACAGCTGAACAGAAATATTTTCTCAGCTACATAGGGAAATCTTATTTTCTTAGTTTTGTGAAAAAGCAAAACATTTTTCTTTTCACCTCGGGTTTCTAAAGAAAATTCAAAGCAATTTTTCCAGATAGAAAGTAGTTATTTTTGCATGGAAATATTTGTGAGGTGAAGAATAGCTTCCTACCTGTATTTACGTTGTACTCTGCATCCTACAGCTGCATGAGATGAATGCTCTCCTGAGGTGATACCAAACCAAAAGATAACAAACTGTACAAGTTCAGCTTGTGTGAAAGTTTTGTAAGCGCATCAGTAGAGCCGAGGTTGCAGAATTAATGTGCTTATGTATTTTTGAAACTGTCAGCCATCATTGTATGCTTATATTTTATCACAGTGTTTTTTATATATATATATATATATATATATATATATATATGATTACAAAGCACACAAAAAGAGAAATTGATGCAATGAGACAGGACTGAAAGTGTGTGTCTTTGTAAAAGCCTGCTTGCAGGATCATCAAATTTACTCTACTTAAGCTTACCCAACTTCAGTCTTTTATCCTTTGCCAAGTGTTCTGGACTATGCACTAGTGTTCTGGACTATGATATTACTGACAACATAGTCGTGGGATACACATGCTCTGATAAGCAGAATACCTGGATTTTATTCTCTGATTACTTACAGATCTGCTGTATCAACCTAGCAAGCTACTGTACCTTTCTGTAAATTATTTTTCTCAGTATCAAATTAGCTTTGTATTCTGCTTTGAACATATATTAAGATCTTTGAATAAGCACCATGACAGTGCTAAGCATTTTTGTTGTTGTATTGTAACTAAGGCAACTAGATCAGGAAATCCAACACATAAAGCACAGAAATATATTAAAAGGCTTTACTCTACAATGGTCTATATGACTATAAATATTGCAGTTTATTTTAAGTACAAACACACTACATGTGCACACATAAAGGAAATTAACAGCTTAACTGCACTATTAAAATAGCTAATAATGAAAGTTCTTGACTTTGCTGACATCTGATATATTTTTTGAAAAGTTTTGTTTTTATGGTCCAGCTCTACGTTTTGTCTAGATACACCTAGGTGGACAAATGTAAATGAGGTTCCTTCACGTGAGGGGTCACTTAATCTCAATTCATAGAATCCTAGTATGGTTTGGGTTGGAAGGGACACTTGGAATATCTAGTTCCAACCCCCCTGCTATAGAAAGGGACACCTCCCACTAGACCAGGTTGCTCAAAGACCCATCCAGCCTGGCCTTGAATGTCTCCAGGGAGGGGGCATTCACAGCCTCTCTGGGCAACCTGTTCCAGTGTCTCACCACTCTCACAGTAAAAAATTTCTTCCTAATATCTAGTCTAAATCTACCCTCTTGGTCATGCACGTCACCCCAATCCCAAACCTGAACAGCTGCTTTAGCGTGATATTATAACAAATATAATGAGATGTGTTGACTGTACTGTGATTGTTTTATAGCTTCTGAAAACAAAGTTGGCCTATGTCACTGAGTTCATGCAGAATATGTGTTGACTCATCAGCATTAAGAAATTCCCCATGCTATCTTTCTTCAGAAAACAGGGGTGTTATTTCTTGAAAAAGATCAGATAGAAGCAGAAACAGATTCATGAAGAGAAATAATCAAACAGTAATTGTCTGGAAACTGATTTTGGCTTTCGGAGATTCCAGATAAAAGTTTGATATCTGCTGATGGTTGAACTAGATGATCTTAGTGGTCTTTCCAATCTTAATGATTCTGATTCTATCTCTGTACGGATTCCAAATAACCTCAGTCCAGGTTGTGGTACTGAATCACATAATCTTTGATTTTCATTCCTCCTTCTGCAAAATCCATTCATAACATGATCATTATTAAGAAAGATCTATTTCTGGGCTTTGTCCTGTCTTTATGCAATCAGAAATTCATTCATCCTTCTCTGGGATTGAACTTTGAATTCACTTACTGCTCATGCTTATTCTTTTGCTTTCCTTACACCATTTCTGACTCAAAGACAAAAGCTCATCCAAACTGTTCTGCTGCAATAAATCACCAGAAAAATGAGGCTGAGTGTAAATCAGATCTTTGAGAGCAGAACAGCACACAGAACTTAATCTTGGACTTGACGTATGCCAGGCCTTCCTATCTATCTCTTCTCTTACACCATCTAGCCCTAAAACTATGTGAGCAAGATATAAGGGATATATCATTGTGTTTGTTAATGTAGTCAGTATGTCTAGCCACAGATACAGGGAAGAGAAAGCTTTGGCAATATGGCTCTTTGTTTTCAGTCATTCTGGAAGTGTGTTGAGGGAATGAGACTGTAACCATTTCCCTTTACCTTCCTTGTTCCTCTTTTTCACTGTGGAGACTCTGACATGAACAATACTCAGGACATTCCTCTAAGGAAGAGCCTTTCAAATGCTTCTTTGCTCTATTCAGTGTTGTAACAATAATCTTTCAGTTTTCTCCTTGAACATATTCTTCTCTATCAGCTCAGTTACATCCTGTCCTTCTCTATCTTCAGGTCATTGTACAGGTGGTTTGTTTATTTTTTTTCTGATAATCATTTGAATCATGCATTTGTCTGGAGAGATGTATTAGATCTGTTTTTTTCCTTCTAATATTTTGATTTTTGTTTTGTTTTTGGAGACATTTTCACTTAAATGTATTATATGTATTAACACTATACTGTGTACTTCAAGTATGCAAAAATGCAATTATTGAGATGAAAGAACTTTTTTTTTTTTTTACTTTTAGAAGTGAAAAATAGGGAAATTTGAAATTGTCATCACTAGAAATGTGTATGTACTGAAAGAGATGTGATTTCAAGGCTACTTAAGATTTAGTTTTAAGTCTTAAAGGAGGAAATATGATGTTTTGGTTGAAATCAGATGTTGGAAATCATGCTTTTCAACATTTCACCCAAAATATTGTTTTGAAGACAGTATCCAGGTCTCACTTATGAAGGGGTAAATGCATGCAGTGACGATGACAAGCAAAATTCCCCAAAGGTGAAGATGAAAAATGAGTGTGCCTAGTTATGTTGTTTCTTCTATTTCAAATTCTTAGCAGAGAGACCGTTATTGGTTGTTGGATGAGATAAGCAGCGTTGAAATCTTTACTTGATTATATCTGCCTCTACCATCAGTTGTCTTTGTGACATTGGGTCTATAATAATAAATGTTTTAAAGGAGACAGTATCAGTCCAAGAAAACTAATGTTGCTTAAAACACACATTTCCATCTAACATTGCTATATTGCTTCTACATTAAAATATGTAAGTCTATTATGACTGTGTGGGTGTTGTAAAATATGCCTTTCTAAACCACCTACAGGTGGTAATATACCACCCATATCTCCAGGTCTCTTGAGAATTTCATTAATTACTTTTCCAGAAATATATAGGAGGTCAGTTGTCTGCTACCTTTTATTACTACTTAACTCCAGCAACAGATTGGAATAGTTGTCTGGAAAAAGAAAGGGGAAAAATGAGTAAAAAAAAATAAATAAATAAACTTTAAAACCTGGGGGGAAATGTGCTTTTTAAGCATTTGATCCATAGTTCAAAATATAAGCCATAAATGCTGCAGAAAACAATATGGAAAATATGGTAATTGAAAATGAGATAAGACAGGCTGGAGTGGAGGGGGAGATGGAAATTCAGTTTTACCTCCAGTCATCATGCATGCTCTGTAATAACTTGTTTCTGTAGTGGATGGCAGATCTAGCAATAAAATATTGCTTTTTGTGGTTATGTATCAGTGACAAAAGTTAAGTTCCTATTGTTACATATCTGTTACAGACTAACCTAGTAATTTTTAGGTTCACTTCATCCAGAGCTGAAAGGCAAACCCAGATACAGATACACTCTATATTTTTTTCAAATGTTTTAAAAATAATGATGAAAACCCAGTTCACATATAGGAATAGACCACTATGACTGTTGCAGTAGAAGACTTTATCAAAGCTCTTCATGCAAGGGTGAACACTTTCCTCTTTAAAACAAGAAGGTCTGAAGGGAAGAAGTGCTTCCGGTCTCTTTTGTTTGAGAAACCTATGTGGTGGTGGTATAATATTCAGGCAAATTGTAGATTTCAGTCAAGGCTGCTGAGTGAATCCTGAGAGGTGTTGGGTGTTCTGACCAGAACGTGAAAGATTACTATGCTTCCCAGGAAGTGCCCAGAGTTGCAATTGTATGTGTACATATGACATATATGTTCTCTCTCTCTGTCTAGACATAAACACACAACTATACCTTTCTAGCCCAGTGTTCATTCCTGGGTGCTTCATGTGACTGTTCATATAAATAAGGGTTTGCAAGCTAAAACTTTTCAGTTGGTTTCTATGAAAATATTGGGTACAACAATGATCTTAAATCTCTATATGAGATATAAAAGTACTACTCATTAAATGACAGCACAAGTAGGGGAATGATTCTGCAAACATTTTCAACCTGTAGATTGGACTAACTAACCTATGGATGGTTGTCATGGGGGTAAATCCTATCCATATGAATGGGTCCCTAATGTAATAAACATAACATGCTGGAGTCTCAGCTAATGTAAATGAGTTTAGTAGTTGTACTGATTTACACCTGCTGAACATTCACCCATATGTTCAGTAGTAAATATTTGCAAGATCAGCCCATAAATAATATTTTATTTGCAAGTGAACACGGACACAACTGTCCAGACTCTAAATGAAGCTTAACAGGTGAATGCTGAAAAGATTTCTCCTGTGGAAGTAAACATGCTAGTATATTCTGTTTTAAAAAAAAAAAAAAAAAAAAAGTGATGTTACTGCCAGCTCCCCTTCTCTGTCACACAGATACCTCAGTTTGTATATCAAAAGAAACTTCAGTAACTTTACTTTGCCCCTTTTTCTTGTTTGTTTGTTTTTCCTTCCAGTTGTTTAGCCTCAGTGAATACCTCTCTGAAATAGCCGGAGTGGTTCTGTTATAGGCAGTGAGCTTGTCTAGGCCTTGGCCAGAGGCCTTTAAGCACACAGTCCTTCAAGTATTCGTCCAATGTCAGATCTGGTGATCTGATAGTGGAGAAATTACCTGAAACCTGGGAACAGTAAATCAAGCTTCAGGTTCAGACTTCAAAATAATCGGGTTAGCAGCTATTGAAGATAGAAAATGGTGTGGTTATTTAACTTTACTAGCTTCCTCTGTTGTGAAATTTCTCTTGGCCTTTATGCTTGCAAAGAACATGATTGTAAATGGTTCAGTACTGTATTACTGACAGTGCAGATTGTCGTAGATTGCAGATTGTAGTTCAGAGATAGTGTCTGCTTTTAGTTGACAAAAAGCATTACAAAAGCAGTTTGAATATTAACTATTTAGAGGTCACTCCTTTTAGAATTTTTTTATATTTCACTTATTATGAAATTCTAAGTGGAGTGCAATTAGTGTTAGTGCCGGCAAAGAAAATAAAGATTGAAGAAAACTGATAAAAGAGGACAGTGCCAGAGTAGATGTATGCAGGCTGGTAGGGTGTACCTCTGACAAGGCAGGTTAGGGAAGCTGAAGCTTTTTTCCACAATTAAACTTGTTGAAAATACAGCATCCATTGCATCTCTCAATATCTAAATTGAGACAGGGTACAAAATAGCAAGATGGCACATTGATCTTAACTTCTCTTCTTCAAGAGTTCTTAATTCCTGTACGCTGGCCTCAAATCCTTCTTACTCTTAAATATTTATCATTTATTTATTTATTTTGATTTAGGTTTCAAAGGGCTTCTTCACCACTCTTGTCCCATGTGTGAAAAACAGGAAGGAAATAAGTGAGTGTGAAGTATTTCTTTTCCAGTCTGACTGTATTCCAATGTTATCTGTACAGATATAGGCTGAATCTAAATTGGAAGGTAATACAATACTAGAGGACAGCGGCCCAATTCTCATTTACATTTTGGCTACTTTATATTACTTGGCAATAAACAGACTTTAAATTGGGTGCAAATAATCTCTTTAAGCTAAATTGGCATAAAGAACATAAAAGAAATATAAATGTTAGTGCATCCACTGATATTAAAGTACAAATAAAATACGGTATCTTAGAACAATTTAACTTTTCTTCATGATCATTGTGCATCTTTTCTAAATTTTGTATTTATTGTTGCTGATAAAGAGGAAAATTTTTCACCAAATAGCACAAGGAGTGTTGCAGGGAGATAAAACACCTACCAATAGCTTTCTATATTGTGTTGTTTTGTTTGCTAAGTAAATTTATTTTTCAGTACTCTATATGATATCATGCAGGCAGGTAGCAACTGATGTGTTGTTTTTCAATTTGGTGTGCAAGTGGAAAGTTAGCATTTTCCATCAGGATACAGTTATTACAGGAACATCCTTAAAATATGTGGAGATATGCAAATAGGGTGAAGTTTTCTCTGCCTAATCTAAGCTAACAATACAGAAGGCAGGTATCTATGCCTAAAGTGGAAAATAAATATTTCCAGAAAAGTGAGTGATTCAGATCAAGATGCGTGCTTCTATGGTTAATAAAAAGTGCTGTGGTTTTTTTTATTAACTAATGCAACTCTTAAGTACTTCCTAAGTGTTATAGCTGACTTCATTTCATGCAATCAGTCCTCAGGTGGTTATCTGAGGTTAGCAGTAGTTAAAATTTGTAAGTGAACTATTTTCAAAGTGAAAGTATCAAAGGTTTTCTCACAGTCTTCAGAGAGATCTAAATGCCAAGTATTATTTTATTTTTGCTAGCATTGAAGTGGATCCACAACCTCAGTTGTTAACTTCGAACTGGTTTCTGTAGTTCAGAAATGTTTCTGAAACTTTACATAGTAATAAAAATGTCTTACAGCATTTTTCAACAACAACTTTGAATATTAAATAAAACACTATTTTCTGTTGGTCTGAACCAAATGCAAAACCTTATGCCATGTGTTGACAATGGCTTCTTCAATTCAAAGTGTTATACTATGCTATTAATTGTAGCATTTAATTAAAATGATTACATTCATTAGAATCAAAGACGTTACAGATGGATAAACTGTTCTATTACTGAGAACATCACCCCATTCAAATTTGTAACATTATGTAGCAACAAGGTGTTCCATATTATTCTGTTCTACTTCTGAGATCAAAAGGAAAATATTATGGTAATAGTTCATATGTTAATCTGTGTTACAAGATTGATATGCATTGTTTACTAAGAGTAATTTATTAATGGTTGTGAGGTTTTTTCTTTTCATTAAACTCAGGGGGTTTAAGAATGTAGTTCAGCAACAGCAGCTACATTTCATCATTTCATTATGTCCATTGTGCAAATAGTTTGCTTCAAACAGCATTTTAACAGATATCATCAGAGAATTCAGTTACATACATCAAAGATGATCCTTTGGCTATGGTGTCAATGCCAAAGCCCAGTCTCTTTTGAAGTATGTGGATTTTTATGTCTTAAGCTTTGGCAAATGTCTCAGCTAAAAGTAAAAAATCTTTAAGTGTAAATTCAAATATGTTTCATCAAATAACCTACATATTTATTACCTGGCAATTTCTTTATTGACAATATATTTTGAATAGAAGTCTGTAAAACGGTAAGCAACATCAGTAAAACAATATCATGAACACTTTGTTTTATCATAGACATATTCAGTGGAATCCAAATAACTTATGGTCAAATCCTTTTCTTTAGTATTATGACCACCAGATAAACTTTCCTAACTATATTCATTTGCATCATATTTGCATGTGTGGAACTCAAAATGGGGAATGGGATGTTTTTCAATTTGCATTCTATATTCAGTTAGAGTTGCAATACACTATTTTGCATTACATAAATATTTTCTGGGGAAAATAATACAAATACATAAATAATTCCTATGTTAAATTAAAACAGATGAATGTGATCTAGAAAGCCTTGCAGTGAGAATCTGCTTATGGGTGCTAGCTTTGCTGTAACACAAGTAGGCTCAGTTATAGGGGCTGGTCTAATGTTAGGACATAGGGATATATCTCCTTCAAACATACAGTTCCCTTTCCTGTCTTCTCTGATGCAAGAAATATTGTATTATTGAGGATAAGTGGTGATTTAAAGTGGCCCTGGTGCTGCATTACTATCGTGTTCTAAGGTGCATTTGCTGCTCACGTGAGCCACAAACTGGAAGGTGCTGATGGGTGTGTGGTTGTCAGCAGCTCTCATTCTGCTTCTGATCACACTAGATCTGGGCTGGGCTGGTGTGAACTGTTTGTAAACTTAGTACTGTTTTAGAGCCATAGGTTTGTCAAGCATGTTGTTCTGATTTGGTCACATTGAAATAATAATTTAAGATTAAAATACTTCCAGATCTCTTACTTTAGAGAATGCTGAAATTATTATTTAACTGGAATGAGAATACGCAAATATGTTTGTGTTGAGCTGTGGTGCTTGTTTTGTTAGGGATTCAAAATAATTGTACGTGTAGGAAAGTCGCCTGGAGGGCACACAATATATGGTAAGGTGGTGTTTGAGTTCGCTTTGTTACGGTGAAATTTACCTATGACACACTGGAGAGACTTGAGCAAGGGAGAGATTACCCACAGTGTTTGAAGAAAAGAAAAGGTAATACATTTTGCAAATAACACCTCTCTGTGGGGGGTTTAAGTGCATCCTACGTATTGGTTAGATAATACAAACTAAAAGTAACTTTTCTGATCTTTGTGAACAAGGTAAAATTGAGCTAAAGAGATTGGAAGAAAAATGCAAGGGAATAAATAATTTCTATGAAATTAAATCCAGTACAATTGAAGCTGCAGGGAAAATCAGCAGTTAAAATATAATAAACAGTCTTGAAGTCTTTGAATTCCCATAGGAAGGAATTGTTCTGATACAGGAATCCAGTATTATTAAGTGGAATTCACCTGACGGAGCAGGAAATCCCTTGTAGGACAAGCAGAAGTTTAAAGCTCAAGGCTCTGTATTGAACTTCCACTTTGTGCTTTTCAGTTAAAGAGAGAGTATTAAAATAAGAGTAAGATAAGGCAACAGCACTGCTCTCGTTATCCAAGTGTGCCATGCATCCTCCTTCTGCCCCTCATTAGTGGACTTACCACTTGTTTAGCCCCTGTGGGACTGAAAATACTTTCTTCTTAGTGAACAGAATGTGAAGTTTAAGAAAAGAAAAAAAAAAAAAAAAAAGAAAAAGAAAAAGGGGTTCCTGCTGAGAACATATTCCAGGAGTGATTAAGAAATAGAGCAAGATGAGTTTCTGTCTGATTGTTTGGGTGCAAAGCCAGAACTGATGTGAAGCTGGGATGGGACACAGGTGTGCTTGTTGAGCTTCCTTGGTCCTGTCCCTTGGGGGGTCAAAAACCTTAGAGGCAGGGAAAGCTGCTGGGGCATGTATCACACATGCCTGTTCATGAGTGTTACATTCTTGTTTGCACATGTGATGAAATTAATATTGGTGGAAGAAGCTGTCAGATTTAAAAATGACAGGGTAAAAATGTCCCAGTGGAAGGAAAGGGGCTCAGTGACAGGAAGAAGCAAAGGCCGGGGAAAACATCTGTTACAAACAGTAATACAGGGGATGGAGAAAATAGTGTGGGAGGCAGAAGCACATATGCCTTGCTGCCAAGCATACTGAAAATAAGCTAACATGTCGGATTTCACCCTCCGCCCTTTGACAGAAATGAAAAAACAATGCAATCTGCCACAGCTGTAGAAAGTATCAGTAGAAGGTAAACAGGTATAGGAATGGTGCTTCAAACAGCTGACATGCAGAAGTGTGAGACAGATACCTGTGGAAGAAGGAAGGGCAGAGTTGATAAAAACACGAATTAAGTCTGTGTCAGAAGAAGGACTTAGGAAGGTCAAGGCAAATTGGCTGAAATTGATTCAACTGGGTGGATTATCTCATTCTGGAGCAAAGCAGTCATAAAGCTTAGATGCATTTCACACAAGGGTGGGGAAATTGTATTTTTTGCATACTGACTACAGACTTTCAGCCAAGCTGCCTTTCCTGAATGTCCTGGAGTCAGAAATTACAACATGAGTATAACTTGTGCTTTCAAGTCACTCCTGGAGGAGGTGTCACAGGTAGCAATGTGACAGGCATAAAGTGTATGCAAATTGCCCAATTAGATATAACCTGCTATTGAAGAAACTGTTGCAACTGCAACAAAATACAGCACAAACAATTGTGCGATATGGGAATGCTGATTCAAAATCTGCCCTATGAATACATATATAATGTATCTGACTTTTCCATTTACTTACTGGTGCACTGAAATGCTTCTGGATTTTGTGAAACATTCAGTTCTGAAACATAAAGTACTTTCTCTAATAAAGTGTGATGGATAGGAGCATAGGTAAGAGAAGTATCCCAGCCCCAGTCACACAGAGCATACAGGGATTATATATAGATTTATATATATAGATTTTCATGCTGAACTATAGCTCAGGTCAGTGTCAGTTTAGTGGAGATTTATACCATGCATTGTCTGCTTTTTCATCAATGTGATTTTGAAAGCAATATGTAACTATGGGAGTATATTCAAAAATTGAAATTCACTGGTCTCTAAATAACACATGTAAGTGCATTAGATGATAAGCACTCTGCTCTCCCCCAGGTTTAGCAGAGGGAAAATAACAACACTCAGCATATTTCTAAAGGTGTGGAGCATCATTCAGTTTCAGATGGAGTATCTTTATTTTATTCTGTCTAGCAAGTTGCAGCTAGATTTATCTCCTGTGCTCTGGCATCGGAAAGTGTGAAAGTGTTCCTTCTCCAGAAAAATCTCACCCACCCACTGGTGTGAGAAGTAAATTGTTCCTTCTCTTGGAAGCCTTCTGCCTTCTAATGTTGTATTCACCACTGTGGTGTCTGGAAACTTTCTGAGAATGAGTTAAGTGTTGCAGCTGAAATCTGGCATGTATGATTCCCTGGCTTTTTTGCCTTTTCACCAAAACCTCTTGAAGTGAATGCCTTCTGTATCTCTCCATACTCATCATATGAGGCGAGATCCATACAGGAGGTAAATTTGTTTGTTTTAGTGTTCAGAAGTCTCATTGATGTTCCTTTCTCCCATCCTAGGGGGATGAATTTTGTATCAAGAAATAATTTTCACAGAGATCAGTCTGCTAAGGCTGGACATGGGAGATCACTGTGCTTACCTGACTCACTAGCACATAAAGCACCCTCAGAAATTGTTCAGCAGAGTCAACAAATAGACTCCTAGTATGGGAATTTAGGGTACCTGTTCTCTGACGTACCCTTACTTCAGAGTATTACAGAGTCATCTTTTCAGGCTTTTAAATTACAAACCTTATATTTGTCATAAGTTGGGAGGAAGTTTGTGATACATGAATGAGGAGCACTTTTTCCATGGATCACTTCCAGACGAAGCAGCTGCTATCACATGATTGCCTGAGATTTTGGGAACTATTTGATCATCTGTGTGACCTCTCCTAATCTTATTACTATCATTGTTGCTCTCTGCTTTTTCATTCTTTTTGATGGTTGCTATGGAGACATCGTACTGTCCTTCATTCTTAAGTGGGAGTGTGAGCCAAGGCAGCGCCTCCAGCCTCCCTCTCTTTTTCACCTTCCTCCCTCTCTCACACTTTCTGGCTGTCACTGGGAATCATGTCAGCTCCTTTTCTCCATCTCCTAAAAAAGCATTTATGGCCTCTTAGCACCAGCATGTTTGTTCAGCATTTTTCACCATACCTTGGGGAGAAGTGTGGCAACACAGACTACATCCAGCACAGGTGCTGCTGGCAGCCAGGGGCTTGCCCCACTTGGGCATGTGAATTGCCCAGCTTCTGTGCAGCACAGCCCCGTGGCGCACCCCATTCTGCCGGTTCAGCAGCACCAAGACTGGATGCTGCATAACAGCAGTAAGAGACTCTAGCAGAATGATATTAGAATGCCTATGTTTGGTTCAGAATAGGAAAATCACATGCTTTCGAAACATTGCAGATTAAGTGTGAATTGTTTCCAGAAAATGTGTATGGAGTGTATTTAAATTTGTACTTTTTTATAGTCTATTTTGTAAATAATGTTTCTTTACAGGATAAATTGAGTGGATTAGGTATGGAATCATCTGTAATTAACTGGGTGCTAGCTACTTAGGAGGGCACATACAGCTTGTGTTATTAAACAGCATCATGTCAGATTTAATGGATGTCATTGCAGAAGTACCTCAGGGATCTATCCTTGGACCATCCTTATTTATGATCTCTATAAATGAACTGACAAGCCAGTGTACTGAGTGCAATGTTCATTTTTATTCTGATGACACAGTCATGTCCTGAGCTCCTAGTTGCTGACTGAACTTGAAATTGCACTATGTGTATTTTCAAGAGCTCGGCAATGGTTAATTCTCAGTGAGGTTGTTTTAAGCAATTCTATGGCAGGCATTCTGACTAGTGTAATGCTATGTCAGATCAGGCCTACAAGTAGTCTTAAACAGGTCTAAAACCTTCACATAGAGGGGAAGAAAATCGTGAAGCCCCTGTACTATCAAAAATTGACAAATTTTGTTCTTCACATAATAGTCTTTTGCTACAAACAGATTTTTCCATTTTTGTCAGTAGTATCTGATCTTATTGATTTTATGAGGCATATAATTGCTAAATATGGATGTGCAAACAAAATCAGAAGTGAATTAATACAAACATTTTTATTTGCATTGTGCTGATTTCTAATTTTCTGGTGTTTCTTTTTTTTTTTTGTATGGTTTTTTTTTCCTCCCCCACATTTTTGTAAGAAAGGAAGATATTTTGTTTCCTTTTCAGATAGCTTTGCAAATCTCTCTCCGCTGGAAATCTGCTTTTGACAGTGCAAATTGCTTTTCATCCAATGACAGTGATATGACTTATATATCAGCAGATGATCTATATCAACTCCTGGGGGAAAAAAACCTGGAGGTTAAACCCAGATTCTACCCTTGGATTTGGATTAAGATTACCCATGGGGGAAGGAAGCAAGTTCCAACAAGTCTTTATTTCCGCCTATAAATTGAACTACAAGGCACCAGAGACAAAATGAGGAAGCTGAGCTAATGCTCCTGCTCTGGAAAATTGTGTTAGTGGCTCTGATAAAATTGAGGGTCTGACATGGCAAACGGAATTTAGCGTACAATGAAAATGACTGAGGGGAATGGGTCAGAAGGTGATTCATTCAATAGAAAGTAATCAGCAGAGTATCATCATAAGTTGCCTGTCCATAAGCAAATGAAAAATGACTGGTGTTTCTTCTATTGTCTCAGCTGTACCTGATTGTCTGTTAGTGGGTCATTGTACTGAGCTGAGGGCTGGGAGAGAGCTAGAAATGTAAGGTGCACTTTGGCACTGAGATTTCTCTCAGGGAAGGGTACTGGGTGCAGAACATCTTCCTTGCTGTAGAAAGGATGGGGGATGTTCAGCCTAGGAGCCAGTTTGCAGTGCCTATTCCCCAGCAAATTCTTCTCCTTACACACGTGCGCACACACACACACACACTTATCCCTCAACAGAACCTCACAAAAGGTCTTTATACTGGTCCCCACCTACTGGAGTAACATTTTTTTTGTGTAGCTTGTACTTATTTCTGTTTGCTTTCACTTTGGCTGGATTTCAGCAATTCAGCTGCCAAGTGAAAAATTGAAGTGCTAAACTGAAAGTACCAGTCCTGTAACAAAGCAAGAGTTTTCCATTCAAATTTCTACCCAGAGAAAAACATTCTCAACATTTAGTTATAGTCTTGTCTGGCACTCATTCAGACAAATCCTTTCTACTTTTTAAGTATCCCAGGTCTAAATGATGTCACTGTATAAAAGAGATGTATTGCCTGATTCATTTTCCTATGTCAGTTTAGCATCAGTGTAAGTTTGACTTTTTCAGTCACCAATGCAGCCAAGAGTTCCAGGTCATTGAAAGGAAGATGATTTACTGTTCGGTTAATGACATGTGTCGTGTTCTTTTGTTACCTGTAACACATCATTGCATCCTTCTGGGGGGAAAAAAAATTCATAAAGAGAATGTGTTTAAGTTCTTTTTAAACTGTCAAAAGAATACTGAAGCTGCTTAGCTGGTTCTCTAGGGCTTTTATCATGAACTGGCCTTCCAGTACCTACAGAAAAGATAGAAATTGAAATTGATTCGCTTTTTCTGAGTTCTGAATAACTGCAGTAGGCATTTTCTTATGCTTAATCAGTAAATACTACAATATCTTCCAAACGTGGCTCATATGGTTATTTAAAGCAGAACAATGGTTGTTTTAATATGGTTATTGTAGCCATACATTCTGTTTTTATGAGTTTTTATATAGCACTATTACTTATATGCTAATCTTAAGGATATTGTTATAATTTGTTTTATGTGTTAAGTATTATAGAGGCAGTTGTTAGCATCACTACAGTTTAGGGTCTTATGAGTATCACATCTGACAAAAAATTGCTTGCTGCCAGAAGCCCAATGAAACAGTTATATCCAGGAATACAAATCACATTTGCAGACAGTTCACATAGATTTTCAAGTAGAGAAAACCATCTAAATGTATTCTGTAGGAATGTTTGTAGTTCTCTGCACACACAGGTTTGCTTGTGTAGAAATTTCCCAGGTTATTGGTGCTTACTTGTTGGAATGGTCAGAGGCACATTCTTCATAGTTGCTCTGCCTCACATTTTATCAAACATCTGTGTCATTTGATCCCTTTTTGTACAAGTCCCATGAAAGGCATATGAAACTCCTTGCATGCTTTAGAGGTTCCTTGTTTCCTTTTTGTGACGTGCTCAGTGCTTTATTTTATTTGTCTCATTCGAAAAGCAAAGTGATACATTTCCTTTGAGAGGGACACTCAGAGGCAGCAGTGACAACTTGCTTTTCTAGACAAACTCCTACAGGAGCATTAGTGCCAGTAAGTTCTGTGACAGGAATACATTCCTTATCCTGGACATTAATGACATATGTGCTTTGTCAAGTGTTGTCATCAGGCTCACCAGGGACTCATATGACAATGACTTCTTAATTTATTCTTGTGTCTCTGGGAGTGACATTGTGGATTTCTGCTCTCGTTTGCCACCTGGAGTTCTGTGAGGCAAGCTTAAAGGATTCGTTGCTTATGTTCATACTGACTGACTGTAGATTTGATATTGTAAGGGTTGTTGGTTTTGCTGGATATTTATTTACTAAGATGATAGGACTTGAGTCCTTCTGCATAAATGAAGCAAATTGTATTTGAGCAGAAAAGCTTTGCAGATGAAAGGCCTATTTCAAAGAGACCATCTCACCAGCAGCACTTCACTGTTAGTATTCTAATATTAAACTGGTAGAGTTTTCTCTTGGTGAATAAACATGTAAGCCTACATGTCACAAATTCAGTTTCAGATGATTTCAGATGTTGTCCACTAAGTACATCTTTAGTACAAATGATTTAAATTCTCATGCACAAGTGGATATTAAATCATATAGTTCTATGATGATGCTATAATCACAGCATTATTAAGTAAAAAACATGAGGAAAAAGATGAATGCTGCCTATTCCACCTCTGGTGTTATATTTTGAAGGTGGTTTGATCTAGAAAACATTTACTAGAATAGAGCAGAGTTAGAAAATTGCCCCAACTGGCTCTACATGTGAAACCAGACGGGCCTGGCTGCCGTACCTGTTCATGTGAAAAAATAATTTTGAGCAATGAAGCACCACAATTTGTGGTTTTCAGTCCAAGTCTCATTGTGCAGAGAGGTTTTAAGATACGAGTTTCATTCTAGGTAATTATCCTCTGCAGAAACTGGCGGTTCCACATTTGTACCCTGCTTATGTCTCTTGGGACATAGTGTTAAGCTTTTAGGCACTAGACACTACAGGGTGTGTTGTCTCTTTGGCTAGTAGTTTGAGTGATTTCAAAACATCTGTGTGCATCACTGAGAGGAAATTAAATTGAATTATAATTATTACAGCCATTTATGGCCTAAATTAGTTGTCTAGCTATTCACAGAGAGGTCAGCAAAGCCAATGGACTATAGAGTAACTGGCAGTAAAAGTCTTACTAGGGTAAATGATAATTGCTTACAATGTTGTGGGGCCTGCAGACAAGAAGACAGGGATACGATATAGCTGGCATCATTTTTGTGTAGAGAAGGAGCAATAAGACTGGTGGTAGCAGGCGATCTGTAATAGGAAAGTGGCAGAGTATAACAGAACCATTATAACATATCTGGAGTTTGAGACAGAACACAGGTTCCACTTACTTTTTGAAGTTAAAAGACAATTTTGTTGATCTTCTCTGATACCCTGTCTCATAGAACCAGATACAAGAGCATGACAAGCTTTCTATATGAGTAGAGGTACCAAGGGAATGGTTTCTCTAGCAATTATCCCCATATGTATTAAGCGCCCGGCTCTAATTTATTACACAAGCTAGACAAAGCCTGCATGCTGAAGTACCTAGATTATTACTTTTGGATGGCTTGTAACATTTTTACATCTCTGTGATGAAAATGCTTGACGAAAGTCAGCTCTTCTCATTTGGAAGAATTCTGCTATTGCTTGATGGAATATCTGTGCTTTGTAGCTTGGGAAGGCATGAATCTAAAATACTGATACTATGTAAAACAGCCCTGTCACCCATATGATGTGGATGCCATTACATGTTCTCCACCGATGATTGATGTGACAAACTCCATATGTTAAAAAGAGACTGAGGAAAATCTTTTTTTCCCAGATGGAAAAAATACGTAACAGTGATACACAAACACTCTTTGCAGAGTTTCTGTCTCCTCAGCAGTAATAATGTATCTAAAAATAAGACTTGGATCTAGAACAAGAAAAATATAGCCTACTGTCACTCTAGTTTTTTTGCACAAAAGAAATGTAGACATTCAAAGGTATCAAGGGAAAATGAATTTTTATTTATAGTGGCCATGCTTATTATTACTCAGTACAATTATCTGGAGACAGAATAAGGAAGAATGCTTAAGGTGTTCCTTTCCAAGTAATTAACAAAAATATTTCAAACATACACAAAGACTGGCAGATCATTCATCAGTGCTTGTTTGGGGAAACAGCTCTCGGTACTTTAGCCCAGATGGATTTGTGACTGCACCTTAAGGGAGCCTCATAATTAAAGAAAAATAATTACAATTGTTAGTGAGGAATATTTTCTTATTACTGGAAGAAATGATGCAAGACAGGATAGATAAAATGTAGTTAAAAGATCAGTGATGATACCTTCAGATACAATGTCTTATACGTGGTTCTGTTTTGGAGATTATTTAAAAAACAAAACAAACAAAAACTTTCAAAAGATAGTATTCCTAGTGGAGACACTGTTTCCATATGAAATGGCACTGTTGCAAAGCACAGAGATCTCCAAAAATTACGTATAGCACACATACTGGCAAAGAAACTTCAAGGGTTGATGAATGGTAGGTTACTACTTCATATATTATCTGTTTATAAGCTATCAGTTTCTAGGCAGAAATATTTGATAATTAAGACAATAAAGGAAACTAAGATTCAGAGAAAGTATTTAAAGAACAAATTTGAGATAGATAAATTAATGAGCGTTAAGACATTTGGCTTTTAAGTGAAATACACACTTCTACATACACACCAAGGTGAGCTGATGAAAGCTCTTTTTTTTCCAAGGAAGCTGAGAAGTAAGGCAACACTATTTATGTAGCCTTATTTTCGGCCAACATCATGACAAAAGCTTATGAAAGCATTTGAGTTTTGAAAACGAAGGTTTTTATTGTTAAGAAATGTTCTGGAAATATTTTTTCTACTCAAGGCATTCTCCACAGTGTTTAAGAATGTAAGACTTGTCTAATGAGTTTCAAGAATTCTTTGTTATGAGTTTAAAAATAAAATTTTGCAAGAAGAGAAGCGCTACTGATTTAAAACACTGTCAAAAAACTGATGGACAGTTACCCTTACTGCAAGACTTTGCACTGTTTTACACACCTGTGTTTTTTTCTAAAGCAAAAAATGTTTTAAAGAATTTTCTTTCTGTAAATAAAGATTATGATCTCAACAGCTGCTATCTTTAAGAAGCGGTAACGTCTTGATCTCTCAAAAGTTATTCTTGTTGATAGTTTGCATGCAGCTAAACTTTCCCTCTTTCACAATTCATAATATGTTTATAGTTTGGAGTATAGAACTACTGTCAAATAATCTTCAGAGTGTGGGACTTTCCAAGGATTTCCTAACCTTTTTTCCTAAATAACTAAGCACTCACAGTAAGCATATAGTCTCTATTATCTTCAAAGATCACAAACATTCAACAATAGTATCACCTATAATTAAAAATAGGTAAAATTTTAATAGCCTAAAATTACAATACAAACATGTTTTGTATCAATATTGAGAGTAGTTCCTTATAAAGAAAGAAAGGACAAAATTATCAGATTGACTGGAAGAATGTGTGTTAATACACAGGCAAAACTGTTCTTACAGAAAAACATCCGTGAAAATGTCAGACTTGAAGTACTGAGAACGTATTATTGACATCAAGAGCCCTAGTGATTTGGTATGGAAATATTTGTTAGATGTTAACTAAATTACATGACGTCTTCCATTTCTTTTTGGAAATAGTACTACACTCTATGCTCATTTGCATTGGTTTCAGACTTTGTTACTCCTTTCCTAACTTATTTTACAGCTTGTGCATTTTTCACAGCTGGATAACGAGCAGAAATCCCTTTGCACAACATATAGCCCATGTAAAGAAAACTAATTCTATGCATGAATCATGCAGTGAAGCATACAAGAAGAAAATTTCAATAACTTTCTAGGTTTCTGAGTAACCAACAAACACAACTGGAGTAGATTTTTAGGATATAGTTCCTATTTTAGGATTTGCGAAGGGGATGAATTTTCGAAGTGGTTCAGTCTGGGCACATTTACCTCAGGAATTATCACATTTATGACCACTTTTTGAAAATATCTCATCCTCCAGTGGGCTCACAAAATTCTAAAATCACAGCTTAAACCTGTTTTCATACATAAACATTTTGTTTTGTTTCATTTTGGAGGGAATTCTGAACGTAGACTGATTTATTTGGTAAACTCAAATTTCCTAGGTATTTTTTGTGCGTAGTCTCAGCACACTCATAGAGATGTGAGGGACAGAGTCTTGTTTCTCTTCCTTCTGAAAGATTTTATTTCAAAAATATAGCTCTTCTAATCTGATAACAGTTGGGCTTGTGCTGTACCCAGTCTGATTTTCAACTTACATCTGGGTATGCAGGGAAGAATCCAATTCCAGAGTTCGATAGATGCAGAAATTTTTGCAGGGTTGATGAGGATGAATTTGCAGTTGTTCAATGCTAGTACGTCACAGCAACCTATTAGGCTGTGCAAACAAATTGTTTTGTTAAATATGTTGATGTTTGTTAGCATGAGTGTATATCATTTTGGATGATCTGCTATAGAAGATATTTTAGGTAGATGCTATTTTCCAAATGGGCTTGGGAAAAAAAAGAAAAAAACAACACAAAAAAAAACAATCATTATTTGTATCTTTTGGAAACAGTAAGTCCTCCTAAATACAATTCACTGGCTATGGGAATCACAGTACCTTACACTGAGGTCATATTATACCTTCAAAGATAGTAAAGTCTCATGTGAATGACCTATTGGTCTAAAATAGCAATGAAGTATAAATCAATTATGAGAACATAAGAAAAAACTGAAGTATTTCCTCATAGTTTGGCTCACAAATAACCTGAAAAAGCTTAGTGAGGGTATGTAAGATCATTTGGAGTATTATGTATCTTACCTTCATTTTAGTGGGGTTTTAAAAGCTTGATCTGGAAGATTTCAGAGTAAATTTTAAGACTGCTGGAGTTCAAATCAGGATTGAGTTAAACAAAATACACAAAATATCTAGATTAGACAAAATACCTAGATTTCAGTGCTTTAAATATTTTTGCTGATTGCATACTTATCAAGCTGAAGGTCTTCTCTCTTTGATTTCCATAAGCTTTGCATGTTCCATTCTGTCCCCCAGACTACTTAATGGGAATCTGGGTGAGGATGCTATTCTGCAGGAAGAGGGTGACTTGTTTTCTGTGACTAAGGGCAGAAGATACTCCAGGCAGCTAGTTGCCTAGGGCTGGACGTACTTAGGCAGGGTGGGAGGATAAGGAAAAAGTGCTTGTTCTGTCAGACCAAGGGAAGGTGATGGAATGCTGTTGTGGGGAGGCCAGCTGTGGGGAAGAGGCTGCCAGTGCTTTTGTTCCCAGCAGCTGCTCAGCAGCAGCAATGTCAAGTCTGCCTCTCAGCCTCCTCTTCTAGCTGCTAGAATTTACTTCGTTGTGCCATGCTAGTGGTCTTGGCTAAAATGAAAATGATTAAACAGCATTTGACTTCAATTTGTTGAGCTGACACGCACTTCTTTTTTCTCTCAGTGTGACAAATTGCTAAGAGAGCAAACAAAATAAAATGTAATTTACGGTTAGTCTGCAGTTGTGCGAACATGGAATTAAAAGCAAAATAATTTAAGAATTGCACAGTACTTTAATTAGAAAAATTACTTTTTCCAAGTCTCCTATGTTCTGTTTTCCAGCCCATGTACAGATTAGGCCTTCTTAGAGTTGGGCCCCATACTGTGAGACAGCTTATTGGGGAAACATAGATAAAATATTTTTATGATTGTGTTTCCTGGTACTTCTAGAAGTTTGGTGTAGCGCTATATATGTGTAAATACAGATTTGCCTACTCAAAGAAGTAAATCCCTTTTGGATTTTGAAGTAACTCTCTTAAAAGTGCTGTTGGAGTGGTTGACTGGCACATCTGTCTGATTATATTCAGTGGCAGCTGGGAGTAACAGCACTGAGATTTTCTCAGGTAGAATCAGTTAAGACCTTGTCATGGTTTTATGACTTTTGGTTATCAGTATTCCACATCATAACATCATGTAATGCACTGGGGGTTTGACTATTGATGCTCAAGTTC
>JAOWBP010004015.1:13812330-13861064 GCA_028571105.1 Tragopan temminckii
GGTGAGGCCTATCCACCTTTCGGACACACTCTCTCATTATATTTTTGCTGATACTATATTTAGTAAATTAGTTTGTTTCACCTCAGATTGTTGCCGCTGTTTCCCTTTTCTGGAGGCGCGGATCCGTGGATCCCTCCACCCCACTAGTCACGGAACCAGGCCGAACCAGCCTGTAAACCGTTGACAGACCTGAAAGAGAGTGAGAGGGGCATACAGAGAAAGAAAAGGAATATTTCATGAAGAATAAGTAAAGGAGCTAAAATAGAATCTAAATATTATTATAAATTGTAGGTTTGTAAAGACCTGATATTGAAAGACAGCATTTTTCTCAAGACAGCATTTTCTAGTTACATGGAGTGCAATAAAGCTTATTAATAATACAATAAAGAGAAAAATGGTGTACTCAGTGAATGATTAATGAAATGTCCTAATTTGGTAAGGGCAGGAAAAGAAAACAGAAGACCAGAGACAAGATTATTCAGTGGTTCAGATAAGTTTGGACGTCACTCATCCTAACTGATTGTTTTGTGATTTGTCTATGACTCCATGTAGAGGAAAGTCTGCTAATGATATAGACTGTGCAAAATATTTGTTGTTAGGAAACTGTAAAAGTCTTGCCTCTCATGTTCTCAATGTTATAGGTATTTTTTTAATCTGAGGGAAAAAAAAAGGCGACAGATTTTCAAGACAATCCACAGCAAGGGAAACAGCTCAAGTCTGACAGGTCTTTTTTCTGTCCGTGTTGTACCAGAATTACTCAAATATATTATAAAGCTAGTTAAAATACAGTTATTTCTATTAAAAACTCTCTTTAGGGCATTAGGCCCTCACATCCTTCATGTCCTTAGTGATAAAGGGGCAGGTTGATGTTAATCTGGCTATTTAGGTATGCCTAAATTCGTCTTTGGAAAGTTGTAGAGGTCAGGGAAAGAGCATACTTGTGTGAGTTCGTTGTATGATTACTGGTATCAGTTTGGTGCCAACATCAACTGGTCTTCGAAATACCTAATGCATAGTTTTCTGAAACATTAAAGAGAACACCAAACTCTGTGTGTTCTGAACTGGGACTCCCCTAAAGAAATGACTGAGTTTATACCCAGACTTCATAAAACACTAAATTTAATGCTCAGCAATGCAGTTAGTGTTACCAGAACTTGCGCTCAGGAGCATGTTCTGGAGTGTAACTGATTTAAAGCAAGGCCTGAAGATAAAGATGGAAAGATAAGAGATGATATTGAACATTAAAAATAATCTGGGAAACACAAGTGCCAACTGGGTCTGTAATCTTCAGTGAAAGCACAAATGAGAAAAGATGTCATTGTGATGCAAAAGCATGCTATCAAGATATTGGCTGTGTGTGATAAGTCACCAATCAACCATCTTGTTCTTTCTCTCACTAAAGACTGGAGCACACACAAATGAACAAATGGTGAAACACTCCGTTTTAATTCAGCTCAATGAGTGATTTCCCACAAACTCTGTTTCTTATAAAATATTGACTTTTTCTCTGTATGTAGTCAGCTATGATCTTATTAAATCCTTGAACCTACTGGCTCTGCAAAAGTAATTGAATACTAATTGTTAGCAGATGAAACTGGTTGGTTACCAACAGATTTCTGCTCTTCTTTCTCTCATTGTACTGGTTAATTTTGACTGGCCAGGAAACCTCCAATTTTTTTCTCTTCCTTCTTTGGCTGGCTGAGTGAGAATCATTTGTCTTGTACAAATATAAATGCACTGACACACTTCAGTTCATTTTGAAACCATTTTTCTGATCCTAATATCTCTGGCTACATCTTTGGAATTTACTTTTGTAAACATTCATGCCGGCGAAACCCAAATGAACAAGTTTTTTTTTGTGTGTTTTTTTTTTGTTTGTTTGTTTGTTTTCCCCCCCAGAATGTAAATACACAAATGTGTATTAATGTGGCTTAAGTAAATTCATTTATAAATGCAAGCAAATATTCACAGAAAATGTAGCCCCATTAGCAGCCCCCAGAGCTTGTCAGTCTCAGATGAGGTCAAGGACAGGGAGATGCAATGGTGTCAAAGAAAAACAGATGCTGGCAGATAACTGTTGTGTGATTTAGAGATATAATTCACCTGAAGTAAGAAATGGGATCTGAAATGCAGCCTCACTCTCTTAAATAGAAGGCACTCAAGCTTGTTTTTGTAGCAGGTTGCAATTTTCTTAAATAGTCTGTTCTACGTGTTCTTTTCTAGCCAAAATATATTATATGTTTCTCTACTTTTTGAAGTGGGTAGTCTAGAGTGGTGTGATTACAGCTTTTAGCAGCCACTTTTTGGCTGTCTGGGTGTCCTCTGGTAATTGAAAACTTGTTTATTGGCATCATTTGTTGGACTTTATTTAATCACTGCTTCTCCTCTAGGAGCTGCTTTATCCCTTGTGAGGGCTGACTCTTTGCATAGGCTTTGTGTTTTTTTCTGATGCTAGTTAGGCTCTGTTTCATGTAAATGTAGTTGTAATTTCGAAGTGGCGAGGAGCCACCAGCTATCTTGTTGGGGGCTGCAACAGGCTCTGCTCACCCAGGGCTCAGTACTGGCCTCATGCTAGGAGGAAGAGAGGTTCATCCTCTCGCTACTATTCCCAGAGAGGCCCCCCTGGTTCCTCTGAGTGTGGCAGCAGGCGGTCTGGCCATGGCTGTAATCAGGAAGAGTTTGCTTAATGTTGCTCTGTGTATCAAAGTGGACCCTTGTTAACACTGATCACTTAGATTTTTGTTTTAATCAAATTATATTCAGTGTATACTAGATTTTGCTGTAATTTAAATAGCCTTTTCATCCTTGTCAGCACAATGTTTCAGCTTCACTTTCTATTAATCCTGAGAAGAAATGTTTTTTATCTTATATTACTTTTTTTTTTTTTTTTTTTTTTTTTTTTTTTTTTTTTTTTTTTTTTTTTTGTGGGACCAAGTAGCTGATGCTTGCTAGCAGAGCAAAAGGAATGCTGCTGTAAGCAACAAAAGCGGTGGGGATTTTTGTGCTGTTGTGAAAGAGATCCACAGACTGTGTTTGCCCCAGTGTAATCACACTAAATTTCTTTTTGACCCCTTAGGAAAAGCTGCAGGCAAGATTCTTCTAATGGGTAGTTATAACAAGGAGAAAGGGTCATCAAGTATAGAGTCCCAGGCGTCTGTTGCAGTTGAATTTTCAGCTCATCAGTTAGGATAGTGCTTGCAGATCAGTATTGAATTTTTCCACTTCCTCTGTGAAAAGGATAGCTAAGAAGAGGTACTGAATAACATTGCTTCTTTTATAGATTTCTTTGATTAGTTTTTTATGTAAAGGAGCATTACTCTTGTACTGACACTTATGTACAAGAAGTATCTCCATATATGTGTGGTGAGCATCTTCATATATATTTAGTGAGCACGTATATTCTTTCTTTCTGTCAGTCAAGATGATGGCTCAGCAAACACAAAGCCCCTTCCTCATGTTATAGGTAACATGAGTGAAGATAATCAGCTGCCAGGCATACCTGAAAAAAGAAAATGGTAAATAAGTAAATGCAACATACATGTTTTATATTCCTGTGAACAGAATACAGGCTGTATTTTCAACTGCCCTTGTGTTGTTTGAGAATTTCCAGCAATTAATTGCTGAAAATTCAGAACTGAATCCTAAACGTCCTTGTTTATTTGCACTAGAAAATGAAATACATAGAGACATGCCCATACATATACCCACATGCCTATTTATAGTTTTGTGACACGGGATAGACTTGTCTTTCACTGTTCAATGACAGATTCTTCAGAGCTCTGGCACAGACCCAGTTAAGCAAGCCAGACAAGAGGATTACTGCCTTCTTCTGAGTTTACAACAAGCCCGCCTACTCAATTAGGTTGTATTAGTGACAGAAAATTAGAATACATGCAGAGTGGATGGTTATTTCTTTATAAAATCACATTATTCCTAATGCAGTAGGAGTAAAAGTTTCTTAACGCTTCTCCCTTCAAAATCGTACTTTCTGGGAGCTGTCATCTGGAAAGGGACCTATGTTGTCCAAAATTATACCCCATGCAGCTGCTTTTCATCATTTGTTCTAAGACACTTAAAACTGACTCTGCCCTTAGCCAGTAAGTTTTAGCCTATCTCCTTTTTGTACAATGACACAGAAAGTCTTTTTCCTCCCTCTATGGTACTCACTGAGTACCTCAGCCTTCTCCACGTCTGTTGAAGTCATTTCTACCTTCTCATTTATTAGAGTGTGTACACTCTCCTTTATCTGTCTCTTCTAATCAACGTACCTGTAGAATCTGCTCTTGTTATTTTTTCACATCACTCATAAATACAGTTCCCTGATCCCATCTCTGCGTGTCAGGGTGGCATCTCTGTGTTATTCCTAGGCCACGTGTTCCTGCTTCCACTGCTTGTACTTTTTCTTATTTTCCCTCAGTTTGACCAGCAGGTCCTTGCTCAGCCATGCTTGCTTGATTTTTTATGATGGGGGATGGAGAGCTCTTGTGCGCTTCATACACAGATCCAAATATGTATATGTCTCTCTCTATATATATATCAACAGTACGTATCTGAATACATTATTCACGTGTATGTATGAGAATTGAAATATATATATTGAGGGCTTATGATCTTTCTCCATCCTGCTGTTTCCTTTATTCTCTTGGAAAATATAGCAGTGGCTACTTTTGACAGTGGTCTATTGTATTTTAGATAAGGTCTTGGATACTTTGGATAGAGAACTCCCTTATGCACCTTATGAAATATCCAGCATTGTCTTTCTCGTGTGTCTCTAGTCTATATCTGAAAAGCTGCTTTGCCAGATGGCACTGTAAATCTGTAACATTTGCATGTATTTTTGGTAGCTTTGGGCATGCGTAGTATCCTGGATGAAATATTTTTGCTTGCCAGGCTAAAAAAGTGTGTAAATTTCAGAACTGTATTCAGTGACACCTGAATACCTATCTATATTTTCCCAAGTACATATAGAGAACTTGGCTTACCCAATAATAAGTAGATGAAGTATAATTCTCTACTACATCTCTCACCTGACTCTTTCCAAAAGATGTGGAAAAAGTAGTGGCTTCCTTTAAAAGTTATTCTAATGTTCTGGATCTGGGAGTGCTGAACAAATCTTACCTTTAATGTTCAAATAGGTATTTATACTTTCATCAGTATAGTAGAGATTTTTTTGTTTGACTATCTGTCGTTCACATGGTCCATAGTTCTAGCACAGGCAGTCTTCACTGTGTTACAATTTAAGACACGTGTAAATAGTCTGACGTCTTTATTTAGCAGGAGCACCCAATTAACATAATTTACAGAATACATGATGTTTGGTGGTATTTGCCAATAGATGACATCGAAAAAAAAAAATTATTATTATTAACCCAATGGAAATTCACAAAACATTTGGAATACAGGTAGCAGATGTGAAAAAGAAGTAGAAAATGCTGACTGAAATTTCAAATCGTACCAGGTTCCAGACACAGCCACAACTCTGCATTCATTTGGCTAATCAGTAATTAGAGGCAACTGTAGGGCAGCCTAAAGAATGAAGATGGAATTTTAATACCTGTTCTTTGTTAGTGATATTGAAATCTTAAATCAGTGCTTTGGACTGATTCTGTTACTTGAAGTTTGAAACATAATCTTATGCAAGTATATTTGAAATACTAGTAAGCAGTGCCACTAGCTTTTAGCTTACTCCTACATAAGTTTGCTCATGCTTAGACTTTTTTCTCTAGTGGAGCAGATTTAAATGGGAATATGTCTTGGGAATATGCCTACCAACCTGCTAGTCACCAGTGGCAGGAATTTCTCTCTTTCTCTTGCAGATGTACCATTATACAGAAAACTGGTGAGCAGACATACATAAATCTGTAATTCAGTGATCAGGACTCTTTTCAAGAAGAGTGCAGTCTTGTGTTCTGGTCCCTCTCTTTTTAACTAATTTCTTCTTCTGTATTTTGTGTATAGTCTCTGGATCTCCATCATGATATTCTGCTAATTGTCAGGCTGTTGAGACTTGTCAAGGCTAAAATGCTCTAATGATTTTTCAATTCATTTTCAATTCAATTCTAAATGTCTTGGGAAAATTGAAGTGAGGCTAATGCAGTTTAAGCATCTCCAGGATTAAACAGAAGTTGAATACTCATAGTACATGTATAAATGCCTTATCCATAGCTGTGTGCTTAAAAATTATACCATCCAATGACCATTTCTGCTTTCCATAGCTTCTTCAGGTGTTCCTTCCAAAGCTCCTTGATCCTGATATTTTCTCTGCAACTCTTGCATAAACTCTATTTCAACTAATTCATTACAGGTATGAAATGAATTGAAAGACACAGCTAAGAAAGATATGGAAATTTTAAGCAAAATCTGGTGTTGGAGTGTGGAGGTAAAGAAGTATGAAAAGATTTAAAAAAAACAAGCATAACAAAAACAACCACAAAACATCAAAGTATAAAACTGCAGGGAGGAATGAAGAGAAAAAAACAATAGCAACAGCAATGAAGACATGAAAGAATTTTCAGTATTTTGGCTGAAGTACAGTTAGTTCATATACAATATGGACTTAACATAAATAACAATTAAAGATAACGAGATTTGAGGAAGACAAGATCATCAGGCATTCCATTTTTTTCATTTGTTTATTTTAGCTATTTGGCTCTTGTTTGATTTCTTACCATAAAGTTTGTTTTTCTTCTGTGGTTATTTCAAAGTCCACAGAGATTTAAAAACTTCAGAGTACATTCAGAAAGGATTTTAGGAGATGGTGAGAAATTTAAAATCATTTAGGATCCAGAAACAGATGAAATATCCAGTAGCATGTTAAAATATGTATCATAACTGATGGCAAACCTAAATCAAGAAAACTGAAGGGAGTTCAAATGTTTCAATGGAGAAGCTGGAATTTATTAACCTGAAAAAGTAATGTTCTGCCTCAACTTCTCCAGCCACTACTTGTAAGTTCACTTAATATGGATATGGTTTCTAGACTACTGAATCAGTAACTATTTTGGCTGAAGATGACATGTATAAGTGAAGTAGTCAGAAGTATGCCTGTGAGCCATGCTTAGGTTTTTTGATTTGCTTTTAGCAAACCACAAGTGTATCATAAGAGAACACAACCTTTGAGTGCCCTCCTGCTGACTGATGTGTGTTCAGACTCCTGATGTAAAATCACTTTAGAAGATGTTGAGGCTTTTGTCACACCTATGACAAGGATTGGCTCTTTTCCTGAGCAGATGTGTTGGTTACCTATCCTATGAAACATGACATATAACATATGGTCCATTGCAGCTATGAGAGTCATACCTACTATTGCTCCCAAAATAAAAGAAAACCTGTGTCCTCTGTGATATTCCCTTGAATAATGGGGCTTATTCATTCAGCAAAAGGATTTTCCTTATAGTGCTTCATATCTGGCCAACTTACCACTTATTGGTAGATCTTGGAGAGTGTTTCACACAATATCAGTGTCCTGACACATTTAGACTTTTGCCTTAAGATAGTAGTATATAACAGCAGAGTCTTTCAGCTACCAGTTAGATGTAGCATGTTTTCACCAATGGAAAGACTGTGTGCTTTATAGTTATGCATTCTTTGCTTACCTTAAACCTCAAAAGATACTGTGGCAGGAGCCACTGAATTTCTGGAGATAACTTCTTGCCTCTTGATTACGTACCAATGCCTGTTCCCATCTCAGGCTTTTGGTAGTAATGTGGCTATGCCTTGTAAATATGGTGTTCCTCTCTCTTTTATAGCACTGAATCTGGGCTACGCTAAGCAAAAATGGCTTAATCTCGTGCCCTGTAGTTTAGAAATAAAGCAAAAAACTGTAAATAGGGAGTGGGGGAAAGACAATTCTAAGGGAACTGAAATTATTGTTTCCTGCCAGGTGGAGACAGAGCAACTAGTGAAGTGTTGATGAACCAAACTCTTTGAGAATGCTTCTCCTTCACATGTCTCAGTCTGTGACCTCAGTAGCCTTTCTTTTCTTTTGGGAATCCTTAAAAATATGTTGTGCTGTAAATAATTGATAGGTATATTATATCTATAGCTATCATGGTAACTTTAACCTTCATATTTCTGATTAACCATGCCTTCAAAGTCTCTATTTCTATTTGGGGCATTACAACTCTTTGCAGGGGTATAATTCAGTCTCCTGAGCACATATGTTACAATGGTGGTTTCTGACCTCCAGATGTGTTTATTATAATCCGCTTATTGTGAAGAGAGAGCAGATAATGATAAAAGTTCAAAGTAGTAAAAATTGCAAGCAACTGAAAACACCGCTCTTCTGTTCTGCATTCCACTCAGACTCTCTAGTGAATATATGTTGTAGATTGTTTTATTCCCTGATAGTCAGAGCCCTATATATTTTAAATATACTCCTTGCTATAAGCTCTGACAGCTGCATTCCATTGAAATCACGAAGCTGTGACCAGAGGATGAAATCTCACTAGCACAGAGAGGAAAATTAAGCTTATGGAATGGCACAGGTGTAAATAAAAATGACTCTCAGCCTCATATCATTCAGCAAAATTCAGCTCATTGAATTGGCTTTTCCTCTTTAAATTTCTTATGCTCAGACACACACTTTTCAATCTTCTTTTTTCTGATCGCTGGAGAATTAAAAGAGACATGTATCTTTAAAATTGTTGGGTGGAGTTTGGATAACTTGTAATAAATAGAAATGCAACAGTTTAACAATACCATCTTCCTGCTTGTGCTATAGAATATATACATATATACACCTGGCTTTCAAGGTCCCAAGGGAATTAGAAGAAAAGATGAGATTATCATTAAGTCCCTTAGTTTAGTCCTGTATTCGTAGGTGCTGAGAGGGCATGTAACAGCTGGAGATGGTCTGGAAAACGTGACATTAGAGTAATCCTGTTTGACTGAATTGAACATTTTTGGCATCAAGAAACATGCACATCCTGATCTTTTCAAACACTGTGTGAGACTAACCCTTTGATCATTTGTGGGAAAAATCCTAGTGCTTTTTCCTCTTCTGTTTGGAAAATTGTACATAGTCTGACATTGGTGGGCAAAAGAACTTACCTCAATTTTCTGCTGAGAGTTGGACTCGTGATTAGAAACTAACATTTGAAACAAAGATTGATGTAGACCAGGACTGTGGTATTGAGCTTCTAATTTTTTATTACATTTCTTGATATGTCAGTAAACTAAGATTACTATTTTGAAGTGGGGCTATAGATCAGTGTCAGAAGTTGTCTCTGTTCATACAGATTTATTTTATATTATTGTCTTCTTAGTTTTTTTTTATTGTTGACTGATAATAGCTGGATACCAGCTGCTGCTTCACATGTATTTCTTCTTTTTTCGTAATGCCTGAAAAGATATTATTTGTGGAAGAATGTACCTAAATATTTACCTTTTGTATGCTTCTAGTTAGTGGAATCCATGCTACTGCAGTGTCTTTTTATCTTCTGAAAGTCCTGTAAATAGAGAATGGTAGAAACTTACTCTAACTTTGGAGTTAAGAAATCATTTATAGAAAAAGAAGCATTTTATGTGTGTACAATGTGCCTCTTTTAAAATATGCTATAAAACATTTTGCATTCTTTTTTGGCTTCAGCTCTGATGTTTCGCTTACGATGTATCTGATTCCAGATTAGAAGTAGCTTGATCATGACAATTCAGCTGTACGTCTATTCTTAGTCTCTTTCTTCCATAATTGTGGCTTAAACCCCACTTTGATACCGTTTCTTAGATTTACACGCCTTTTCAGGTTTTTCTTGTTTTCTGTTGAGTAGCATACAGAAGTGAAAGAACCACTTTACTCTTCTTCACAAAGGTATAGGGATTAGGACTGGAAATTACATTAAGGATAAAATTCTCTAGTTACGTTTTTTAACACCTTGGTATATGTTGGAATTCTGAAATATATCCTGACCTCCGTGGTTTTGTCTCTATTTGACTAGCTCTTGCTTCCAAGATAGACTTGACTAATTTTATTTCTGAAATAGATGATGTAGACATTAATCGTTTAGAGTTGTATGTACAGCATTGTCAAAATTAATAGTTTCTTTTTTTTTTTTCTTATCATTACATTACTCATTTGAATGATCTTTCAGTTGGTCACATTCATAACCATCCATTTGTTTTTTGATGGGTTGTCTTGTTTTCTTCTCCCTTTCGTATGCTCTTATACTAGTGAAAAACATCAAGGGCTATGACATTTGTTTCTGAAATAGTTTAGGATAAGGCTAAAGAGAAGATAACGGCTTACTCCAAAGCCTTCATTCATATTGCCACAAAGAGCTATTCCATTTATGTTCATCCACAGTACTTTCCTTATGCCAAAATATTACTTACAAAGACTGGCACTTGAATGAAGTTATTCGTTTAGTTTGGTTCCTTTAAAAAAAAAAAAAAAAAAAAAAAAAGCTCCTTCGTACACTTTTCTAAGATGCTTTTAGCAGAACTTTAATAGGTTTGAAGATCAAGTCAGATGAGCATCCAACAAAATAAAATCTTGGTCCATCTGTCAATTGCATTTCATTTGTAATACATTTGCTACATTCCATCAGTTATTTCATGTCCCAAGACGAAGATATCTACATGTAGAAGATTAGCCAATAAATACATTACTTCAAGGAAATGGAAGAGATCCACACTTCTGGCATTTGAAAATCTGCATTCAGTACTTGGTTGAGTGTCCCTGTATACTTATCACTGGAATATACTTAGGTACCTGTTATCGTATATGAACATTTGAGAAGATCACAACAAAAAAGAAAAAAAACAAAAAAACCAACCAACTCGGACGTGTATTGTAATTCCCTAGTAAAGTGCAGATTTTAGAAGAAATGTCTTATTTAACTTCAGCTTAAATAACCTTCCGTTGCATACAACTCAACCACACCAAAAGCACACTGGTAACCGTAATAAAAGATAACATTCTTCTAGAGATTTCTCAAAGACAAAATTTTATAACAATCAAAATAGCAGGAAGGCTATTTAAATCTCTCTCTAGAATTCATACATCAGTTAAACTGTAAATCTGAATAATGCTGAATAAATCAAATATGACAGTCTTTTTTGCTAAATACCTTCTGCTATGGTCTGAATACCAGCTGTCTGATACTTCCAAATATGAAGAAGGTTATGGTATTGAATTAACTTCATTCCATCTAGAAAGGTGAAAATGGTGTTCTTGCTTCCAATTCTGTTCAGGTGATAATTAGCTAGAAACAAAGTAGTAAAGATGATGCAGCTGTTGTATGAAATTATGAACCTGCCATTACTTGTATTGAAATCAATAGCTGCTTAAAGTCAATGGGATCTATGAGATGAACAGAATTTGATTCTCGTTAGGCATTTTCTTATGCTTATAATCCTCAAGAATTTTCCCAAGGAAATATCTGTTAAGTTAGATTCTGAGTTATTTACTGAAGAAAAATAGAGCAATTATGACGTGTGTCTGTATAGCTTTTGAGAAAGATATGGAAATGTTCTTTCTAGGGCAGATAGAATATTCAGAAAGACATCTGGATTAGCCACTCTGTATTACAGTTTGTCGAGGGGTCTGTAAATTTCCATGCTTCAGCCACCTGACTTCTAGCTTCTGTGGCTGATTTGTTGTTGGGAGTGTTTTTCTCCCTGATGTGTCACTTTCCCTTCGAAGGAGCTCAGAAGCCATGCACTGACATGATGCAGTTTTAAAGAACTGCTCATAATTTCTTCCCAGGTTACCTCTCCATCTTCCTTGAATCACTGATTTAGATGAAGTTTTGAATAACATTTCACCCTAGTCAGTAACATAGGACTAATGTGCAAAAGAAAGCCAGAGTTATTAGTATATTTATTGGGTACTTATTATGTATTATTTGTTATTTATTACTATCATATTAGTAATAGGGTAGATATTTTTTTTTTCAAATAGCTGATTATGTTAATAAGTAAAGATATCAGTTATGAAAGTTAGACTTCATTAAATATTGATAGAGAACTCACAAAGCTTGTCCATACCTTATTACTAAAATAAATGAAAAATTCAAAAAGCAGTTAGTCTGTTTGAACCATTCATGATTTTGATAATAATTTGCAGGAACACTGCTGCTGACATGCCACTTGGGGGTAACCTCGGTCATTTATTTACTTTTTGATGTGTTTGATACAACATTGTCAAAACAGAAAAGATGCGAAGCAATTAAAAATCCTCTCCTTCCCCAACTGGAGTAATTTACCAACACAGAGACCCTTTGATGCATTCAGTTTTATTGTGAAAAAAGGAAAACAAAACACTGTATTTTTTACAGCTTTTGACGAGATTCATTTTGAATCTTTGTGTCAGGAGATGTACAAGTGTTATCTGTAAATGAGAAATGTATGCAAGGTAGTCAACTACTGCTGAATTTCAATGAACTTTGTGTTTCTAATGTCATGAAGCTCTGTCAAGTGTTAACCGAAATTAAAGGTAAAATTCATATGGAGCTTTCACAAATCACAGACTTATCTGTCAACATTTTATAATAACCTAACAGTTATGATCTATCAAGGTATTAAAGTGCAATTCTGAGCCCCAAAGGAAAAATCATGACATTCTCAGACCAGTAAAATAACAATAAATATTTTTATTGAACAGTGTTGTCAGGCTTTCCTTTCAAACTTTTCTCACTAATTGCATTTCAAACAACTTCCATTACAAATTCTGAAAGTAAACAGGAAAAAACACTGAGACTGTTATAACTTTGAAATGCTTATCTTTCTTTCCTCTTGCATATTTTTAAAGCTAGTTTTATATTTTTTATAGTGTAGTTTTCTTTACAAACACGTTAAACTGTGGAACTGCAATTCCCATTTAGCAGGGCGGGAGAGACGTTTAATACCTGAAAGCATTCCATCTTATCTCTCAACATTTAAGTTTCTGTAAAGACTTCTCTTGCATTAATCCAGACTCTGTACAGAAATACGTGGCTTTTTTTTTGACTACTTGGCACTAACTTTGAAAATCTATCAGGTCTGTGAAGTTCATTATGCTTATTCAAATCTGTATTAATCTTATTTTCTGCTGCTGAAAACACAAAGAAATAGAGCCAGATTCTGGTCTGCATTACAGCTTGGTTTTGCTGCTTCAAGGTTCAAGGGGCCAGAAAGACAATCAGAACAGTCAGCAAAGGGTTGGATCAATTTCATCTGACTCCACTTTAGTTTTCCAATACAAAATCGTGTCGAATTTCAAATATTCCCTGTTACGATAACATCTGCTTGGCATTGTCTAAATAAAAAAATATTCAGGAATAGTGTATCTTAATTACTTATCAGTTTGACGTTGTCTTTTCACTGAATGGTTCAGAAGTGTGGTTGGTCAAGGTGTGGAGAATCAAAGTTAAGCTCTTATACGTGTATGTTTGTTGGACATACCTGTCTGAGTGAATTAGAATTCAAATACCAAGAAAGTTCTCTGATGTCTAGGCTGTACACAACTCACTCTTTAATACTGAAACTATTTTTTCTTAGTTAAATTTTCAAAAGATCAGGGACAGGATGTATTACCTTTGACCCTACATGACTGCCATAATGATCAAAAGATTGTTATTATTTTTTATCTATTAATTACTGAACACTTTATACAAAATCAGACTACCTTCAAAGGCCTATGTATTTTTTTTTCAGATACAAACGTATGCACTATATATATGTAGACCTACATAGACTGTGTATATATAGTACCCTGCGTTCAAGCATTGTCTGTGCACTGGAAATAAAACTGAATTTGGAAAGGAATCTCTTACAGGTGATGCATGAAATTTTAGTAGTTGTTTACCGTGAGAGTCTAACGTAAAGACTTATCCTCTATTCTGGTGGCTGGAACACATGCTTTAGAAATGTTTCAGTTCTCTTTAGCTGGATGTAGATGTTGAAACTGTACTGCCCATATGTCAGGTAGACATTGTTACCAACTACTGTATGTATTTATAGAGGTTGTCTCCTGTTAAGAGTGTCTGTCCTTTTGTTTCCTTTCTAATTTTATACAAGGAAAAAAAAAAAAAAAAAAAAAAAGGAGCTTTAGGGGTTTTCCATTTCAGCAACAAAAGCCATTTTAATGTTTTAATCATTTTAAATTTTCTTTGCTATGAACTATTTTTTACAGGGAAGTTTTTCTATTTCAGATAATCTGCCAAACCACAAATAATCTGTTTCTTATGTCATAAAACCCTTATTTTAGGTTGTGAACAAACAATAATTATTATAATTTAGGAACTTATGAAGAGTTACCTTCTTACAGTTTCTCTTCTGTAGAAATACCAAAGAAATCTTTCTTACCACTTTCCATTTAGTATCATTTTTGTTTAACTGCAATCTTCCCGATACCTTCTGCATCCTGTTACAGAAGTTTTGACATAGTTGATATGAATCACTATTTTAACAGTTCTCATATTTAATCTATATGCTGTTGTCCTCCGTATGGCAGAAGTATTAATACGTGTCAGACATGTTGTTTAAGAGAGGGGTACAAAGTATTCTATCTCTCTAGGAAAGAAAGTACTCCAGTGGAGCAGAAGGGTGTCTGAGCTTGCCTTCCTAATGTCAAAGATCATTACACAGGGATCCTCTTGCAGGGGTCTGTTTGTACGTCTTGGAAAGATTTTCAGGGATAATTTCAGTAAGTCAAAGCTGAACTAAGGGAATACTTGTTCTAAGGGGAGATTTCCTGCCTTCATTATAAACTTCGTTAGCTGCAAGAAAACCTCAAGATGCTTGCTGCTGTTTGCCAACGGCCTACTCATCTCAGAATCTTACTATGTCCTCATTATTGCATTGACCATTTTTTTTAAATGTGCTTGCTTTTTAGACCCTGTTATTTAATACTTCTTACTAGACTTCAACTCTCTTGTTTTGCTTTGAATATTTATTAATGTTTATTTGTAGGGAATAATGTTCAGTACTCTACTGTGTGATCTTTAAAATGATTTAACGCTTAGATTGTATCTTCCATGCAAAAGGAGTACGTGTATTCCCAGCACTGACATTTTTAAATTGCATGCATGTATGAAAACAAAACTAGAATACCTGAGGAAAATCCTCAAAAAATTTATTTAAAATAATAAAAATAATAATTTTTAAAAAGGCATTTTTTTTTTCAGCATTAGCTCTAGGTTATGATACTACATTTCAGCTTCTAGGCAGGAAAATTAGGACAGAGCGAGTTTGCATTAGTTTAATTCTTGGACTGCCTTTTTTTTACTATAAAGCTCCTGTTGAAGCAGAGTTGGTAGAAGAAAGTATTGCTTTCATGCTGGGATTTTTTTTGTCTAAGAACTGTCTCAGTACTACAGAAGTACTAAGAACTACAGAAATAACTACAAATACATTCTTAAGCTTGTTGTTGCAGATGGAATTTCATATTATAACATACCATATTTACCTAAAGGTATCATAAATCTGGTGAGTTTTGGAGAAGCCATTGTGAGGCATATTTTGAATCCATTTATACCTAGAGAATTTTCATTCTGAGGTAATTCCATTTGAATGAGAGAAATATTTTGCTTGGAAAGGGGAAATTGGAGTTTCAAGTTTAACAGTATCTAGAGTCCAGGAAGGACAATGAAGATACATTTCTTTGCACATTTAAACATTCATAAATTTAGAAAATGATATTGTTCAACAGAAACGTTAAATCCCAGTTTTAAAACCTCCTCTACTTTTGTGGGCTAAGTATTCCAAGTATAACTGAAGTCTTCAGAGTTACTTTTTTGTTCTTAAAACTGTGTTATGTTAGAAGCATGGTGCAGCTTTCCAATTTTAAGTGTTTTATGTAATACAGAGCATAACTTAAATGCTCACTTTTGGAGTATTCCTTTTGATTTGGTAGTTGTTGTAAATTTTATGGTATTAGAAACTAGTATTTTGTGGCATAATTCCTTCAAAGCTAATGTCTATTTCTTTTATGATATTCTTGAAGATATAAGTGCCTGAAAACACCTGAAGTTACATACTAGTTTATTCCTGTAAGTAATATCTGTGGCTGTAACAGATAATACTGTTAGTAAAATGCAGGAGAGAATTTGTGGACAGTAGGCACAGCAGGACTGTATCTTTGCATAGTGGATTATAGAGTAATATTTTTCATTTTAAATTTTGACCTATGCATACACTTAATTATTATGGTTGCGGAACTGGGTCACTGAGAATTATCTAGTGTCTCACTTGCTTGAGACCTCTCTCTTGAGCTCACAATCTTTGAATTCTTAACTGAGTCAAAGTGCATTCTGGAGCAAGACTATGGCTTTGCTTTTTGGTCACCAGAAATGTGTTTGGAGGATTTGTAGTATATGGAGTATTACTTGCAGTCTACATTGCAGTAACATGGAAAGAACTTTGGGTTTATGCTTACAAAACTAACAGAATTTCATGTTCCAAAGATTTTTTTCTTTCATAGTTCTTGTCAGTTCCATCTATATACTAACAAGTTTGCTATTTCAGTTAAAATTTTATGCTTTTACCAATTCACCTTGTTTTTCCTTTAGTATTGCCTTTTTTAAATTAGTGTAGGAGTAGTTTCATTTTGATTTCCTGATTCATATCTCTGAATTCTATTGAATAAGGTTTCAAAGAGTTTGAACACAAAAGATAAACAATAAGAATTTCTTTGTTTTCATACAACTTTTGAAACTTGTTTGCCAGTATCAGTCCTATCAGTGAGATGGCCACTCTGTCTGATAAATCCACCAGAAAAAATGAACGTAAAAACAAGATAACACAAAGGCTGCATTAAAATGTGAGAAATATTTCAGTGCCCAAGTTCACCTACTGGTGTCAAGGATACATAATGAGACAATAAAGAAGCATTTCAAGGAACAAAGAATCAGACCATGTTTTTTGAACGGATGGGGACATACATAGTCCATTGTATATCAAAAGTGCTAGTACATTGTATTTAGGAATGCTACTTTACTGTGTTCCTAAAAGCTTACATAATTTAATACAGACCAAAAAACTTATTCCAGTAAATGTGTATATATATATATAGACATATATAATGCATATATATGTGTGTATATATATGTACATGTAAGTTTTCATGACAACTTAATATTAGGGATCTTTAATTTTTCTGTTTAAATAAACATCAGAAATAACCTAGTGATTTTTGTGCCTGAATTATCATTAGGGTTAGGTGTTTCTTGGCTGCTTTCAAAAATCTTAGCTTTATATGTAGTATTACTCCAAAAGTAATGCCTCCTGATTATTTCCTTGGAAACTACAAGAGATGCAAAGTCCACAGTAACTCCATTTGGTAAAGCAAATTCTCAACTGCAAAACACTATTTGACTATATACTCACTGTTATTAGCTGTTCCGTGTGGATGAGCTGATCAAGGCACTCTTCATTTTGTGGTGTGACCCCATCTGGAATATTGTGTTCAGGTCTGGATCCCCCAATACAAGAAAGACAGGGAGCTGTTGGAGAGGGTCCAGAAGAGGGTCACAAAGATTATTAGAGGGCTGGAGCACCTCCCCTACAAAGACAGTCTGAGGGAGCTGGGCTTGTTCAGCCTGGAGAAGAGAAGGCTGCAGGGTGACCTCATTGCAGCTAAAGAGAGCCTACAAACAGGAGGGGAATCAACTCTTTGAAAGGGTAGATAGTAGCAGGACAAGGAGGGGAAATGGTTTTAAGTTGAAGGAGGAAAGATTTAGGTTGGATATTGGGGAAGTTTTTTACCAAGAGTGGTGAGGTGCAGGAACAGGTTGCCCAGAGAGGTTGTAGATGCCCTGTCCCTGGAGGTGTTCAAGGCCAGGTTGCATGGGGCTCTGGGCAGCCTGGTCTAGTATTAGATATGGAGATTGGTGGCCCTGCCTGTGAAAGAGGGCTTGGAGCTTGATGATCCTTGAGGCCCCTTGCAACACAAGTCATTCTATGATTTTATATGTGACAGATGTACATGGTCATCTGGGCTTGTCTTCCATGCTGTTGCCACCACTGCTGAAGCATACCAGCTCACTTTATTCACATCTGCTGTTTGGTCTCCATAAGCATTCAGCAAGCATTGATGAATGCCACTGGGTGCCATTTTCCCTCATGGAGTGTTTCAGTGACACACCTTTGCTTCATATGCACCTCCATGTCAGTCGCCATTCTGTCAGACTTCCCCTCTGATGCTACCTGTCACACAACAACAATATGTAACAATAATATAAAATGTCATCTAGTTCTGCTGAAAGTTTTTGTTGGTTTTCTAAAGTTTCCATGCAAACCATTGGCACTAGTGTTAATGTCAGCACTGTTAGAGACCTGGCCTGACATGAAATAGCTTTGAGGCATGGATTTTTCGAAAGTATACATGACACCAGGCACCAAACCCGCTCGTCATCACTGCTCTAGAATTTCATCCTACATCTTCTGAGATTTTCCATGTCAAGAATGTGCTCTGTTTCCCTGGGCTAGCAGATAAATCTGCTCAATCTGATCTACAGGAAAGAGGCATTAAGTGGCTTCAGTGCTCTCTTTGAAAACAACTCTGTTTTATTTTTATGTAGCCTTTACTTCATATTGGTTTCTTTAAAAGATAGTTTTCACAGTGCTTTTCTTTTTACCACTAATTTAATTATTTCATTTTTGATATTTTTCTTTGCTTCCTCTTACATTCTTCATCTTTTGCTATCCCCTTTGGTGTTTTTTTTTTTTTTGTTTGTTTGTTTTTTTGTTTTTTTTTTTTTTGGTGTGTGTGTGTGTTCTGTTTGCTTGTTCATTTTTGTTAGGTTGGTTTTGGGGTTTTTTTTGAAAGAGAATATATAAAATCTATCTCCATTCTTTCTCAGTAACTGTTCCTGGCACACATAGAGGACAACATGAATTTATTGTGTATGGGATCTGTCTGTCTTTCCTTTGCTTAATGGAAATGCCAGAGGGGCTCAGGCTGATGCATAGCAGTATGTGCGTCTCCTGAGATACTGCTCTCTTAGAGTTGCCCTCTTAGCCTTGTTATCTTTTTCCTCTAAAGAAGTAGTGTGTTTTGGGCCCATTCCTCTATCATTCCTGTTAAACTTTTTCTAGGAAACCACTGACCTCTTGTCAACAAATTTGGAAACAAAGTTAACAAGAGAAAAATTGTGTCAAATGATTGTACTTAGGAGTTAAATGGCATTCTGGCTGCTCCTTTGCCTGCTCTTAGTCAAGTCACTGGTGACTCAGAGATTGTTTCTCCAAAACTGATTCTATAACTTTGACTGCAATGAAATGTGTTTCATATTAAAGCCCTGCTTCTTCAGTCCTTTGTTACTGACTTCAGTCCTTTGCTAGGCTGTTCTGTCTGTGATTCTTCTGCTGTTATTTATTTCTCCAGGGCTAGCTTCAAGACCTCTTCCATTTACTTGGTGCTTGTGTAGACTGCTGTAAACATATAAACTAGAAAATTACAATTCCCTGTTGTCCTGGCCAAAACTCCTAGAGCAAACCATGTTTATAGTTCAACATATGTGGTGGTTTGTTTGTTTGTTTGTTTGTTTTTGTAGTCAGTGAAGAAAATAACCAATCCAAACCTCCTGTACTCCTAGAAGATTTGCCTAAATAATACACTTCATGGATGTTCTGGGAAAACTTAGTTTTAGTGCCTGAATATTCCTCTCTTACTGATGTTGTCGCTTTTACAGTTTTGATTTTAAAGGAACTTTAGTCACCTGTATCCTATTCTTTCATCTCTGGCATTTTGCAAACATTGCAATTCTCAGTTCCTGCTATCATAACGACCTTCATCAAATTATAATTCATCAGTCTTCTTCTCCCACGTCTATAGAGGAAACCCCAAATGGAGACCATGTCAGCTAAACAAGAAAATGTTAAATATATACATGTAAGAGAGTCTATTAATTAAAAAAGAAGAAAAAAAAAAGAGAAAAAAAAAGAAGAAAAATTAAGTGTAGAAGTTAATATGGCCCCAAGGCAACATTGGCAGTAACTTATGTGCTCATAGTTTAAGTAAGGTTTATATGCCTGTTTATTCTGTGTTCAACCATACATGAAAAAAAAGGTGCCATCAAGTAAAATTGCAAAATGGACTGGTGTTATCCTAAAGATACAAAGTAGCAGTTAATTGTATGAAGAACACTAATATCATTACATCAGGAGCTATGGAGAGTGCTATTTGCAGGGATCTTAGCCATTCCTGCATTTTGGCTAGCTTTTAAGTGATGGATAAGTGGGGCCACAAAACTACTTCTATCTAGAATTATTTTGTAGTACACTAAGGTGCACTGGCTTCTGAGTTAGCCTCTGAGCAGGGGAGGATGAGGGTGGGCACAGGCAGGATTCCTATAGTATGTAACTCATTTATTTATTTAAAATGTTTTTGTAAACTAGAATAAAAAGAAATGCCAATGAAGTTCTAAGTGTTTCTGAAGTAATTACCTGGCATTGCACACCTAAAATTGTATTAAAACTTCTTTTTAAGACTTGTCCCATGTTATCAGAAATATGAGTAATTTCTATAACTGTAAGGGCATAGCATTTACTTGCTAAAATTCTCTCTAGAAGTGTAAATTAATGAGATTCTAAAAATTTCTGGATAACTGAGTACTGTGAATTCTGACCTACAGTAAGTAGGTTATCAAAAGATAACCTACACAGATTATTGCCCAATACTGGTGGTCTCAGTGAATGCACGCTTTCCAAAATAAACAGAAAAATAATTATTGTTTGAAAAGATAATTTCAATCTAAGATTTAAAATGAACAGGTATTTTTCTAAGCAATTTTTGAGTTTCAAACTTGAGCGCAAACACATCCAAGATAATGCAGTTTAATTTTGTTCATTAGTATATCATTAATGACAGAGAGTTGTTGAATAACACACCTTCTGCTGAGAATCTTTTGCATCTTATCTCAAGCATAATCAACAGAGAGAAGAGGATCCATTAAATCCTTAATAATAGATGAAAGCATCGATTGATCTTAGTAATTTAAAATGCATGAAAAAATTAGAAATGGAGTACAAGTTTATGTCTTTATCCCAATCCTCTTTCCTTAGAAGTGATGTTATCCCTACATGAGATACATGGGATTGACTCGCAATTAATAAGAGACCTTAAGCAGCTCAACATACAGTGATGGCATTCAAGAGAGCTTGTTATAATTACACAGTATAGTTAGTGGAAGAAAGAGGCAATAGGAAAATTTTGCTATCTAGCAGCTCATCAATACTACTGATGCTACTCCTTATGTTTGACCATTTGGTCTGTTATATTTTATGTAATCAATTTTTCTTAAAGTGTTGAAAGCTTGTATGTAATTTCCCTACAGATTTAACTATGATGACATGTAGAGCTTTTTCTCAAGGTTCATTTAGTACGGGACTATTACGGTTACTGTAATCTACTTTTGAAGTAAAATAGCTCTCTTGTTTATGATGTAACATATTCTCCCTACTCCAGTACTAAAATTAGTAAACTGATTTAAATTGTGATTTAGTTTGCACTGAACTGCTTACTGTCATGTATCAAATCTGGCAGCTGATTTTCTTTTTTTGATATAATGTCAAACAAATTTATTTATTTTTTTAAATAGATAGACTGTATACACTGTGCATCTTTCTTCACCCTCAGAATTCTCCACCTCTGTGTACCTCTGTTGCTAGGTATATATCTTCATGCCACTGTGCAATGTTTAGTAGCAGTGGGTATAGCGGTAAATATGCCCAGTAAGCTATCTGAAACACAGAGAACAATAACTCTATTAACTCAAAAAGAATACTGTGCTGCTGGAGATATGTTTTAGTATTCGCTAGCATCTGCATTGAAGCATACTTCATACAGACAGACACTGCCAATGAGACTGACATCTTTGGCCCTTTTCAGTGATGGTCTATGTGTCAGATTCTTTCTGGTTTTTGCAGCTAGACATCCTGAATGTAGTCAGTAGGCTTGTTACAGCAGGGCAAGTGTTAAAGGAGTCGCAAAACAATCCTGTTCTTCTCAACGGCCCATGAAGGAAAGCAATGAATAAAAAGAAATGCCATCCCAAATGCTATTCTCTGAGCTTTTCCTGTAGAGGAAACAGGAGTCTAAAAAAAAAAAAAATGCAAGCCATCAAACTTACTTTTCCACCTCTAAGGAAATATTTCTCTGAAATATACAAGTGATTGATTTTCTGAACAAGGATTCCCATTATGCACAGGGGTTTTGTAAACATTAAATTAGCAGTTTAGTCCTAAAGACTATTATAATAATTACACGGCTGCAGGTGACTTCCTACATTTAATTTTCCATGAACACCCAAAACCCATGTCATGTTGAACAGGATTTTTTCCAGAGATAGTTCATTCCTTTGCTTGTCAATTTTAATCTGTACTCTTTCGTGCTGATTAACATGCTCTTGTTAATTGTTATTGTAGGATAGCAAATCAGACTCTAAAGAGGCAACTTTGCAGACTTCATCTAAGTAGCTTTTTTGGGTAGATCTTCAGGATTACGGGTGCAGGTCCTTACTGTTGATAATCCTTCTCTCAGCTAAGATTGGAAAAGCAAAAAGAAAAAGAAAAAAAAAAAAAAAGAGGAGCAAAGAAATGAATAGCTGCTTCATCTGCTTTGTCTATAATCTCCCCCTACTCTCTGCTGCTTTTAGATACTGGTGCTCAGTCCCTCCAACTTATGAGCTGTGTACAGCCTAGAGTAAGGGGCAGCATTTCTTTTTCTTTCCACTTCCCAATGCTGCCCTGTAGCTTTCCCCTTTTCCTCCCAGTGATCCAACCAAATTAAATTCCTAATGCCAGTGAGCCCTCTTGAGCTGTGAAGAATTAGATTTCCACTGGTCTTTTCATTTATCTCTGAAATATTATGTACTAGGATACAATAAGTTCTACTATGGAGCATACAGCAATAGAATTCAGCAATAAATCCATGCTAAGAGAGACCTGTTGTACAACTCACTATTCTCTTATATTCACTTGTGCCACATCTTGCATCTCATCTGAGATCTGTCAATAGAGAGAAGATTGATTTTTAATAATGTATTATAGAATTTATTTCCCTGTATTGGTCTGGAAGGTGTGCAAGATGTGCAAAATATGGGCTGCTTATGTACATTCTGCAGTTTAAACTGTCATGAAGTTCTAGAAAAAAGTTACAAATATTTATGAAGACAACTATTAATAAATTTACAAGTGTGTAAGTTCAACAAGAACATAGGTCTGAGGAGTCTATCAAGATCACTGAATTCTGTCCCTTGCATTTCTCACTGCAGATCTCATTTATAGGATACAGTCAAAGGATTGTAACTGTTACAACTTGTTTTATGTTATCCTTATATTCCTTTATGTTAGGTTGTATTAGATATCACTGTTTCCTCGATTATAATTTATGCCTTTCATAAAGGTAGTCACTATTTGGCCAGTTTTGTCTGGACGTTTGTTCCTGCAATGAAAGAACAAGAAGGTGAAAGAAACTGGTGAAAAGTTGGAAGAAAAGTAGCAGCTACCAACCCTACAAACAACCACCCCCCCAAAAAAAACCCTTTATTCTTAGTATCATCTTGAATGATTAAAACAATCTATCTCATACATATATTTAAACAATAGCTCTTGAAATAAGATGTTTTTGATAGTGCATTTCAAAAAATATTGCATTTTCTATACCGTATGTATGACATTTCTGTGATGTTTGTCATTTATCTTCTGAGCTTTATCTTTGTTGGAAAGAAGGAATCTGATCTACAAATTTCATATGCCAGATCCTGATTTCAAACTTTCCTGCATTCAGAAACATTCAGAACTGAAGGTTATGTTTTGGCCCATTTCTCATCATAAGTAAATATATTAAACAATATTGGCCTTGATGCTGGTCTCTAGGGTGTTCCACCGTTAATCTTTTCTGAGAATGGGCAATTTATTCTTAGTCCTTGCTTCCCACTGATTAACCAGCTTTTAATCATTGACAAGAATTTACCTCTTACATTGCCGTCACTAAATTTCCTTAATATTCTCTTGTGAGGAACTTTATCAAAAGCCTTTCAGAAGTCATAAGTATATTCGTTGCCTTTTCTTTATCCACTGTTTTGTTTACCATTTCAAATGATCCTAGTGGGTTTGTGAAGTGTAATTCATAAGAGAAAAAGCAAGGTTTATCATATTATACTGTATAATACAGTCTTCTTTATTTTAAATTGTTGCTTTGATTTTATTATAGTACTAAAGCATTTTTGTAAAGTAATAGAAAATATTATATCTTCTTTAGTGATATGACTTTGTTTCTTGTACTCAAAGCTTTTCTTCCTACTTTTCTTTTCAAATGTCCACTTTCCTATAATTCATCCTAAAACAAAGTGTGTTTCTCTTTCTGCTTGTACACTGATTTCAGCAAGGGGATCTAATGCAGGGCTTGTATGTTGGTTTGTCTAGGAATATGTCATAATAGAATTCTGGGAAATATAAACATTTTTCTAAAGAATATGATAGCATGGAACGCAGCCATGCTCTTCCTCTCAGCTATTCATTCTACAGAAGACTTAAGATCATGATTTCAAGTAATTTATGCAGAGAGTTGTATGTCACAATTGTATGTGTGTTAAATCAGGTGTCAGTCCATGCCAATGGACAAATAACCAATGGGGAGGAATATGGATGCCACTTAAAAAGACAGAATGCAGATTATCTTTTCAGTGCTGAAAAGCCTAGTGTAACCCAGGCTATTTACCAGTCAGACTCAGAAACTTTCATTTTGCTCATTGAGCAAAAGTCAACTCTTGTTAGCCTCATGCTCAGCGTGTGACGAGCGTATCCAAGTCTAGCACGTACACCAGAGTCCTTGAATTAACTGATCCTTGTCTGTAAAAACAGCACTCAGTGTGTATTTGAGAGACAGTGTAGCCCCGATTCTGTAACAGTGCCTGTAATTAAAAATATAATTTGTACCTCTTCTCTTAATGTTTTGGTGGCCTTGGGCAATAATTAGAAATGTAATTAATTAAACAAAACCCCAAATATCGCTACATGTTATCCTAAAATATAAAAAAGTAAAGACAATATAACCCTTTGCTTGTATTTTCTGGTACTTTATTTATATATTGAAGAGTAATTGCCACAGCACTTAAAATACACTGATGAAAACCATGTAGTAGTTCCACATTTAACAAAAACGTTGCCTGAGAGCCCCTCAGAACTGAGCATTGATGCTTGAATATGGTACTTGGGTATGACCATGGTATAAATAAATGATAATAGAATCTTGCCTCTGCTGACTGCAGTAATTCTCAGTCTCTTTCAGCTCTCCTGGTATCATTTCTCCCCCCACTCTCCTCTTACTGCTTCTCTGGAGTTTCTCTCTTCCCTCAGTCGATGCCAGTGGTTGAAGTGACAAATAAAATTTCTATCTCTCAGTATTTTTCTAGGCTACAGGTTTGAACGAGTGAACCATTAGTCACTTTATGAAATCCTCCTTTGTGCGGCCAGGCTGAGAGCAGTTGCACCTTTATGCATATTTTATGCACAGTTATGGGCTGCATTTCACAGTGCTGTATTTAGTTCCATTACAGTTTTCCATCATATTGCTCTTTTATTATGATATTAATTATGTATTGTTTTTACTTTATCTTACCATATTTTTTAACCTCATTTTCTTAGTTGTGTTTTATAATGTTTATAAAGTTAATTTGTAACAATAAGGCTAAGGTTATCCCAGCACTTTCATTAGCCAAGTTGTTATTTTCTGAATGCTTTTGTTTGGCTACCTCTTAAATTCCCTCTTACACTAAATAATTCATAAGCAAAGGGAATTTTTATAAAAGTACAAAGGCTTTTTTTAGGAGGCTGTATTTCCACTGTTACATTCCAGGTCATATGAAACAGCCATGTTTAAAGTGGACCACGATCAACTTGAAAGACATGCTGAAAGAGTAACTGATGCAAGTATTTTGAGAAAAATTGCATAAACACTTATTAAGATACAGAGGCATTTTGGAAAATGCTATTAGCCTACATTTACCTGTATTTTCCCATACATGGAGTTTTACTATTGTGTTGTTTGCTAATAAAATGTTCTTTTGCACAATCTCATGAGTAGTTTGGATGGCTGTAGGAGTGCCAGTACAAAGGCCTCTGAACCCTTTGCAGTTACTGTCCAAATACTTTGCCTCTGATGCTACAGCCCTGTGGTTTCTACAGCCGCCATAGCCTGAAGGCTTTTCTCACTGCATATAGCCTGGGTTCCCCACTCATGTGATGATGTGCAGTGAGCCTCTGACTTGACAAATCGTACAGGCAATTAGTCATCATGTGTGGGGTTTGCTTTGGAGGTTATTCAGGGCACTGAAAGGAGAATCCTATTGGATATGAGTCAGTGACACTGAATATGTCATTTTATCAAGAGCTAATGAAAAGGTTAACCATAATACTAATGCAAATAAAAGTGAAACAAAGTTGTTGTGAGATGGTGGAATTCAGGATCTCGTGTGGAAGAATCAAAGCAATAAGTAGAATTACAACTCTGGTCTTCAGGAGAGCCATATTTTACCTCTTCAAAGACCTTCTTGGAGGTATCCCATGGACTAGTGTTGGAAGGAAAGGAGGCCCTTGACAGTTGGTCAAACACCAGTTCTTCCAAGCTCAATATTAGTACACCCCTAAGAGTAAGAAATCAGGGAAAGGTGGCAGGAGACTTGTGTGGATGAGCAAAGAGCTCATGGATAAAATCAAAGAAAAGAATAAGGTTCACAAAATGTGGAAAAAAGGCCTGTCCACCTGGGAAGAATAGAGAAATGCTGACAAGGCCTGAAGGGATGCAACAAGGAAGGCTAAGGCCCACTTGGAATTTAATCTGGCAGATAAGGAAAGGAAAGTAGGAAAGAATTTTTTAAAGTATGTCAACAGTAAAAGAAAAACTAAGGAAAATGGGGGTCTGCTACTAGATGAGGTGAGTGCCCTGGTAATGGGATGCTGAGAAGGCAGAGATACTGAACTTCTTTACTTCTGTCTTTACTACAAAGACTGCCCATTGGGAGTCCCAGACCCTGGAGGTAGGAGAGAGAGTCTGGGGAATAGAAGATATCTCTTTGATCAAGGATATCATCAGAGACTGTCTAGCCAAAATGAATGCACACAAATCCATGGGCCCTGATGGGATGTACCCATGTGTGCTGAGGGAGCTGGCAGAGGTGACTGTTGAACTGCTCTTTATCATCTTTAAATGGTTTTAGAGAAAGGGAGAGATGCCTGAAGACTGGAAGATAGCCAGTGTCACTCTATTCTTCAAAAACGGCAAGGGCAATTCAGGAAACTACAGGCCAGTCAGCCTCACCTCCATCCCTGGTAAGGTGGTGAAACTATTTGCTCTGGATGCTATTTCCAAGCAAATGGAAGAGAAGAAGATTATCAGGAATAGTCAACATGGACTCACCAAGGGGATTCATGCTTGACCAACCTCAATCTGGTAGCCTTCAGTGATGTCATCACTGACTGGGTAGAAAGTAGGGACTGGGGGAGAGCAGTGGATGTTGAGTACTTTGTCTTCATCGAGGTGTTTGACAGTCTCCCACAGCATCTTTGTAATGAAGCTTAGAAAGTGTGGGATAGGTGAGTGGATGATGAGGTGGGCTGTGAAGTGGCTGCCTGGCAGAGCTCAGAGGGTTGTGATCAGTGGTATAGAGTCTAGGAGGCCTGTAACTAGCGATTTTACCCAGGGGTCTATGCTTGTTCTGGTCTTGTTCAACATACTCATAAATGACCTGGGTGAAGGGATAGAATCTACCCTCAGCAAGTTTGCTGATGATATGAATCTGAGAGGAGTGGCTGACATACCAGAAAACTATGCTGTCTTCAACAAGACCTGGACAAGCTGGTGTGTTGAGCAGAGAGGAACGTGTTAAGGTTCAAAAAAAAGCAAGTATAGTGTCCTGCCTGGAAAGGAATAACCACATGAATCAGTACAGGTTAGGGGATGACCTGCTGGAGAGAAGCAATGCGGAGAAAGACTTGGGTGTCTTGGTGAATAACAGGTTTACTATGAACCACATCTGGAATACTGTTTTCAGTTCTTGGCTCCACAGTTAAGGCAGGGTTCTCCTAGAAAAAGTCAAATGGATGACAACAAAGACAGTGAAGTGCCTGGAGTACCTCCTGTACAAGAAAAGGCTGAGTAACCCGGGTCTTTTCAGCCTAGAGAAGACTGCAAGGGGATCTGATCAATGTTTATAAATATCTAAAGTGCAGGAGGCAACTGGATGAGTCCAGACTCTTTTCAGTGGTATGTAGTGATAAGACAAGGAGCAGTAGTTAAAAACAGAAAAGAAGGAAGTTCCACACAAATGTGCAGATCTTCTTTTCAGTGGGGGTGATAGAGCACTGGTATTGGCTGCCCAGAGAGGTTGTGGAGTCTCCTTCTTTGGAAATATTTAAGACCAGTCTGGACACATACCTGTGCAACCTGCTGTAGGGAGCTTGCTTTAGCAGGGGGTTGGATTTGGTGGTCTCTAGATGACCTTTCCAACCCCTGCAATTCTTTGACTCTGTGATATCATCATGAACTGTTGGGATAATCTATGACATACAAAAGTAATAAAATCATTGAAGAGATGAAAATATAATCAATATTTTCATAAAACTGTCCTAAGAAAATAAGGAAACTAAAATCTGTCTTGGTGTCCAGGGGATCTATCAGGTTTCTTTGAGTAACGTCACTTTGGAAGTCTAATTGTAGACATCAATCTGGAGGTATCACCAAATAATGACCTTGTTGTCGTAAAGGTGATTTCAAGGCTGCTATCTGTGTTCTACTTAAACTAGCAAGTCCCAACATAAATTAGTAGTCTGGAAACCCAATACCCTTTTGCAGGCAGAATTCTTCGTACCACAAAATTTTTACAAAAAACAGTTCCCAGGCCATGTTAGAAATACAGTATTTATGAGAGTGTTGCAACAGACCATTTACACAGAAATACAAAGTGATTTGATTGTGAGATCAATTCTTCCGAAGGACAAATGGATATGGATGAATTTGGTCTTGAGATTTGAACTTGAGAAGACTAAAACTGCAACAGAAATCACCTGGAGTTGTGATGTTGCCTCTGCTCAGGGAACACTGTTAAAGTAAGGGTGGGAATTTACTGCATTGGTACCTATCCTGGGGCCATATATTTTGGAAAAAAGTAAGGACAGCTCAAGTCCTCAAGATTGCTCAAGAAGATATATTCCTGTACTTACGTTTCAGTGAAATAACATTATAAACTCCTATCTTCTCTTTCACATGATTCATTGTTTTTTAATTTCCTATGCTGTTAGGTACCAGTTGTTCTTAAATTTTTGTGGGAAGATTTATACAAATCAGTTGATTTATTAGATACTCAAATATTGCCAACTCTTTATTAAAGGTAAGAAATTATAGGAACAGAAGCAAAATTGTTTATATGATTGACAAAAGTCTTGATTATGCCTTTCCATCTTTCTTCTGTAAATTCCAGATGTTTTTTTTTTTAAATTTATGGATTATTTTATGAATTATAAGTAGGTTAACAAAACTGAGTGAGGTTTTATACTTGATTGCTAAACACTTACAGATCTAAGAAACCGTGGCTGCTGACAGCTTTTGAAAATCAGACCATGTAACACTTCATATTGAATTTTTTCACATATTTTCCTCTGTTTTCAGAGGATGGAATAAATCTTGTGAGTCTGGTGATTGAGAACAGTCATTTTGAAGTGATTTGCCCATTTGAAACAAAGATTGAAAAGGAAAGGCAAAGGATAAAGGTTATTTTGTTCTTTGTTAGTTTGGCTGTTTTTAAGAGCACAAGAATTCTTTTACCTCTTTCATACTGCTTTTCTAGCTGCAGGCACAGCTGGAGTTCCATCTGCTTCTCCAATCTGAACACGGGCTTCTATTTCCTACCTAATTTGGGGGGGAGAGGGAAAGGAAAAATATCTAAAAGTAAACAGAGAAAATAAATATTTAAAGATAATCTGTAAAGTGATCATGGATGTACTTTCTCTCTAATTAGATTTGCCATTTGCATCCTTTACTTAATTATGATGGTCAGTTGCACACGTATTCTGTTGTTTGCGCTTCAACAATATTATTCATTCCTGGCGTTTCTATGGAGAAAAAAGTCATAAATCTTTCTGACAGAAAAATTCTGGTGATTTGTTTTCAGTTACACTTGCTACTCTTATGTATAGGTACTGAACTACTTAAATGCAAATTATGGCCCTTGCAGAGCCTCCATGAATTTTCCCTTTTTATGCTCACTTGCTTGTATTTTCCCATTTGGGGCTGTAATGTGGGTATAGGTTTGAGTCATGGCCCACTTGATCACTGCCACAGTGTATTGGTGTGAGCTTGGGCCTCTACCCCAAGAAGAAGGCAGCTAAGACAAGAGAGTGAAGCCAATTAACCCAAATATGGGTCTCAGGTGGCTTAGAGAAAGCCTTAGGAGGAAAGCCAAGGGCAGCAAGGTCCAGAGCATGCAAGTATGGCAGGAAAGTGGGAGTGCCCTTGCTGGCTGCCTTGTCAGAGTGACTTAGTGACATGCTGTCAGTGAGAGACTGAGGATTCTTTCTCTCTATGTCCTCCTTTTTAATTTGATTTGTACTTGAGTATGCAGTACTTGACAGCTCTGGTGTAGAAATCAGGAGCACTAGAAGCTTTCAGTGAAGGGCACAACAGGTATAAGCTGAGTACAAGTGACACCCTGAATGCCTGCACAGGGCCCCAGCATTGCACAGTGACAACAGCTCCCATCAGCACTCCTATCCACACTGCAGGCAGCACAGAAATTATGAGCTGTTCCAGGAATTCACTAAAAGTAATGGAAATTTGTATAACAATGACAGATGAAGTTAAAAGCAGTACATTAGGCAGAAATCACTTTTTATGGAAGGATCATATAAAACAGCACTAAGCTCACTTACAATTAGGCAATTATTTAGAATTCTTATACCTTTTAAGATAATTAATTATATTCAAAATAGTAACTTATAATGCATCATTTCAAATTACACTTATGAATTTATACATACCATAAGAATGAAAAGAAATATCAGAATGATAGTTTAATAGTTGTGGAATAAATTATATATTCCTGCCTTGTGAATATAATAGAAAACAGGGGTAAATAATTTAGTATTAAAATTCAGGTAACTATAGGGCATTTACTAAAACTAACAATAATATTATCTTAGTTAACTTTGAAATATAAATAAGGACTGGGTAAATAACTCTGTGTGAAATCTGGAGTACAATTTATAATGAATTTGTGCTAATGATATCTAATGCGCCTAGTTAAAATGAAAGCCTTATTGAGAATAAATGTTACTCGTTTACTTCAAAAGGAATTACCAGGAACATGAAATTTGATAGTACTTTTAAAAATAGAACAATGTTAGCTAGTAAAAGCGTGATTTACAAATTTCCCTTATGAAAATGAGATTCACAGAGTATAAAATTTTGTTTAATCTTAAAATTATATATTCCTCTTGTAGATATAATAGCTACAAAACATCTAAAAACAAATTCCTGAAAAAGTCTCCTTATGATGAATCTTTAAATAATAAAAACTATTACTTTAATCAACAGAACAATACTTTAGTGAAATGTTATCTATTATGCTGTAACTACTTTCTGGATATGTTCTGGATATGTAAAAAGTTAGTTTTTTTAAGTTAATTTGTGTGACTGAAACATAAATGGGTCCTAATTCTATAGTCATTGGTAAATAGTTAAAGAAAAAACAAACTTGTGACCATATATATTTTATTCCTAAATCTCACATATAAGCCACTAAGATTAGTATTAGATCTGTTTGGATTCACTCACAGAAATATGCAACAGAAGGAATCATGTTTTATAAAACTGCTTTTTTTTTAGTGAATGTGTAATTGGTTCTAGTATAATAAAGTGAAAATCTATCCTGCAAATAGATTTTCCTTAGATCTTCTTCACAGGCATGAAAATCCTCACTTAGAATGGCATTTTCTAAAATATTTTCCCCCATATATCTTTTCACTTTTTACAGAGGAACCATTCAATCATCCTGATAGTTTGCAATATAAAAATTTGTTCCATCACAAGTGGACATGTGTAGACCTTTGTTCATAGTACTTGTTCCATGGGGAAGCTGACTTTTTAATTTCATTTAAATTGCAGCAATCATTAGAGCCTCAATCCTGCTTAGAATTCACAAAATGGAAAGGCTACCATTCTCATTCAGCCATGTTTATCATGTCTTCCTTCATTTATATTAAAGAATTATTAGCTAAAATAAAATTATTATTTCATACTTATTTAAAACAGTTTATTTTACATGCTTAACAGGCTATTTGCCTGACTGCCACTTATCTATCTACCTTTACGTACTTTTGTACATTGATATCTGGACCTGTGAGCCACTTTGTCCTGGTACAGTTGAGGTTCTTACTCCTTTGTAAACGATTTAGCAAAGGTTGAATAAAGTTGTTATTAGGGCAGTGTTGCTGTTTTTAAGTCTGATCGATCAAAGTAGACTTTGGATCCTATAGAGAAACTTCACTGGGGAGTCCAGAGTACTGCCTCACAGTATTTTGATTCAATTTCCATTTACCACTGACAAATAAGACCACAAAGTGCCAGATGTGTATTGAAAATATGGATACCAATTCACTGGGACATGGAGATTTTGGATGTTTTTCTTTCTTGCTTTTTAATTTCTCCTGCAGATTTTAGATAGTTTGTTCTTAATTTTGTTCTTCTTCACTTATTTCCACACTCCAAGGTAAAGTGGAAGCATGATTAGTACCTGTACTATGTTGTATCCTGTCAGCTTAGGAAGGCTCCAGACCTTTTCAACTAATCAGCACTCATGTCAGCTAATGCAAGTGTAACACTAAACATGTTCTGATCATTCCCTAGAGAAATGACATTTCATTTTTAGATGTACGTTGTGAGGAATTCAAAATGTTTTTCTCATTGGGCTGAACACTGGGTGAATATCAAGAAAACCAGCCAACTTCAAAAGGTCAAATTAGACAATTCTGAGGTGAACAGATGTGATTGTATAAGGTTACAGCTAGGTACTTCATGTGCACTTTTTAGGCTTGTGTTGGGAATTGCATTTCTGAAATGGTCTCATAGGTACTATTATGCAAATTCAATTGTAAATCACCAGAAGACCAAAAACCAAGCAAGTCTAAACCTTCAGTAATACATTTATTTCCCATCAGGTGAGTCAGACCAAAGCCCAAGACATACCCTTTTGTGAAATAAAACCTTAATTAGATGAAAAATTTAGAGCGCTATGACCTGATAAGTAATGTTGAGTTTTTTTGAATGACATTTTTTCCGTTAATAGGAAATTATATGAATAAAAATACTAAAATGGCACATTCTTCTGAGTGAAATGTAAGATTTTCTCTAATGAATACACGTAATTTTCATAACCATTAAACATAGGTGTCAGTAGAGTGTCGAGCCACGTGTGGGCCTCTATATGTATTGGGACAAATAGAAGTGTATTGCAGTAAACAAAATGTAAGGCAAAGCAATGTATTTTCACTGTGGGATTAGAAAAAGATTAGTATAACTTTATACAGATATTTTATGATGAAGTAAGAATGTCCTTTAAGTAAAAAACCCTGAAAGAAGGATCACATTCTCTTCCCAGCAGTTCAGAGCATCACAGATACACTGTATTTTCACTAATGCACAAACCGTAGAAAGTTCTGGGTATCCATGTTGACCATACTGATGAAAAAATGACATACAAAATTTGTGATTGTTCTTTGGATTTTTGGATGCAGTATGTGAATTTCTAACCTGTTCGATTCTGCTGCAACTCATGGGTCAAATAGCTGTGATGCTTCTTCATGCTGCACCCCAGAGAGTTAACTAACAGGTTCCCCAACTTTACAGTATTGATCAGAGATACAAATAAGAAAATAGTTTTTAGATTATATTTGTTTCATTTCCTAATTTCTGCATTAAAAATAAACTGAATAGTATAGTTTGTAAAGATACAATGCAGAGAACAAAAATTAATGTAAGTTGAAAGCTAAATATAGCAAATGGTGCCATATTTACATCTCACTAGTCAGAGTACAAATAAACATCCTTTGTGAAAACACATCAGTGCTTCCAATTAAGGTAATATAATTGCATGCTTTGAAGTGGAACAATGGAAAAATCTGACAATCCATTGTATTAATGTGAGGCACAGATTTCAGAGATGTGTAAAAATAATATTTAATCTCTATAAAGCATCTGCTACTATATACTTTTTCTATAATATTTGTATATTTTGTATAAACACACATTAGATTAATAAATAGATACCTGTATAGGTAAAAATATATTGTATGAAACCTGGTCAAATATTTCAGTGCTTTGCCCTGCCTGCGGCAGGAGGGTTGAAGATTCATGATCCTTGAGGTCCCTTCCAACCTGGGCCATTCCGTGATTCTGTGATTCCAGAGCTCATAGATTTAAAATGTTCTGAATTTTATACACACTAAACTTAAGTGAACTTTTACTAGGCAGTGAAGCTACAATTAAAGCATGTGAGACTCTTCACTCAACTGGCAGAATTTTTATAAACAGAAAAGTCAGTTTTTTATGTACTTTTAGTCATTGTAAATTCTCCTCAACTACCTGCAAGGTTGCAAATTGTCCTAGTGGGTGTTCTGACACTTAAGTTTTCTCATTAAGAATACAGTATTCCAAGCAGCTTATTGCAGACAAATATATCTATATGACTTACATGTTTGCTAACAGATAAGCTTTTCTGTTTGATGTACACTGCGAAAGTTTTTAAGATATTAGTGTAGTATTGCAGGTCTTTTGATGTCATAAAGTGTTGCTATCCCTAGTTTAGAAATAAAGTTTCTCAAAGAGAAAAGCAGAAATAACACATCTACATATTACCAAAATGCTTAGGGTTTAGTCATGAATCAAGACCTTTTCCTGTGCTAGATTTTGTAAATCTGCAGATTGTGGAATACCATAAAGTTGATGTGGAAGAAGAGGAAAAAGAAATTAGTTCTTATCAATAGTAGCCTTTTGATAAGAGCCTTCTTAGCAACAGCAGCTGAGTATTATTTGGTATTAAATGCAACAGTGACCAACTTGAGTCACACGGGTGGTCTCATCATGACAGTGTCTATATAGACTGATCTCATATCTAGGCTGAGGTGGGAAATTTTTAATTTTTAATTGGGTCAGTCTGATAATATCTTGGAATGGTGGTAATGAAGCACAGTGGCACTGTGGTACAACAGAGCACAGAAAGCCTGGAATAAGATGCAAATGTAAGTATTTAGTCACTGTTATGGTTTTATGAGATAATTGTGACAATCACGTATGAAGTAAATAAGTAATACATCTGCATCTTTTCTCAACTGAAAATTCCCATTGGCTGTTGTATTTATTGGTAAGTAAAAATTGTCAACGTTTATTCAGTTATACCAATGATTGAATAACATAAATTACTGGTGATTTTTTTTTTTTCTCATTTTATCACATATTTTCATATTTTTTTCTCCTATTTGGAATTCTGTGGTAGAATGTTCTTCAGTCAGAATCACCAAAATGAGTACTTATGTTTCAGTCTGTGCTCATGGGACTTGTTCACCTTGATTATTAAAATTGAGATCTTATAATTTAAACATCTCTAACTAAAACCAACTTCTTTGTCACAAATATGTACTTCTGGGCAGAGGTATATATTAGTCATTTTTTTTTAAATAAGAGCTGCAGTCATCTTTTTTGAATGCACTCCCACAATAAAGTGTTCTGTATAGCTACTATTGATTTGCTCACTCTGTGATGCAATATCTTTTCATGGAAAGGGAGAGCAGCTTCCTAACAAAAATGAGTAACTGTTGTTTACTCTGCCTCTTCAACAGGCTGACTATTGGAATAATTTGTCTAAAACACTATTTCGCTACCAGTGGGAAACAGAGCCAGGGTGCAACTCCAAGCATGTACATTTCACATAAGGAAGGCTGAGAGAGATAAAGTGGGTTTAACACCAAAAGAGTTCATTGAAATCACTGATACAAATTCTAAAGGGCACAGGGGAGATTCTTTATGCCAGTGCAGAATAAAGGGTGTGTAAAATACTACCACTCTCATTTGAAAATGTTTTAGACCCTCTTAGCATTTGATGGAAGGCTACAAAAAGGGCAAGGCAAAGAACCAGAGCAGAGACTTGACAATGACATCAGGTTTTTGTGATAGCCTGCTTCTCATGTTCTCTTCACCTGGGATTCGAGCATGTAGGCATCCACCAAAGCTCTCTGCATAGCTAATCTTCTCCTGAGGGTGCAGGAGAGGAACCATGTGTGGCTCTGGCCAGGCTTTTCTCCAGGCTGTTCCCAGAGAATGCTGGCACTATTGGTTTCTTGGCTGAAGGCCTGGAGCAAGATTCAAAGCTGTCTGGAAAATGTCCAGGTGTTTTCCGTGCTCCTTTGAAACAATAGCCAGAGAGAAAGTAGTTAAGTAAACCAAGAGTTGTGTTGATGGGGATAAATGAAATGAGAGTACATTAAATGTGGATGTAAAGAGTGAGAGATAACAACACTGGTGACTAATCTTTCTGGTTTGAAGATTTTCTATTGCACTTGCTGCTGTCTCTGTCCCCGCTTTCATGTATCCCAGCTGCAAAGTACAGCCACAATTATAAGAGTTACTATGTTTTTTATTCTGTCTTTGCTAATGTGAGAGGATTTTCACTGAAGGAGAATTTTGTTGCTGCTGTGCATGCCAAACATATCTTAAAGCATAAAATCTCTTGCAACACCTGAGCTGGCCAGATCGAAAGCTACACATCAAAGACATCATAGTGATGTACTGTTTGAAGGAATTGCTCTACATCTTTCTCTTTAGTACAAATTCATGTTGCCAACCAATAGTCCTGTGTGTAGAGTGGCATTCATTTACTCAACTTCTTTTTGTACATGACCTAATGCTACTGTAGCTGAGGGAAGGCAAAATAGCAGTTTCCCTATAATTCCAGCAGTGTATCCTTTTGGCCTCATGGAATCACAGAATAATTGATGTTGGAAGGGACCTTATGAAGACTTTAGTCCTTCCATCTATCAGCTTGAATGAGACTGCTTTGAGCTGGGCTTTGGAAATCTCCAAGGAACATGCTCTCCCTGCTGCACTGCTCAGCTGGAGTCAGGGCCCCCAGTAAAACACAAGCCTCCCAGTTCAGAAAGTCTGGTGGCAGATGGAGACAACCTCCAAAGCAGGAGATCTCACACTACCATCAGTCCTGCATCCTCTCAGTGCTGGCTGATGGTTCAGGCTTGGCCAGCCATGACACTACAAAAAAAGAGGTTTCATGCCCTCATCTGCTGCCAGGACACAGAGCCTATTTTGCAGCTGCAGATCTGCAAGTTGAGAAGGGAGCTTCTGCTTATTGCCAGAAGCTGCAAGCCTCCAGCCTTACCTGTGTTGAGAAGAAAAACTATCATTTTTTTGTTCTTGTGGATTCTATGTATTTTTAAGGAATTTTTATTGTTTGCAAAGAGAACACAGCTGAGTAACTCAGTAATAAGTTCCTAGGGTAGGTAGTAGCGTCTTTACTTTTCCTCATTGGTACAATATTTAAATCCTGATCTTCAAAAATCTTCCCTTGCGGGATAAGGAAGTAGTTCAGAGTCTATGGCCCTAGGACAGCACCATCATGACAGGCGCTTATCGTATAGCATATGTGTGTCTGACTTTCAGAATGTGTTTAAACACTGGCTTCTACTACATTACATAGAGAATGCCTGGGGGTGATAGTGATTGTTCACTACTCAGTATTACAATATGGTAGTTTTTTTCAGTAGCTGCTATCTGAGGAAAAAAGAGAATACAGAATTTTAAATAGAAAGTGCTTATAAAGAATTTATTCCTTACAATACTTTGTCAGTGCAACACTGCCATACCAACACATTCTGAGTTTAAGAAAATGAGAAATAGGGATTTATTTATTCTGTGCACTCCTCAGGTGCTGAGTAACACCTTTGAGTTAAAAACTGAGTACTGGAGTACTTTTATAAATATATATATGTATGTATGTATATATATTCACGTATACTTGATATAATCTTATTTTTATCAGAAATAATTATATGGTAATAAGGTTGTAGTTAAGAAATGACAGTGGGCTTGTGGGAAAAAAAACCAAATGTGTGCTACAGTTTTGCTACAGAACATGTAACAAAACATTGGAATTATTTTAAAGTAGATCATTAGTGGCGAAGTAATGATTTTGAGTACAAAGAGTCCACTATGAAGCATTTTTTATGCTTCAGCAAAAGGAATAAATATAGGCAAGCAGGCGTCTTCTTCATAAGCTATTTCCTATGAATGCAAGGCAATGATTTGAACACAGGAAAAACAATGATTTTAAAGTACCTCTGCAACACCACTTGACAAACTGTAACAGAAGCTTGCAACTACTGTTATTACTTTGCTGTTTATGGAGACTATTTAAAATGTATGTGAAGAAAGAAGTGTTAGGAATAATAACCACAGCTGGTCATGTTACTGCGTAAAAAAATAACATGCTGCAATGTTGTGGAATTCAGGTCATCAGCCATATTAGTATTGTCACAGAAACAAAAATATTGTGTTCAAAGGTTTATATTTACGTATTTCTCTTACCTTTCGAGCTATATTTATATTTGTGTATTTCTCACAGCCTTTCGAGTCAAAGAACTTAATAGATTTTTATATTCTTGTTTAAATAAGACTTCATTAAACTTTAGCTGAATTTACCAAGCTAAGCTGCTGCCCTTCAAAAGAAAGGACACCTCTGTTTTTTACTGTCCCTTGATCCATTAATGAGAGTGAGCAAAGTCCTGTTTCTCAATTCAGCTGTACAGCAAGCTTTTTTCTTCCTTTCACAAACCGGTCATCTACCTAGGAAAACTATCCCTTAAGAATACTTTGGGAAATGACTGCGTAAAAGAAATGTCTTCTATTTGAAGGATAATATGGAAGAAAGCATTATTGTTAGATAGAAACTGCTAGACAGTAGTTACAAACAAGATGATGGAACCTCCAAAAATAAATATTGAAGTAGTTGACTTCTTTTTTCCTTGTCTCCTCTTGAGGTATTTTTGTACCACTTCCTTTTCTTATTTGAACAATATAATCTTTGTTTCCTTTAAAAAGTACTTTCATTGTTTTCCACTTTACAGAATGGAAACACGACCTAAGAAGAGTATTGTTGTCTGTCAAGATAAAGCACAATGCATTCCTGTGTCATATTTCCCTTGCTCTGTCCCAACCAACTTCTTGACATTTATTTGTGGTTCTTTTCAGCCCTCTAAGTAGTAACATGCTCAACATCTGTGAGGAAGAACCAGAAAAAAAAGATTTTTAGCTGCAGAGAATAAATACCTTAAATATAGTCATAAGTGAGATTGAAGGTGACAATAGTTTTATCATCTATAATTAAAAAGAAGGAAGGAAAACAGAAATATATCAGATTAACTGGCTGGACCAGAAAACAGATGGTGAAAACTCCCCATTTCTCCCTCTGGTATTAAGGACAAGCGGGTAACTTGTGTTTTAATACTGCACCCTTAGTCAGATCTTGTTCTACCTACTACTATTAGGCATCAGTTATGTTCATTCTCAATTTTATTAACTCCTCCTTATCATAAACTGCTAAGCTCAGCTCCTGCTGAACATTTCCATGAGCCCTGACAAAGTTCAGGGCCTGGAGTTACAGATCTCTCTTACTCCATTCCACGGACTCCTCCTACACATTTCAGGGTGTGCTTAGAGGCAGTCTGTCAGCAGTAATCTCATGTTACCTCCTCTAGATACTTTTCATTTCCTCACTGTCTTTACTCTTCTTTGTGGTCAGTCCACATATGCACGTAGCTATGTTTGTCAGGACCAGCTAAGTGGGTGGCTGGGCCAGTTGCATCCTGATAAATGTGTCGAAAGTACACAGAGGTCATCCACAGGTGTGTTTTGCAGAGCAAGCAGCACAGGGCCAGATTGCTATACAGACAGAGGATTAACTATGTGAAAATACAATTCAGACAAGACCCTTGACAAATTTTATGAAAATGATCTGCAAGGAGAAATTTGAGGAGGCACTCAGTGCTGCAGTCAGCACTAAATCCCTTGTATTTTACAACCCAATAATCAACCTGCTGCTGTGATTATCAGAGTGGAAGAGGATGAGTGGTGAGAGTAAGTGGCTGTTGGTATGGTGCCCAGGGCCCTGAAGCAGCTCCAGCAGGAAGCTATCCCTATTTGACATCCTTGCAGTTGAAGCAGACAATGCATATTTGGGGAAGGCAAGATTTGTGTGTAAGATCTTAATTCACTTGCCCTTTTGTCCTGTATTTGTTCTGATTCAAATCCATTCTCCATGCTTTTCTTTACTGTCCCAAAGTCAATGAAAAGATGATAATGCCAGGAGACATAGTAGAACATTGTCTCCTGAGGAAAATGTCATCTAACAGTCTGCAGCTTCATTAGCACTGATTTTATTCTTTCAGACACAATCGTCACCAACTTCTAGGGCTGCCAACAGTTTCAGTAAAATCTCTTTAAGAAAATTTTGTAAGCTCCAGAGGTGTTTCTCTTTTTTTTATCTTCCTTCCTTTTTTCCTTTCTTTCTTCCAGACCCAATTCTCCCCAGGAAGAAATAAAGTTCCCTGGCAGATTAAAAGGTCTGCATCAGTAAAACCAGTACTGACAGTGAACTTGGGTGAAAATATCACTAAGCTGGCTTTTTCATTTTAGTTAAACAAATTTTTTCCACTTGATGCTCAGTTTTTGGGAGATCTTTGGCATTTTTAATAAAGCAGACACTCCTGTGGAAGTGTGAAATCCTGTGGGTGGGAATTCATTCAATAAGAATTGCCCAGATAATTACTATGCCGAGTTTGAGCTTGAAATCTGAGACCTGCCCAGACTTCATATGCTTTTTGACTGTATCTTGCCTGAAGTACTATGGTCTCATGAGCCCTTATCCACTCCAAACCTGCAGGGAAGAAAACAGGTAATGCCCTGGAGAACTGATTGTTACACAGCAATGGCATACACATATTCTAAGCCAAACAGGATATTAAATAATACAGATACAATGTTCAGTCAGTTCACTCTGACTGCAAAAAGAGATGAGAACTGAAAATGTTCCCTTTCTTTCCTCCCAATGTGGCAGCATATGACACAGAACTTTTAAGTTCTTAAATGACTGTCTCCCTAGAATGTGTCTGAAGCTAGCAACTCAAGTCCATCTTCAGATCTGTCTTTACCTGCTTGCAGTCTTCAGTGGGCCCAGCTCAGCTGGACCGTAGGATCCTGCTTGGAGCCATCACTTGTGTTGACACGTGTTGCTTTCATCCTTATCTGTGGAGCTCTAAGATATCACTGATCACAAATAGTTGAATAAGCTCTCACTGAAAATTCACATTTCATGTGGATAAGAAAAGTGCAGGTGTTTACTGCAGGCGACTTTCAAGGTCATAAAGTTTAGATGTGTTCTTTCATCAGCACAGAAGTTGGGGAATGGAGAGGAGGGAAGAAATAAGTATATTCAAAGGACATTCTACTCTACATGCAATTTGGAATTTCAGCATTTCCTTTGAGTTATCTGATACTCTTCTGCTGTAGAGAGGCTGTAGTTTGTTTGTAATGAAATTCAGCTTCTCAAATTTTAGGAAAAGTTGAACTGTTGCTGTTTCATTTACTTTGGACAGGTTTAAGGATGACTGATCAATTGCCCTACTTGCTTGTACACATAGAAGATGAGAGCCGATTTATGACCTCTGACATAGCTTTCACCTGTCCGAGAAAAACAGCGTACAAGCTGAATACCAAAATGATGAATTAACAAAGCATTATGTACGTCCACTATTGAAAGTTGTATGTGGTCTGAAGGTCAGTTTAACAAGGGCAAAATACTTTTTTTTTTTTTTTTTAATTATACGCAAGCCTTTTTTATCCTTTTATCTTCTAGAATAGCACAGTGCACAGAGAGAGAGTTTTGCCATCAAATTTGGAGTACAGACACACTTGTTCTTGTTTCTTTTATTTGTCTGGAACTTTTTACAGTGTAAATCCTTTTAGAACTCAACTCTACAGGTTTGTTGTTTTTTTTTTGTTTTGTTTTGTGTGTGTGTGTGTGTGTGTGTATGTGCTTATTTTTAATGAATGTGTTACAATTGACTCCTTGTTTGTAAGTCTGAATCTAGTCTTTTGTTTAGTGAGGATAGGCAGATTAGACATACATCTGAATGACCTATTATGCATTGTAAGGGCTGTGTTTAATTGAAAAAAAATAACAGCTGCTTAATTTATGGATATGCACAACAGGACAAACAATTTCAACACGGCAAGCAGAACATTCATCATTCATAGAGTTGGCATCATTTCCTCACACGTCTCAGTTGCAACAGGAATCTCTTTCTTTCTGTACTAATTTAGTAATTTTTAAAGGTGCCGGATGATGACCCCAGGTCTGCAGCCTGTGCTCCACACAGAACAGGTGCAGTACCTGGCAGTGCAGCACCCTTACCATCACCAACTTGCTCACCATGATGTGAGGAAAAGTCATCAAGGGAGAGTAAAGCACAGTGCCATGGCTCATAGCCCGCTGGGAGATTTTCAGCACTGGTATTAATTTGGAGATAGGCTTTTGGAGATATGCCAGGAACTGGGCTTTTCTCAGAAATAGGATATGAATTCTGAGTAGGTAAAAGTAATGAAGCTTTTGTCATCACACCAGCACCTTCTCTTTTATGAAGACTTAAGTCAGTGATGCCCATTTAACCCATATATTTGATATGTGAAGGAAGAATGACTAGAAGCATGAGAGCATGGCCAGGTAGTCCATGCTCTCAGTTCAATGCAAGCATTGTGCTGCCCTCATTAATCTTTTGTGAGTGCCTTGGAGTATGTCATAAGGAAATATATATTTAATTTTTCTTATTTTAGTTCCTTATTGCATTTTCTTGTTTGTTCTCAAAGTACTCCCCTAGTGAGAAGAAAGCATGTGTAGTGGAGGCTGTGAGTTTGGTAGTATTATTGTGGGTGGTGGTTGCTTGTTTTCCTTTTTTTTTTCTTTTTCGATAGATATATGTATTTGCTAAGGGCTGTAGTATCACAGAAGCGAGTACTGAATTTGTTTCTTTCTTCAGTCACTGGAGATGTACTCTCTTCTGTGTAGACAACTCTCTTTCTGAGAATTATGCTACTAAGAATGTTTTATGCTTAATGATTATGTTTTCTTGAAGCTCTACTTTAAGGTTGTGGATTCCAAAATTTTATTTAGTCTTCTTAAAATCTGGGGCCCAGGCTACTGTTTATCTTAACAGTAATAACTGAGAATTTTACTTGATTTAAAAGTCAGTAAGAAGCCAGCATAAGAGAGGATAGATTTGCTCAGGGCAGCTCATGTATTACAGCATTTTGTTCTAATTGGAGTTTCCTAAGGTGTGATGGCTTCATGCCCAGGAATTACATGGCTGTAATCCAGCTGAGAGGTGACACATGTAAATAACCAAAGGCTGGACTTCATCTGCCAAGATGGGGTGGAGCCTTGTAGCAATCAGTGATAATAGAAGCTGCTGCTTATAGATAGTTCTATGGAACATGGCTGCATCAACGATTCCAAATACCCTTAAGTTCTGGCCGATCTGGCTAATTTGTGGCCAGCATTTTCAATCAAAGAATGCTCCTTCCTGCAAATTCTTTGTAATGCCTTCATCTGCCTCTCAGTTTCTTTCAGAGTCAAGTGCAGCCAGGTGTTTTTATAAATTAACTGATCTCATTTAAGTACTTTGTGTAGTGGAGATGTGGGGAAAATAGGAAGAGCTGAGTACCCTCATTGTTTTATTGACACATAAGTCTAGATAACCTAGGAAATTCTCCTTGGGTGATTGAGAATAATATAGAGAAGGACTGGAGAGAGAATGGACTCTCATAGGATACCTCAAAACAATTAAGTAAAACTTCTCATTATTATTTTTGATTAGGACAGAAATGTATGCACTCCTCTCTTTAAGAAAAATACCAAGACATCTTCTCAAAAACTGCTGAATACATTTGGACAATAAGCATTTATATCCTCCACCCATTTATGATCAAAGCTCCATTTATATTTCTAAGCAGTTTTAGTATCATGGTCTGGGTTTAACCGATGTTTTTTCAGGTCTAGAATATTAGTAGCCCTTTCATTCAGTTATTTATTTTTCTGTCTATCTTAGTTCTGAGCTTTTTTAAATATGCATGAATTATCACTAGACAGTGGTTAAATTGAACTAGATTGGCAGGGCGGTCTTATCATTAAGGCTGAGGAAATTGTGGTGTATTTGAAGAAGAAAGAGAAGAGTCCAGATTTCTGTTGCTGGCTGACAGGAAGTCTGATACCAGGAATCAAAGGGTGTTCTGTCCTCTTTAACCATCCACCACCTGCTCTGTCACTCACCTGTGCACGTTATGATTCTTTAGTCTCTGCAAGATCATCATTTCACTCTCATTGCACTGCTGGAATTCTTCATAACTAGACCACAATGATAGTCTTTGCTACAATGATACACTGATTAATTCTGTTAAGAATGCCCAACAATTTGTTTTGGTTTTCCATTTTTTCTTAAGCTAGGGAAGATACAGACTGAATTTGGAAGTGCTACAGTGCAGCGTGTGATGAAATGTTAGGACTGAAGGTACAAAGTTATTCTGCACATCTGGGCAGGGCAGCCCATGGAAATCGGGAAGGCTTTCCAGTGGGTTTCATCATTTCTTCTAAGCAGGTGATAAGTGTGTCTCGAGTTCAGTTTCAAAACAAATCTTTGCTATAATCAATAATGTCTGAAACAGCATCTGGTACTTCAGAATTTCAAGCATATCTTGTAGGCTTAGAAAATTAGAATCAACTGTGGATCTAATTATATAAGCTGCTCTCTTGGCACATTTCATCTGGATAGAAATAGGCAGAGTTGGGTATTTTTCAAAAGCTTGATCTCACAAGATTTCTAGTTTCACTGGGGAGGTCCATTAAGTATTTAAAAGTTAAGGAAGTTACTGAACCTCCAGCTCTTTGAGAGTAACTCTTCACCGGCTGCAGAGACTGTTAAATATCTGCATCATATGTTGCATTTTATGAGAAAATAACTAAAGCTTTTTTTTCAATCTGCGCGCTTTTAACGTCTGGGCAGGATAATGTAGCCTGCAAATTAGGCTGCCAGTGCAGTATACCCTATCTTTTGTGGTCTTTAATTTTTTAGGCAAAGTCTATGTATTCACTGCTCCAGATCAGTGTGTGTGTTAGACAAATGCGTATTGTTACAAAGCTAGTGTATGAGACTTTGAGATCAACTGCAAAACTTCCTTTGTTTGCAGTGGCAGAATAATGATGCAATTTTCAAAATATCATTTGTTTCTCACCACCAGTTTCTGCTAGTCCAGGTCCTGTCTATTTAGGGCAAAGAGAAAAGACTGTTTTCTGAACTACATTGCATTCTACTGATTGGGTTCATAAATGATGCAAAAAGTGTTAAAACCTAATAAATATTGCTTTGAGTGGTATAATTACCTGTGATGTTATAGCTTTTGCTTATTGATTAGCATGAAAATCATAAAAAGCTAGATCAAACTCAGCTCATTTATTTTTGTGTGAAAGTCCCTACTGTGTAGTGGACAGCACTGCCTATTATCATGCAAGTACAAGGCTGCTCTGAAAGTAATACCTCCTATTTTATGATGTTGGCCCACGATGTCAGAGGAAGATGGTGGTGCTATAGCCGTAGAGGTTGAACCTTGCCACCTACAAATCTTTACATTTTGTTGCCATACAACAGATGGCAGCAGAGGGGCAGTCTGACAGAATGGTATCTGACATGGAAATGTGCATGAAGCAAAGGTGTATCATTGAATTCCTCCATCTAAAAAAAGAATGGTACTCATTAACGTTCATCGATGCTTGCTGAATGTTTATGGGGACCCAACGGTGGATGTGAGCACAGTAATGCAGTGGGTGATGCATTTCAGCAGTGGTGACATAGATGTGGAAGACAAGCTACATTCCAGATGGCCACACACAGTTGTCATACTATGAAATGAAGAGCCTCTTGGTCAGTTAGCTCATCCATGCAAATCAACTAATGGTGGGGCCTTTATATTTAAAAATTATTTTACAGCTGAGAATTTGGTCTATCAAATAGAGGCATTGTGGTCTTAGTATCTGTCATAATTTCCATGGAAGTAAATAGGAGGCATTACTTTTGGAGCAACCTACATGATCTGCTTGCCCTGCTCTCAGAAAGGATTTTCATACCACTAAATATGCTCTCTACCTTCAGCAGAAGGGAAAAGTAATTTTTAGAAATCTCACCCAGATATAGTCCTGATTATGATCTTTGGACACAATCCATTGGGAGATTTTCATTATTATTTTCTATTTTAAAGTTAAAAAAAAAAAAAAAAAAAAAAAGAATTTTAAAATATGGGGTGAAAAAAGCTGAATATATAGCCTATGCAGTATTTTGTTGTAGAAAAAAAAAAATGTGAAGAGAATGGAAGTTTTCAGCATAATAACATCTGATAAACTAGAATAACTGCATATATCAAGCATATTGCTGTTTACAGGAGGTGGACTTCCTTTTATGCATGTGCATAAGGAACTAAGAGCAGACTCATGCTTGAACATAAATGAGAATTTAATTGTCAACTCCCACAATTATCTGGGAGTTGCAGTCACAATACAGTCACATAATTAGAATTAAAATAAATATGCAAGCCGAAGTTTTACTGCAACAAAGACTAGTGACAGGATAATATTAAACTACAGTAATGTGCTTTGAGTCTGTTCTTTAATCATTCTCAAAAGATATTCATTTTAATCATAGTGGAATTCAAATGATTTGTTTTATCAGTGTTAGTGTGAGAAAAGAAACAGCTGGAGGACACTTCTTGAAAACAGTCACTAATATGATAATTGTGTAAGCAACCAAATGCCACATCCTAAGATATCAAGTAGATGAACACAGAATGTGTTACAAAGATATCAACTTTCTCAAGTTTGGCTATAGCAGGATCTCAGATAGCAGGCTGCCAATGCAACCAAAATAATTGGCAACCAAACTTGCCTGTTAAAATAAGGCTGTCCTCTTTCCCAGTTCTTAATTCATTTCTATTCCTGTGACATACACTAATACTATTGGAAATAACTATATCCACCTGCCAGTCTAATTGAAAAGGAACTTCTTGGCTCAATTATAGGAAGAAAAGAGACTAGTTATTTTAAGATCAGTCTAGAAATTGTCATCTTCCTGCTAACTTCTACACTCCTGCTAACTGGAATTACAGTGCTTTGTGTTGTGAGGTTTTGCAATGGTCCTGAAACTGTTGTCTATCATTAAGGTAAAAGTAAAATACAGATAGAGAAGATAAAAATGAATCCCTTATCTATAAAGATACACTATATAGTTCTAATATGAGTATTCTTGAATATTATACACTTGTTTAAACTCACAGTTTATATCAGTTTATCCATAGTATCTCTTACACCTAGATCACCTATAGCTGTGACATGTAAAGTCACATCTACACAACTGCTACTCATACCCTCAACCTAAGTGAAACGTTCCAGGAAATATCTAACTCTATGAAGTCAACGTGTCAAAAAGGTTTGGGATTTCATAGATGCCTCCATTTAGTGTTCTTAGGTTTTATGCTTTTGCTTATTTCCTGTTCTTTCTTTTCATTTTTGTGGCATGCCAGTATGTTTTAGATTATTAAAGTAAGACGTCTGAACTAAAAATTAAAAAAAGGATAGTAATAATAATTAAAAAGACAAGCCTTCTGATCAATGCAGTTCTAATTCCACATTAAGTGTTCAGATTTTACCCACAAAATTTTGTTTTCTAAACACTGTACAAAAATACTGTGCAAAACGCCTGTATTTTTCAAAGAACAAAGATATTCTTCCTAGTTCCTACAAAGATGATATTTTCCATCCCCTTTCTGTTTTAAAGTGATGCACTTGCTGTAGAATTGAGATTAATCAAAGTTAACAGTGTTTGGGAAAAAAAATGCATTTTACAATTTGAATGATATCTTGAAGAAAAGCAATCTCAGAGTTAAAGCATTAGAATGGTTTCAGTATTCCATTGGAAACACTCCTCTGTTTCATCTAAACTCATTTGTAAACCAAAAGACTTTTTGCTGATGTTCTGCCAAATGCATAGTTTGGCTTTTTTTCTGAGGGTTCTGGAGCAGAAAGCCAATCTGGTTACTGTATGAAGTTCCATTTACACTGGGAATTTATTGTTGGCTTTAGTCAGCTACTTGAACGATATTCTGGGTTGCTTCTTATCTTCAGTAACTCTGACAATCAGATGCATGGAGCAATATCATGAGCCACTGAGTCTGCTAGACTTGAAGAGGCTTGGGAAACCCACACAGAGTTTGGTAGATGAGGGAGGGGGAATATCTACCAAAGGAAAGAGGAATGTCCTTATTCCATCTGGGAGATCTGGTAAAAGTATTTGTTCTATACAGCATACAATTTTTCATCTGATGATGTCTCTTTAAGAAATTTTGTAGAAACAAAAAGCCTTGATATAAGACAGTTATTTTGGATCTCTGAAGCCAGAAGAAAGTCTTCTTTCTAGAACAACAAATATACTGTTCAATTTTCTAAAGCCTTTGCTAATTGTAATGCTATAATATTTCCTTTTTTTTCCCCCACATTTTACTTTTGCAGTTGGTTTTTATGCTAAAGAAGAAGAAACCTTGAGAAAATAAATAGCAACTGCTGTTTTCTGTAAGTGGTTTTAATTCATTACATTTCTTTATCCCTCACTCG
>JAOWBP010004015.1:13861076-13872454 GCA_028571105.1 Tragopan temminckii
CTTATTATAACAGCTTCTATCTTATGCCACAAGCAAATATAATTTCTGTTGTTGCTTCTTTGCAAAATCCAATTTGTTATGATGTATTATGCATGCCAGTATAATTGCAGAGGAGGAGTTAAACTGAATGACAGTTTAAAGAGGTGCATTCCTTTGGCTGTGTCAGTCACAAAGAGCAGCAAAAAGAAAAGTGGGACAAATTGATGTTCTGATGAAAGTATTAATCTGCTGAGATTTCAGATGAAACAATGGAACTGTCCTAATCAAGCCATATCCTCTAGAGAACAAAATGACACCATGGACTCTTGTTACAGAGAAAATTACTATAGCCACAACAGTAATATCAGTTATAGTATCTACTGTAGTCTTTGTGTATACGTTACTAACAATTAAAAAAGTGCTTGTCAGTACCAATCTTAAGATAAACCATTTTTTTTAAGAAATACGAGAGCTTTATGAGATCCTGTATAATGAGTTAGTCTTTTGCCATTTATTTTCTTACAAAGAATAGAATAAAATATGTAATAATCATAAATAAGTGCTAAATTGCAAGGTAGGTAAGTATTCCAAGTGAAATCTCTTTAAAGAAAATGCGTAAGATTTTCACTGCAAATGAGGATAGAGGTTATAAATACAACAAATTACACCTTTGTAATTCTTATGCTGGGGAACATGATGTATCCATTAAAATAATGGTAAAGTGTTTTATACTTTTTATTTCCTTCAACAAATTGCAGTGATTTAAAAAAAAAAAAAAAGCTTTTAAAGTCGAGGTTTTTTTCCGCTCTTTTACACCTCTGAGCTACAATTCCTTTGTAACATTTTAGAGATAACTGCTCTAAATATGTTTGTGTCATTTGCTTCTGCACTGTTTCCTGAGTCTGTCACAGACAGCATGATCAAATGGTAACAGTGGTGTGGGGCAGGAAGACTTAAGCAGTGATGAACTGGAGACTACTTCATGCTTGAAAATTTCAAAGCAACTCAGTTGTCTACTACTCCAACTCAGCGTAATTCTTCTCCCAAGCTGCTGTGCATTTTCCTGTCCCTGGTCTTGAAAAACATTTAGAGGGCTCCTTTAGCAGAGGAATGAATGTGCTGTTGCTCTGAACTATTTACAAATCTCTGTCATACAGATTAAGTTCTGTACATAACAAGAAAATAAGAAGGATCTTACAGAGCCTTGAATCTTGGGGAATCAGATTTGATAAATCAGCTCTTCAAATGAGCAAGCAAATGTTTTGAGTGGGAATGGGCCTGCAGATTCAAATTGTCCGGCTGCACTTTCATGTCAGCCAATAGAAATAAAATACAAGGGATTGCTTTCAAAGCAGCCCTATTCATATATGCAACTCACCAGTCAACTCACTCAATCATGTAGAAGCTTGGGATTCCCGTTATTGTGAAAATCAGCCCCTGAACTTTTCATCTTTCAGTATATAAATTCCACAACCCTTATTAAGAACAATAGCAAATCAAAGAAATGTATGCTAGGTCCTTATTCTTTGGAAAACTGGTGAAGTCTGAATATTACCAAATGAGAAACCATTCTGACATTGAAGGTGCAACACTGAGTTTTCCCCAAGTATTCTGAAATTGAGAAGACAGTAACCAGTTTGCTGACATTACCTACTGTTCCAAGAAGTACTGATTTTTTTCCTTAGATCTGTTTTCAGATCAAATCCCTGCATACTTATGAACTGAACAGGATCCTATGATAATAGTTTTATCCCAGTGAAGATCAATTCAAAGTAGAGACCTCATCCATAAAAGGCTTTCCTGGCTGATAGTTAGCAAGTCCATTATAAATAGAATGTTTCGTATTTCCTCAGAGTTGTCTTATCAAATCTTCATAGAAATGAGATCTATCTAAAAGGTCCTTTGAAATTGCAAACAGGCATACAAATTGAAGTGTTGCTATTCATGAAAATAATCTTTTTACAGGATATTTGTAGAAAGAGAAATATTATGTTTGGTAATTTCTTTTCTAAAGAGACACTTTAGGCTTTTGTAATAAATAGTACTGTTATCAACACACACACAGAAGTAAAGTGTCTGCAAATTCTTACAGGAATATTGTGTACTTCAGAAACAAGTATTTCTTTCTGTCATAGAACTGATCATAGAACTGTATGGTCCTAAATAGAATGGAAGTCCTCTCAAAACAAAGCCCTTCTAAGTTGCAAGCCATTTTTGTGCTACTCCAGCTAATGGAAAAGCCACATAATGTAAATATTGCACACATTTTCAAAGGAAATGGCCTAATTTGTCTTTATCTTTCCTGCACTTTTCTTTCCTACTGCTTTTGGTGTGGGACAGGGGTGCCCAGTGCTTGAAACAGTAAAACAAAAAGCACAGGAGAGATCAGTCTAGCCCAGGCAACCTCACAAATAAAAATAAAAATAAAAATAAAAATAAAAATAAAAATAAAAATAAAAATAAAAATAAAAATAAAAATAAAAATAAATCTGCCCAAAGGAAAGGCAAAGCAGTGACTATACTGCTGCTGATAGGACTGCATGATCTGGCACAAAATTGCCCTGGCATCTGTTGGCCACTCCAGGATCAGGGATCCAGAGAATGGAGGCTGATCACCAAGGCACAGTGTTTCAGACTTGAGAGAAGCTACAGTCAGTACTAAATATAAAGCTGGGGTGGGGAAGAAAGAGAAAAGAAGAAAAAAAGGTTGACTTAATGGTTGTTTTTCATTTCACTGTAGATGAGAAACTGCATCAGCACTGATTTCTGACATGAAAATCCTGGTATGTATATTCCCTGAATAAATAATCTGGCACCCATAGGATATATCAAGTAACTGATTTTTGAAATCAATAGAAAAATGAATAGAAATCAATCCGTGGTCATTTAGCCCTAGTTTAGTCACAGTATTATCTCTGAGTATTTTTATTTTTCTGTTCTTTTGTTAGAACGTCTGCTTGGACAGTGTAATTAATTACAGATTTCTCATGAAGGTCATTCATTTGCTCTCATTATGGGTGAAACACTTTTTATCAAAAAAATTCTGGGAAACCCCTTAACTCACACTTATTTAGACTCTGGAGCAGCTTAATGCTGTTCTAAATTGTTCCTGGTAACCAGTAGTCCAAAGCAGGCATACAGGTTATCTGGGATCATGAATTCATCAATATGATGAATGTTGATAATCATTAGGAAGAGTTCTTTTGTAGAAGACAGAAGGAAAGAAAAGATACAGTAGCTTTGCAGATGGCTATCCACAGAATAATCTCTATGATTCAGTTAAGTTGATTCAAAGCTGTTTTCTGCTTCCTTGTAAGTCGAGCGTAACAAGAACAAACCCCACACATTATTATAGGAGAGTGAATCATTCAACCTAAGGTGCCTTTACCTTATTGCTCTATGCATTACAGCTCAAAGAGTAGCAAAAAGTATCTTTCTTTTAAGGTATTGCATTTCAGTCAGTACTAGAGTAGGTCATCTGAAAATAGCTGTTGGCATTGTTTTTTCATCTGCTACTTGGATGGATAGGTCAGTTTGAAAAGGCTTCCATACCTGACTATTAATATAAGCTAGAAGTGTCATATCAGCTCTATTTTTGTAATAATTTCATTCACATTGCATGGTGATAAAAGTGAGCATGATTATAAACAGGGTCTTGAGATATGTTAATAGCATGTTTAAAAAAATCAGTATGATGGATTATAGGATTTAGTTTGAAGTAAACAGCAAAATATTTTCTTGTCTTAGAAGCAGCTGGTAGAATTCTTTTTTTTTTTTTTTTTTTTAAGTATCGAGTCTTCCCAAACAAATTCAGTTTTTATCATCTTGTACTATGGGCCATCTACGGAAACAGCAAGATCAGTTATGAGAGATTAAACAAAGACCTCCTCATTGAGTCAGAGCCCTTTCAATCAAAACTATATTGTTTTCTGTAGAACATTTACTAATGTCATATCATGGGAGACTTCTGCATTAGAGCATTGCCCATTTCAGGAAAAAAAACAAACAAAAGTATAAAACATGCCTGTGAACTATTGTGTTGTATAAGAAAATGACATTGTATGTATGGCAGTTTCTTCAGAAATATTCCTCCTTGCTGTATAGCATATATTTTTCTGATGGGGTTTAAATCTGAATCTGCTATGACATCAATGTGGTTTCACTAAACAGCCCTGGCAACAGTATATTAAAGATTTTCAGAAGTCAGTTGTGTATTTTGGTGCATCACAGCTTCTTACCTAGGCTTTACCTGGAATCACCTCATTTAAAGTCAGGCACAGTCAGTGACAGAACAGTCCCATTGATTTCACTTGCAGGTGTTCTGTTCAACTTGGAATAGTTTTGAATGTGCCTTGAATTTTATAGGGGCTTTCCAGTCACCTTTGGGCCTGCCTAGTTCTGAGACAAGTGCTTGGGCTGATGTTGGGCAGCCCCAGATAGCTCCAGCCTGAATGACCCATGCGGAGTTTGTTCTCTTCTGCTCTTAGCCTTGCGTTTGCACTCTGAGCCATAAGCGATGTAAGTACATAAGAACTTCTCTGAGGTGGTGGCTTAGTAAGAAGATTAAACACAAATCCAACTTGAAGCTCTGTCATAAGGGGGCCTGATTCAAGACTAAAGAATTTTCCCTCTATTTTCTGTGCCTTTATGATTCATCTAAGTTTATTGCTTTGCTCTGAAAATTATTAAAAGAAAAAGTGCATATCAAAAGGGAAACAGGTTTCACAGTGTTAGCTTTGAAGCTTGTAATCTCCCACAGAAAACCGACTGAAACTTCCAACATGGTTTGCCCCATAGAGAGCAGGTGAAAACATGATTTGGAACAGCGTGACAATGTCTGTTACCTCCAAATGCATCCATTATAAAAGAAAATCCTTCTGCCCACTAATTTTGTCTCTGTTCAATTAGAATGAAAATGTAACAAAAGCTAGGTGGATTAAAGAGTACTTGTTTTCCTTACTCTCCAGAAGCCTAAATTCAATATTCTACAACTTGGTTGTTTTGTTTGTACTGATCTCCTTGCTTGCTTGGTCAGGCATTTTTGGTTTTGTTTTATTTTTCCCAGCCTTTTTCAGCTACTAAGGTTGCTTGTGCCACTTGCATTCTTTTCATATTGTGTATACAATGAATTTGTATCATCTATTGTTTGTTCAAAATGTCCAACTTTATTTTGCCAAGGCTATCTGTTTCTAAATTAGTAATTTTCACTCCCTCACACAATTCTTCTAAATTACTTTTTGGAGTACTGGCTATTAATATTTTAGGTAGCTTTGATATTTTACTTTATAGTCTTCAATTTTATTTTACATTTCACAGGTTCCTAGTTGCAAATAATCCTACAGGCAATTTTCTCACATTGCAACTATTCCTTGAAAGATATGCTAATGTAGAAAGGCACTTGCAATACTGGGGGTTAAGTTAATCACCCAAAATGAGTCGTATTACTGTCAGTGGTATATAAAGACATCCCATAGTGAATTACTAGGCAGAGTAGTGTTAAAACTCCTCTATAAATACCAGAAGCTGAAGATGTGCAGAAATAAGCATTCATGTCAGAATACATTGAGCTAAGAAATTCAGGTTTTTTTGTTTCTGGAATAAAAGGTACCAAATAAATACAATGTTTGTATTTTCTTTTAAAAATTTGCAATGTTATTTGGAAAGCCTTTGTGAATAGTAAAAATAATAATAATAATATTAATTCCCTGTATGTTAATATGTCTGCACAGGAAAGGAATTGTTTGCTCTTTGTTCAGGAGAAATAGTAAGAAATAGTAAGAAATTCAGGGCATTCAATAAATGGATTGATGAGATTATGTCATGTAAAACTGAACTTGGAAAAATTCTCATAACCTTAGACTTGTTTACAAGTAGCCAGAAGATATGTGCAGTAGACATATATGTTTGCATATTCTTTATAAAGGATGATTCACAGTATGTTTGAACAGTGCTTCAAATAGAGAAATTTTAGGCTCCTCCATAGGAAATGTCTGCCAGATATTTCTATGCACCCTATAATTCCAAATGAAGTAAACTTCAGCTGGAATCCACTGGGATGTGAGTGATAAACCTTTTATCCAGGAAAGTTGAATGCTGAGCTGAAAACGTACTCTCTGTATTCTATGTACATACATAGAACAAACAGGTAGCTATCACACAAAGTGCTTCTCTGGTCTTGCTGAGCACAAAGAAACATTTAGCTGTGTAGGCTGAAGAGCATAGTTAGGATCTGCTGCCAGGTCTGATTTTTATTGGTTGCATCTGTTGTAATGCCACAATGCTATTCTGTATGGACAATAGATTAAGGAGTTTTGGATAGTCTTAATCTGTTCTGTCAGAAGGGTACTTTCTCAGCAGAATGACTGTTTAGAGTGAGGTGGGAGTACAGTTCAGGGCTACATTTTTAAACATCAGTACAGTTGTACTTATTATGATCTAGATTTCTGTTTCTTGTCTGGAAAATAAAATGAAATAATATTTAGTTACATTGCAGTGATATGCATTTTTATGAGAACAAATACATTTCAAAGCAGAAAAGATAGGGAGTGTATGGGAAAGGTTTATGTGGAACACAGTATTTATTTGTCATGCATATTTGATATGTGTTCATTAAACACGCAGTAGAAATGTCAACATAAAGTGCTGTTTAGATCCTCCTATAAAAACAAACTTCATCGATATTAAAATTGGAATGCACTAATCTTTGGTTAAATACAAACCATATTTGCTATCCAGCAAAGAAATGTTTGGTTGACTGTTGTTAAATAACCGTATATTTAACATAATTTAATTTGCCCAGCATTTAGAAAGTCTGATAGAGTGATACTCTATCAGTGCAACCAGCACTTTCACATACCATTATCTGCCATTATATGTTGCTTTTTCCATCTCTCACCCGTTGACATTCAATGACTAACAATCATCACCAGCCCATGCCTAATTCAAAAGCATTTTCACAGTCCCACTGAACCACTGCCAATCTTTCTTACAAAGAGGAAAAAATCATATATGTCTTCAAGGAATACTTCAATATAACATACATTTATCTGACATAACCACAACAACTAAATCTACTCACTACTAAATTAACATGTGAGATAGATGGCAGCATTTAAGAGCTGGAATTTAGAAGTACATGCTAATCATTCCTAAGTTAGAGTATTTTGGTTTGTCTGATGGTTGTTGGGGTTTTTTTTGCTGGTATACCCACAATGATTTAGAAAGTTATTTCTTCCACCAGGTTAGACTCAGGCTTCTAAACAGTGTTTCTAATGATGGCCTATATATACTGAAAAGATTCTTCTACAGCAATCATTGCAAAGGTACTTTTAATCAGGATATCCAATTAGAAGTATAAAATATACCATACAAGATTGTCATCCATATAAGATATACTACATGGGATTGTTATCCAAGCCTTATGTGGGCCAGCAGTTTAAAGGGAGCATTAAATTGAGGTTTATGTCCTGAAGCATACTATACTTTGCTTATAGCCTTGGTGATTTCATTCTCTGTAATGCAACCTTGAATGTTCCTGCTGCCTCTGTATCTAGTATTTGGAGTGGAGTCTTACTGCACTACACTGTTAATAATATTTTTAGAAGGAGTTACATAGGTGTACAATTTATCCAAAAACTGTCTTTGTACAAGTCTTTCGGTAGGTTTATCCAGCAATCAGTCAAGAGCCTGCAGTGTAATGCACAGAAACCTGAGCTAGATTTAAATTCAAACACCGGTAACAATCTAACCAAGCCAGCACTGAGCTCAGCACAGCCAATTTACTTTGCTGAGAAGCTGGATAAATTAGCTCATGCTGAGATCTGCTCTGCCTTAGCTGACTGCTGGCAGTGCCTGGGCTCACTAGTTTAAAGCTGGTGTGGGTATCTCTCTAGTGTACTGCAGTCATTGCTGATGTACTCTTGCAGTACAGCACTTACATGTACTTAATTTGTTGCTTTTCTGTTTCTAGCTGTCTTTCTGTTGGGTATGCTCCATGCAGGAATTTCCCAATTTTCTTTTTCTTCCATTATTGCTCTAACCTTTCGTCATATCCCCTTTTAATCTTTAATTGTTTCTGTCTTTGGCCTCTTTCCAATCCTGCCAAATGTTTTGAGTTGGGGGTGACCAGAGTAAGAAGGATGTCACCTCTTCCCATGTGCTTCATAGTACTGTCACTATCTGCCACATCTGAATGTCTGCTTTCTAAAATAAATATCAGTACCATATCCCTAGAAGACTTTAGGGAGATTTAGTTAACACGATGCCATTATGACTGCTTCCACTCTCCTGCGTGTCTAGGCTTGGTGTCCTGAGGAGTGCACACATTAGGTTTATTACAGCCTGGTATCCTGAAGTATGTACATACCATGTTTCATAACTACAAAGGCACTGTGTTGTGTATTAGATAGTTGGTAAAAAACTAAATTGATGAGGGTAATTATAAATTTTGAAAAAATTGAAGATTTCAGTAACTGATGTTCAATCACTATTATATTCCCTCTCCAAATTTTCATATGCCTTTTACTTCTCTGATCTCCCTGTTACCACTTCTTTGTCATCTTCTACTCTGTTCAGTGTAACTCTTTACTATTATACTTTGATTGATAAATCATCCTCTCAGCCCTTTAAAAGCACAGTAAGATCATGCACTGCTTGTGATATAATAATCCAGTGCATAGCTTGGTACATGTGAAATACAAAGGAAAAATAACACAAAATTTGTATTTTACTCCCTAAAAAAGTGTCATTCAATAGGCTTATTGCAGTTCCTTATTTTTTGCATAGCTGGTGAAATTCATGAAGGGAGACAGACAGATGAACAGATAGGCAAATAATATACAGGTCTCAGTACATTATTGATTTGGAAGATCGGTGAAAAACTATGATCCATGGCAAAAAAAAAAAAAAAAAAAAAGAACAAACAAACAAACCGAAAATTAATGAGAGAGGAAGACATAAGAAGAGGACTGAACTGTATTTAGGGATTTCATTACATCCTTTGTAACAGACCAGAGTGGGGAAAAAAAAAAAGAAAAAAAAAAAAAAGGAATTTTAATAATGAGAAAGAATTCAAAATAATTAGACAATTAGAATAAATGTCTCATTAAAATAATGTGATCTGTATGTAATATGGAAGTTTTGTTTAAGACTCTGAACACCCAGGGATGCTTCCCTGCCAGTGGTGGCTTCCTCACAGGCCTGGCCTGGTCTCCATGGCCTTAGTGAGCACGGCAGACCCGGCTACCACAGGGCTACATGGTTCCCTCTGAGCAGTCAGCAGCAACCATACCTCTTAGCTCTTCTCAATGCTTTTTGGAAATAATGATGTGAATTTTGTCACTTTAAAATGATCTTCTTGGGAAAATAGCCGACAGTAAAATGGGTGTTAGAATGACAGGAACATGCTGCCCTCCAGGCTCTTTCACGACAGAAAGGTATTTCAGTGCCATTTGAAACCACCAGAGACATACATTTGTTTGCATTCTCTTATTGCAAACACCTAATCAAAATGGTCTGAGGAGACAGGGAAAGCCATTACCAAGCTGAGCCCAAATATGCCAGGTTTCAGCCTGAGAGAAATTTGTAGCCTGAAGTTATAAGCCACTGAAAATAGGTGTTTATAATGGAAGTGCCATCTTAACCTTATCTGTAGTGGCACTACTGCTTTCCTATAATATCTCCTTTCCTAGCATCTGTGAAATTGTAATCTGTCCTATTGCTGGTAACTGTAGAGATGATGAAACCAAGGAATATGCTCTGAACCACCTTAATTTATCTGTACTAGGTTTTTACTGACACATAAAAGGGAAGGTGAGCAGGGGGTGAGGGGCTGATGTCAAACAGCTGAGTACCTCTGCTGTGCTTGGGAGAAAGAAAAACAGGACACTGGATGGCTTTCTGTGTCTGTCACCAGATTACTTTTTAATACCTCAACATTTTTTCTTTCTCTCCAGCAGACATGGAACAAAATTGTTCATGATATTTGAAGGTTTCATCTGTAATATTTGTGTTTCTGCCTCGTGGGCCTAAAAGCAAGCCAGTGCAGGACATCCTAGTCCTGCTAATGAAGATGTTATCTCCAGAAACATTCTGCATTACTCAGCATTAATGCCATTCAGCTGCCAAATAGCAGTATGTGCTACACTGATTCTTTGTGACCAATGTAGCTCTTCCATTACAGCCTCTATCATGTAGGCTTGATGAGAGAGACCTGTAATGCTGTCTTAAAAAACAGTCATAGGACATATTTTTGTTCCGTAACTGCTTAATTCTTTTCGTTTCCTGAACTGCTTGTTGCACTGCCTTGCTTCTTTTTAAATTTGGTCAACTTTATCTGTACCCATGCAAATTGTCTTTAATGGCCCAACAAATTAACTTATTTTCAGAACTGTTACGTTTGTACCCATTAGCTCACAGTAACTTTGAAGGATACAGGATCTGAATCCTTTGAAGTTTTCTTACAACATTTACCATTTTTCCTGTTTGAACCAGAGCACTTAAATATTGAGGGCACAAGTGATGTGAGACCTGAAAGAAGCCAGGATTTTAACCTTCAACAGAGAAAGTTTTCCTTGTTATTTAAATAGTATCTCATAACTTAACCAAGGGGAAGACCAAACAGTGTAGAACTTCTGTCCTGTTATCAGTCTGCAGGGCTGTTCAGACTTAGCTGGTCAAACTTTGGATTTAATTCTCCAGAGGAGAAATAATTGGCACAAATTTCTGTTACCCAAACCACAGAATTTGAACTGCTCCACTTAGCATATTTCTGTAGCTAGTTTTCATGTATTTCATATGCAGGACACAGAACAACTGTATTGAAGGGACACAGGAAATCCTTTCTGGGCACCGTGGCAATGCAGCATTTACTTGACCCTCTGGTTACATTCTCTCAGAAATTACCCTTACTAACACTCTGCTTTATCCTTACTTTACCTTCTGATTCTCCTGAAGCTGTGTGAGTGCCCTCATTCTGGCTTTTGCAGTCGCATGCAGATACATAACAGTCATCAATGGTTTCTAGGCATTCCACATTATTCAGACTTCTACTAATTCTGGGAACTATTTGACTATAAGGGACTAAATTTGCCTGAGGATATATGGCTTGTTAGTGACCCCAGAGACAGTCAGTGTAGGTAGAGCTGGAGAGGCAATTCATGAGTGCGTGTGTGAGCATGCGTGTTCATGGCTTGGATTATGGAGCTCTCAGCATGTTTGAAAAAAAGTCATATTTCCTATACTTAGATAACATTTATATTATTATTTTCACATACGCTAGCCCTCCTTTTTTATTTTTTTTCTTTTTTTCTTTTTTTTTAATGAGTATAGAACTTATGCACAGCAATATTAAATAGTAGGCAATTTTGGAGAGGAGAGGAGAGGAGAGGAGAGGAGAAGAG
>JAOWBP010004015.1:13872554-13899139 GCA_028571105.1 Tragopan temminckii
GGAGAGGAGAGGAGAGGAGAGGAGAGGAGAGGAGAGGAGAGGAGAGGAGAGGAGAGGAGAGGAGAGGGGAAAAAAAACCTGTTTATGTAAACAGGTTTAATTTCTGAAATTTTGGTAGTTGTTTGTGCTTTTTGGTTTTTTGTTTGTTTGTTTGTTGTTTTTTTTTTTAAATACCTGTTAGGACATTTTAGAGCTGCTACATGCCAGAACTGCCATAACTGTTTTCCCCTCTAGTTTTCCATATATCCGGACACACTTGTTCTTTATCTAGATGTCTTTCATTACCAAGATAATTCTCTGAACATATGCAACAGTGCCTGGAAATGCCACCTGAAATTGGAAGAAAATACCAAGTTTTGAAAAGAGATTTTTATTTTATTTTATTAGTTTTTAATGAATTGTACTGTCTTTGACAACAAATGAATACAGAGACTTTTATCAGCTATTTACCTAGCATATGTTTGCACATTTAGCTTTCACATTAAAGTCACGTTTCCTAATGGATAGATACAGAACTGTAACCAGACATAATTCTACTTTCAGGAAGCCCTTTTAAACACTCTCACTGTCCTTATGTACACTGAACATTTAAAGTAAAATAAAATAAAAAAATAATCAGTAGCAGTACCACCTCTAAGATAGGAATAGTGACTTTAATAGCACTAGTTATGTGCACGTAAACTGACAAAATATCCTGTTAAATGAACATGTAGATGTCCACCTTAGAGTATGAGCAGTTAATTGCCTTCATCACAGTTGGAGTAATTGCACAAATGTATTTACGTATGTGTGTAAGGGTATGTTTCATGCATAATAAGTGAGTCTACATCTCTTACTTGCTATCAGAGATTTTGATACACACTGCACCAACATACAGCAGCACTGGGTAAGTCCTCTGCTGTAGCACCTCCCCTCCTCTATGTTAGAGCATCCATGCAGAAATGTTTGAAAGAATCAGGGTGGCCATTGCTTGCCAGAGTCTCAAGCTGTTAGCTAAGAACATGCCAGAACTGGAAACGTCTTCTAAAGACAGAAATTTAACTAAGTTTAACTCAGTTGATTTTCACCTGAAACAAAAATGACTACACCTGTCAACATACTGCATCTTGGTTTCAGATTAAATTGTCTGCATTTGGTAAAATAAATCTAGCCTTTTTAAGACAGAATGTGTATATGTATATAAATATTTAGAAGGGCTGATCAGAAAGTAATGTCTTCTATTTTATCATGTTGGCCCATGAAGTCAGAGGTGGATGTTTGTGGGAAGGCAGTAGAGGTTGAACCTTCCTACCTATACTCTGTTTTTATTGCCGTGTAACTGATGGCAGTAGAGAGACAGTCTGACAAAAGGACATCTAACATGGAAGTGTGTATAAAATAAAGGTGTGTCACTGAATTCCTTCATGCAGAAGAACTGGCACCAAATGACATTCATCGATGCTTGCTGAACATTTCTGGAGAACAGTGGATGTGAGCACAATGAGGCAGTGGGTGATGCGGTTCAGCAGTGGTGACGATGGGAAAGATAGGCCACATTCCAGATGGCCATGCACAGCTGTCACAACACCAAATGAAGAGCATCTCAATCAGCTCATTTGCACTAATTGGCAGATTATAATCAGGGAACTGTATATAGAGCTCAATATCAGCTTCAAAGCATTTGAAACAATGGTGGCAACGTTGGAATATTGCCAAGTTTGAGACAGGAAGGTCCCACAAATTCTCATACGACGAACAGAAAGAACACTGTGTCCAAGTTTGTTAGGACCTATTGAACTAATACAACACTGAAGATGACAGTCTCTTGCATCACATTGTTACTGGTGACAAGATCCGAAGTCAAAACAGCAGTTTCTGGAGTGGCAATATGTGAATTCCCCATGAAAGAAGATGTTCAAGACAGCTCTCAGCAGATAAAGAGATTGGGATAGGAAAGGGGTGATTTTCTGAATTTACTGGAACACAAACAAACCTTCAACTCTGACCGCTACATTGCAATCCTGACTAAGCTAAAGGCTTGAACTTTCACAATTAGGCCAGAGAAGAAGACAACTTCTCTCTTGCAATATGATAACACCAGGTACTATATCACTTTGTAGACCATGGAGTACATTGCAAATCTTGGCTGAACTGTCCTATCACAAACACCATGCAGCCTGGATTTGGCACCTTCTGGCTTCCATCTGTTTGGGCCAATGAAAGATGAATTGCGTGAGCAACATTTTCCTAGCAATACACCACCATAGCAGCTATGAAAAAGTGGTTTACCTCTGCTATTGCAGATTTTTATAAGTGCAGCATGCAAGCTCTTGTTCATCACAGGTGAAAATGCATAGGTAATTGTAGTGACTATGTTGAAAAATAGTGTTTTGTACTGAGAATTTGTTCTATCAAGTAGTATTATTGTGTTCTTTGATGTCATTTCCATGAAAATAATGGAGACATTACTTTTGGAGTGACCTCTGTGTGTATGTGTATATATATTTGCACAAAATGATATGTAAATCAGTTTTGCCTTAGTGAAGCTAGATTAAAAACGTTCTCTAGAAGCATACACCACAGGAACAGAAACTGAAATAAGAATCCATTGAAATTCATGCCTCCAGGGTTTATACATTTTCAGAAGTGTGTTGTTCTCTTTCAGACTGGTCTTTACTTGACAAAGATGATCCAGTGCCTCACCCTTCACCCCCTAAACTTAATTTTAAGTAAAACTCAAATGCTTCTCTCTACTTTTTAATTGTCTTGAATGTCATAACTCTGTTAAAATGTTTGGAGTTTCCAAGTCCGGTTGTACATAGAAAAAATTGCTAGTTTGCAAGCTGTAACTGAAGTTAGAGATTAGGTATTGATCTCAAAATAAAATTACTGAGGATTGTGGGAGATCTTGCTCTGACAAGAAAGAATGACTTTTGAGGCTTCCAAAGATGCAAAATTCTTTCAATGGTATGCATTAGTGCTAATCAGTATGTGTTTCCATGGTTCAGTAGAAGTCAGTGTTGAACTTCACAAAACTCTTTCAGCCTTTCCTCTCTAACTGTATAAACGTGAAAGTAACAATAAATCTTGTTGACAATTACTTCCACATCTATTGGCAGTCAGTCAGGTGCAATGTGAAGAGCGTTGTGCACAATATGGGTAGCACAGCCAACACCTATTAACTATCTCCCTAGTTTCTCCTGTGAGTTACAGAACATGTTATTTTTCCCCAGTGAGTATCTCTTTCAAATGTTAAATTAGTAATATTAGCACCAAATACTACTAATTTGTCCGCCAGACTGTGTTTTTCCAAAGTGCTCACAATAGGGGCTGATAACTGCTTTGCAGTTCAGCAGAGCAAAGATGAAAATTCAGAAACTTTCTAAATCATTTGTATAAGACTTAAAGTAGGGTTGTGGATTTGTTGGTTTTTGTTTTGTTTTGTTTTGTTTTGTCACCACTAGAATATTCAGTACGTATGTCTAAAAAAAAAAAAGGTGGCGTTTCAGCTTCACTCAGCAAGATACTTAACTGCATGGTAATATGGAAGTATATATTTAGATGCTTTGAAGAACCAGAGCTAGAAACATTTTTAATAGCATGAAATCCTTGTTCAAAGAACTCACTGTCAGGACCACCTTTGTATTTTCAGATTTTAGTGGCTAGCTTAAGTAATATTTATGAAGAAGTAAATCTCTCTGCTATAAATAACAATTTTCTATTGTATATAATGCATTCATTGCTTGAACAGTTTTCACTGACATCAGTATGAAATCTGTGCAAATAATTTTGTAGCATATGAAACTGAAAATCACAAATGGTTGAGGGTTGATAGTGTTACTTTTCTAATCAGTTTTCTCATGCAGTTCTTACAAGCAAGTGCACAAATATTTTTATGTGAAAGCATACATACAGAAATATGTGAAAACATAAATAGATAGACCTGTATCTAGTTTTCATGAGTTTGTAGATATCCACCATTGGTAAAAGAATGGCATTCAATAGACAACGGAGATTTGCTGTGGACATATGAGAAGTTCAGTCTGCCTCTTTCCTTTTATGATATGTCTTATTTTCAATTCATGCTCAGTTAAATCCAGAATATGAATGATATGTAAGTAAGGGTCTGTTGCAGATAAAACTGTCCATAGTTTTTCCCGTTACAAGATTCACAAGAGGTCAGCATTATGTTGAGTTATTTAGTACATGGAGGGAAAGATAACCAATTTGGTAACTAGGGAAGTCTTTGCCGGAATAAAAGCTTGAAGGAAGTTTGTGAATTGTGTGATTATGCAAAGGAGTTTTGTCCATATCTGTACAGCTCTCTTTTTTAAAGACAGAGATTTTAATCTTATCAAAAATTGGATGGCATTGCAGGAATTTTGACTGTAGAGAGAGCCTATGTTACTGAGCAGCTTTGTTAGTTTTCACTGCCTAGAAGTTTCCTCACTTCTAAGACCAGAAAGCTCTCTGTCACACACTGGGAAGGGTGACTTCTGTGACTGCCAGTCATTTCTCAAATGGACTAATGATTCGATTCCAATTTCTAAAGGAATCAGAGCAGTCAGCAGTCTCTCTTGTCTGCCAGTCAAATATACGTGCTAGGTGTTCAGCTGAATCATATGTGAATTTTGATAACATTTTAGGATGACTTTGTGCTGCCTTTATGAGCTCTAAGAGCTGTATTATAAGAAAATACCTAACGTAGGAAGAATAAATAAATGTTGAATTAAATATATATATATATATTGGGAATGAGGACTCTCAGGTAGGTTCTTGATTTACTTGATTTACTTGACTCTGGGCAAGTCACTGGCAAACAGTTTTAGTACTATATCAAATGGATATCTAAATCCATTCAGTTCCTAATGAGTTTGGTAATTTTGAGAGAAGAATGTTTCTCAGGGTTTCTGGAAATAAAATAAATTTGATTACTCTCTTAACTGTACTCTGAGGTGCTTAACATCTAGTTCCCTGGAGCCTTTATGTATGTTGTGGAATTAAAACAATTTCTATTTATACCTCTTTGACATGGTTAGAAAATACTAAAACAGTGTAGTGTCCTTCCATTTACACTTCTACATAGAAGAAATATACTATTCCTTGCAGAATATATTAGATATTACCTGTTTCTTTTATTTTACTTGAATTTGGATTTAAAAAATATGCAGCTAAGGGAATTATCCATCACAAGCAGAGCTGAAGCAATGACACTTGTAAAAACTGCTTCTGAGCAAGTGTTATTTTTTATTGAAGTGAGTCTTCTGTTTTATGCTCATCCATTGCCCTGTGTTTTAATTCCATCATAAAAATCACAAAAATAATAATAGAAAAAAGGGGAAGAAAACGTAAGAGTATATGCTGTAAATGTTATGTTCACATATTTTTCCCCCACAAAGAACAGGAAACTGCTAAAAATGTTTATTTGTTTTAAAACTTTCAGCATTCGGAGATTATTGAAATACTAAATTACTAGCACACAGGAGAACTAGATGATTGTTGTTCCACTTTTACAACAGAAACCAAATGATGGCATAGGAAAAAACAGTAGCAAATATTTTGAGTCTTAATTATCAGACCGAAAAAAACAGATGAAAAAAAGAGAGAAGGGGGAAGGAACATGTAGAATACTGAATGGAAGGACAAATACGTTTAAAAACAAATAAACAAACAAACAAACTTTGTCATGCTCAAAAAGAGAAACAGACTTAATTATTATTTTCTCTTCCTTCCATTTTGGGAGCTTTATCTGATACTATAACTTACAGAGAGCAATTATAAACAAATGGCACCCAGCATGAATACCTCTCTGAGGTTTGATAGTCTCATCCTTGGCTCTTACATCAGCGCAGTGATGTGTTACCCATTGGCAATTAGCATGACTAGGAGGGTAGAAGACAAGACATGCAGTGATTTAAGCCTATAGCTTCGTTTATCTGCTCCATATGGAATTGCAACCTGGACAATAGTATCAATCCATTAAAATAAAGGGCTCATTCCAAAGGAACCTGGCTAAATTAGTTAAAGTATTCTCCAATTCATGGAGAACAGCAGAGAATATGGAGATAATTTCCTAGAATAATCCAGAGAATTGCTTTATGCTTCTGATATAGATCGCTGGGGAAATAATTTAAAAGCATTTTTAAACATCTTCCATTTTCTATTATGAGCCTTTGGATTTCTACAGTTTGAGAGATGTGAGACATTGTGGCTTAGCAAACTAATTACAAAACATAAAAATGCTCAAGTCTGATGGAACAAATCAGACAGAAAAAAAGATTTCCATACAGAAAGATCAATGTTGAAATGGAAGTTACAGTTTTTATGTAAGTGTCTTCCTCTCAACATCTTTGTTACACATTCTCTTTGTTCCTCTTGGCTTACTAATTATCTGTGATTTTTTTTAATGCCCCTTACACTGGGTTAATTTTGTCTAACTCGACAGCAGGGGTTTGTGTAATAATAATTCACATAGCAATGTCAATGATTAAAATCCTTTCATTAACATGGTACCTTAAAGATAACAAATGTGAAGCTTTTAGCTAACCCAATCTCTAGCCTCAGAAAGGCAGTTTTTGCAGAAAATAATAATTAAAAAAATCCTTGTACCAATTAGCTTTTGCCAGCAGAACAAATGAGATCTTTGTTTGGGTGTATTACAAAAACAAATTCATACCAATCAAAGAGCATTTATTGTGAATACAATGGTGTAGCATGCTTCTTTTGACAATCGAATTCTAATAATGTACTTGAAGTATACAAAACAAGCATTCAGAAGTGCTAATTTTCTGGCGTTTTTTTGTAGACAGTACTGTCAAGTCACAGATAATCAACTGAGGGGTCAGAGTGCCTTGAGCTGAATGTTGTCAGAGATGTGGTGGAAGGTGCTTTGGGCTTGATACATCATCTCTCTTTGGCCTCCACAAGAATTTTAAACAGGTTCATCTGTCAGGATAGAAGCATGGTTCAGTAATTAGGGACACAAGATAAAATAGTATTTTGGTAAGTTTTAGTAAATGCTAAAACAACTGTTCTACTGAGTGTGCTGTCTTTTCTGAAAAAAAAAAAATATCAAAAACATTCTAATGGTTCTTAAATTTCATTTTTAGGAAGGGCAAAAGACGTTTCCAGGATGAATTCATTTATATACAAATACCCTTAGTCATAAAAAAAACGTGTCTTAGCAACAGCAGCAGTGCAACAACATTGAGTACACCAGTCTCATTGAAATCTCTCATTGTCTTCTCCCCTTCTTTTGCTGTGCTTTCACTTCTAAAATGTTGCTTTTGAGAACTAACGTAGTGTGTCTTATATTCTACCATCCCACTGTAGCATACATCTCTTTTTAATGCCAAATAACATTTGTACAACTGCCAACTAGATAAACAAATCCTTCCTTTAATAATTTCATTGCAAAACAGAACATTGTTCTAGACACTGTTTTATATTTTTTTTGTACACTTTAAAACTGCTTTTCCCAGTCCAATAACAACTTCCATATCAAGCAAAGGGATCATGCTACAAAGACTCAAGCAAATCTGTGCCTTTATTTATGTAGATGCTGTATGTTTACTAAGCCTTCACTGTATTAAGGTATTTAGCAGTTGATCAACACCATCAATTGTTTGTTTCTCTGCTGCCTCATGCACTCAAGTAAGTAACTCAAGAAGGTCAGTGAATGGGTAGTTAGTGGGAGCACTTACTGCAGCTGTAGCTTTTCTGTAATTTTTCTGTGGATAATTTCATATATTTTTGTCGTTAGTGCATTGCTGTTCCCATTGCTCTCATAAGTGGAAATAATTTCTTATATTTTTTTAAAGAAAAGAAACCAGGAGATAGCCCCTTAGAAAGCAGAGTCACTAAGCTGAGTACCAAAATTAATATAAATATTACTAAGTAAATTTTCATCTGATAAAGGCATTAATATGAAATCTGAAATAATTTCTCTTGTGTAAGAGATTGCCAGGGCAAAATTTCAGGGTTTGATTTTCCCAGCTACAATGCAAAATTTGTGAAATTCACAACTCTGTGGACCTTGTGTATGTAAAATGAAACAGACTGTATCTTGTTATTTTTTCTCATATTATAGCTTATGTATAACAATAATTTAGAAAATTTGGTTCAGCTGAGCAGAGTTCTGTACATTATAACCTTACTTAGAACTCATCTGCAAAAAAGTTATCTACAATAATCCATAGGGATTCTTGTTTTTCAGAATGTCTCACAGCCTGAAAAGTGAGCATTTTTGTTCTCCAAGTAGAGGCACGTTGTTGGAGTAGCCAAAGTTTGTTTGAGCTCCACTGGTGAGGTCTGCTGCTAACTGGATGCTTCCAACACTCTGCTACTTCCAGGCAAATAACAAAGCAAAGCATGATGCTGAGACTTGCATAGGGGTAGGGCATCATATAGTGACAAGAGGAAGTTATAGAAGGCAAAAGAATATGTATAGGCAATTAGGGAATGAGAAGAGAATGTACGTAGCACTGACATTTTTAATGCTGTTGTAACTAGGTGGTTCTTATAATTATTTATTCTCTCATAGCACAAGTTTCCTAGACTTCTGTTTATATCATTAAATATTACAAAAGGAATTCATCAGCCCTGATAAGAATAAAATCACTGTTTCTGCTTCGGCAGACAATGAAGAGCAAGCTCAAGACCCACAGATATAGTCCTGGGAATATACTTTTAGAGCACAGTTTGTATCATATCTGTTTACTGTGGAAGTAGTATTTTCTAATTGAATATTATGTTGGTTCTTTTATTTAGTATTTTTTAATCTTTTGAGAAGTTAGGAAAAAGATGTGTTTGTAGAATCGTTGCTTTTTCTTCACGGATATCCTTTCAGCTCTACATTTTGCTAATTTCCTCTTCCTTTTTTTCCATTCCAACATGTAGTGGATGCCTTACCCTTCCTTTAATAATAAACTCTTTCCAATTAATAAACTTCTAAAAGAAGTATATCTATCATGGATGAGCTTTGCTCAACTGAGAAAAGAGTGTATGTTCAGTAATGAGTACTAATAAAAGCATCAGACCTATTTTCTTATGTATTTGGCTATATGCTTAGAAATGTGTCAATTTCCATGGCAGGTAGAATGGCATACATGATAAAAGAGAGAAAAAATGAAATTAAATTGCGCATATACAAATGCATGGTATGATGTAGAGGTAGATGAATGATGCAGTTTTCTCTTAAAAATATTTTTAAGCAGGTTTTCTCATTCCTGCATGAAAGGGGAGCATCCTCTTGTACTGAAATGAGTGAAAATGTCTTGATTATTTTTTTATTGGGTTTATCACTGGTCTGATTGAAAAAGGGAAAAAAAGGTGAAATAAGTAAATAAAAATAGCTGTGGAAATGGAAATAATTGTCAGTAATGTTCTTTGAAATGTCTGCATATAGTTTAAGTGCTTCTAAGTGTAGTGGGCTTTTGTGGCTATGACCCACTGTGGGCCATAAGGGCCACCACAACCCTGGTGTTGCAGTTTGTCATGTTTTTTTTCTGAGCTCTTACGGAAATACATTCTCCCCAGCCTTTAGCCATAGCCTATGAGTCTGGAACAAAAGCCTTGCATGTAATGAGAAGAGTAAAATCATACAAGAGAAAATTAATGGCCATTTCTATACATCAGTCTTTTCTACTATCTTTGTAAACACTATGACCTCAGCAAAGCTGAGTTATTGTTCATGCTCCTACTTCCACCTGAAGCTCTGTAAGATTTCGCACATCTATAAATTTGCTCTAGGGGAAACATTTATGCAGCCAAAAGGCAGCGGTTGTGTAGGTCAGGATTTGGCCTTATAGATACGAAGAAAAGCAGTTTATTCTTTGCCTATATATGGTAAAAGCGCCCTGACAACTACAGTTTGTATCTTGTCCTTGTGGTAGACTTTGCCACTGGTGAATCTTTTTGACCTTCCACTGTGTTATGATGGTTGTTGCTCAGCTTGTGATCTAGATGTGTCGTAAATCCAGGGAGAGATCACTGTCCCATTCCGATAGGCTTTGAAACAGTTGAAGACAAATGCTGAAAGGGAGGGAGGCAAGATTTACAATGTAGTTCGGTGCAGCAAGAGAAGAACTTTTATTATTTTGCTAGCCAAAAAGGTGGCCTTCTGCTTTGTAGAACAAAAGAAGCAGACCGACTTGAAATCACTTGATTAATCATTCTCGAATGTAACTCTGAAATATGTTTGAAGTACCTCTTTGCAGTTTCCACTAGGAAAAAAATTGCATTACACAGAAAGCCAGGTCACGTTCCAAGGTGGAAACCACCAATGCCCAAGTTTTGGAAGGATTTTTTGATTTCTGAGTTTTACATTTTTAAAAGAAGATATCAAATGTATCAAATTCCTCTCTCTCTCTCTCTCTCTCTCTCAAAAAAAAAAAAAAAAAAAAAAAGACGCTGTATTACTTATTTTGACAGTTCAGATTTTGTGTTTGTGATCCATCTGTACTATAGGTATTGTTTTATTTTTGTGTGTTGTTCAAAAAATCTTGGTGAGGTGAAGGAATTGGAAGCAGTGCTGACTTGCAAAAGTTAATAAATAATCAATACAGCCTTTTGCTGCAACCTTCAACTTTACTACTCCTGAAATAATGAGCTACTTAAATTGTATCTGAGTACAACAGTATGGTTTAAATCATAGAAACACGCTCCTCTCATCATCAGTTGAAGATTTTGTGACTTAGTCTTGGACTGGAAAATAAACGGGAGTCCTTAATTAACTGATTATTGCAGAATTAGGTGACATTAAAGTGAATTTATTTTAATAAGCAGTACTACTTGCCCAAATGAAAAGCTTAGTTCTCTGAAGGATCTCCCGAAAAGCACTGGGAATAAGCTCTGTGCAACCAGTATCTTTTATGTTAATTTAAGTTATTTATGTAATTACCTATGATTAAAGAATGTCAGAACCATAGCAGCGTTAAATATGTCTTTAAAAACTGATAATTGCTTCATATCTTTATATCAGAATGGGGGGAAGGGGAGGGGAAAGAGAAGGGAAGACATAAATAAGCTGTAGGAAATAACTTCAATTTTAAAGAAAGAGCTCATAAGAACACTCAGAATTTCTCAGGTTCAAACAATTACTTCAATGTGGAATTCACTACTGGCTGTTACAAACACTGTTTCAACCTCTTCAGCCCAGTTCATTTCTGTCTTGATTTTGCACAAGCAGATGGGTGGAACAAGCTTTGGAGTTCAGTTATGCTACTTTTAATTTGAGTAAGTGAGTTAACCCAAAATGAAGTGGACAATTTTTATCTGCCTTTTTCAACATTTTCAACAATTTGTGGTCCCGTATTATGATAAGCCCTAGGTTAACCTATGTCTTTCCCATAAAATCTTGTTGAAATCTAATCCACAATAACTCAGAAAGCTCTATGAAAAAGAAAAAATGCTGAGGTAGTAAGTTATGCTTCTTGAACTCAGAATTACATAGATTACTCCTACTGACACTCAGAAGTACAAAACAGGCACATACATTCATGAGGCAGAATGAAGCATATGAAAGGAATAAATAGGTCCTACTAGTAACTACTTCTCTCAGTAATTTCCAACATCAGTAATTCAAATTCAGTAGCAGTGTTTCAGCAGGTAGTTCTGGTAAATGATCCAACAATAAATCTTATGGATGACCCTTGAAGAAACTTTAAAATTAGAGCAATTAAGAGGTCTTCCAAATGTATTTAAATACATTTCTGAATTTTATGTTAGCATGTTCATGTCAATACAGATCACAGTAGATAATTTTATTGCAGAATACATTCCTCTATAAAAAAAAATCTGATATTCAGAGGGTGGTATTAGAGTGGTCTTTCTTTTTCCTGGCTTCAGATAAGTGGTGGTGATGATCTGATGATGGACATCAGCACAGTGATAGAAAAAAAAGGGACATATAAATGACCTTGAGTGTAATAAATGTTTGAGAATTTGATAATAACAATTTGAGAGTCAACAGGGAAGCTTGGCATGATGAAGTGTAGTGAATCAGGATGATCAAATGATTTTATTAGTTTGCTTTTATTAGTCAGATCTATTTCCATTTTTTTTATATGACCAGGGGGAAAAAAAAAAAAAGTAATTGTAATCAGTTTATCAAACACAACCCTGGCAGAGAGTATGCCACTGGTAACTTGATTTTGTCCTAAGTGAACACACAATGTTTTGACTAATCCTCGGCATCCAAGATCATTTCTGTCAAGAAGATGAGTCAGAGCAATAGTTTAGTTATTTTGTCTTGGTGTTTTATTTAAAATGATCTGAAAATACTGTTTCAGAGCTGATCTTGTTTTTGTTAGACATGGGACAAATGAAGCCTAAAAACTCAAAAATATCTTAATTTATCTTCAAACCACAGAAAGAGAGTCACAGTATGAGCTTTGTCAATGTTCCTGCCCTTTCCACTTGTCACCTGAACTTCACCTAAAATAATCACATACTCAGTGGGAGAGAAGGAATTGTGTAACCACGATAGCTAATGCCCAAATCTTCCTCCCCAGTGCAATGATGAACAGTTATTATAAACTATTCCAAATTACAGGCAGTAGACACTGTGATGGAGATTTTTGTAGACTGGACTGAGACAATTACCAAATGAAGGAAAATATTATTATTTTATGAAATGTAACATTTTAATACATTGTGAAAAATGATGAAGGAATAATAAATGGAGGGCATAAAAAGAGCTAATAATAAAAAGGAACTTAGTGAGAAATCCCGCTGTCATATTTGCATTTACCCTGAAACTAATGCCGTGCACATTTTTGAATGCAAATAATTCACAAGAGGAAGCAAAATGAGGATGTTAATAATCATTTTTCCCTTAATGAGAAGCTGTACTTTGATTGAAAGAAGCTTTAAGGTGGCCTAAACTAGGCCTAACAAAAGAGCTTTTTTTGTCCTTTTTTTTTCTTGAGACTATTTAAAGGAATGTGTTAGAATAATATTCTGTCACTTAAAATCCCCAGCTTTAACATTGTTATCACAAATCTTATTTCAAATTAAAAAAGACGTGTTAGGAAAATTATTCATTCCATACGGGATTTTCTTTTTCACTTTGGCTATTAACTTAAATGCTTTTTCTTGTGGAAATAGCTTAAGATTTTTTTAGGATGAATTTTCTTTTTTTCTTTTCCTTGTTTCTTCTTTTTAAAAATCTCCTTTAAAAGATAGACTGCTATCTCTGGACTTTATAGCCAAAACTGGAATTTGTCTTCCTCATTCTTTTACCTGGTGAAGTCTTGTCAGTCCGACTGGAATTGCCCTCCTAAATCAACTCTGGCATCTATCTTCTTTCTGTTGCTTAAAAACATTTATGTATTTCATATGAAATACTTAATTAAAACTAGGTTAATTTAAGCTTGAAAACACATTTTCTCCAGATGGAATGCACAGTACCAGATGTTAAGAATATGGAAATTACTTTGCATTGTACTAGAGACAGATCCACTCCACTAATTCATTGCCAGTGTTGGTCAGCACCTTTTTATCCACTCAAGATAAATCCGAAATGAATATAACTCTATTAAATTATACACATCTCCTATTAAAAGGAGGTGCAACAAGATTTGTCCAAGATGGCCTGAATCCTGTCACTTTCCTCACAGAGTACTACAGAATACTTCTCTGTGAGTCACTGTCTACATACGGAAAACAAAGCAAACATCCTCATATGTCGGGAAATAATCCCATGTATGCTGGACAATAAAGTTTTCTGCTAGGAATTATAGAAAGCAAGATTTGATTTCTTTTGATGAATTTGTTTTCACTCGGAATTTTGCAGACAGCCTTTGAATGCTCCACACTGTGTGTTTTATGTGGATGATCATGGATATGTCATGTGATGCAGTTGCTCCTTGATTGCAATTTTAAATTTTATTTAATTTTAAACAGGAAAATATAAGAAATAAGAATATGACAGAGCAAATCTAAATAGGAACAGTGTTCAGGTCTTAATCTTCAAGATGAGGCCGAGTACAGGGCCTGCCCCATAAGCCATGCTATTTCCTGTCATACGGTCTAAGGACTGGGAAGTTTCCCTCTCTGCATACCTGGGGCAGCCATTTTATTTCAGCCACCATTTTATGGGAGTGGGCCTTATGTTCAGTTATCAAACATACAGATTTTCAAAAATAAAATTTCTCACAAAGTTTTGTGAGCTGAAACAATTTGTTGGAATATTTAAGTGGAATCTAATAGGACAAATAGAATTTAATTGTTTCACAAAATCAGAATAAGTAGCACTAACAGTTTTTTCTGCGGTGACCATTTAGCCATAGTGTGCCTTTGCAAGGTACAATTAATATACCATCATTAAAATGCACTATCTTTCTCAGATTACCCTTAATTAGCTTGCTTTGATGCTCTTTGTTACCCATCAACAGCATGGCATGGCAGGACAGATAAGTTTTCAAAAGTAAACAATGACTTAGTAATCTTTCTTATCACTATACTGAATTAGTTTCTTTGTGAGCTGAGCCAGGTAATTGTCCTGGCTCCTTCTGTATGCTAGCATTACTCTCTGAAGTAATTTTCTGTTCCACGTTTATAGCTTTTTAAGACATTGCTCTATGGTATCTCAAATTTTGTCTCAGTTAATTCTCCCCAAAAATGCATGAAAATAGTTTGATGATAAAAACGACTAAAGATTTTAACATATTTTTTAATTAGGGAAACATTTCTTTGATTCTTTCCCTTTTTCAGGCTTCTCATTAATGTTGCAGCATGATTATACCTTCACATTGATCAACCAAAAATTGTCATCTCTAATGGTGCAAAACTTCCATTTTTCTTATGTTGTGTAGCATTAACTTCACAAGTAATAAAATTCTAATGCACTCAGTTGAATTACTCAATTAAATCTTAGCCAACATTGAGAATGGCTGCATATCAATCTCAAGAACAGCTTCCAGTCATCTGAGCAAGCACTTATTTGGGATCTGATTTGCTACCAGCTAGTCTGTCTTGAACTACATATGCTAGATTTAACCACAAAATTGTGTGCGTAAGTACATGCATAAATCTTTGTTTGATGAAGGCCTTGCACATTGTAACTAATGAAATGAAATTATTTGTCTTCTCGTAGGGACATGGGTATTTATTTCTTTTAACAAGCATGTGTGATTTTTACAGCCTGGTATATGATTATGTGTTACACTTAGAAAAATATTTTTTTCATGGGGCTGTAAAATTGTGCTCAGTAACTTTTTGGTTTTATTTTATTAATGGTATTATAAGAGCTTTTACATTTGTGGAATGGCTGCCCCAGCATTTGGCAACTTTTAACTGAAGCTTAATATAATATGTTCACGTTTAATACTTTTTTTTTCTAATGTGTGTCAGAATGCTGCTTATATATTCAGAGGTAATCATGCAAAACTCTATAAATGTAATCATGGTACACAACATAGGATCATCTTTATATTTCATAGAATCAATCATAGAAAGGCTTGAGTTGGAAGGAGCTTTAAAGATCATCTGGTTCCAGTCTCCTTGCGGGGACAGGGTTGCTACCCGCTATATCAGGCTGCTCAGTGCCCCATCCAATCTGACTTAGACTGCCTCCAGGGATGGTACATCCACAATTTCTCTGGGCAGCCTTTTCCAGTTCCTCATCACCCTCTGAGTAAAAAATTTCTTTCCAATATCTAATCTAAATCCTCCACTCTTTTAGTTTAAAACTGTTCCCACTTGTCCTGTCACTGTCAGACAATGTAAAAAGTTGATCTCCTGCTTTTAAGCTTCCTTTAAATACTGAAAGGCAGAAATGAGGTCTCCCTGGAGCCTTCTCTTCTCTAGACTGAACAAGCCCAGCTCCCTCAGCCTTTTTTTCATAGGAAAGGTGCTCCAGTCCTCTGATATTCTCTGTGGCCCTTATCTGGACCTGCTCCAAGAGCTTCACATCCTTCTACTAGGGATCTCAGGCCTGGATTCAGTACTCCAGATGGGGCCTTAAAAGGGGGTAGAGTGGGGGAGAATAATTGCCTCCCTCTTGCTGCTGGCCACCCCTCTGTTGATGCAGCCAGGATATGGTTGGTCTTCTTGGCTGCAGGTGCACACTGTTGGCTTGTGTCAAGCTTTTCATCCACCAGGACCCCCAAGTCCTTCTCTACAGGGCTGCTCCCAGTCTGTAATTATATACCTAGAATTGCCACAACCCAAGTGCAGCACCTCTCATCAGATTCATGTGGGCCCACTTTTCAAATTTGTCCAAGTCTGCTAGGATGGCATCCCTTTTTTTCTGTTGTATCAACCGTAGCACTCAACTTAGTGTCTTTAGCAAACTTGCTGAAAGTGCACTCAATCCCATTATTCACACCACTGATAAAGATATTGAAGAGCATCAGTCCCAAGATAAATCCCTGGAGGACACCACTTGTCACCAGCCTCCACCAGGACATAGAGCAATTGACAACAACACCCCAGAGGTGACCACTTAACAAATTCCTTATCCACTGAATAGTCCACCCTTCAAATCCATATCTTTCCAATTCAGAGATATGTAGATAGACCATTTTTGCCTTTTTTGAAAATAATTAGTTGTAGCAGATAGACTTTAATGATGACAAGATTTAAATTTTCTTTATATGTATTGTATATATAAATCTACACAAATATGTAAATATATTTACATATTTTCATATGTGTATAGTTTTACTTAATTGAAAAATTAGTGTTATTGCATAGCAATCTATAGTTTAAAAGAGGCTAAAATAAGACTTAGATTCCTACTAAAAGTGAATATGAAACTCAAAAATTTCCAATCAAAAGAACTATAGAGTCATTGGCATGTACTCTCTGTGTATATCTTCAGCATTTCATTATCATTTGCAATTCACTGTCTCCTAGCTTTTATGTTTGTTCTCACACTGATTGTTATTTTATTTTTTTTCTTGCTTGTGTGTTATTCTCTGTGATTAGGTGCACTTATTTTCAACATTTTTAGACAGTGATCATTTCAGTGGAAATATACCTAGGAATCTGTCACACATGGTACTTGTGTTTGGATTTTACTTTATGCCCTTTTCCACAACTTATGACCTTTCATGCAGGCTATTTTTCTCTCTCTGACCCCAAGAGCTTTGTCCCCATAAGACTTTTGAAGTTTTATACCTTCAGATCTCCACCAAAGAATAGCAAGGGAGACAGAAACAATTCTTGGATAAAATGTCACGGATATAATCTAGTTCCAGAGCAGAACTCTAATTTTTGTTTAGATTTTGAGTGTATATGGCTGAATATCAACCTCTTCCTCTATCTCTGCTGAAGCAAATGCTAAATCTATTACTATCATATTTGCTAATTAAAAAGCATTATTGCAGGTCTGGCTGCATCTGATAACTGATGGAAGCTTTGCATTCTGAGCTAAAAGCAAATTGCAACCACAGGTGGATATGGTATTGCTATAAACTATTATTTACAATCACCCTCTGTTGAATCTCTGAAATTAGTTGAAGAGCAGTTGTACTTTGTATGTTCTCTAAGAATACTATGTATTTATTAACGTATGTGTAGAATATGGCAATGTTTTTCCTGGGAAGTCTGGATTTGCAAGCACTGAGGGCAATGGAGAGAATAATTAATCATTCTTTAAACCATGTGTTCTATATATATGTGTGTGCATGTGCATATATATATACACACAAAACCTTTCTCTGTTAGCTGTATTTTAAGTACTGGTAGATTAAAAATTGTTTCAGGCTGAGAATATCAAGAATACAGGGGGAGGAAAAGTAAACTTGGTAAGACCTAAGGCAGCCTCTTGATTCACAGTAATTTTTTTTATGGCTGAAAAGCAAACTTTTGGCATCCCCAAGGTTAAAGATTGTCAACAAAGGAAAACTTTTAATGTATTAAAGGCTAATGCTTTTTAATGTGCTATGTAAAGTTATAGTGCCTTAATGTATACTATACAATGCATTTTCATTTGTGGAATGGTGCTTTTCCACCTAGACGATCTATTATGAGTTAGTATTAGGATTTTTGTTTTCCCATTGACGGCCGTCATCAGCAGAGAAGTCAGTGGGCTCATCATCAAGAAAGGTAACAAAATAAGATATCATGTAGCTTCAGTTTCACTCCAGGACAGAAAACGGAATCATATATATTAACTGTATGAAGAAAGTTTCTCTTTGAGCACTGGAGATTTTAAACTGAGTTTAGAGAGGTATGAAGGGATCTTCTAGATCTTGATTTCTCTGTATGAAACATCATACAGAATACTTTGCACTGGATCCATATTGAGAGTGGTGGAATCACACTTTTCATTACTACTTATAGTAGTTGCAAGATAATGACTCAAGAAGAGTCACTGATACAGTTTGGGAAGCTTTGATGAATTTCATATTTTTCTTTGCACAACAGACACGAGGGCAAATGTTTATTAGGAAAAAAAAACCTGAGGGTTAAACAGAACTAAAGAAAAATTCAAGCATTTTTAAACTGTTTTCTCCTGGGCATTGTTCCAGTTTTTGATTTTCATATGTCTACCAAAATTAAATGATGTTTTAAACCTACCAGTCTTTTTCTATCCATTATTTAATCGTTAACTCCTGACTTGAGAATTATTGACATTAATTATTAACATTAATAACATTAAATACTAGTCCTACAGTGTTAGCAGACTAGTAAATTGAAAAGATGTCTAAGAACTCTTATTATTAACCTTATTGAGATAATTTCAGTTAAAACTTGCAAAATACATGCTAATATTACAATTCTGCTACTGAAGCTACCCAGTGATGAATAAGAATATTCAATATAATACCAGTTAAAATAAGACGTAGAAAGGGATCTAATACTAAGTGGATTTATCTCTACATTTATATATATGTAATATTCTAGAGAAACAAGAATCCTATCATTTCTGTTTTATTCCATAATTGATTAGCATAACAGTTTAGACATATACAGTTTATATAACAGTTTAGAGATAGAGGAATTCAATTTTAGCAATGGTAATTTTTTTTTGGTAATCTGAATTAGCTAACCAGTTAGTAAATGCAGAGATCTGACCAAAATTAGTTAGAGGTGTTTAATTTAAAAATTGGAGTGAATTTCAGTGATTTTTGCTTATTATGTATGATGAGTGATTTTAGAACAGATAAATTAATGAATATCGTAGAGGGCAAATTAAAAACACATTCATTTCCTTTGTTCATGAAAGTTTATGTTCTTTCTTGAATGCACAATAGGCAGTACAGTATTTACTTTGTGTGAGTTGTTGTTTCTTTAAGTTTTGGTATCATGATGGTGAAACTAAATTGTAGAAACAATGGCTGTTTCTTCATGGCTATCATGACTATCATGCAGCTTCCTTTTTATCTTCAGCTCTTTACTAGTTTAGGAGGAATGAGGTGAAAGTGTATAAATGCAGAATTCATGTCCTATTTTTAAGGGACGTGTATTTTCACTTGTAGATTGCCTTGCTCTCTTTTTCTTTCCTGTCACAATAAAGATGTTTATCAAGGGCCTCAGGAGTTCATTCCTTCATAGAGGTAGCATGGTACCTTGGTAAAAATATGAACATGCCATCTGCCCTTATATGTAAAACAATGCTGTAGTTCTTCTGATGCAAAATGTTTGAGCATTATTGACAGATTTCTCTTTAATCATAATTATGAGGTAGAATTTTTTGTTCAGTTGTAAGTTAAACATCTATTTCAAATTAATCTAAACTGTGCCTAGTATCTTTGCCCAAGTCTCTACATGTAAATGGCCATCAATCACCAAGTTGTCGCTTAAGTTTTTCTAGAGGCAATTTTTTCTGAGTTTGCCAAGGAAACTGGAAAAACAGTTCCTTAGTTGCTTAAATAATATAAATATTTTGTATTCAAAGCGATTCATGTATCAGTGACCAGCTACGTCATGATCATTAGATTATCCTCTCATGGAATAAATAATGGACTACTTATACAATAGAGCCTAATGTCAGGGAAGATTGGAGACCAATTTCAAGAGGCAGCTAATTCACTAACATTATGAAATCCCAAGTTTTCTAGCATGAGTCATGAGCTCTTAGTACAGGTATGAAACATAATGACCACGGCATTTTCACTAGATATTTTAAAATGTGCTAGTTGTCTGTTCTTACAATGAAATGACAAATAATTCTATAAACATTAGAATAAAATATCTTGACTATTATTGCATAAATAGCTGGCATTCTATCTACATTTTTGCACTTCCCCTTCATTGAGGGAAGAATGTCTTTTGTCCTTTTGGAAATAAAAAATCCATTTTCTTTAACTATAGACTAATTTTGATTTGTTGTCCTAAATCTTTTATTTTTCTGATTTACTACAGCCCAGAGATAATGTGGAGAAACAGTCTACAAATGTGTACTTTCAGTCTTACCATGGGATGTGGGGGGAACATACATTCCAGCTGGCAACACTTCAGCTTTTGATTTGAAAGCCATGAGCTTTGTTCTAGCTCAGTTCTTAATTAACTGCGTGTGTTGAGGTTAGTTGTCTCAAATTTCATTCATAGGCTCTAATTCAATGGAAAGGCATATTTGATATCACTGCACCTGGGGCTCGTTCCCTTACACTTTTATTATTGAACTCTACCTGCATTATTTTTTTTTAATGAGAATAGTATTTATATAAAATAGGACAATAATTTGATTTTCCTGTGAAGAAACTTCTGTGTGATAAGGATAGGCAATAACCAATTAAGAGATGGAAAGATGGCTTTTTGTGTACGTGTGTTCTGTTTTAAAAAATTTATATTTTTTAAAAGTTTTCCAGAATGAGAATAAGAAAATATAATCCCAGAAATGTGCCAAGGCAGAGCAATCTTGCATTTTTTACTGTGTAAAATACTGACTGTATGAACTGTAACTTGCTGCATTGCTCTAGTTTGCACAGCTCATATCTGAGATTTTTTTCTCGATTTAAAATAAATCTGCAATAAATTTTTTGAGAATTGTATAGTACAGTCATTTTTCCTGAATCAGCTCAAAAAATATCTTTTTCTTTTAAATTTGATTTTTTTCTAGTTATATCTATTTTCCAACTTTGCTCATAAAAGCTAGCTATAATTGGTACAAGATCAAATCACTCCTTTTTTTTTTTTAACTTTGGATGTTGTTATAAACTTTTGTATTTCCATTAAATGAGTATTTTCTTCAGTAAGTGCCATTTAGCTATTTCAGTAATTAATAAAAACAAGAACGCTTCCTACTGTGAGCCTTGCCTACAAACTTTTAAGTCTATGAATCGTAGGTGAGGATATGCTTGTAAAGTCTGACATTTAATTAAGTTGTTTTGATCTTTTATTCTCCTGTTTACACATATTATTATACCTATGAAGTCTAATTTAATTGTTTGATGTATGTAGATGTGTTTTTTTATAATATAACAAGGCTTTGTTTCTTTTGTTCTAGTTATTGTGTAACTGTGATCACAAGATTCCCTGAGCTTAATAACATACAAGAAAAATATCTTTCACGACCCAAGTTTACAATACTTATTATTTTCCATGTACAGTAAATGTCATTAATTTGAATATGTGGATTGATTTCCTTTTTAATGGTTACTTTTGATATAATTGGACTAAGTTCAAAGCTTAGAGGAAACTTATTTAAAAGCAACAAAGCGTGAGCCCTAATTTTTACTGTTTATGATCATTTACAGTGATTTTGCCCACTTCATGAAGAGCTTGTGTTCATTTGAAATAAATATTCATATTCTTCTGTAAATTAATCTGCTTCTTTCCTACAAAGAAATTTCATACATTGAGTGCATTTGAAATTTTAATCTCCTGGTTGTTTTGGAATTCTGTTTTACACTTCCCTAGACTAGACCTGATTCCTCCCTGCCAGATCCTAGTGAGCCCATTTAGAGTGAATGACAGCAATCAATGTAAAGATTTTATTCTAACAGATCTTAGTCACTGAAGGGGACTACAGAAAGAAATTCTCTTATGAAATAGGATTTTTTTGATCCAAATTGCTTGAAGAAATCCATTTTTCCATTAGGCAGGGATTCCACTGAATTTAAAAGTGAGTTCTCACTTTAGTTATTAAAAATCATTGGATATCTTGCAGCATACCTTGTAAGATTGAGCCTTCTTTTGGCTCACCTTGAGCAAAGTCTATGCAATAGGCTAATTAAGAAAGCACAGCAACAACTTGTAGTTCATCCTATGGTAGATAATATGAATATAAGTAAATGGCTTGAGAATTTTTTATAGCTTGACCAACATTATCTTGCTAGCTATTTTACCTTATAGATTCACCATTATGTGTCTAAAAATTTCTCAGCAGTACAATAACGATTTGGATTTCAGCTCCCAAAGCTTATGGGAAAGGCAAGTGATCCAAATGCCTATAAACCTCAAGTCAAAGGCCTGATGCTCTATCTAGCCTTCATTAAGTCTGTTTCTTTCACAATGTCTTGGCTTCACAACCAAAAGATTTTTTTTCTTCTTCCACTGTTGCGGATAGCATCTGATGTCACTTAGTATGCTACTGTATCTTTTTACAACTGTTTCATGTGTGTTACTTAGTGATGCAATATGAGTAAATGTCATAATATAATATGTAATGTTATTATTTTAGATAAAATCAAATTTCTTCTGATCCCAATACATGCTAAGTGTACTTCAAAAGTAACTTGGGAGAATGTTTGAATTTATTTATTTTTTTTAATAGTATGTTTTAGATGGTAAGATCTTCTCTCTGGTTTGTGATATTTATTTACATAATCTGGAGAATGAATGGTTTGGAAAGGTTATCCAGCTTCTCAGAGGGAACATCTCCAGGATCTCTGACAATGTATCCTGTGTATGTGCAGCATTGCTGTTGATTACCTTACGATCATGTTGTCCTTTATATTTCAAAGAATTTCCATAGCATAGACAGGAGATATTTTTCCATTATTTAGATCATATCTAACGCTAAAAATGATTATCTTCTTGCTAACTTGATTATCACAAATAGCCTTATTAATTTCTATTAACATGAGGGATTCTCTGAAAGTAATGCCTCCTATTTTATGTCAGTCCACGACACTGGGGACAGATGTTTGTATTATGGCAGTAGAGGTTAAACCTTCCCACCAATATTTTGTTACATGTTGTTGCCATTTGACAGATGATAGTAGAGAGGCGGTCTGACAGAATAACATCTGACATGGAAGCACATATGAAGCCAAGGGATGTCATTGAATTCCTCCATGTGGAAAAAAAATGGTGCTCATTGACGTTCCTTGATGCTCGCTAAACTTTTATGGAGACCAAATAGTGGCTGTGAGCACAGTGAGGAAGTTGGCGGTGCGTCTCAGCAGTGACAATGGTGACGGTACCTGTGCTGGTACAGATTTTTACATGCAGGTCACACAGGCTCTTGTTCACACTGGTGACAATACAGAGCTAATGGTGGTGACTATGTATTCAAATGGTGTTCTGTAGCTGAGAATTTGCTCCATAAATGTTATTGTGCACTTTGTGGTTTCCTCTGGAAATAAATAGGAGGCATTACTTTTGGAATGACCCAGTATTATTGTGCAGGCATAACATGAATCAAAACTGTCCTGGAATGCATGGACACGCCAGTGCCTTATATACATTATCTTGTTCCCTTCTGTGTAGAAGTCAACAAAAACACTGTAAATTCTCAATGAAAATCTTTTTTTAAGAGGCATTAATAAGGAATAAAGTTCTACAGAGGCAAATGGCTATTTCTAAGCATTATCTACCATGTTTCAAATATAGAATAGAAAAAGATATAAGGTCTCTCATTAGAAATATATTTGCCTTGGTTGTATCTATTAATAAAGTTTTGTACCATTTGCTTGGCAAACAGATATTACCCTGATATACTGAGAAAGGAATTAATAATCTAGAAAACTGATCATTGTAATTCTTATCTGGAAAAAAAAAAAAAAAAAAATTGAAAGAATAGCAAAAGACTTGTCAACAAAAATACAGTCACAAGTTAATCTTCCAATACAGAAAATATGATCTAATCGAAGTCACAAAAGCTAAATTCCAAGGCAAAGAGAGATGATTAGATTGGCAATTTTTCATAATGGAGAAACAACTTGTTGTAGAGCTAAATATAAATGAAAAATTGACTTAGAAATTGATCCTGTATGCATAAATCCATTGTGTAAGTGTTCAAAAACTTGGTTCATTAGTTATAAGGAAACAAAGATCAGTTTAGCTTTGCATAGTTAAATAACTAGAATTCATTTTCAAGTATGCAAAGCTGCACACTGATACTTCATTAATGTTTAAAATCATTATGGGCAATGTTTGGATCATGGTATCATCTCTTAAAACCATGTCTCACCTATCTGTAGAGTCCTTGTTAACACAGTTCAATGGATTTTTCACACCACTGATTCTGTTCAAGTTTTAGATCTATAATTCTACCTACTATGATACACTTAACTACACAACAATACCTATTACAGACCTCTCTTCATGTATTAGCTTTGTGAGGAAGTATTTTTAATTAAAGAAATTCACTGAGGAGTTTAGAGAAGAAATACGAAGAAACTAATTTAATGGATTTTGTTATTTTTTTTAAACAACAGAAACAATAACCTCCCTTCTGTCTAAAGACAGATTTTATGTATGATCTTTTATACCTCTTATCTAACAGCACAAGAGAGTATGGCATACTCACTTACATCACATAAACTGATTGCACTCGCCTGCATAGCTGTTTTTTTCCCCATCTATTTCAATCAGAAATCTGCTCTGAAATAGGAGCCAACCATCCTGTTTCTGTGCAATCTGCAGCTGTTGTGTGTGACACCCATCACAGCTCTTCTGTAGCTGAGCTCTGTGGTGCCTCTCACAAATCTGTTTCCCCCATGAATGGCTTTAGCCACCCTGTTCTGCGCACCTGCAGACTATGTTCATTAGAAACAGTAGGGCTGTGGGAAGAAATAGAATAAAGAAACAAATAGACTGATATGAGTGATTTGAGAAGGGAAAAAACACCCTGCTGTGCAGATTCTTAAGCTTACATTATTGCAAATTTGTGCTCTGCCTTTGTCAAAAGGGAAGCATCGGTGTTTTAATAACAACACATGACAGGCTTAAGAAAAGGAAAGACAAGATTTTCTTGCCATCTTCTCAGCAGGTGTAGGCAGAATGTGTTTGTCCATGCTGGCCAGTCATTACCTGAGCAAAGGTTGGCTTGGCAGTGGAACATATGTGTGACAGATAATAAATGGAGCAGGTCAAGGAATTAACTGAAGATTTGAAAGCAACTCAGACTATTAAATAAATGATGCCTGTCAAAGCCATCATCAAAGCCTTCTAATAACAAGTAAAGGCTGCATATGGTGATCTTAGGGGGGAAAAAAATTAAACAAACTTTTGAACAAAGAGGTAGATAGTTAATTGTGAATTAAATCCAGCTGCACAGGGAAGGTAAATGAGAATCAACCTCAGCTGCACTGGATTTCCATAAGTATCCAGAATTCAGTAGAGGTTTCAGGCCTAGATGTAGTGCAACTTGCTGGATGCATCTTATTGTCCTTGAGTAAATAAATAAATAAATAAAATAAACCACATTTGTGCTGCTCTAACTTCAAGATTATGTTATTGGCATGCTTACACAGTGTGACAGAGCTAGACTAATCACATGCAAAATATTAAGATAGATGCTGAATGAATGTGCTTGCCTCCCAAAATGTAATGGCTGTACAATGTTTTAAGTGGGTTTGATTGTGGTGATGTTAAGTTTGCTTAATGTTTCCTGCTTGAGTACCGTGTTCTGTTGTCAAATCCATGCTGAACTATGACCTTTTCATTGAATAGCACAAACACAGTCATAGGATACATGGCTCAACAAACTAAGTAATACTATATTATTTGCACTGTAAGGATTTGTATACGTACATAATTCAGTGTTGTCATAATCATTCTATCAGTGTTTTATGTGTTCCCAATTTTAACTCTTATAATTTTTTTCTTAGTTTGTCATTTACATACTCCTTCCTACTCATTAATGGTATTCACTTAATGCATTTCTTCTAAGTAAAATGTTTAGTGGCTAAAACTGAGAGGGGAAAAAACTATGAGTGGAATAAAATGAGACCTTTTCTGAATAAAGGGCCTCGGGATGCCAGAGGAACCAAAATGCCTATTGTCTGGGGAACAAAGTGATTTGTAATATATGCTGAATGAATTCAGGGTTTGAAAATGAGCAGAGGAATGAGGTTGATTGTTCCAGGACTACTTTTATTAAGAAATCTGGCATTGCACTGCACATATGGTGCATGTTTAAATGGTCCCCGTTTGCTATATAACCAGCCTAGTCCTACAGTGCAGCAAGGTTTTCATGAAGTAGTGGCAGCTGAGGAGTAACAGACAGACAGTTGTCGTCTACATCAATTCTTCCACTATCAAGTGGTTGGGTTTTTGTTTTTTTATTATTATTATTATTATTATTTATTTATTTATTTATTTATTTATTTTTACATTTAACCAGATCTGGAAAAGGCATTTTTAGTGGAATTAAGATTAAATATTATATAAAAATAAGAGTTAACACTTTTTTAGGAAGGAAGGAAGGAAGGAAGGAAGGAAGGAAGGAAGGAAGGAAGGACGGAAGGAAGGAAGGAAGGAAG